>CM030175.1:14539481-14745505 GCA_017639675.1 Aplochiton taeniatus
CACAGAAAAGGGTTGAGCCATAAGAGACTGGCAATAAAGCAATATAACCTCCTCCACTAACCATAAGTGTACAGATACATGGTTTGGCTGGATTCATCTCTTTGATGGGTGACTAGGGGGCAAAGTGTTTAACCCCTTCTGTGAGAGGAATCTGTGTTTTCTCTCCTTCTCGCCTCTACCCTGTGTTCTGGTGGATAAGGGATACATCATATCTTACTCCCACCCTAGTGACAATGCCTGTGTGTTGGTATCTGTGGGCTTGAGACAAGCAAAGAGAGAGGGAAAAGTGACAGTTGTATGTGCCTCTGGTCTTGTGTTGTAACGAGGGAATATCCATGAAAGTGACTCTTCCCTTGCTGACCCCATCATGTCTAAAACACGAAGCTTACAAACCATCCTGTCAAAATTTAGGTCAGCACATTACTGCCCTACTCCCCCCCTGCCCCCCCCCCCCCCCACACACACTAGTTAGCCACCAGTCAGTACGATGAGCTAGCACTGCCCTTCCTCTGGGAGCGTGTAGCAGAGGGAAGTTGCTGGAGGGGAACTGTAAGCCCAGAACACAATTTACTGTGATTTAGGCAGCATCCACCCCCATAGACCCTACAAAGAGACTCGGGGAAACCTCCTGGGCTTGGACAGGATATTTCCCTCTGTTCCCTCTCTATCTCTCTCTCTCTCTCTCTCTCTCTCTCTCTCTCTCTCTCTCTCTCTCTCTCTCTCTCTCTCTCTCTCTCTCTCTCTCTCTCCTTTCTATATATCTACCTCCCTCTGTCTTTATTTCCCACACTTTAACTGATTTGTACTCTCTCTTTGCCCCAAAATACTCTATCTATACAAACATTGTACACTTACACTCCCAACACACGCACGCACACACGCACGCACGCACGCATGCACGCACACACACACACACACACACACACACACACACACACACAGAAGGTGCACAAACGCTAAATAATAAACCTCATTACACACACTGTGCATTTAAAGACACACACAAGCAAGCATCGCCAAACAAGGAATGCACAGGGACTAAACACTATTGGCCTCTGTAATAGCATGAAACACAGACGTAGCATTAGCCTACTAGCTGGGTGTTCAGTAAACCCTTCGGGTTGCCACAGTAATGCCTTGGCTGCTGCAGCTGCCTGCAGTCACATGGGGCCTGGGAGATGGATAGGCACACAGGTTGGATGCAGATGTCTCAAGTTTTGGGGAAAAGCCACCAGCGCCAAATTCCCTTGAAGCCTATGACCATTTTGTTGTTTTTGGTTGCTGCTTGGGGTGACGCTTTGTAAGTGTCTCGTTGACTGTCAGGCCTTTCCGTTTTGAGCAGCAATAGGAGCTGGGAGAGGCATGGTTCAATCAGAGGCAAGGACCACATGCAAAATACCATAGATTATCTAAAAAGGTCATATTGACTTACTCGTTGGCCATAGAATATGTCTAAAGCCTATGGAAGCTAGTGAAGTAGTATGATTGCCAATACGTGTATTGTGCCTGATTCATTAGTCAATCAAATCTATTTACCTTTTCAAATATTTGGAACAAGTACATTTTGCCCATTCATATGTAGTCCATCTCTCAAATAACCTTATTTTTGCTTAAACAAATAAGCCTTTTTCCTGATCACTCTAATGTGTAATTAGTTTGGTTGGCTTTTCAAAAACAAATAACACAATCTTCAGTGTCATTACACCGCTTTGGATTTGAATCCTCAGCTTTGTTACAATACTGCTTTGCCAATTTACTACAAATTGAAACAATTATAAACATTGTCACTTTCTTCTGATTTCAAGGGAATATACATATTTCCCCCTGGGCTTGAAGTAATATTTGAATTTCTTCTGAATTAACAATGTATCCTCAACACTTCACAACATTTCTAGAGGGGTCTGGGTTAATTTAATCTATGTGAACCTTAAATATCCCAAACTGTTATTAAAAGACCATTAGGCTTTCAGAAAGCATTTCAATAGTTAGTAAATTTGTAGTTATAAATAACACCTTGTCTCCATGTTTCCTATAATGGCTAAAATTACAGCACTCACATTGTTGCTATGGCAATGGTGATCAACAGGTCAACCTTTTCAGGCTCCATCGAGCTGGAAAAAGGAGAAGCTGGGGGGCAGGGGGACCAAAGAGGATGATAGTGGTGTAAACATTTCAGAGCGGTTCAGTAAGGTCAATGCCTCACTTAGAAAGACTTCCCTTATAATCTAATTGCTCCATTAGAGTCAAGTGATACTGCCCCAGCAAAAAAAATTTGGGTATTTTTTGTCTTTCTTTGCTTGTGCTCGGATTTTCCCGATTCCCTTAGCTCCAACGATGCCCCAACACAGAAACACCACAGTTACCGGACCGACATATCGATTGGACAATTTGACACATGTCAAAAGTGACAACTTATCGTAACCTTTGCACCAAAAGGCCACCGATACCACAGGGACAAGCATTCCAATTGATCTCCAACCCAACAGCACCTAGAACACGGGGCTAATAATGAATCAGAAGATACACAGTGAGGCGAGGCACATCTGTCTGCTTTGGCCTGGCTTCTGGACGTGCCCAGGGGGGAGGCTGCTCAGGCAGAGAAGATCAGCGGGGTCAGCCAGGAGGAGGCCACAACGCCTTGTGACTCCTCGAGAAACCTTCTGCAAACCCCCCGCCTGGTAGACAGAGTACATATGTTGCACCCCAAGTGGTGACCAGAACATATGGGAGGGAGAGGAGCAGCAAAACACAATCTAACAGCCGTTAAGTCGAAGGCTGCCCCGTGGTGTGCCAGACAGTTAATCCAGCCGTCGCCCACAGAGAGAGGGGAAAAGAGGTTACAGCAACAAAGCTGCTCAAAGCTCTTGAATTGATTAAAATAGAGTGTGTAAAAGCGTGTTCACATTGTGCAATATCGTCGTTAGTATCGGTAAGTAAACACACAAATGCAAGTAAAAGCCCTGGAAAGCGGCCACCATTCTTGCTAACCTGACAAAACTCCCTACCAGCGGGGGCTGTGAGTCTGCGAGAGACAAGTGCTTGTCCCCAGTCAATACAGAAACAGCATATAACAGCCCTAAAACAAATGACTCCCCTCGGCCTCTAATGGAATCTTCCACGGTGGCCTCTGAATCAGGGGCCCCAACATGCGAGTCCAGCGGTAATACAGAACTATCACAAGGCCCTGCGGACTCTCCGACAGCATCAATAATGTGGCCCCCAAATCCTATTATCATTGTAATGGAACGGAGGGAGCGGAGAGAACAGATGGGCGCGTGGGAGGGCGAGAGAGATGAGGCGGAAGGGAGCCTCTCTCTCGGACGGCTCGCACACAGACCCGCATCACTCCTTCACACTAATGTCGCTCAAACTCAGAGCTCAGGAATGACACCTGAGTGTCAGTAGAAGGAATCCATCAAAGGAGAGATGGCTGTGGGAGGAGATGTATGTGACGTTCGGACTAACTGTGAACTTGTGCTGCAAGCATGCGACAAAGTCACGTGTTGAGTATATTAAAATTGTGACATATAGTTTGTGATGTAAAATTATACATATACAGTACGGTGCAAAAGTTTTAGGCAGGTGTGAAAGAATGCTGGCAAAAATCTGAAAGCAAAGAGTGGTCAGTACAGCAAATTTTGATTTGATTTAGATTGTTAATTTGTTCATTCACTTCGATTTTTTAAAGCATTCTTACTTAACACACCTGCCAAAAACTTTTGCACAGTACTGTATATATATATAGATATATATCGATAGATATATCGATAGATAGATAGATAGATAGATAGATAGATAGATAGATAGATAGATAGATAGATAGATAGATAGATAGATAGATAGATAGATAGATAGATAGATAGATAGATAGATAGATAGATAGATAGATAGATAGATAGATATGTATATATATGTATATCATAAAATAAATAATAGAGAATACAAATAAATATAAATATGAATTAATTATCTCCAAACTTTTGACTACTGTATGTATATATATATATATATATATATATATATATATATATATATATATATATAAATTCCAATTGGAAGTAGCATTCATTATTTTGTTAAATAAATCCCCAACTAGACAGAACACACAAGGCTTAATGTAGCAGGTTGGCACCATGATAACGCCAACCGTTCCCATGACGAGGGAAATGTCTTATGTAGCTTATTCTGTATCAGGGGAGAACATTTTCATTACTAATTTGTTTTCAATATGATCCTGTATTCAAATTGTATACACTAATTAAGAGAAGAAGCAGCGAACCCTGATTTTTGCATCATACTTAATTATCCCTGCATGCATACATTCCATGCCTATGTAAGCACCTTTGTGTGGGTTGTGCAGCTGGCTTAATTGCCCATTGATTAATGAGAGAATGTCAGTGCTGTTGAGGCACCAGTGTGGGGCATGCTTTCCTTGTAAATGTCGGTAACAGCACCTATGGCATCACTTTTAAGTCCCCAAACAACGGACCCCCTAATAAGACCTCGAATGAGGGAGAAAGAGGCACGGTACATCCATTTGATTGCCACAATAGGCTATGGGGTCAAGTCCAAGGACAAACCCAGTTGTGCATAGACCTCAGTAACATGGGTAAATAAAATAGGCCCATGGTCAAATATAGATGGCTAGTGTAGCCCATGGTCACTTAATAAAGCATGTGTCCTACACAAGCCCATTAATTTGACGCATATCAGAACATTGTTGATGTAGCTCCCAGACAATACATAGGATGTCATGCATATATCTAAAAAATATTCAACAAGCAAAATTGTGTAATTATTGAAGAAGCAGCATGCTGAATTCAAAAGCTACATAGAATGAACAATCCTGTGAACAAAGGTATTTTTGTACATATTGCAGATAAGGCTTGTACAAAACAGCAACTTGAATTTCAACATTGTGAATAGTGTAGTGTATGTTTTTAAGCCAGAGTCATCACATCTCCCAGGGCGGCTGTCATCCACCACCAGCAGGGAGAAGTTAATTACGGATTTCTGACTAAACTGTATGTGGAGATGAGCAATCTTAAGCCTGCCCATGTTCAGAGGCCGTCTATTGATTCCAGTTCTTTTGTGATGTGGGGAGTTGTGGTGTCGATGTAATCAGTACTAATTTAATGGGCTCATGCATTTAAATGTTCTTGGTGCTATGCTTGTCTATCTCCTATTGATCGGCCTCTCTTGACTAAGCTCCTAATCAAGCTACATGAAGTGGCTTAGCAACACTTCAGAAGAATCTGTCAAGTGGAGGTAAGTTCTCAGCACTGTCTGGGTTTTGTCACGATGACTGTAAAATAAGCTTTTATAATTGTTGTTATTGCTTATTCCTAGCCTTAATTAATCAATACAAAAAGTAGGAATGCAATAAACAAGTTACAAAGTGCACACAATATATGTTACTGTTCAAAACTGCACTGAGTGTTTCAATCAATTCTACAACACCACATCAATAGGTATATAACAACTTTCTTCAGTGAAATAGAGGCCCCTGCTGTGGTTCAAACTTTTTGGGGGGAAAATGTTTAATTTGAATTAGTGTGAATATAGTTTTTGGTATTCATACATTGTTCAACAAAACTAAATGTAACAGCAGTATCCGGTGAGCCCGTTCTCTATTGGTTAATTAAACATTGTCTGGGTATATTAGCGTCATGGAAAGCGCCCGGAATAAGCCCTTTTGGTTGCCGCGGCTTCTCCCTACTTCCGTGTCCGACATTTAAGGTCTTGGTGCGCACTGCTGGTCGTTGTTTGTGACAGATGGTGTCGGAAGGGTGTTGAGGTGTGCCACTGCTGCTTTGCCTTGCTACAGTGTTAGGGTTACCTACGTATTGCTTTGGCGGGGGAGAGCTTATTATAACAAGTGTCTAGGGCCAGCTTCATTGTGTTGCATTCTCGGTAGGGAGAACTACAGCGTAGGTGGCCTTGTTCTGTGTTTTGCCGTTTGCACACTTGCTGTGATGCCTTGTTGTGTACGCTGTCCAAATAATTGTATGTATTAAGATCTTGACTCCTTGCATGAGCTTTGTGTTTGCATGAACTATTTAAATGTGTGGCCCCCTTTGTAGTTTCCCCACTTATGAACTATTCCTATGTGCTTTTGTCCAAACCAGATGATTGTGGTATATTGTTGCTGTGGCAGATCCATTTTTATTATACTGTAATTCAAATAAAAATTTGAATTGCCATTTGGAAATCACGTCTCCATTTGACTTACGTACTTACCTGTGTTGAGGTAGCCCTCTTATGTGTTCTGGAAAAACAAGAATTTCCTTGGGTGTGACTCCCAAGGTGGCGTTGTCAAACTAGTGCGCCATAAGACCATTCCATTTGGTTACATATATTAATACTGTGAAAAATATCATATTCAATATCACAAACTGTTGTGTTCTCATTATTTTACAACTCTGTCGAGCAGGTAGTTTTCTATTACCTTTCTAGAGCTATAATCTCGGTTGAACTAAGATGATGTTCCTTTGGTATGTTCACGTGTTGTTTAATATATATTGTTCCAATATGATAGACACTAATTAAGCATCATGTACAATGCATTTCAACTACTCGGTTATGAATACATTTCTGCCTGTAGGAACAGTGGATATGACCCTTAAAGACATTCTGTAACAAACAAACTCCAAGCAGACATTTTGTCATTAGTACAGCAATCCACCAGAACCCTCTGAAGACACCATCAGAAATGACAGGAAATGTATTACTATCGATCTCCTCACGTAACTGAGGTAGGCTTGACTCTCTTGAACCAAAACACTTAAGGGATGGGTCCTTTATGATCTGAACTTAGCACTTGCCAGAAATCCTTTCTTTTTAAAATTAGTTTGGGGAACATGAAGAAGGTTGTGCCAATACCACCACCACTATTTATGGAGGCATTAGGTTATTTCCTTTTTGGTCTTCAAGAGGGCATAATTGTCTGTAATTAGAAACAAACTCACAAAAGAATACTCCACACCTTAGGAGGTATGAGCATTAATTGAATTACATCGAGCAAGGGAATCAGATACAGCAGATTTTGCCACAACAGGGCAAAAAAACTTCTCCCACTGTATTTAATGTATGATGTTGCACTGCAGTAACCTTTCAGTTGCTGGAGCTGGCTATGAATGCATGGAGGAGCGAACCATTCGGAATCATCAGCACTGCTTCATTCTTAGAATTGTTTTCTCTTTTTTTCCCCCGCACTAAAACAATAAGACAACCAACTTATGACAATCATCTTCTGTTCATGATAAACAGCAGTAGCTAAAAAAATTACAGAAAACAAAATTGTAACGATGGACGCAAATATGAAAGAAAATCTACTATTTTGTCCCAACTTGCCATGGAGGTACTGAAATATTTTTATTTCAATGTTAAATGTTGACAACGACATTAATTATTATTATACAAGACTGTACACTGTATCTGTTTAATCGACTTGAACTATATGATTTACTGACAGTTTAGGGCATATTGACCCACTACTCTGATAAACTATGAGTCTCTTTTCATGGGCCTTGTATTGACTTGACTGAGAGGTCATGAAAAACGGAATGATGGATAGTTGGAAAACAGTTAGAGGAGAAAGCCTTACTCAGCCCCTCCTCATATTGGTGCAGCCACGCCAGCTTTTATCACATTTTTCTTTCATCTCCTGCCTCATATGTCACCAGGACCTCAAATTTTAAATTAAATAACAAAATCAATATTTCAATAACTCAAGAGATATTGTGGCACCTAGTGATTATATCTTTGAAGTTGATGCCGTGGTTCACTCCAGACTTAGAAAGAGAACACAATGCAATATTCAGCTTGTAGGATCTTAAAAAAATCGAATCCCTCTCGCTTTTATCTTTCCTTTCCCTTATAGGTTTTATCTGTAACAAACAGTCTGCACTCAGGGCAGTTTCTGCAATCAGTTGTCTGTTAGGTTGTATGTAAGAGATAAGTGGGCACAAACATTTCACCTAAAACTTGTAGACTGGGGAGACACACAATCTGAAATAGTGCTGGAGGCCATGGTTCTGGGATAATAATTTTGTCACACTTTATCTGAACATACATACTCCTCTGAGAAATTAAAATCTTACCCCAGGCTAATGTGCGATGCCTGGAAAACTAAATTAGTATAGAGTATGAGAAGCCAGAGTTGGCAATTGGTTTAACAGTAATAATTCAATACAAATACGCTCTAAGTGTAAGGTTAGTTAGTTTTATGTATAGATACCAAACCTCCAAAGAGCTACCTTGCAGTTTTAAAATACACACATGCATCTAGCAAGTCTTTATTCTCAGTCGCTAAAAAACAGTTCGGAGAAGAGTCAGCAGTAGATTTTGTCAAGTATCACTCATTAGAGAAGGGTCAAGAGAAGCTGGAGCAGTGCGAAAGCGTCCACTTTACTGGGCTAATTGGTATTCTGAGGTGTTTTCTATTGACAGCACCAGGCCCTAAAAGAAGGCACTTTGCAGCTTATGGAGAAAGAAGCCTCCAGACCGCAGGAACCTGAACCAAGCATCACCACTGTCCTGTGTCTACACCCCTGTTTCTCCCTCCAAGTGGATTGAGATGCTTTAGAAACACAGCAAGTTGACCAAGAATGGTGCCCTACGTGTCGATATGTGATCAGGTTCCATGATGCCGTTTGTAGTAAGAGCAGGAGTTTAAATTATCTTCATCCTCCCACACATTGCTGTCTTACCGAGGGCTGTGTGTTGGGCTACTACCAGTGCTTAACAAGATTCATCTGAAACCCTAAAGTGAGTTCATCATCACACATTTACAGGGAAAAGAGAACTAAGTGCTTGTAGGGTCCTCTGTGCTTTTTTCAATGATTATTATCTTGAACTGTGCCAATTTGGTTGGTGGAGATATCCAGGACCATATGCTCAGCAGCTTCATTGTGGTCTGTGATGCAAGTTGCTGAGCACAGCATGCTTCAGACAACACAGACTCCTGCTGAATCCCCTAAAGACTAGCTGCAAGTGAAAGCAATTATGGGTGTGGACGTTTAAAAGAACATCAGAGAATATTGACAGCCTGCTTTAAACACTTAAATAAAATACTAGTCAGCTAATCTGTGGAGAGTTCCAAAACATCATGTGGTCCGAATCTTGAGCAGTACTTGAGACAGCAATGCTGCAGACTTACCAGCCATGTATGATGCCATGGCTTTTTTAAACTTAGGTAGACAATACGGCCACCCTCTGATAACACCAAAGATGCCTATCATGAAAGATTATGTTCTATGGACAAATAAAATCCTTACATTTTTGGCTTTTGGATGTTTAGGGGGTGTAAAACCACTAAACAGCTATTTATGGTAGACAACTGCAGCAAGTTTGCATAATTAAGATGCTTTGACATTGGTGTTATTTTCATAATGTGAAACCAGGAAAAGATACAGTATGTTAAAGAAGTGTGCAAGTGATATTATTTTTGAATCATAGCTTCAAAATGACACCATTTATTACCTCCTGTCGGATTATGCATTTTTCTTTTTAACGCACACACACTATCTCTCTCTCTCTCTCTCTCTCTCTCTCTCTCTCTCTCTCTCTCTCTCTCTCTCTCTCTCTCTCTCTCTCTCTCTCTCTCTCTCTCTCTCTCTCTCTCTCTCTCTCTCTCTCTCTCTCTCTCTCTCTCTCTCTCCTTCTCTCTCTCTCTCTCTCTCTCTCTCTCTCTCTCTCTCTCTCTCTCTCTCTCTCTCTGTGTCTATCTCTCTCTCTCTCACGCACACACACATACTCAAATGCATGCTCTCTATCATGATGGTAGCTCACAGGAGGAGGAGATCCCAAAAGGTCTTGATTATATTAGAGTAGACAGGTTACCAGTCTATAACTGCCCTATAACTGATGGCTAACCCTACATGAAGATTAATTCTAACCACTGCATTTCATGGATCTACACATTTTATTACTGTAATATCCCTCTACTTGGAACTCTTGACTCCTTAGGGAGCAAAAGTTAATCAAACCGCATTACTACGCAACCTGCATTATCAGGAAATGATTCCCAGCCTCTAGCCAGGCAGTATTGTGTATGTAACCAGGCTAAGGTATACTGTAATATCAGATTGATTCATAACATATGTTTGCCTGAGTGTGGTCTTTTCGATTAGAGCACAACCTTTTTAGGTACGCTATATATATATATATATATATATATATATATATATATATATATATATATATATATATATATATATATATATGTATATATATAAATGGTTGATTAACAGACAGCATTAAAAGAAGAGTCACTGCACAAGACTGAAAATGTGGGTGAAGAGCTTCTACATTGTGTTACGACATTGAGATATTAACTGTCAAAATGGCAGCTTCAAACCATACATAGGCAAAGGATTGTAAATTATTAACCCCCTCCACTGGGAGTTTTTATTTTTTTTTACAAATAGTGATAATGATATGTTATTATAATAGATTATGAATGCAGAGTAACCCAGACATAGGTGAAAAATCAACAGCAATCCTTTTCACCGCAATGTTAACTGTCAAATGAGTGTCCCTTTGTAGACACTCAACGCATCTCCATCCGGGAGAACATTTCTCATCTATATCTTGTTTTATACTCTCTTTACTTTTTGACAGATAGCAACCCAAAGGCAAAAGGACTGGAGTAGGAACACAAAGAAAACAAATGTGCTCCATCAATCTCTGTTAGAGACCCCCCATGATGTGTTCGGGCCGAGGGTCCCTTGCAGATGCCTCAACCCCCTGTGAAGCTGAGTGCATGAGCCTGTGCTTGTCAGTTGGAACCATGTGTGGTGTATATGTGGTGAAGGATGGTGAAACAATGCTGGAATTCTATTGGAAAATCCTGGAACAGCCTCGGGTTGAATTTTGTCCTGTAAGTTAGGGGAGATATTGTCCACACACTGAAGTATAATGCTTTTTGTTGAGTTAAATGTAATAATAAATTGGGTGACTAACGTAAAACGACAACCATGGAAGATTGACTCAAAAAAATAAGAAATCCCTCTTCCATAACCCTGTGTTTCTTAGCTTTTTAAAGGGGGACTTACTTTTTGTTTTGTCAAATCATAAAATGCAAACAAATTACATTAAGCATACCTGCCTTCTTTTTCCTTCTCTCTTTCTCTCTCTCTTTCTCTCTCTCTCTTTGACTGTCTCATCCTGTTTTGTCGGGAAGTGTAGATCAGCAAAGATATTTTTCCAAGGCCACAGCACAGGTCAGTGTTACAGAGGTGTTTTAAAGTAGGCTAGTAACTTAATGAAGGGCTGAAGCCGCTAGGGAATGAGAGCCTGGGAAATGACTAGGGAAAATGACCATACTCCTAGAAACATCCAGTCCATTCCAAGAACATCAAGAATATACTCAGTCTTCTTCTGGAAAGATGAACCAATGACAAAGAAATGGAAAATGAAACATTAGCTCTCAAAAACATGGATTCCCATTGATTATTTTCAACCAAATAATCACTTTCACATTACAAAGCTTTAATAAGATGGTTCCTATGCAGGGAGATCCTAAGCACGTTATTTCAATTGTGAACTGTACCATAACAAAGTAAATAAATTAAGTATAATTAGATATACACAGAATAACTAGAAAATGATATGAAACAGTAAGTATCATTAAAGCAGATATTATTAAACTCTAATCAGTTGTAAGTTAATTCATTAATAATAACGGTTCTATTTCTGTTGCTGAATGGACCCCTGTGAAATTCTAATTGTTGACTTGAAGAAGAGTGCTGGTGCCAACACTGACTATTGCCAATGAAGTCACCAATAGATCAAATATAAAAAGTTTAAGACGGGGTGATTACAATAAAGGGATTTACAATTTTTAGCTAAGTGTCATATACTAAGTAATGACTCGGTAAAGAACCACAAATACAGTCTACGAACACTTTAGAAGTAAATACTGAGTATTAACATATCAATGGTATGTTTTTGTTTACACAAGATGACAGTATACACGATAAATAATAAATTACACCAGCACACGAAAGACACCAAAGATAATCCAAGCACACTTCCAACAAGTTAGATGCTTTTATGTATGTGTTCCTCCCTTGTTAGTACGTAAATCACCGCTATTGCTCTGAAAGAGACATTGTTCATTCGTCAAAACGGGATAAAAATGTATTTGAAAATCCCTGCATGGTATACAGTATGTTCTGCAATGTTCCTAGAAAGCATGCTTTTATAAGTTCTTTCCTTCTTTTGTATTGCACACCATGCCTTCGTCTACTCTAGTTCAAAGGCATCCCACACCCAGGGGAAGCAATTAGATATTTTAGATTTCACCTGAACTGTCTTTAATGAGCTCCCATGAGTGGTTGCAGCTTTAAATGAACCCATACGAGTTAAGAGTTGCCACTATATGGCCTTTTGTGGTTGTTCTCTGTGCTCTCTGGTACACATAGTCCATATTAGCGTTAACTTTGGTGTGGTGTCTTTTAGCATCAACAGATTATTGTGTTGCTAAAGCAGGATTTATAACCAGATTCATATACCTAATCTTATTTTACATAGAACAAAATGTAACAGTTAATTATGATTTTGTATGATCAAAGAGCCTATCATATAATAGCCCATCTTCAGCATTATAACTTAATTCATCAAAGAGGGTTTCTTGTGATTATACTGAACAATTATAGTTGGGGGACAAATGACTAGGCAGAATAGATCAGATCCAACATACTCAGTCTTTTCCCGACTAACAATTTTATCCACTTCTGCAAGCAGTGCCAAAGCTTATGCTAATTAATAATACAATGTGACCTACGTCAATCTGGCCCCCTTTTCCTGTCACGTTAATAATAATGCACTCGCTGATGTCTTCTTCTTGTGCCACTCTGATTATCTTTGTGAGACCTCGCAGTCTATTTTTATCTGAGAATTCAATAGAGCATAGGCTGACACTTGATTGAGATGAATGTGTTCAGGGATGAGAAACTAATAACCACATTACATGAACTATAGTTGGGTGGAATGACTTTTGTCAAACATTACTTGTTTTCTTGAAAACTGCCATGACGTTCTTGACCTCAATAAAAAAAAGCCTTGAAAACCATGTGAAGACGTATTGGTATACTATTGTTATTCTTTTCAGTAAAAAAAACGTCTGTGTATGACTGAGTCCATTTTGTATCCATTTTGATGTATTGGTTGTTACTGCAGTTAATCAAACTCTTCTAGATAAGCTTCCTTATTGTTTCTAATAAGGGTGCCAAATATACAGTATTTATTGCTATCTCTACTGAACTGTAAAAATTGTGGGCAGCAGCTTTGACGAAATTTAGGATGTATGGTTAGACTGTGTGCACCAATATAGTGGTTTGCTTAACATAAAAGATGAATATGAAATACCAAACATAATATGTGCATAAATATCTCTACCTTTTACAAGTTCATTTATGGGATTGAATGGAATTATATACTATATCATGATCTCTTCATTTTATCCATTATAGCACACAAGGGAATACTGTGGAGGGATGGCAAATTATGAAAATCTAAATTGAAACCTCAACATGGGTTGTGTCAGAAGAACTGTTCAATGTCGACTCCAATTAGTTCCCGTCACTGTCTCTAACGGCATGTACCCTTGTCTTTGCACAAAAGGGTTTCTGTCTGAATGTAACAACTGTGTTACAGCAGGAATGTCATTTCAGATACAGTTTAGTTGATCCCCACAGAATTTTTTATTTTTATAACATGCTGCAGGGTAGATGCCGTTCCTAATGAATCACGGCATACCCGTAGCTGGATAGGTAAGGAGTCTGTGTTCAATAATCTTATTAAGAGCTACATTAAATGGAGGAGTCAAGAGATAGTCGGTCTTTGGGCAAACCTAAAAAGCTAATTAACTGTCTGAGCCCCAACCTTCTAATCAACACAATAATTCACTAGTCTACAGTCTATCAAAGGCCAGATAAATTGGTTTGCAGTGATCCTCCAGGCTTTTAATTTAAACAGAACTCGGTCGGTAGAATGCACAAATGGCTCTGGAAAGGAAAAAAAGAGTAGCATGATTTGTAGTCAATAACTCAGGGAAACCGTAACCAAGGCAGAGTGCTGCTGATATAGTAGTCGTAGTCCTTCATTCCTCTGCATTCAAGAAGTTTTGCCTCCATCCATGTATCAATCTGTCTTTGCGACAGTATGGTCTAAATCTCCCATCAAAAGCATTAGCTTACTCGGGTTACGATAGCACAGTACATCTCATTGTACTGTCAGAAATACAAATCAGAATAGCCCATTGAAAGTGAGATTAACCTCATATTCATCATTATACAGCATAAGTAGTGGATCATTTTATTTTATTTTATTTATACAGGGGTAACCGACTGAAACTAAGTCTCGTTTTCATCAGTAACCTGTTTAAGGCAGAATATATATTACAATAACTGAACAAACATGAAGAAAATAACGTAAAATAAAAAAAATAAGCAGATAATAAAAATGTGTTATAATACAGCACATTATTTTTGGCAAAAGTAATGATATATTCAAAGGTTCAACTATAACAACTCTTCAACTCCCATATCCTTCAATAACATGTTAAATTGTTCAACCAAAATCCTTCTTCCATTTACCTGAGGCAAAAAAAACTGAAAGCTAATTTTCGAAGTTCTGTTTTCACTTTAGGGCGTTCGAGGGTGATATTGTCCTGTGAGCATGGGTTGCTTTTACTGAATGTGTGCTTTAAAAGGGAAGCAAGGTAACAAAATAAAAAGGCAACTTACCTAGCTGGAAACAAAAAAGAGACAATGTTTTTATCTCCAATCACTAAGAGAGGACCATCCAAACTTCTTTTATAGTGTAAAATGAGTTCTAAAACTATCCCCAGTTACAAAATGCAAAGGACTGAGGTAAACTGCATCAAGGCACCTTAAAATAGTTGGGGCTGCATGCATATACACAATATCACAATAGTACATCACGGACAAGAGGGTTGATTTTACAATTGTAGAAGATTGTTATTTTGTTTTCAAGAGATACCTCCAACTCTTAGCATCTATACATTAAAGCCTATGAATGTGAAACCACAAATATACAGTATATCTCAATGGCTGGCAGCTGAACAATAAATTGCCTTGACAGCCCTATACTGATGACAACACAAAATGAGGTCAACAATGCACAACTTTTCCTGTGATAAAATATTGTAATATGTAGAACACATTTTGTTATGATTAAGGCAGTTTCTTTAACACACTCCTTCAGATGGTCAGAAATCTTGTGATACAATCCCACAAAATAAATGTGTTCAGGGAGCCAGGGCATACTATTGGGGAATCCCACTGTAAGCAGTGCTATCCTGGAGTGAATATTCTATCACTACTAGATGATTTAGCTTAGATAACCCTGGATGCAATGGCTTACTCGACGGTGGTGGAAGATGGGAGCTGAAATGTGAATGACTTGATTATTTTCTATGTGGCACAGACTTGACTCTAAAAATGCGAATTACTTTTCGCCAGTAAAAAATCCCAAACCGAGGGGAATATGGGCAGCTGGAGTAAAACATATTTAGTTTGCATGAGACAGAGAGAGAGAGAGAGAGAGAGAGAGGGAGAGAGAGAGAGAGAGAGAGAGAGAGAGAGAGAGAGAGAGAGAGAGAGAGAGAGAGAGAGAGAGAGAGAGAGAGAGAAAGAGGCAGAGAGTGAGAGGAGGGGTAGTGACGAGGCTTTCTAGAACTGTTATATACTGAGTTCTTAACTAATGGTGTATTCATTCATTGAGATCAAGGAGATTGATTGTCAGAAAGAAAACCAATTATTCTTGCATCTGCAAAGTGCACATAGACTCATCCATTCTTCTTAAGCCATTATATGGAAAAAGTAGTGTGGCCTACTAAAGTTAAATTATATTGCTACCTGCTTTTTTAGACACAAGTGAAACCTATGGTTTTTCTCTCTCTCTCTCTCTCTCACACACACACACACACGCACACACACACACACACACACACACACACACACGCACACACACAGACAAACACACACAATGAAGGCGGAGAAATAATGGCATGCTATTAGGTAAAAGTAGTTACTGGGTTAGATAAAAGTGCAGCTTAATGAAACATAGTGTGGAGTCCACATGAATATGTTCAGATTTTTCATGGTTTACGGAAAATGTACTGCATGGGGATCTGTATCGTTATCGGGATATACAAATGACCTATATCGGGATATGAAATTTTGGTCATATTGCCCAGCCCTAGTGTGGACATTGTAAAAAAATGACAGAAAGCAAGAGTCACGCCGTTTGCTCTATTGTGCTGTCTATACCATCCATTTAACTGTACTGCACACTCATTGAGGCTTAGAGCCATTGATTTTCTTTCAAGTTGCTGCCACTCAATCGGCCTGCCTCCTTTCACACGAGAAGCCAACTCTCTGACTTGAACGACCATTGACTCATGTTGGCCTAAAGAAGTCATTAGAAAGCTGAAGCAGAAGCTTCCTTGGCCAGAGGTCAATGGGTGGTACTTGACATGGGACATTGGTTTTTTGCTCCCTTTCATTCGCTATCAGAAGGTGGAAAAGATAATGAGCCCTGGGGGAATCTCTGTAGGCTCAAATGGAGGGAATGTCTGAGGGGAAGAGAGCCCTAAGTGTGATCCTGTTCTTTTCCAAAGCTCCACCAGGATATCGGGGTGTCTCTGATTAGCTATGTCCAGAGAAATCTCTTGAGAGTAAGCCCAGTCTATTAAATGAGAGACGGGATGCGAAAGAGCTTCAGACAGATGGTTGGTTAAGGTAAGACTAGCAAAATGAGAAGGATTTGACGGTTTTCCAAACGTCCCATTTCATCAAAATCAATTCCCCGAAGACTCCAACCAATGCCAAGAATGTATGCCATTTAGCCTTACTGCAACTCACCATCACTCTGGTGGCAGACTGCACTGAAATGTGTGGAACCCCAAACCCTTCAACCCACGTGAGGACCGAACATTATTAACATGACTGCTATCTATCTATAGCTACCAAGCACTAGCACTGGCAACATTTATTTCAAATACAGTAGCTTTGTACTGTACCGTTGGCCAAGCTGATATTATGGGATGGTGTTATGTCCAATTAGACTTCCCTATCACCTAAGGGACAAGGCTGCAGGCTGAGCTAATCATTGACTCAAGCAAGAGCTCAAATCCTGAGTAAGCAACTGCTAGAAGCTCTATTATAAAGCATGAATGCCTCTACTTTGGCAAGCAGTTGATTGTGATTTTAGAAAAGGACATGCTCAGGTTGATATAAAGTGTGACACCTGGAAAATATTCCATTTAGAATGTTAAGAAAAGGAAGTTTGACATAGCAGAGTTTGGCTGAGTAGAGAAACAGCGGGATACTTTTACCTGTCAAATATTAATGTCTCGTATAGTGTGTATCCCCATGCTTCCATGTTCTATTTGAAACGGCCATACTGTTTTCATTCATCCAATCGGATCTTTTTACAGTAAATGTGGCTTTTAAATTGTGCCGTGAACTTTTAAAACTCACTGGAGTTAGCCCCTCATGGATTAGCCCCTCACATTAGGTCACCATATGTCTATGTTGTCAAATAAAATCTCTACAACCCTCAACATAAAGCATTGATTCTGTTGCTAGGCTTAATGCAAATCTGCAGTCTTTTACCTTTTTACCCAACGAGACAGGCATAAATTGCACACATAAATTAAGAGAAGCCAGTGTATGCAAATAAAGTTTAATCATTGATTTGGTCAAGACTGATCAGTTTTATTGCACCGGATAGATTTATTTAATTTTGTACAGTAGAGAAATACATGTCTGGCTGCTTCTCATACTAACAGCCCTTAAAATTATCCCCCATTACTCGCAAGCTTTGTTACCTTGTCACTTCCCTCCATTTAATTGAATTATTTAACATGTTGACTAGTATGAGATGCTGACTAATATGTCTGCTGATCTAGGTTATAATGTATGACATTGGGAGACCCTATTCAGAAACCAATCACATTGTAAAGTTCTTGATCAGAGGTCTGATTCTCCAGGGTACCAGTCCACTGTTCGTATTTATGTCACATTTGTCAAGCATGGTCTTTCTTTAAGAGGGGATTTGCTCGGCTGTCTCCATCCACTGTGTTTTGTATTCTGCTGATGATCTGGAAAGAAGTGGCCTCCGTGAGTTTCTTGTCTTTGGCGTAGGAGGACCTTTTAATGTCGAGGGATGAAACTGGCAGTGACAGAATTTCCCCGATGACTCTTTATGGAGTCTTCCTGAAAACAAAGTCAATACGAGTTGGGATGCTGAGCCACGGATATTGATTATCTGTCCCAGACTATGAGGTTGGAGATGTGACACAGAAATACGGAGAGGGGGAAAGAAGGACAGACAAGACCATAAAGACAATAAGAGAGAGAGAGAGAGAGAGAGAGAGAGAGAGAGAGAGAGAGAGAGAGAGAGAGAGAGAGAGAGAGAGAGAGAGAGAGAGAGAGTCAAGGGAGATGCTTTGCTAGCGTCAAATTCCTAATTGTAACTCTAATCTAGAGCAGTGTGGAGCATGTCCAGCTCAGAGTTTGAAAGATGAAATAATGCTTAATTGCTTTCTCATGTCACATTTTGTTTTAGTTGTTTTCCCGTGCTTGCCTGTGACACTGTGTATAAATTGTACTGACTGATAATTTTATGTTTCCTATAAGTTGTGTGACATTGTCAATCACAAGGAAATAGCAGTCACAGTGAGGTCATGTATTTTTTTTCCAGTCAAGGATGCCCCAATAACTTTTCTCTGAACCCTTTGGATTCCACGTCACCTCTTTTCACTGACATGGGTATGGGCAGAGGGCCTAGTAGCCGAATTAGAGTGTGGCAACCTAACCGGATGGGTTAACTGCACCGGGTTAATTAAGGAGGAGGGGAGTCTCTGTCAAGGTGACGGTGTGTTAGCCCTGACACTGTCACCCCCGATCCACGGGGTGTCTGATTGGATACATAAGGCCTCTGGAGGATCTGAACGGAGAAGGTTCACCGGGTCATAAGGTGGGAAATAAGAGTCAGTCAAGATCAAAGCTGTGCGCTAGCTGTTAAAAACATTGGGGGATGTAGAGTGGGGGTAGGGTGGTGGTGGTTGGAGTGTGAGGAACGGGGGTGGAGCTGGCAATCTCAACCCCTTGATCTTGCTGAGGGCTTATTTGGGGCACTCCGTTGGGACAAATCTCACCTGTGGTCATGCGTGGCTCAATTTGACTTAATCAGTGTCGCTATCCTCTGCCATAGAACTCCGTTCTTTGTCTTTTGGATTATTAGCATACAGTGGCTTGTAGCTACAGATTTGCACTGATTTCTACATTCAGGGCCAATTCCTCATTGTAAAACCAAATAAACCAAGAAATCAACGTCCTTAGATTAAAACGCTCTCATGTAAAGTGGTTAAATTGATTTCATCTTGAAGCAAATTCCTGCCATAGAATCTCTGCCAGGGAAAACTTTTCTTGGTGATGTTCTAAAAGGCTTTTCAAGGGAATACCTCACTCTTGGCTGTCTGTGGAACTCTTTCCAACGAGGTCTGACCTTTCAGGTGGCAAGTTAGGTAATACACTAGGGAATCTATAACACTGTATGAAGAAAGTAATATCTTCCCCACAGTGCCATTAGAGCACAGGCATGCAGGGGCCAGAACACGCAGCTCAATTTATTCTTAGTTCATAAAGAGCAAAAAGCAATATGGGGGAGCACTTGAGGATAAAAAAGGCTTCTGAGATGATTGAACGCCTTTTTTTTTCATTTAAAATGCAAGGTCTGTTTTAATGGTAATATATGCAATCTAAAACCAGACCATTCATTCAGTCAACATTTTCAATTGTTTGTTATCAACCATTTTATTTTTGTTTACTTAAAAAAAACGAATTATGTCATTTGACATTAACTTTTTTCTAATATGACAAAAGTGAAGCAATGGCTGGATCATCTTGGAAGTGATTTGCAGGCCATACTTATATGAAAATTCAACCAAGTTCAACAGATTTTCCCTGGCTTGTTGTGGTGTTTTGATGTTGTCAATAGTCACTGTTGTTTGCATGTTCTCCCTGTGTTTGTGTTAGGGTTAGGGTGAGCCCTCTGGTTTCCTCCCACCATTAAAATACATTTTTAAGGTTATTACTCCTGTCAGTCCCCTGACCAAGGTACTGGCATAGAACTGGAGTTGGCTTCCGGGCGCAGCGTTGTGGCTGCCCATTACTAGTACTAGTGTCTGATAGGATGGGTTAAACGCAGAGAATAAATCTACCACCCCCAAAGGATTAATACATTTATTCGTCTTATTATTATTATGAGCCCTACTTAATACAGCAAATGTAATGGTGCTTCCGGAGGTTTAAGATATTACTCCGTGTAAGGTGGCACTCATAACAGTTAAACTTAAAATTGTGCATCGAAATGTATAGCATTGGTGGGCCTTGAAGAAATTGTGTTCTCATCAATTCAGAAGGCTTTGCTCTGCTGAAATGGCTCTCAGCGAAGTCACCAGGGGTCCTAACCACCCACTGCCATTCCGATCGCTGCTCGCTTCTCACATGCACCAGGTCGGCCCAGTTGGGGTCCTGTGTGTCCGACAGTCCCCGGAGAAAAGACGCAAATACACTGTGCTTCTAATGTGAGCCATTAGCACTATGGATCAATATATTCAACATCAAACTCTAGAAAATAGTGAACGAAAAGTACTAAAACTTTAGAGGTTTGATGGAGGTTTTTCTACATATGTTCAGCAATTTCAAGTAACAGCACATTCTGTACATGCACAAATCAAAGAATATAGGCCAGCATGACTTTGAGGCAGCCACAGTAATGTTTGGGGTAGTGGAGTAGTTTAATATGATCTCATCCTTCTCATCCTATGAGATTGTCTGCTGTTGCCACAACTAGTCCAAGAAGATGTGAAACCACCCCCTACCCTAGCGTATCATGGTCTCAGCAGGATTACCAATGACTGGAGGAGATTCTGCCTGGAAACATGCCGCTCTGCTCCTAGCCAGCGTGGATCCTCTCCTCTCTCTCAACCCCATCTCCCACCCACCTCTTTTCACTGGGCCACTCTCACCTGGCCCTGCAGCCATCTCTGGGCCCAGATATCAGTGACCAGTGGGAGGGTTGTTGAGTGTGTGGGGATGTTTGTGGTGTGGTAGTGTCACGTCTTTAAGGCAGTAAGATATCTGATGTCCACTCTTTTTTTCTGTCTGATGGTCCTTCTTGCCGACTCGAGTGCTTTGGCGCTTAAATTGATTTGAGTTCCAGCTTTAAATGGATTATTACCTTTTTAGACACCACAAAGGATATGGTAAATGAAGAAAACACATGCATGTCAGTTTTTTCTCTATGCAATGTCATTATATGACCCTTCATAATGCCATAATGAATGTCATTGAAAATGATTAAAATTACTCAATTACTTTGCTCAAGTGTTGTGCTGAATACTCTGCATAATTTTGGCAATCAGATTTTAAAACATAATTTATCTTTCAAGTGTATGTCTGTATTGTTGCTAAGTAGTATGGTGTAATGAGGCATAGGAAAACAAAACAATAGCCATCTGGTACTGCTCTAATGTTTTTCACACATTAAATGTTTATCTCTGTTGCCACACACAGACAAAATTCATCGATGCATCTCATTAATTTTTTGTTGAGACTGATGTAGTTATAAAGATACACATGGATCGTTGATTCCTGTGTGAATGTATGTTGTAATGGAAAATGCATGGAGCTGTTTGCCTGATAGTCCTTTTAAGGAAATTGGAAATTGCAGACCAGCTTTATCATTATACTACTGTGTCCGCTCAAAGTAAGGCCTAATATCTATACTGAAGCAACTGTGACACCAAAAATGCTTATCATGATTTTTTTGTGATGAAGATTACATTTTGGAAGAGCAAAATCAGCTTCATAAAAAAGAGCAAGGAATTCTTGTAAATACTATCTGCTTCATCGGTCAACATAACATATTTTTTGAAGCAGCACATTATTTTCTATGCTGATTTCCCTCTGTGGTATAAATGCCTTAGATTATTGTAATTGTAATTTGAATTATATGTTGCTTCCTGCTCCTATCCATACAAGCAAATCAAAACTAAAGGTACAGATCCAACTCCTCACCTGGCAGATAGGCTTGGGAATATGTCATCTCACATGATGCAACTCATAAACCGAGCCTATTTCCAAGACCATTTGCAGTTTGAAAGTGTCCCATAAAATATTCATAATCCCCATAGTGAACAATAAAATCTCCCTCCTCAATTACAGAGGTAATTTTTATGCATGAAAGTTTGTGACCAATTTCGCTGTTTACTTTATTGTTGTCGAGCATTGTTATTACTCAGTGTAAATTGTGTCTGTTTTGTCATCCGAGCTAACCAAATGCCATGACATTACCTTGGCAATATACAGAATATAACAGCATTAGATAACAACATATTTTGCTAAAACAATCGGCTCGGGTGACAAATGGACTCAACCTTTTTATTATCCATGCTTGCTCGGCAGGCTACAGCAGCCATTTGTCTTGGAAGCATAACGTTCTATAACGCATTAGAACCGACTTATTTTGTCCTTGTTTACTGTTTGGTCAGTCTGTCTTTATAATTCTCTTGTCAGTTATCCCCCAGAACCTCCTCATTTCCCTAAGCTACTAATATGCACAATAGAAAGCTATAAACTAGAGCTTAACACTTATTCCGTATCCATATACTGTATGTGCCACCCTGATTTGTAATGTACATCATCACTATGATAATATATCCTGTTCAAGAACCGTTGTACCAGTATCATGCCACTGTCCAACAACAAGGTTATCATCTCTTGGGGCTTCAGCAGGTGAACATTTCTGGCTGATCCATCAGTGCCATCTCCTTTTGAAGATTATATTTACACTATGCTGCCGTAAGCAACCTATCTGATAGGTAATGTGAAAAAAGGTATTTTTCGGGTCCCAAACCAGGAGCTTTGTGTCCCTTTCATTTCTGATAAGGACGGCTCCCTTATAGCCGTTTAGTTCGCAGGAGAAATATTGTTGGGTAATCGGTTGAAACCAGGTAGTGGGTTTCAGTTAACAGTTTTGTTGACTTTTTTTTATGATTCTTTGAAACACTAGCTTTCCAAATAATAGATTTAGTCGTTTTCTTAAAATTTTTATCAAATCATATTATCCTTCTAAATGTGATGAACATTTCTTTATTGTATACATCTTAGATAAATCTACAATTTGTAATACAATACATAGGCTGTGTAAGAGGACCGTAGAAAAGATGTATATCGGATAAAAAAACAACAGAGGAAAACACTCCTTAACTCATTTGATTTTTTATATTCTTTAGTAGCAAAAATGTTTACACTGAAACTTTTTTCTCTTTTTTTTACAACCTTGGGTGAGAACATGACTATTTCAAGTCAAGTACACATTTATAGGATGTTTTCAGTCAACAAATTGGAAGGGCATCTTATACAACATTGCATGTACTCTAAGATCAACCCATTTGAGAGTAGGTCATTCAGATTCCAATTTATATATCTGTTTTTATGTACAATGTCATACAGCAATCCCCTCCCACAGAGTCAACTAAAAACAGCCACACTGTTACATAACAGTTAAGCACCTTCTCACTTTTGTTGAACAGGAAAGTAAAATAACTACCGCACAGTTTCCCCTTTTACATTCTCACTCAGTAATAGTACCAAAAATGTTAATATATAGAACAGTACACCAAGAGAAGAGTAAAACAAAAACAAAAGTGAACTGAAAGTCCACTTATTGTAATGCAATAGAGACATAGAAAATATTTCCAGAAAGGCATCAACATGTGCAAATGATGAGAGAGGGCTCATTAAGAGTTTCTTATAGGAGGTACTTTCAATAGCGACAAACTGATCACTCAGTAAAAAATACAATTATTCAACTTCTTTCAATGGGATATTTTACTGCAGTTTCCACCTATAAACTTTTTGTATTTAGATTTTTTTAAATGAACACCTGTGCTCTGGGTAAATCAAAATATCCATATTACCAAGCGATTCCACTCATATATGAGTGTGAAACCATATCTCTTCTTTTGGGACTTAATGTTGAAGAGAAATGCCAAACCATTACCCTACACGGTCACACATTTATGTCATCATAATTTCAATGTTTTAAAGGTGTATACCTGCAATTCAAATATGATGGTTCAGATGCAGAATCAAGACAAACCACATTGGAATTACTTTGGAGCGGTTTAAATACTTTTTGACCAGTCTTCAAAACAGCTGCTAGCAGCACAAATGTAAAAATTCCAGATGCCGTGTTCACCCAAATATGAATTTGTTATTGAGCCAATAGGGTATAGCCAAACATAAATAAAAATAGGGTATAGCCAAACATAAATAAAAATAGCGCAATTGGACAAATACTTTCAGACATTTCCCTCTAAGCAACCATCAAAAGAACGCTGTGTCACAGAAGAATATTAGCCTGACTTGACCTATAGTAAGTGGTTATTTTTATTGATCACTTGTGGAAGTTCAATTTACTCTGGAAAACAATGCTTTGCGTTTAGCTTTTATCATAAGAATAACACTTTCTATGAATTTACAGCTATTAACAATGAGTTATAAGATTCATCAAAATGCAATTTTGTGGCATGTACAATGGTGTTTGAAAATACAGAAACAAAAATTGTTCAACATGCATGTAATGAAAACTTATACAACATGAACTGTATTGTTAGTTGTTATTGTTAATCATCATCAAATATTGTAGGTAGGACACGTTGATGATGTATGATACATACCTAGGTCAACAAACCACCTGGTGGAGATGTGATTGAATTGGTTGAATGAACCAATAAAATACTAAATAATGTTCTAATATGTTCATTTCTCGTCATAATGCTATTATTAATGTACCACAACTTGTATATGGATTTATACTCGATAAATGATTGATGATCTTATAGCACATCATAAAATGGTCATCCCAGAAAGTGTTATCACTATATAGCTGAAATACAAATTTGTGTAACATAAAGGTGGAAAACCTAAATATGGAACATTGTGACTTCCTTGAGGTTTAACCGCATACTAAGTTTTGATTACATCTCTATTGAGAGCCATATTGGAATTGAAAATACTTTTTTTATTGTGTTTAGAGGCAAAACAAGTATGGTGATATAAAATGGCAGATGAATGGGAGATCGAGCATGAACCGTAAATTGTAGATTGACTGGGAATAAAAAAAATCTTCTTTCGATGGTGGCTTATACCTCAAATAAACAATACAAATGATACAAAACATAGATATAAAATTACTGCATTACCTAGTTTTTATGCTTTCCCCTTCATACTACTAGAAAGGAAGTCCCATCATATGTTGCCAATCCAAAGACTTTGCACATCCACTTAACAGAGTTGGGGTAAATCCTCTTGGCATGGAAATCTATTGATAAGGGCAGGGAGATCCACTTTGAATTTCTTGCTTTTATGTCCCTGTTTCTCTGAGATACACCCACAATCTCTGTCTAGGCAGTACTCCATACAAGGTTCAACTGGTAATTCTCATGTACATTACCCTTCCGGTTTCCAAATACAGTACGATGGGTACAGTTTCATGTGTATGGTCAAAATTCACCGACCTGAGTATACCCCCCGCCCATCCCCGTCCCCACCCAACCCCCTCAGAATCACTTGAACACAAGGACAATAGTATTCACATTGATGATCTTCATGCAGTGCAGCATTGCCGACGTCACAGGGGAATCATTACCCCTAACAATCAGGCTGCCTGGTCTTGATGTACAGTCACATCCTATAGTGGGTCTTAAACCGTGCTCTCCATGACCCACTCTGAGCTCTCAAACACAGGCCTCTCCATCTCGCCGTCCTCACTGCCATCGCACTGAAGCAGCATTCCGTTGACGGACATGCTCCTCTTAGTCCAGATGCTGCTGATTCTGCGCGGGTAGCTGAGGCACTGTGGGGTCCCCGTGTGGCCCATGTCAAACGAGTGACTCCTTTTGGGCTTGGCGTCCGGGGGTAGCCCCAGGAGCCGCCCCAGCATGGTGGTGGACTCAGCCCGCCCTAGCAGGGGCTGTTTGTCAGACGGAGGCACCATGGCCACCGCCACCATGGCATTGGACGTGGTGGAGGTGCAAGCACCTCCCCGGAGGTCCCTAACTTGACCTCGCAGTTCAAGCGAGGCAAAGGCCCCTAAGAGATGGTCCAGGTTAGGCCTAGGCTTGGCACCGGGCCCGTGCCTCTTAAACTTGCTGGGCAGTGTGCTGCACTCGCTGTCTCTCAGGCTGTAGCGGTCGGCGTCCCCCCTGACTTTGCGGCCGTCAAGGGAGTTGGAGGACGATGAGGATGAGGAGACGCTGCTCTGGAGGGAGCCACACTTGAACTCCACCACCTCCTGTCTCATGACCACCACTGTGGGTTTGACCTGTGGCGGGACTCCGTTGAGCCGATTCAAGCCGCCATTGGTCTGGGAATATGTATCACTAACGGAGGGTAGTTTGCTGGAGTGGGTCTCAGTGGTGACCTTGTAGCGAACCATGAGGATGATGATAAAAACAAGAAGAGTTGTTACGATGATGCCACCAATCACTAGGATCATAGTCCCACCCAGAAAGCCACTGTGAAGCGACTGGCATTCTGGGTAGTCAACCCCGGTGGTGAATTCGACACAGCCCACAATGTTGGTGGCAGTTAGAGTTGTGGCAGTGTCATCCCAGATAGCCAAGACACACAGGTCATACTGCTTCCCCGGGACAAGGTTAGAGACTAAGAAGGCTTTGTTGGCCATTGGTATCATCCTGTAAAAAAAAGATAAAGAGAAAAAACAATAGGTTCAATTTAATAACTGCCATGGGAGTTCAAAGAGATAAATCCCTAATTTGGAGAACACCCAGTTCTCACTGGCACTAGGGCAAATCGAAGCTTGATCTCAATTGATGATGTTAAATGGCTATTTATATGCAAAGAAAATTGTTCAAAGATCACGCATTGGCTAAAATATGAGCAATAAGATGTGCATGATGCAACTTTTGGGCGAAGTGTCAATGACAATATATATACTGAGGGAAGTGGTATTATTGTCAATACTTTTTTTCTTAATTCAAACAAAAATGTTAAGTCTAATTCAGTTTAAATAAGAACTAATTATTTATTATATTCCCTCAAATACCATCAATATAAATAAAGTATATTTTTGCTTGTTGCATTTAGTCAGTTATGCTCCCATCAGTTTCAGCATTTAAATATTAATATATTTCAGCACACTCAGTATACAAAGAAATGAAAGTATGATAGATTAAATATAACACATATTGTAGTGGTGCTGAATGGCTCAGTTGGTAAAGCACGGATCTCATATGGTCACTGTCATTCAAAGTGGCACCACCCGAATTTAAATGAATTGTATCATGTAGGGTTCTTTGGATAAAAAGCTCCTATAAGACGAAATATACTAGGACTCATCCAATAGTTTTGACCTTTGACCCTGAGCAGCACCCCAACGACAACTGCTACAAGCCCTGCAAATAAAAGAAATTGGTCCTTGTGGCTGAATAAGGGTGTTGTATTGACCAATAGTTAAATGTACAAGCAGACAGACAATCTGCATTGTCACCGCAGTGTGGCTATTTTTGTGGAAAATACATGGAAACATTGTCACTGAAGAATTGCTTGACCGGTAAAACACGCTCTTCTTTTTTCCTTCAAAAACCTTCACCAGATGGACCCTGGGTAATGCGATACATAATAATCATGTCTAAGAATGGAACATCTACTGTACAACACTTGGCAAATAATTGTCTGCCTTTCTGGATGGATATTTCTGTTATTGTCTCCTTACCGATGTGTATTGATGTGTGAACAACCAAAATGTACATATTTAATAAATTCTGAAAGGAAGCCGAGGTGGCAAGTGAAAATGCTGTAACATGATAAAACACACTTTTTGCCAAGGCATACCACACGTCTTTTACTGGAAATGCACATAAATAGCCTAATTCAAATAAAATGTTCTGCATACCTTCATTTGAAACAATAACTGATAATCTAAAGCTATTGACTTGGCTTGGCATTACTGTCTAATGGAGGGAGAGAAAAAAACACTAAGCAAGGTTATCTGCTGTACACAATCAGTTCGTTGTTGGGGCCTATTGTCATTGCTAGGATTTAATACATTCTCTTCTGGTCAGTATTCATTCTTAAACTTAATCTCACTATGCAGTTGGACTAACTCCCACCATGGACACTTTGGATTCCAGCAGACCTCACAGGTGATGTCCTTAATTATTCATCCTTAATTGCCTTTTGCAGAACCAGGGGAGACCACATTGCAATGTGACATCTATGGTAGAGCTTAGCCCATGTGGCTCTGATTCATTTTTATTCATTCTTTTCACACTTTCATTGTGACTTGTCACATTGGGAGAGGAGAAAAAGTTAATTTCTGGAATTGGCCTCAGTGTTTTACTATCAATTATTAACAAACATGTTATAACTTGTATTAAGTTTACCCGTTGTCACCAAAAAGATAAACAACCATAACATAACTGTTTTGATGAAAAACAAATTATGATCCAAAACTATTTACATCTAACAAATGTTTTACTGATTCCTTGATATAAGCTATTTCAGCTATATAACTTGTGTATAACTATATGAAAACCTACCACAACTCAATATTGATACAGGATATGACAAAAAACTGACAAGTCAAGTGATGCTGATTAATCAGCTATAATAACATTTAAGGCCGATTTATGATATGTAATAAAGCAGGCATTGGCTACTTGTGAAATAAAGGGAAAACCCTGGCATTAAAATGTAACAGCAATGCATAAACGAAGAACAGGAAATACAAAGCAAACCAAGGTTGAAGATGAAGGATGATAGTTATTTCACATACCCAAAACAGTGCCCCTGAAAGAACCCGACAAAAGAGCCTAAGTACCTAAAATAGATTTCTACTTTTTATTTGTGTCAGCAAGATACTAATAAACAGTTTATCAAACAATTTTGATGATGACTTAATTTAACTCAGGATTTACTGCCTCAAGGGAATAAAATAATTTTAAACTCAGATTGCTGAAAGGGAACCTGGAGGCAGTGTTTCAATTTTGCGGTACACCAAATCCGCCTGATGAATTCTTAATTTCTTCAAAGACTATGGTACTTTTGATAGCTTGCTGAAATAAATAAATGACTAACAAATGGACAATTGTTGCAAAGAGGTTGAAAGTTCAGCTTTTTGAGTGAATGGCAATTTTTCACAAACATGCAATTGCTTCCAATTTTGACTTAAAGAGTAAGAAAGAATGTTGGAGTAAGTTCCAACTCAGAACGTGCATTTTTCCTGCTAAAGAAAACTAGAATGAAAATGGACTAGCCTAGATGTCAATTACAAAAATAATTTGGAGATTAGCCTAGAGTAATTATCTTTCAATTGGCCTTTAGTTATTTCGATTTTTTTCTGTGGTGAGAAACAGTGCAAACCCGACATCAGGAAAGGTTGAATAGAATCAGAAAAAGTTACTGTTTCATCCAACTGTAATACAGCTACAGTGGGAAACTACCCATACTGATTTTATAATGCATGCAGCACGACAGTAAGGTTTTACCTGTAGATCAAGACCTCATCTTCAGAGCAGTTGTACTGGAGCTGGTACATTTTGACTTTTGGTGCTGATTTGCTGACAGTCCACTTAATATGAGCGGAGTAAGAGGTCACCTCTGACACGGTAACCACCTTTTCCGGCAGAGGCTTTGGCTCGCCCTTACTGGTCTTGGTAGAGCTGGTGATGTCAGAGAGGCCGGACTTTGGCGGTGCGGTGCGGTTAGTACCATTACTCAGGTGGGGGAGTTGAATAATGGATAGTTCAATAGAAGCAGTGGACTCCCCCGCAGCATTGGCTGCTATACAAGTGAAGATGCCATAATCATTAGCTGTGGTAACTGTAATATCCAGAGTCCCATTCTCAAACACTGTTGCACGCGAAGAATTGCTGATCAATCGGTCATCAGGAGCTACCCAGTGTATGATCGGCATCGGGTCCCCCACAGCCTTGCAGCGCAGGCTAGCTGTTTGGCCCTCCAGGACCAACAGCTTGTGTGTGTGCTGGGTGATGAGGGGCGGTTCACAAACAAACTCCTCCTCGCGAACGAACCAAAAGTAACGCCCCTTCAGACCAGAAGGGGAAGCACACGTTTCCATATCGTCCTCACGGTCCAGCCTGCGAAGCCAAAGCACTTCACAGTTGCAGTGCAGAGGGTTGCCACCGAAACTCAGCGAGAGCTGCGGAGCATACGGCGTGCTGAGCACCACATTGCTCTGAGAACGGGCAAAGATGGGGTCTGGCGGCAGCTTCTGGAGGCGGTTGGAGGTGAGATCCAAGCGGGCCAGTTTCTCCAGATCTGTAAAAGTTCCCTCCGCGATATGGCTAATTAAATTATGATCCAGACTCATTTGGTGAAGATTCACCATCTTGCGAATAGACTCCCAAGGCACGCCACGCAAGTTGTTGTAGGACAAATCCAGATCCTCAAGGGTCAGCATAAGGTCATCAAAGGCTGCATTGGAAATTCGATTTAGCTGGTTGTTGTTGAGGATGAGATGTTGTAGGTTGACCAGACCACGCAGGTCATCCGGGCCAAGCTCAGTCAGTCGGTTGCTGTCTAGGTGCAAGGACCGTAGGGTCTCCAGGTCAATGAAGGAGAAAGGCTGGATGGTGCTGATGGTGTTGCGGGATAAGGTGAGGTCCACCAGACCTGTCATGTTGGCAAAGTCCAGTGTGGTGACCTTGAGGATGAAGTTACCCCCTAGTCTCAGCTCCACTGTCCGTCGGTCTATGTCCGCAGGTACAAAGAGCAGGCCTTTTGCTGGACACAAAGTGCCCAGAGACTCAGACAGGTTTTGGCAGACACAGTACTTGGGACATGCATGGACCATCATGCCAGCGGACACCAAAAACAGGAGGCAGCTAAGCACTTTGTCCATGGTAGATCATACACAGGGACCTGGACAAGAGACAGAGAAAAGAGAAAAGAGAAAAGAGATGGGGCAAGGTAAGAAAACAATATTGGAGAGCCTTTGGGGAAACTATTGGACAAAAAAAAATGTATCCATAGCAATCTCATTGTTACAGTGTTTACATATTTCAACCTGATGACATCAAGCTTACAACATATTAAATGTTAGCATGATGAAAATGGTATTTCTACTGCATTAAAACATGAATTACAAGGTGCTAAGCAGAGGTCAGTAGACCTGACTTGCTTAGTTTCTTCAATTTGTGAAGGAAGGTATTTTGGTTATGCTTGTCCAAGTTTCCACTGCAACTGTCTTCTGTTCTTGTATAACTTAGTAATTGGAGGAAAACAACTTAATCAAGTTAATTACAATGCAGTTTACAATATATATGTTGCACAATTCTTTCCATCTGTAACAAAAACTAAATGTAATTGTATAAGAACTTATAATGTGACGGTTTACCATCCCATTTCCTTTTTCATGTATACAATAGTCGATAATCCAGTATCCAGTATGAGCATAGGATGTAATTTGACTAAAACATAATAATTACCATATTCCTTATTCTCCTGGTAGCTTCTTACACAGACTTTCTCACATTTGTTCTCACTCCTATCAAGTTCCCTGTCCGTTTCTGAAAGTTGCTACAGTGTGAAATATGTTCCCAAACCACAGGTGTTGAGCTGTTCCGACTTGGCTGCGGAGGCTGGCATGCTCCTGTGAATATCTAAACAGCTTTGACTCATGGAAATGGATGGCCACATTCGGCTTCATCTGACAGGCCTCTAATTCTCTAGAACATTTGTGTCATTAAATGCAAATACACTTAAAACTTAAAAATCTATTTTAATTATAATTTTAAAACACTGTCATTTATAACCGTCCAACTTGGTCTGCTTGTCTTCCCTGGTTCCCACAAGAATCTTAGGCAAGACAATTGAAGAGTTTCCATTCGTATGATTCAAAGGACATGTTATTACTATCATCCATTATTTAAAGTTGAAAATGTTTCACGCTGTATCCGTACTGCTTGTTTTCCTTTGTCACCAGCAAAACCCCCTTCATGTGAAAACGGGTGGTTTTCAATAACTCAAGATTATGAGAGACATTACATGTGGCAGCCACTTTCCCGGCTGTAGCCCGTTTACAATTATATTATATTATATCATGTAAGGCTGCCGCATTTGGACTATGTGTCACAGGGGGATAATTGGATTGAGACAACATACACGATTAAGTATGTAAATTATAGTCTATGGTGACTGAGAATTAAGCCACAATGAAGAAAGTGGGAAGTTGTTGAAAATGCAATGCCAGGGCCTCATTCTATTGCCAAATTATAATACAGTAGCTGTGAGAAGCATGTTGATGATTTATGATGCAAAGGTACACACCAGAGCTTCCAGTCTTCGTGGGAAGCGCAGGACTTTAATATCAGAAGGCTGCATGTTCAGATCACATCGCGGTCACCGATGTAGGAGTTTGTGATGAATAAAAGAACTTTGAGACTACTTCTATGACTGAACCAAAAACCCTGCTCTTTATTTATCTATTCACAACAGCCCCTCATTAGGAGCATTAAGACTGCCTCATACAACCCGCACTTGTCCTCTGAGCGACAAAGCCTTAAGGAGTGCATTATTCCACATCGACAACAAAGGGGTGAATCATGATGTGTTCATAAGTTCTGTCCAAAACAAATTACTTACATTTCAGAAATCATTCTTTCTCCTGTAAATGTAGCCAAGTTCTTGTGTGTCTTTCAAAAGCAAGTAGATAGTACAGGAAAAGATAACTGTTTTCTAGATTCTAGATTTTAGATGTTTGAGTAAACTGTGGTTGTTGTTAAAGAGAAGGCTAGGCTTTCAATTTACACACTGTGTGGAATGTTTCTTATTCAATGACAGGAAGATAGCCAGGTTGAATTTGTACGTGGGTATTTTGTTCCTACCAAGCACAATGGAAAGCATAGTATGACTACAGCTGAAGACATATTCAATTATGTGTCATTGCTGTTGGGGTCTGGTTATAGACAATGGTTTCCTCTGAACGTGGGGACAGAAGGGTTTTGAGTATTGATATACAAAACAGAAATTTGTTTCTGAAGCACAGTAGGTAAAACCAAAACAATACCTCCGTGCTAACTAGAATGTCATGAGGCACTTCAAACCAAAACAATCCCTCCATGCTAATTGGATTATATCATGACTTCATTCAAACCAAAAACAATAACTCCATGCTAAGTAGATATGTCATGAGTTAATTTTAACCAAAGAAATAAGAAGAAAGGCTTCAAAATAATCACATATCTGTTCTCAACCCATTTATCCTCAATTTAAAGTAAAGGTTAAATATTACGGTAAACACAATGCTTTGTTTTACTACTAATATATCTTTGAACTATTTACAGTCAATCGTTTTTCTTAAGAGGTCACTCTGGTCCAATTACCGTTGAACTGGTTCCCCCTATTACTCCTTCGATCAATATTACCTGGATAATTGCTTTATTGCAACTTGATTCTGTTTCTTGAAGAAAAGCACAGATTATTTTTCAGACTGGATGTGGCTAGCATAATTTGGAGTAATGATAGATGGTAAATAAAAAAATAATAATATTTAAATATATATACAGTCCCCTCCAAAAGTATTGGAACAGTAATGCCAATTCCTTTATTTTTGCTGTAGACTGAAAGCGTTTGGGTTTGACACCAAAAGATGAATATGGAGACGAAAAGATCAATATGTCAGCTTTTATTTCCAGGTATTTTCATTGGATCTGATAAACAACTTAGAAGATATCATTATTTGAAAAGAAAGACCACATTTTTTAGATGAGCAAAAGTATTGGAACAGATAGACTTGAAATTGGATTTAAGTGAATAAGACTCAATATTTGGTTGCAAATACTTTGCTTTCAATAACTGCATCAAGCCTGCGACCCATGGACATCACCAACCTTTTGCATTCTTCTTTTGTTATGCCTTTCCAGGCTTTCACTGACAGCCCTCTTTCAGTTGTTGCTTGTTTTGGGGGGTTTCTCCCTTCAGTCCTCCTTTTAAGAAGGTAAAAAGGAAATGCTCTATAGGGTTTAAGGTCTGGAGATTGACTTGGCCAGTCTAGGACCTTCCACTTCTTGCCCCTGATGAACTCCTTTGTTGCTTTTGCAGTGTGTTTAGGGTCATTATCTTGCTGCATGACAAAGGATCTCCCAATCAGTTTTGGTTGCATCCTTCTTTAAATTGGCAGACAAAATGTTTCTGTAGACTTCCGAATTCATTTTGCTGCCGCCATCATGTGTTACAATCATCAATGAAGATTAATGAGCCCGTCCCAGAAGAAGCCATTGAAGCCCAAGCCATCACATTACCTCCACCGTGTTTCACAGATGAGCTTGTGTTTTGGGGGTCATGAGCAGATCCTTTTTTTCTCCAAACCTTAGCCTTTCCATCACTCTGGTAGAAGTTAATCTTCGTCTCATCAGTCCATAAAACCTTTTCCCAGAATTTTTGAGGCTCGTCTCTGTACTTTTTGGCAAAATCCAGCCTGGGCCTTCCTATTCTTTATGCTAATGAATGGCTTGCATCTTCTGGTGTAGCCTCTATACTGTTGTCCATGAAGTCTTCTGCGAACAGTGGATTCTGAAACCTTCACTCCTGCCCTCTGGAGGTTGTTGTTGATCTCACCAACAGTAGTTTTAGGGTCTTCTTCACAGCTCTGACATGTTTCTGTCGTCAACTGCTGTTGTTTTCCTTGGTCGTCCCGTTCGATGTCTGTTACTTAGTACACCAGTAGTTTGTTCTTCCTGAGGATATTCCAAATTGTTGTACTGGCTATGGCTAGTGTCTGTGCAATGGCTCTGATTGATTTCCCATCTTCTCTTAGCTTCACAATTGCTTTCTTTTCACCCATAGACAGTTCTCTGCTTTTCATGTTGATTACTATAACTGCAGTTTGCACAGGCAAAACCAGAATCTGAAACTGAGCCTAGACATTCAGTGTTATTTATTGTTTGAATAATAAATGTCATAAGACACACCTGGGCAACAAAACACACCTGTTAGTCACATGTTCCAATACTTTTGCTCAACAAAAAATGTGGTGTTCCTTTACAAATAATGATATCTTCTAAGTTGTTTATCAGATCCAGATGAAAAATACCTGGAAAATAAAAGCTGACATATTGATCTTTTGTCTCATATTCATCTTTTGGTGTCAAACCCAAACGCTTTCAGTCTACAGCAAAAATAAAGGAATTGGCATTACTGTTCCAATACTTTTGGAGGGGACTGTATATATATAGATAGATAGATAGATAGATAGATAGATAGATAGATAGATAGATAGATAGATAGATAGATAGATAGATAGATAGATAGATAGATAGATAGATAGATAGATAGATAGATAGATAGATAGATAGATAGATAGATAGATAGATAGATATCAAATACCCAGAATTAAAGATTAATCCAGGCCATAGTATTACAGCAAAAATGGTGACAAAAGAAGACATCTGTAAGCCATTTGAACAGTTTGTCTACGTAAATGGTCATGCTTAAATGAATAAATTATGAATTTAAACTTGCAATGGTAACTTAACAATAGTCTCTAAATAAAGCCCACACAAACAGTTTGGCAAATTATCAAAAATTAACTCTAGAGGAGGAGCACGATGGGCCAGGTTTGCTGAATACATAGAACCCAAACAGCTTCTTTTATTTCAGCTGGGCCAAAGAAGACTAAATGGCGGGAGCTTGGGTAAATGAGAGAATGTGCGAGTGGATCCCCATAATAGCATCTTTCATCTGCAAGGGTAGGAGGCCGTAAGCCAGGGGCAGCTGGAGGACAAGTGACCTTTTAGGGGAGAGAAGGGGGCGCAATCACAGATCCTTGAGAGCCCAGGGTGAAGCCAGGTTCCCTGGTATCAAAGTCCATTTAAGCCTATATAGACCCAAGTTCTCCAATGTGAACTCGAAGAGAATAAAAAAAAAAGAAGTAGAAAAGAGTGCTAGACAAGTAGTCCTTGATTGAAAACTAGTGAAGGTAAAATGAAAGTACTCTTGCACAAGAGTGAAGATTTTTTTTCTTCTGGAGGAACTTAGCTCATCTTATAAAGATATCACCGTTGAAAGACAGCATTTCTTTGGGCCTGTGTTATTATAAGGTACTGGGGGTCAGCATCAAGAATGTCTAAAGGACAGCAATGCACAGACAAGGCATCAGACACTGATTAGAGGCAATGCTCAAGGAGAGATGTAATCCATTAGTCCTGTAGAATCTACAAGTATTCAAGCCATACTTGTGTACCTGTCTTTTTGGCCAATCCAACTAAGAACACTTACATCCAAGATTCATGCTTGTGCCACTCCACAACGCATCTCATAGTCAAGACAAGAGAGAGAAAGCGAAAGAGAAAGAGAGTGGGAGAGAGATGATGTTGCTGTATCATTGGGAGAAGAGGTTTGTTCTACAAGGGTAACCTTCAGATAAGCAGTCAAGCACAGCTGTAATGCCATCTGTTTAAGAAAAGCCCAAGCACAGGTACTGGAGGCCTTCAGGGAAAAGGAAGTGCCAGTGTTCTGACAGCTAGCTACCCAGTGGCAATGCCGGATCCATTGCACCTATCAATCTTGCACAAAAGGCACTGATATGAAAATGTAAGTATATTTTGTTTCATTATAAACCAGTGTACCCTCCTCCTCCTCTTATTCTGTCTTAAATAAATTAGTAAGCTTTTACATAATATTGCAATACTATGCAGAATTATAGCAGAAAAGTAGGTAAAATACAGCAAGTAGGTTATACACACACTTTCACTAAGGTTTCAAAATAAGGAAATAATAGAGGGTAGAAAGTAACTTATAATAACTAGTAACTTAGAAAACATATGTAAACCCCAAATCAATGCCTATGCTGACATGTGAAATATAAAAACATGGGTTATCTGGATAGCAAGACAGGCATTATGAAACCACTGCATGACCCTATAACTAGAGCAATGTGTTAATTTAACTTAAAAAAGCATTATACTCACATGGACACAAACAGCAACTTAGACATAACTTCTACCTTTCTGCATCAGCAACAGCTACTCAGGTGATCATTATACATGAATGTTATCAATTGCAAGAAAGTGTTTTCTAGCAAAAAAGCACTGGATTGCAATGCTTAAATATATCCGATAACCCATTGTCAAGGATATTATAGATCAGATTCAAAATTTTGTTTCAAGAGGTTTATTGTGTACACCCAGCACCCATGCCTTGAACGTGGAATTTACGTCACCAAAACAGATTTAGCTTTTTCAAATGTTAATTAAAACAAGACAGCTGAATTTATAAATGCTATGACAACGGCTGGAAGTATTTACCCCTCGTCGCTTCAGTATCTCTCTCTCCCTCTCTTGTTTACAAACACCTTGAACAACCTACTGTATACTCAGAACTAAATTAACCGGAGTGGGAAACCACTTGCTACCGTGAAAGCTCCAGGGTGAAATAATAAATGCCAGTGGAGAGGGGAACCTCAACAAGATACTACAATATCAAGTCAATTTTCACAGTTGAAAGAAAACAAGATACTACAATATCAAGTCAATTTTCATAGTTGAAAGAAAACAATGTGGACATTTTCCACATTGCCAGGCTAATTAACCTTTCACAATTGTGTTGTTTCCATCTGTTAAGTTGCTTGGGGAATGCTGCTTGCAATCTTTATTGAGTTGAATCATTTGGTCTTTGTTTATCAGTGAGTTCCTTTAGCCTTAAGTGTCTTGAACACACGGGAGAGGAGTGGTATACCATATGTGTTATTCCATTTTATCCTCATTGAATACCTATAGGCCAAAATAAAAATGTCCCAGTCTACTGTAAAAGCTGTCCCTGACAGGTTGTCAAATACATTGACAACTCAATGCCCATCTCTGCTGATCCCAGCCCTGTTATCCAATTCAGTGAAATCACTGGTGCGTCTAGCATTCGTTCAATATTGGCTGCAGTCCTCCTCATGCACCGCTACATATCACACCCCTCCAGATCACCAAGCTCCTGAGGCCAAATCTGAGAACCTGTGGAGCATGGGAATGAAGAGAAACACACTCCAGGCCTTAACCCTTACTTCAGGTATTTTTATAAAAGTGCCTGCATGTGAGTCTTTCTGAACGCATAGGGGCAATTGAAAACCCGTGAAAAAAAGCTCGATGTTGCTACAACAGTATGAACACAATCCACAAATCGCTCAGGCGCACACCAACAGAAGTGACATGCATTCACTAATATACATCTTCTCAAACAAATTACGTGTACTTTAGAGATCTGCTGCAACCCTGAAAGAATAGGTTGGAGAGATATCAATGAAATCAATTAAGAAAGAAAAGTTTAGAAATCTCAGGCCATTACATGAATGAGTAGAGACGCCCATTGGGTAGAGTGTGGACCGGCAGGTCAAACCGGAGCCAACAGCCCCCCAGCATTACTGTGCCCCTCTCACCACATTAGTTCTGGCAAAGAGAGAGCAGGTTGTGACCTGTGGTTATGCCTCTTCCATGTTGTGCCCAAAAATGATTACAGGCAATTAAAGCAGTCTGGCGGCTACATGTGTCGCCGCTTTCCCCGGATTCTCTTTTGGAAATGAATTGCTGACTGACTGATAAACTCGCCGAGTCAAGTACAAAATTGGTATTCAAAAAACACTAACTGGAAAGAACCCTATTGCAAAATACGAGGGATGAAAATGTTTCCACTTTGACACAGCACACATGAACACATTGCCATTAACTACCTCAACAACAGAAGTAAGCTGAGAAAATATCTCGATCCGGCCAAATCCAGCGATGGTTGAATGCATGTTTTTTTTAAGTCACCAGAAACTGTACTAGGATATCCTAGTACATGGAGTGCATTATAATCTGAACTCAGCAATCCCATTTCAACAATTTGTTTTACTGTCAACGCAAAAATGCTGCTCTACAAACCATACATTAACATTTATTGTCTCCACTCAAGATGACTCTTACCTATCTACTAAGAATGTGTAGTAGGCGTTAGTGAAAAAATCTAATTGCCCTAACAAATTTTCCCCAACCCCTCAATGATACAAACATGCACTCGCCAAGTTGTGATTGAATGCAGTGTTGGAATCAGCCCAGTACAACATATCAGGGTATTACAAAAAAAGAGAAGGGATTATTTCACTTGCCAAACAGGTATGCTTTTGGAAAAGATTTCCTTGCTATTTAAATAAAATCACTTTCACAACATTTTTGTCAACCATGCTCATGTTTTCAGCGTCAAGCTGTCATCTCGGTTAGAATACCATAACTACTCTATACTGCATTGTATTTAAAAACACTTTAAGAAAGGGGTTTCCACGCAAGTAGGCGACTCATCCTGGAAACTGTGACCACTAATACGCTGAGCAAAAACCTGCCTTTTTCTTCTGTTTTCTTACAGGGTCTGTCTTAAAGGGTGAATAACACTCCCCAGCGATGTCCCCGACGCCCCCACACCAAAATATAGCGGTCTCAAGAAAGCGGCGGCTCCCTTTCTCTTATCAGACGCTGCCAGACGCTAGCCCACAACTCCATCCCACGCAAGGCCTGAAGGTGCACCTCCACATGAAGGCAGCTCACATTGGACAAAGACAGAAAGAGAGAGCGAGAGAGAGAGAAAGAGAGGGAGAAAGACTGAAGAGGGGAGAATATGATGTCTAGCCTGAGAACATTTCGTGGGGAAAGTGGAGCAAGAAGCGGAGGAGGGTTGATCTAGAGCAGTAGGAGGTTGGGGAAAGTAGATGGGTACCGGCAGACAAAAAACATTTTTCCTGTGCTAAAAAGGCAGAAAAAGAAGAAACGTTTTGGAAGGATGTGAGCTCTGGCTACGAATTGTAATGGATGGTGGTCCCAGAAGCAGCCCAGTCCCAGTATGATGAGAGAAAGATGCAGATAAGCTGTGAAAGACAGGTGCCATCCATCAGCCTAGAAACACCACAGTGTCAGAGGTACTCAGACACAGCATTGTATGCAGAAGGCTGCAGGCTCCATATGGCTGTGGGCCTTTTCTTTATCTCTTTTGGAACAAATCAAAATAATAGTTTCAACTGATCCACAGCCTGATCAAGGTTTCTGACACTGTAGTTTTAATAGGTCACTGAACTTCAGATATTGACATTCCAAAAATTCAATTTAGTCCCCTTCTCTGATGTGCCTTTTCCAGAGACAGTTCCATACTATTACAGACACACTCACACACACACTTTGATACCGGCAACATAAAAAACAGAGATCAAACGGAACAGACAGACACAGACCACCCCAAATGCAGCCTTACTCTATGTCTACCACCAAGTCCACCCCCACCCCCCTCCCCAGACACATACACACAATCACACCCATACACATACATACTGCACAAACAAAACATGGGCTGGCTGGCAAATTCTTGTGTTTGGAATTGTAGCCTCTTTTGGACATTGAAGTATGATTATCAGTGCCAAGAACTGACAAAAAAAGTGCAGCCTTTGAGAGGAAGAGGTAAAAAAAAAAACACAAGTGGCGAGCCAGCAAGTGACATGGGGGAATCAAAGATAATAAGATCCAAATAAGAGGTGGGATGACAACAGTTATCTTTAACTGTATTGAGTCACCAACATTCACACCATCAAACTATACGATGGCACATGCAGCTGTAGATAATTGGTCTCATGTTACTCCATGCAAGAGACTTATGCAAGCAAGGTTTGCTTTTTTATGCAGAAGGCATAACCTTTCCATGCGAAGGACTGTTAAATAATTTAGCGTTAATGTGCTAAAGAGCTTAAGCTTCTAGTGAAAGACAAGCAGCTCTGAAATATAGCCTGATTGTACTTGAGTTCTGTTATAAAATGGCTAAGACAAACCAGAGGTTCTCATAGGAGCATCTCCTAAAGAGGAGGATGAAATGGGGGTTGTTGGTAAAAACTGAAAATACATGAATCATCATATGTCAAAATTATTTCTGGGCTTCCCCTAGCAGAAAAGGTAATGCTGTATGCTTATCATGGGTAAGGCTTAGACTGCTTGAATTTAGACTAGGAAAGAACAGGCTGATCATCCTTTTAATTAAAAATAATATTGCTAAATTACACAAGTTTTTTTATGAATCCTTGATTATGCCATTTTATCTTAAGAACATAAAAAGAGCTGCTTTAAAGTTTTTAATGAAAAATGATTTATGTTAACCCCATATTAATATTGCCAAGACATATTAATATCAAGTCATAACGCAGTGGAGGGTTTCAAAAACAGGAGAAGTAAGACAAAATAGGGCTTAGGGCAACATGACTTTGTATAATTATAGATTTGGTTATCTTGAAAAGGGACAAGTAAATGTCATTTTTTTAAACTGATAGGTTTATAAGCTCAAATTATATTTATTTATTAGATCAGTCACAGAGATAGCCTGGAGTTACAATACAGGTTTATAATCTCAACCCTACACAGTGCATGAAAATATGTTACACTTCCTGCTTCACTTTTAGTTTGGGCAAACAAGGGACTTTAAACCATGTTGATGACCATATTGGTTGCATAAACAATACTGCTACAAAACTACTGTTTAGCATATTTTATTCAGATATGCAAAAAAGAGGAATGTTTTTGTGTATACAAAACTTTGGCTTATTTTGAGTAAGATGTATTTCCCATGCAGAAATTGGAGTCTTACATACCACCCTAAGCTTGCAACACATTGTTCACACTTACAAAACAAGTGTTGGATCCCTGTGACATACACACATCAATCAATGCATGTTGAAAATTGGGACACGTTGCATTTTTTAAGAAACGGCATGAAAATGATCTATCCAGATGATGCAATCAGATAACACATCATGTTTTGAGTCCTTGACCCATGGATATTAATTCTAACACTTGTCAAACTTAACATGTTGCCTTGATCACACAATGAAAGAGAAACAAGAAATAATGAGTTTGAGTTGGGAAAAGGGATTATATAAATATATAAAAGTTGAAATAGTTTAAAGCTGAGGCAGGACTTAGGGGAAAACAGATTTGCACCTGGGAGGAATTTGACAACAGGGGCATGGAAAAAAGCCAATTTCTTTTCGGGGAGGTGGAGAACTTGGATTTGAGACTCAGCTCCATGTGCACTCAAACGTATTTGCAGCTTTCTTCCGGTTTAAGGTGTCAGTGAATCAAAAAAACGTTGCAAAGCAAAAAGAAAAAAGAAACAAAACATGTAAGCTACTGCAGCGTTCTGACAGCATTAGTTCAGCTCCAGTGGTTTTGTCACACTGAATTGGAAGAGATATAAAACTTATGCTGCTTTAGCACAGATAAATGTGCTCCTTCGTAAGAAATTCTGCATTGTGTGCAGTACAGCTTCACATCAGAGGTGGCCTAGTTTAGAATGTTCCCCTTTAAACTTGTTCAGCTAATGGGGCTAATGGAGGAATTTGGACTCTAAAAGTGATTAATGGCCCTGCGAAATAATTACCACCGACACAGAGGAAACTGCCGGTCATAAACAATTCATTTGAGTTAAGAGATGAGACAAGTTGTTCTTGTTAATAACCTGCTTAGTTCCTGGGAGAACAACCTTTTGTTGGTTCAATAAAGTGATAGGTGTAGAAAAATATATATATACAGTGGGGCCAAAAAGTATTGAGTCAGCCACTGTTTGTGCAAGTTCTCCTACTTAGAAAGATGAGAGAGGTCTGTAATTTTCATCATAGGTACACTTCAACTATGAGAGACAAAAATGAGAAAAAAAATCCAGGAAATCCCATTGTAGGATTTTTAAAGAATGTATATGTAAATTATGGTGGAAAATAAGTATTTGGTCAATAACAAAAGTTCAACTCAATACTTTGTAACATAACCTTTGTTGGCAACGACAGAGGTCAAACGTTTCCTGTAAGTCTTCACCAGGTTTGCACACACTGTAGCTGGTATTTTGGCCCATTCCTCCATGCAGATCTCCTCTAGAGCAGTCATGTTTTGGGGCTATCGCTGGGCAAAATTGACTTTCAACTCCCTCCACAAATTTTCTATGGGGTTGAGGTCTGGAGACTGGCTAGGCCACTCCAGGACCTTGAAATGCTTTTTACGGAGCCACTCCTTCGTTGCCCGAGCGGTGTGTTTGGGATCATTGTCATGCTGGAAGACCCAGCCACGTTCCATCTTCAATGCTCTCAATGATGGAAGGAGGTTTTGGCTTAAAATCTCACGATACATGGCCCCGTTCATTCTTCCCTTAACACGGATCAGTTGTCCTGTCCCCTTTGCAGTAAAACAGCCCCAAAGCATGATGTTTCCACCCCCATGCTTCACAGTAGGTATGGTGTTCTTGGGATGCAACTCAGCATTCTTCTTCCTCCAAACATGACGAGTTGAGTTTTTACCAAAAAGTTCTACTTTGGTTTCATCTGACCACATGATATTCTCCCAATCCGCTTCTGGATCATCCATATGCTCTCTGGCAAACTTCAGACGGCCCTGGACATGTACTGGCTTAAGCAGGGGGACACGCCTGGCACTGCAGGATTTGAGTCCCTCTCGGGGTAGTGTGTTACTGATGGTAGCCTTTGTTACTTTGGTCCCAGCTCTCTGCAGGTCATTCATCAGGTCCCTCCGTGTAGTTCTGGGATTTTTGCTCACCGTTCTCATGATCATTTTGACCCCACGGGATGAGATCTTGCGTGGGACCCCAGATCGAGGGAGATTATCAATGGTCTTGTATGTCTTCCATTTTCTCACAATTGCTCCCACAGTTGATCTATTCACACCAACCTGCTTGCCTATTGCAGATTCACTTTTCCCAGCCTGGTGCAGGTCTACAATTTTCTTCCTGGTGTCCTTCGACAGCTCTTTGGTCTTGGCCATGGTTGAGTTTGGAGTCTGACTGTTTGAGGCTGTGGACAGGTGTCTTTTATACAGATGACGAGGTCAAACAGGTTCCATTAATACAGGTAACGAGTGGAGGACAGAAGAGCTTCTTAAAGAAGAAGTTACAGGTCTGTGAGAGCCAGAAATCTTGCTTGTTTGTGGGTGACCAAATACTTATTTTCCACCATAATTTACAAATAAATTCTTAAAAAATCCTACAATGTGATTTCCTGGATTTTTTTTCTCATTTTTGTCTCTCATAGTTGAAGCATACCTATGATGAAAATTACAGACCTCTCTCATCTTTCTAAGTAGGAGAACTTGCACAATCAGTGGCTGACTAAATACTTTTTGGCCCCACTGTATATAGTATAACACAGACAGATGTTGCATGACATAATATAATGGATCTTGTGCAAATATTTCAAGTAGAAGCTAAACATTTATGAATCCCAAACTTGTGTAAAAACTGCAGTAATACCAAGGTACATTTAATTAGAAGCAGATTACCGGATGATACTATAGATTGAATCAAGTTGTGTATGTATGCAACCATATCCTTAGATCTCATTTAGGGACCATATGACCTAAAGTTGCAGATCTACATTCTGTCTCTAAGGTAATGGAGAAGGCAGGGTGAAAGTTAAATCCAAGCCTGGATATAATTGGGTGCCCTTTTAAAGCAGCAAAGCCAGCAATAGGCTGGCTGAAAATGAAAACACATTCCAATCCAACTGAAGAACAGAACACAATGCAGCTTTTCGTCTTATTAACTTTGTGATCAATGTGTTCTCCCCCTGTCCCCCGTCAATGTGTTTAATCAAACAATGATCCATGAAACCTCATTAACAATTATTTCAAGTGAGTCAATACGGTCTGTCGGGTAAAATGATCCACTGAATGTACCGTAAAGGATTATCTGTTGAAATGAAGTATCATTACAAAAATGAGCTTATTTTAAGAAAGACAGTGGCACCAACATTATCATTATTGGTGGTAGCTGCCTATAAGGAATGAGAGGGAACAGAAGCCACATGAACTGCGCTGTCATATAACTCTTTTAACACTTGCATATAACACTTTCAGATTCATATTTACGTAGCTTACTGCCCAAATATTGTCTTTTTTACTTGTGATTGAGCAGAGAAAACATAAGCATTTTCCAGACCAGTATATTTTTCTGTTTATAGTAGGCTTTCTCTCATATTGTTCAAGTGCATTTCAGTATTTGCCTTTAACAGAGAGAAGGAGAGAGCTTGAGTTCCTTTCTGTAGTCCCCCCTTCCCTTTCAAATGTTTGCCACCCATCCCGAATTGACAGAATCCTGGATATCTCTAGCAACACAGTCCAGATTGTTGTTTGAGGAAGCAGATTCTACTGCTTCGCTGCTGTCTGACTTATTCTTGTATCTTTGATCACTATTCTTTCATCTTAAGCGGGTTGGGGATCCTAAAAAAATGTATACGTGGAATGATATATGGCTTCCGGGTTGGCAGCGTATGAAAAATAAATTTCATTTCCCTACAGAACTTTCTGATTATCCCCCTCTGGTTGCTTCCCTATACAAGTCTCTTAAGCAGTAGCCAGAAAGATATACACTGGGAAAATAAATGCTATTGGGGTTTTCTGACGGAACATGCATACATTTGTAAGATCAGTAGGTTCATGCAAAGGGAACTAAAAGAGATGTCGTCCTCAAGATTCACAGGTCAATGCTGGACCTCACCTAAACAAAACCTGATTGTCATCATCATCATCTTCATCCGCTTATCCGATCGGGTCACGGAGGTAGTAGTTCCAGCAGAGAGCCCCATCCTTTCCTTTCCCGGGCCACATCCGCCAGCTCTGACTGGGGGATTCCAAGGCGCTCCCCGACCAGCATGGAGATATAATCCCTCCACCTGGTCCTTGGTCTGCCCCGTGGCCTCCGCCCAGCTGGACGTGCCTGGAACACCTCCCTAGGGAGGCGGCCAGGTGGCATCCTAACTAGATGCCGAACCACCTCAGCTGGCTCCTTTCTACGCAAAGAAGCAGCGGATCTACTCCGAGTCCCTCCCGGGTGACTGAACTTCTCACCCCTAAGGGAGAAGCCAGCCACCCACCGGAGGAAACTCATTTCGGCCGCTTGTATCCGTGATCTCGTTCTTTCGGTCATGACCCATCCTTCATGACCATAGGTGAGAGTAGGAACAAAGATAGACCGGAAGATTAAGAGCTTTGCCTTTTGGCTCAGCTCTCTCTTCGTTACAACGGTGCGATACAGCGACTGCAATACCGCTCCCGCTGCTCCGATTCTCCGGCCCAACTCACGTTCCATTTTCCCGTCACTCGAGAACAAAACCCCAAGATACTTAAACTCCTTCACTTGGGGTAAGGACTCATTCCCTACCTGGAGTAAACACTCCATCGGTTTCCTGCTGAGAACCATGGCCTCAGACTTGGAGGTGCTGATCTTCATCCCAGCCGCTTCACACTCGGCTGCAAACCGATCCAATGAGTGCTGAAGGTCGCAGGCTGATGGCGCCATCAGTACCACATCATCCGCAAAAAGCAGTGACGTGATCCCAAGCTCACCAAGCTGCAGCCCTCCTCCCCCGCGGCTGCGCCTTGAAATCCTGTCCATGAATGTCACAAACAGAATCGGTGACAAAGCGCAGCCCTGTAGGAGACCCACCCTCACCGGAAACGAGTTTGACTTACTGCCGAGAACCCGGACACAGCTTTCGCTTTGGGAGTACAGAGATTGGATGGCCCTAAGTAGTGACCCCCTCACCCCATACTCCCGCAGCACCTCCCACAATAGCTCCCTGGGGACCCGGTCATACGCCTTCTCCAAATCCACAAAACACATGTAGACCGGATAGTCATACTCCCAGACCCCCTCCAGGATCCTTGAGAGAGTAAAAAGTTGGTCCGTTGTTCCACGCCCTGGTCGGAAACCGCATTGTTCCTCTTCAATCCGAGGTTCGACTATCGGCCGGACCCTCCTTTCCAACACCCTAGAGTAAACTTTCCCGGGGAGGCTGAGTAATGTGATGCCCCAATAATTGGCACACACTCTCCGGTCCCCCTTTTTGAAGAGGGGAACCACCACCCCGGTCTGCCACTCCTTAGGTGCTGTTCCTGACCTCCACGCAATGTTGATGAGACGTGTCATCCATGACAGTCCCTCAACACCCAGAGCCTTCAGCATTTCAGGGTGGATCTCATCAACCCCTGGGGCTTTGCCACTGTGGAGTTGTTTGACTACCTCAGTGACCTCCACCAGGGAAATTGGCGTTGATCCCCCATCATCCTCTAGCTCCGCCTCAACCATAGAGGTTGTGCTCCTTCCACCGTCCCATCACCTGATCAGTTGAAGTCAGCAGCGTCCCATCCTTGCTGTATACAGCTTGAATGCTTCCCTGCTTTCCCCTCCTGAGGTGCCGGATGGTTTTCCAGAACAACTTTGGTGCCAGCCTAAAGTCCTTCTCCATGGCTTCTCCGAACTCCTCCCACACCCGCTGCTTCGCCTCTGCCACCGCCGAGGCTGCAGTCCTCCGTGCCTGTCGATACCTTGCAACTGCTTCCGGAGTCCCCCGGGATAACATATCCCAGAAGGCTTCCTTCTTCAGTCGGACGGCTCCCCTGACCCCTGGTGTCCACCAGGGTGTTCGGGGATTACCGCCCCTTGAGGCACCCAAGACCTTGAGACCACAACTCTCAGACGCGGCTTTAGCAATGGAGGCTTTGAACATTGCCCACTCTGGTTCTATGCCCCCAGCCCCCACAGGGATGCAAGAGAAGCTCCGCCGGAGGTGTGAGTTGTAGGCCTCCCGTACCGGGGCCTCCTCCAGACGTTCCCAGTTCACCCGCACTACACGTTTGGGCTTACCAGGTCTGTCCAGAGGCTTCCCCGGCCACCTGACCCAACTCACCACCAGATGGTGATCAGTTGACAGCTCCGCCCCTCTCTTTACCCGAGTGTCCAAAACATAGAGCCTCAGATCCGATGACACGATTACAAAATTGATCATTGACCTTCTGCCCAGGGTTCTCTGGTACCAAGTACACTTATGAGCATCCTTATGTTCGAACATGGTGTTCGTTATGGCCAGTCCATGACTAGCACAGAAGTCCAATAACAAGCCACCACTCGGGTTCAGATCCGGGCGGCTGTGCCTCCCAATCACGCCCCTCCAAGTGTCTCCATCATTGCCCACATGTGCATTGAAGTCTCCCAGTAAGACTACGGAGTCCCCACCAGGAGCCCTATGCAGGACTCCATCCAGGGTCTCCAAGAAGGCCGAATACTCCACACTACTGTTTGGCGCATAGGCGCAGACAACAGTCAGAGTTTTCCCCCCCGCGACCCGCAGGCGTAGGGAGGCGACCCTCTCATCCACCGGGATAAACTCCAACATAGAGGCACTCAGCCGGGGACTTATAAGTATCCCCACTCCCGCCTTGCGCCTCGCACCTTGGGCCACTCCGGAGAAGAATAGAGTCCAACCCCTGTCCAGGATTGAGGTACCAGAGCCGAGGCTGTGCGTAGAGGTAAGCCCCACCAGATCCAACTGGTAGCGCTCCACCTCCCGCACAAGCTCCGGCTCTTTCCCTCCCAGAGAGGTGACGTTCCACGTCCCCAAAGCCAGCCTCTGCCACCCAGGTCTGGTCCGTGGAGACCCTCTACCTTCACTACCACCTTTCTGGCAGGGCACCCGACCCCATTGGCTCTTCCCGCAGGTGGTGCCCCCACGGGACGGAGAAGTTGAGACGGCGATGGTGTTTTCCACGTTGCTTCTTCGGGCTGTGCCCGGCCGGGCTCCGTGGCAAGCCCGGCCACCAGGCGCTCGCTGACGGGTCCTCCTCCTGGGCCTGGCTCCAGGAGGGGACCCCGGGCTTCCTCCGGGCCGGGTATCTACTCTTCTTCCTCGCTTGTCCATTAGGTGTATTTGGGACCATTCTTTGTCTGGCCCCCCGCCTGAGACCAAATTGCCATGGGAGACCCTACCAGGAACACAAGGTTCCAGGCAATACAGCCCTCAGGTTCACAGAGGCACACAAACCTCTCCACCACGTTAAGGTGATGGTCCCCAGGAGAGGAAACCTGATTGTTTTCAGTGGTTAGATTTACCAAATAGGATCAAACTAAAACTATGTAATTCCCAAGACAGTGACCCTCTTGCATTTGCAATAAAATAAAATAAAACAAAAAACAAACCTGATTGTTTTTTGTTTTATTTTATTTTATTGCAAATGCAAGAGGGCCCCTGTCTTGGGAATTGCATAGTTTCAGTTTGATCCTATTTGGTAAATCTAACCACTGAATTGTTTTATAACTTTAAAAACAGTAACTAATCCCACTCACTACCTCATTTAAGAAATTGCTTGACTTTTCATGAATTCAATTAAAAAAAAGTAATATTATTTTAGCACCTGTTGCGTTTGATGTACTGTATGTAGTCTGTTAGCCCAGCATTATAATTACTTCAAACTGCAGCTAAGGCAAATACTCCTTTCTACTTTCCTGTGTTACTTCTTTTCTCCCTCAGAAAGAGCTGCTATGGATTGGCCACCTGAGGCAACTACCAAGAGGCCACCAGTTCAGGTTAACAATATTACATGTAACTCTGCAGCCCTTTTTCACATCTCCATGGCTTTGGGTGCAACAGTTGTAAAGCTAACAGTCAAAAATAGGAGCTGTTTGATTGGTGTGTGGTACTACAAAGCACAACAGCCAACATGGCAGTTAATAAGTATTAATTTATCGATCATAGTAAGGTTTCAATATACACTACACCTACATATTGAAGTCTGAAAAGAGAATTATTTATTTTTCCATGGCATACTTGCATTTTTACATCAAAGCAGAAAACGACCATATTTGCTGGGTACATAAATACTAAGCAGTAATTATCTAACTGAGCACATTATCCCAATTATCCATATGGATTAGATGCATTGGATCCTGTGATAACCAATTTACATCAAAGGAAATGTATCTGTAAAGCACATTTCAAACACATAGGCAACTCAATGTGGTTTACACAAGGCAAGCATAAACATACAAGGAAGAAATAAAAAATCAAGAAATACATTAACGAGAAATACAATTACTAAGAAGGAACAATTCATGAAAATGCATTTGAGAACATACTGTATCCGTTTTAAATTTGGATTTACAAGTAGTCAGGCTTGGAACGAGTCTCAAAGTTCTGGAAGTTGGTTCCAGATATTTGTTGCATAATAGCAAAACACTGCTTCACATATTTTAGTTTTAACTCGGGGAACAGTTAAGAGACCTCTTCCAGATTACCTGAGGGGTCTAGAAGGTACACACTATATTAGCATGTCAGTAATATATTTTGTCATCAAATCATTTAGTGACTTGTAGGTGAGCAACAGTATGTTAAAATCAATTATCTGACACACAGGATACCAGTGTAGTGATCTGAGAATTTCTGTGATATGTTCATATGTTTTGGTCTTGTTCTGGTCATGTTTGGTTAAAAGTCTAGCAGCAGCATTCTGAACAAGCTGCAATTTTCTTGAGTGCTTTTTTAGGAAGACCCGAGAGAAGACCATTACAGTAGTCTAGCCAACTGGTAATAAATGCATGGATACTTTATACTGATAAATTAGAAGTCTTGTCAAAGTAGGTCAATTTACCCTAAATGAACGATAAATGGACATTACCAGCTTAAACACTTCTCAATGTCCCTAATATTGGCTACTGTTCACTATATATACAGACCTTCTACAAGTTATTGAAATTATTTACATTTCTATTTCAAAAGCAAGAAATAAAAACAAATCAATTGGCACCTGCAGTTAATCTCTACAGTAAAATGTGCAATGAAATCAAACACATTGACAATGTGTGATAATTCTTAATTCAGTTACAAAAAAGAAAAACTGCATAGTAGTTCATAAAGCTGTGGTTACTTGTGAACAATAAATGGTTTAACTAAGGGGCAGTCATTCATGTGTAACTACAGCACATCCAGAACTGGAGTTCAGCAGAACAGTTGCACTAGCTATATCATTAGTAACTACAACTAGAGATTCAACACAATGTCAGCAATGCATGGGTGATGTAAGTTTTTTAGATTTAACACAAGTGGAAATGGATTTGGGAGCTAATTTCTTTCAGTAACACGACTTGAAATGACATATTATATATTATATAATATGTATATTAATGGGATGTATGAACTATTTATGGCATCCTTTCATGGCCTAAATTTTTAAGAATTCAAAGGGTCTTGGGTCTCACCTATATTCTGCGGTATTCGGCCATTAGGTCCATTGAAACGCTTGCAACGCCAATCATTCACACATACAGGTGCAGAAGAAAAGACAGCCTAAAAGAAAAAAATGAAAAAACAAAGCTGCTGAAAGTCACCTTTGTAAACAGATTTCATCTCAGCCTAGCATGTACAGTAAATCAACGATTGATTAATTGATTGATTGATTGAACTGCCACCAGAGATGGATCGAGGGATTTAATTTCAATCTGTAATTTGTCTGTGGGGTGTTGTTTAATGTGCCAACATGAACTAAAATAGAATGTAGATACAGTATCTACCTACACTGAAGACAGACAGAGATCTCATATGTGACAGATTATATTTACTCACACATTATATTCACATTACAATGCAGCATTTTTATCTAAAGAAGCTTAAGTCACAGGGCTAACACATTCAGACCAAAAAGGTCTTTAATTTGAACACAAGTAGGAATCAGGTACAACTAAAAAAATGATAATGATGTCTGCATGGAGCCATCGCTTTACTATGCTAGCTGGGAAATTATGATTCATAAAGCGTTGTCTGTACTCAAACAAAGGCACTCCAATCCCCTTAAAGCTCAGTGTAGGAGGAAGGGCAGATTAGTTTGGTTTATGGAAAATTATTGAAATAGCGCACCGCAGGGGTATTTGCGCAGTGTCACAGTATTCCCCAGTGGCATTATGATCCTGGCAATGATTGAAAACCCATGATTTCTCTCCCTACTTCCATGAATGTTTTTACTTGAAGCTGTTTATTGACAGCATTAAATGCACTTGGACTGTAATGAGCAGTGTTCTTGTTTGTTTATGTGTTGTGGGTGTGTTTCTCTGTGTGTGTATGCACGCGTGTACATCACCTAAAGCGGATAATCCAGATTGGTAAGCACAAATACAACTATTAATATGTCTCTTACCTTACCTTTTGTCCCACAGCACTAAAAACAAATACATGCAGATTGCCTCAATAAAAAAAAAAAAAAAATGTGCCTCTCTGTTACGTATATTGTCTGTTTTTTTAAAAGGTCGATTTTTTTCTGTGTGCTGACCCTCCCACTTAGCCTGCTGGTTATCCTCCATGTTTGGTGGGAGGATAGGAAAAGTTGTGTGCTGGTGTGGAACACACCTAAACCTTGTTAAGTTCCTTTCTCGGACTCTTCCTAAAGATTTGGGCGACGACTCGTTCTCACGGCTCAGAGTCATGCTTTTCAGTGTATCTATCCTTCACGTGTCATTCCTGCAACCCATTTCAGGAAAAAGCTGAAGAGATTGACAGGCAGACGAAAGGCTATTCACAGAGCTCCTCTTCTGCTGCTAGGATGTCTAGGGACGCTTTATCTCAAAGTCGATCACCTTGCAACAAAATCGAAGGTACTTTTTTAGCAAAGCTTCCCATCATGATTCCACTGTCATACACCTGCTGTAGATAGAATAGGAAACTATCCAGTATGAAAAGTTCATATGTAGCTATTTTCAACAATAAGTGTTTTTCTCTTTAAATTGAATTGATGTTTAACAATAATCTATTTAGTATTTTTTCCTTGGGCTGTTTGAAGAATATGGATTGCTCCCTCTAATGATCAATTAAAGACCCACTCTTTTTGCCAGCCTCCACTAGAGAAATCTAAGCTTAATTTCACATTGTATTTCTGGAAGAAGCCACTGCATTTAATGTTGTGGACCATCCTGTGACAATCCTGTGACAAAAGACAATTCATTTGAATGAAACAAATTCGCTGGTGACTTTTTATAATAAAGTGTGGAATTGTAGACACCAGTGTACCATTTCAACAAAAATTAGGCAGACTTTTCCAAACTATTAATGTGCAGCTCAATATCATAGGAACCAAAAGGCCAACGTTTGAATCTCACATTCAAATTCTACTATGAAATGTATTCAATGGGGTTATTTCAGTTTCTTGTTTTCTATATATTTTTTCTGTTGCCTGTGCAATTGGGCGTCCTTGTGCATCCTTTCCATAAAGACAAAACAAACAACTTTCAAAATAGAAGTGACACATGCACACTGTCTAACACAGCTATTGAACTTGTCTTCTGGCAGACTGGCTCACAGACACGTTGTGCAGACCAGGGGGATGAAGAGCATTATTGGGGTCAGTGATTCCGGGCAGAAAACCATACACCTGGTCTCCGAAAACAAAATGAAGTTGTTCTACTTCCTGATTTTAAGCCGGGACACTTTCATTAGTATTGCCACCCTAAAGTAACCTTACACAAGGTGTTCAATACCTTGTACTGCCAAGACCTCCTGAAAATATCCATTTATTTTTTTTAGCAAAAGCTCTACCTTGACATACTGTAATTATAGCTCATTATTTACCTTTCATTATTTTAGAGACTTTGTGGAAATCTAATGATAAACATAACTTGAGAACCCAGCTTATGTGTTACGTGTAACCATTTGCTTGCATTTCATGTTTTAAACATGAATTCATCAGTATTGCCTATTATCACGCCTAATCTCTACTTGGGTCAGATGTTTTTCAAGATCTGAGATGATCAACTCTGGCTCAGAGATCAGATTGAGCTCATCACCATTCAGATACAATTATAATTCATTATGGATTTTCAGAAAAGGTATGCAATTATGACAACTGTAGACAAAGAGAATAGATAAGCAGCTACATATATAGATTAGTGCTACATTCATTTTTACCAAGAATTCTTCCACAGTACAGCATTTAATGCAAATGCAGAATGGGACAACAAAAGTTCAGAGATAATAGCAAGTTGCCTATATCAAAGTTCATACTTGGTGACCAAGTAGTTCGAAAACAGGACATGGCATGGACATCAGCGAAAGTTCAGGCAGATAACTCGAAGTATGTGCGCTGACATCATCCTGTGTGTGCTACAATCACAAATCACTTGACACACCTGTTCACAATCAAATGTCCATGTCAATAAGGGAGGGGGGAGACATTTAAATGACCTGAAGTCAAAGTTAGGTTCTGTGCTTGTCGGATGAGGAGATGGGAAAGTCCTCCCTCCTCCACCTCAGCTGCCACCTCGGCACTCTGATCTGTTCAAAAGGGGATCGATGTATGTATGCTCCCTGCCTCTGAGCATTGTTCCGGCGATGTTATGGCAGGGAGCTTCATTAGGATACCCAACCCTGCCAAACTGAGTTGCATTTGCATTTTTTTTATGTTTAAGACGAATGAGTTTGTCTGAATGAACTGTGGTTTTAGTTAGATGCCATTACACAATGCTCTAAAACCAACTATAGTATTATCAAACATCCACGTAATGAGACTCAAAATAAATAGCAATGGAAAGAGAAAGACGGCCTGACTAATGTCGTTGTTAATGAAACATTGTGGCATTTAAAAAAAAAATGCTGCGCAGTTAGAACTCTACCTATACAAACCTTGTAGTATCACATTCACGTGAGCTCTCAACATAAATGCGATGTAGAATGGACTCCACAAAGCCGTAAGGGAAAGCACGATACACGTCAGGCCGGATTCTCAATGACAAGGAGGTCTTCCTCGTGTCCACATTCCATACCGTGTCTCCTGTGGAGATGTGTAATCACGTTTTCCACAAGGATAACTCAAGTGCCTTTGGGGCGAGGGCTTATGGGATTCATACACGTTGTTATTATGCGCGTCTTGCAGTTTCCTTCCGTGTGTGTGACCTCCTATTAGCCTGTTTGTTGTACAGAGAAACTTGACTGTGATACACTCAAATATAAGTTTGAACTGGTGGTATTGCAATTTAAACCCTCTACTGAGGTAAAATGCACGACAAGTGTGCGTGCGTGCGTGTGTTTTAGTACTGTCTGTGTGTATGTGTCTGTGGCTGCCTGTCAATGTGTGAGTGTGTTTGTGGGCATATTTGAGGAGTGTGGATCAGTGTGCATCAGGGAGAGAAGTTGTCATGATTGAAAATAGCATTAGTGTTGGCATTGCAATGAGCTTTTTAAATAAGTATTAGGGAAGAGAAGAACATTGATGTCTACCATAAAGCAGGACAAATCTCCTGCCATCTCCTTCCAAAATGTTACACATCTGAAAAAATACTTTGTTTCTCTGCAACATGATAATAGCCCCACAAATAAAAGTGTGCATATCCTATCATTTATGATTCCTCCTTGTATATCAAGTGTTCATGTTTTCATTTTGTAAAACACTTAAATTATGAATCTCCTGCAACGCAGTATTTAGGAAGGTAAAAATGCGAGGAAGGAATAAGCAATTGGAATGTGTTCAGCTGTGTATCACCTACAGTAAACCTCTGCTCCTGCAGCTTAATTCCTTTTCAAACGTCCACATTAAAGCTCCCTTTAAGAAGCTGTGAAGTATTACATCCATTTACTGTCATGACGTTCATCTCTTTCCTTCCAGTGATAGTAACACCCAAACATCCCTGTCCCAGTGACTTCAAAATAGTACATGTATTTTCTAAGCCACACAACTTTTTTGATTCAATGCCACAGTGGATGATCTGGATCCATCACAATCAGCTTATCCTGTCACTGTTGCCGTACCCGTGTTGTTACAGAAAACAAGATGACTGGCATCTTCCCTAACTAGTGTGGCTACTCTATAGTAGCTGTGGCAGGGACCTTGTGATTGTGATATTCCAGTCAACAAAACTGGGCTCATTACTTTGTTATTTGAAAGCATGGAAGATAAAATGATGAGTTATTCCTCTGTCACATATCTTTTACAGGCAGGACACAGAAATGCAATGTATTCCAACACAGCAGTCTTTTTCTTCCTTGGTTCTGAATTCACATGGTTTTATCAATATTCCAAAATGACTGTCACTGCATCTGCAGTGGTGTATTTGTATTGATCAAATAGATGTATCATAGTTATATATACTAGGCAAACATTACAGCATATATGAAATTATAGCAGAAATTATAACTTCGTACCAACAGAAAGCAAGCAGTATATTGCACTCTGCATGTAACATCTCATTATAGAGGTATCAGGTGCAATATGGCACTGTGGGTCGTTGCATGTGAACTTCCTGTGTCTTGGTCTACACACGTGAATTTTTTTTATGAGCTACATACATTAATATTACATTGTTGATTCATTGGCTTTAAAATGAGGCCCCTCTGCAGACGAAGACATCAAGTCTGTGACACACATACTGAATTGCACTTAATGCATTCAGGACATCTGCACATGCCACAAAAGATGAAAGAGAGAGTCAGTTACATGGCTTCTGGGAATAGATGTACAATAAGAGAACCTTTGAACCAGGCCTAACGAGGGGAATTAGTGATGCATGACAGGGCTCTCATGCTTATGGCTGTGAGGGGGTGAGACTGGTAGAGGCAGGGGTGTCAGATAGAGGGCAGGTTACCCTGAAACTGGGTCCCTGTATATTTGGCGAGAGATGAGGCCAGAAAGCCAACCTGTTCAATCACTAAGTCTAAAGTCTTCTAGCCAGTGGTTTAGTTGGTTTAGTGGTGTGTCATGCTGCGTTAGCAGGGTGATTTACACTACATGTCAAACTTATACTTCAGTGGAACTTCCCGGCAGAATCCAAGTCTCACCTACAAACTTTAGGCACCAAAATGAAAGGTTAAACTGAACTACAGAGAAAATGCAATTAGCTTTTTCCTAATATAGGGAGGTTGAAATACTAAAGTAAATACCTGGAGCTGCTTTTATGCAAGTGTGGATTTTTTGTACGCCATTATGAAGACAACTAATTCAAGTATGCTTGACTATCAAAGTAAATTATTTGTTTGAACTAAATATTAAATAGCTGGTCTAATTTAAATGTGTATGAAGTCCTTTAGCAATGAGATGGCCATAATTGTCTGTTTAATGTGGAAACATATAGGCTGTCCTTTCCTTTCATATAATATTTCTAACTAACAATGAATACAACTGCTCAAAATGATAACTAAGTATTACATTACTCCTAATGCATAGCTTTTTGAACACTGATCAACAATATTCCATGTTTAGAACATTTCCAGGTTACAACGAGATCCAAAGACAACATAAACCACATTATCTCTGCATGTAATATTTTTACCACTATCCTTTATCCTGGACACTGTTTCTATGGTCCCATATAGAACTGTTCTACACAATGTTAACAGTTTTGAAAGCATGCACATGCAGGCCCTTGTCCATGCTTTTGCCATACTGACAATTTGTTACTGACAATTCATTTCGCATTGTGGTATGACTGTAAAAGGACTAGTGTTTGCCTGCAACAACAGCAACATAGACCAGGCAGGAAATGCACACTTTGCAGCTGTATTTATAATTCTGTTCTGACTTACTTTGTGATTTTTTTCAGTCAATAAATGTATTTTAGAGTATTTGACTTTGACTTCACAGTATTCAAGGATTCCACAGTTTCTCTACTACTCCTTTTACAAAACATTTCGAACCATATTGAAACATGTATCAAGTATTTTATACCTCTATATCATAGGATTGTACAAACAACTTGACAGTGATGTTGTGTGTGGGTGATCTAGACTATTATTCCTATGGTATTTCATCATGAGTTAGTTATTTAACCAAATTATTATGAATGTGTAAGTTTTCTTCAAAGATATTAATGCAAAATTGGAGATTTGTTAAATAAGACTACTTGTTTTACAAGTGTTGATGGTTTTGAGTGCTGTATCTAAGGTTTTGAAAAATGATCACAAGGTTGTGTTATTAGTGTTGATGCGATTGTAAATAACTGTAAAATGTATTCATTTCATAGACAAATATCCATGTGTCATTGTGACACTGATCATCCCCCCAAAATTGCAAGGACTAAATAAGCTGATAATATTTCATTTCCAAAGCTATCCAGTCCCACATGGGCAGGCATTATGTACCTCAGTATGACACTAAAGTCACAATAATATATTGGTATTTCCCTCAAGATTATTTACTTTTGTCACTCACACAAGTCATGAAATACAACAGTGGGTTCAATTTGTAGAACATACAATATATATGTTTATTGCATTTCACATGGAAATACATACACAAGTTGGCGTGAAGGGTCTGGATTACTTTCCGGTCCAAGGTCATATTCACACTTGGTGAACAACCATGGGTAGGGAGCAGATATCTGCGATTCCCCTCTGACAATACCGACCAACTGATCCGAAGTGGGTGGAGGCTGGGGTGGAGATGGGTGCGCAGCAGAGAGACCGCATAGTGTGTAGGCAGCAGTGAGCAGAGCAGTTGTGGGAGCCAGTGTGGTGAGTGAACTGCAGCTTAAGAAGACCGCATTAAACTAGTGAGCGTGTGCGAGAGGCTGATTAGTGTGACGTGAATAATAGCTGTTGTCTGTGTTGCCCGTTTGGACTAGCTCTGCCAGGGCGTCGCCTCAATGTACAACTTGTTTCACTGAAACATGTTTTTTGATGCATGATGCAACTTTCAATAAAGAATTTTCCCCCAAATTAGGGAACAATAGAAAGCCTGCCAGGAACTGGCGTAACACTTTTGAGAAAGTCAACTTAATTGGATCAGATGATTACATTTAATCCCTCTCCTAAATACCCTAAATCAAAGTATTCCGGTTTATTTCCCAAAAAATTGAAACATATCCCCATTGCTCACCTGAAATTCTTATCTATCTTCTTCCCAGAACCAAAATGTGAAACAAACACAGATTAGCTCAATGTCACGGTAGCTTTGTCCTCGGGATAATGGGGGACAATAAGCTCTTCTGTGAAAGCTTTAAAAGGTGCCAGTGGTTTTCTGGGAGAGAGAAACAGAGAAGGACAGGGTTTGCAGAGAGAGATACAGTAGCTTAGGCCCTAACCCAAGTTTGGAAGTGAGAACACTCTCTTTTGCTGACTGTTCATCCTGTTGAAGTGATTTATATCATCCCATCATTGCAGTACAGCAGAGAGCAGAAGAGCAAGCTGAAACTGGATGTCACTGTAGAATACTGTCATAAAAACAGCTATATTTTTTTTTAGATAAGCCTCGGGAACTTTCCAATGTCACCCTGGAGTAAGTCAACGATTGTGAAGCCATGACGAATGCCATGGCCATGCTATTACCGTGCTCACTGACACATCTTAGGCTTCCCTAACAATGTAAATGCCTAATCGAACATATTTCTTTTGTAATTAAAAGGACAATTACACCAACACAAGGACACTGCAAAACCAATGTTCAAACATATCCGGCAGGCTTATGGTGTGTCTTGTTAGCACTTTGATTAGGTCTGCTACCCTCAGACATGCTCCCTTTGTGTGTATGTGTGTGTGTGTGTGTGGGGCGGGGGAGGGGGGGGGGGATTATATATATATATATATATAGATATATATATATACACAGTACTGTGCAAAAGTTTTTGGCAGGTGGGTTGGGGGTGCTGTATAGTAAGACTGCTTTCAAAAGTAGAAATGTAAACAGTTTTGTTTCCATCAATTAACCGAACGCAAAGTGAAAAGAAGAAAAATCTAAATCAAATCAATAATTTGTGACCACCCTTTGCCTTCAAAACAACATCCCCTGCCTAAAACCTTTGCACAGTACTGTGTATATACAGTGAAGGAAATAATTATTTGATCCCTTGCAGATTTTGTAAGTTTGTCCACTGACAAAGAAATTGAAGGTCTATAATTTCAATGGTAGGTTTATTTTAACATTCAGAGATAGAATAAAAAAAAGAAATCCAGAAAATCACATTATATAAAATATATACATTGATTTGCATTTGATTGAGTGAAATAAGTATTTGATCCCCTAGCACAACATGACTTAGTACTTGGTGGAGAAACCCTTGTTGGCAAGCACGGAGGTCAGACGTCTCTTGTAGTTGGTTACCAGGTTTGCGCACATCTCAGGGGGGTTTTTGGTCCACTCCGCTTTGCATATCCTCTCCAAATCCTTAAGGTTTCGAGGCTGTCGTTTGACAACTCGAAGCTTCAGCTCCCTCCATAGATTTTCTATGGGATTAAGGTCTGGAGACTGGCCACTCCATGACCTAAATGTGCTTCTTCCTGAGCCACTCCTTTGTTGCCATGGCAGTGTGTTTTGGGTCATTGTCGTGCTGGAAGACCCACCCACGACCCATTTTCAGTGTCCTGGCTGAGGGAAGGAGGTTGTCGCCCAAGATTTCACCGTACGTCGCCCCGTCCATCCTCCCCTCGATGCGGTGAAGTTGTCCTGTCCCCTTAGCAGAGAAACACCCCCAAAACATAATGTTTCCACCTCCATGCTTGACGGTGGGGATGGTGGTCTTGGGGTCATAGTCAGCATTTCTCTTCCTCCAAACACGGCGAGTCGAGTTAATGCCAAAGAGCTCGATTTTGGTCTCATCTGACCACAGCACCTTCTCCCAAGCCTCCTCTGAATCATTCACGTGTTCATTGGCAAACTTCAGACGGGCCTGTGTATGTACCTTCTTGAGCAGGGGGACCTTTCGGGCGCTGCAGGATTTGAATCCATTCCTGCGTAGTGTATTACCAATGGTTTTCTTGGTGACTGTGGTCCCAGCTGCCTTGAGATCATTAACAAGCTCCTCCCGTGTAGTTCTGGGCTGATCCTTCACCTTTCTCATGATCCTCGATACCCCACGAGGAGAGATCTTGCATGGAGCCCCAGACCGAGGGCGATTGATGGTAATTTTGTGTTTCTTCCACTTTCGAATAATTGCACCAACAGTTGTCTCCTTCTCACCGAGCTGCTTGCCGATGGTCTTGTAGCCCATTCCAGCCTTGTGCAGGTCTACAATCTTGTCCCTGACGTCCTTAGACAGCTCTTTGGTCTTGCCCATGGTGGAGAGGTTGCAATCTGATTGATTGATTCTGTGGACAGGTGTCTTTTATACAGGTAAAGAGTTGAGGCAGGTGTCTCTTATACTGGTAACAAGTTGAAATTAGGAGCACTTTCTTAGAGTGAGGGGGACTAATATACCCGGTCTGTGGGAGCCAGAATTCTTGCTAGTTGGTAGGGGATCAAATACTTATTTCACTCAATGAAATGCAAATCAATGTATATATTTTATATAATGTGATTTTCTGGATTTCTTTTTTTTAATTCTATCTCTGAATGTTAAAATAAACCTACCATTAAAATTATAGACCTTTAATTTCTTTGTCAGTGGACAAACTTACAAAATCTGCAAGGGATCAAATAATTATTTCCTTCACTGTATATATATATATATGTATATATATACATACATATTCATATAAGTAGCTGACTGTTAATGGGTCTTCATGGTCAGAAAACAAAGTGGTGCCAGCTGATGCTGGTGCTATCCATCTGCAACAGGCAGGACAATACCTGGCATGGCCTTGGTTCCAGCACTCTACACATTAGTTCAAAATCCTGGGTAGGTTTGAAAGACCGTATGAACAAGGTGGAGACTAGCAACTTGGTATTATTCAAAAATAACCAATAAAGTATTGAACTGGGCCGCGCTTCAAAGATAGAGGTGTGTTACTGTTAGGTGCTTTCCCGTTTTGGAATAGTCAAATATACCAGGAAGAGGGTGTGTCTTAAAATGGGGAGGGTTTCAAAGGGTTTTGTCAAAGAGTGAGTGACGTTTATATGGACCAATCTAGCGTGCCCTCTGATTTGGAAGGTTCGAGTTTGAAAGAACTTGGAGATTTGAAAGGATGGCCATGAGAGACAAGGAGTGACCTAATTATTATTGAAGGTATAAAAAGGTTGTTTTTTAAGGGGGGCATTGTTTTACATATAACTCAATGAAATATGTTTGTTCCGGCTACATTGTTACAGCTGCACATGACATTGAGTTGAGCATAATAATTTCCCATATTATCAAGACAAATTATTTATCAAATCTACTGCAAACCTAGTGCACCTGTTGCACATCAACTGAAAGGAAATCCAGATTGGTACAGCGTTCAGTCAGCTCTTCGTCCTCTTTTTTTGACACAACCTCATTATTATCGGAAACTTTGACATTAGAGTACAAAGTTATACTTGTTAGGTGTTAAACAAATGTCAATATTTCCGACTTCCTGCTCGTGGTATCTTTCTGTCATTCTGTCAACTCTGTCTGGCCAATCCAGGGCGCGTCAATCTTTCAGCGCGGAGCAGTAAATGGCACCGGATTCCACTGACAGGAGCAGAGGCTCAAACCTCGCAATGAGTGACGACTTTTAACATCAATGTGACAGTTTAAGGGTGGATAATAAGCATTATAATGCCGGTCACAGACGTAATGCCACGTGCAACGGGGAACTGCTTGATACTGCTATTCTGATTCAATTGGAATGCATGATTCATGATAAAGGTGACATTTGAGATGGGCAATGAAAATACATTTTTCAAAAGTCATCAAAATAAGCAATTTACTAAGTGTGCACTATCAACCCCGCTAGCGAAGCAATGAGCTGCTGTCCATCAGTGAAAAGATGGATAGGATCTGTTAAGATACCATAGGCTTTCACTGTTTCCATCCAGAAAGGTTTCAGGCAGCGTTTTGCATCAGTCATAGTGGCTATAGCAATACACGCCTGGCTACATGATTGTAGAAACACAGACTACATTTCCAGTATTCTGTTGAGGGGCTCCTGCAGTTGCGTGGGGTGTAACTGAGGCTCCGAGATTTATTTACAAGCCCAGTTACCACTGCAACCATTGCCAAGTACACTTCGGCTTTGATTCCAGCAACACAGCTAATGAGATTCTGAGGCCTCTAAGCAGTGTTCTCCATCTTCCCATCCACCTACTGCAAGTGCAGCACCCACATTCAGCTCAGAACCTGCGTCAGAGGCTTGCCATTGTCTGACAGAAAAAAGCATAAGCATCACATTTTGAAAGTTCATCCAGAATTCAGGCAGTTACACTTGCATGCTCCATAATTGACACTCAGCACAGGGCATGTGTGTCACTGAGGATGTCAGCAGCTGTCCCTGTAGATTACAGTAGGTGGAACAGAAAGAGGCATTGCTCGTTTTTGGCATTGAAGGGTGTTGGACACATTTTGCTCTCTAGGATGAGGTGCATCCCCAACTAATCCCAGGTGTCCTGACCTGGCTGGAAATGACATCAGGTGACAATTGAGTGACATGATGGATAAGCGGTCTAGGGTGCCAGCCCTGTGATGAGTTGACATACTGTAGACCAGAAGGCCCGAGAGTGCAACCCCTGTTCATGCTATGCTCTTATTTAGGATTTAAAAATAACGCATGTAAAATAACAGATAAGGTTTAATAATAGAAGTGTGATTATTTTGACACAACTCATAATAATTCACAGCAACAACTTACATCTGGGTGAGGGGGGCTCATAGTTTGAGGATTACGTTAACTTTCGCTTTGTCTTTCACAGGTCCTTGCACAGTCGACACTGCCTAGAATTATCATCTCCCTAATGTAAGTGATCTAAGTGCAGCCAAGTGTCCTTCTGAGATCCAATCTCTTTATGCAGACATTCCTGTCATAATGACATGACCGGTTGCTGAGCATACCGTGGTATCATATTGGAAGGGATTTGTGCACAGTCCGGTGGGTACAAATGAGGTTTGTCAAAGGCTTGTAGGTCGGGAAGATGCCACACACGTCCTTCTGCCCTGCTGTTGGTTAAGTTCTGATCCCAGTGCTGGGGGAATGGACCCTACTTATCGCTTTGAATGCAAATGGTTGAAATCTTCAAAGGGCCCACTCCTAAGTCACCTTATTGTGTCAAACTGAATCTAAGAGAAGGCTTTACACAGACAGCATGGTTGGTGGAGGCCTCAAAGCATTGGTGTTCTGGGAAAGAGCAGCGCTGTTGCATGGGGGACAAACATATGTTGTGATTAGGAGAATGGATGAGACATCGACAACATATTTTGAGAGAAAAAGTTAGTCGCCATTCCAACTTGCTTTTTCCATTTAGTCTTACAGTAAATGTTCAGAGATTAACTCACACGCCTTGTGTACTTCTGGAAAATCAAAAATAACAACCACTTTTGCAACAGGGCTGAGAGCATGACAAGTGCTCAGGTAGCCACAGTGTTAGCTGTTGTTTTCCTAGCACAATGAGTTGGACAAAGAGGAGGGCCTATCTTTAGCTCCACTGAGCGGCTAGCTGTGCAGATAACCATCATGTTTTGTGTGCTGCAGTGTAGACTGTAAAAAAGAATGACTGAAAGCAAGAATATTAGTTTACTGTATGATATGTGACACGACAATTTGTGACATGAGCTATGTGATTAAAACATAGGAGTAATGGCCACTGCACATTTTATGTATATTTTACACCCACAGGATATTATGAAGCCATATAAGTGACCCAAGCTTTACAGAGATAAATGGGAATATTCTAGCAAGCAATATATGCAGTGCAATGTAATTTGTCCTTTTCACAAGTAAAATACTGTGCTTTCATGAAGAGTCGCACACACACACACACACACACACACACACACACACACACAGGTGTATATATTCCTAAGTCAATTAAGTCAACGTGTTCAGCCCTAAGACAAGATTTTTGAAAACTCTTTATCAATGCAAATTAAGGCGTGTCAAAAATAATCATAGCAACATAGGAATATGCATAGCTTGAAACCAATACTTGAACTACTCGTTTGCAGTTGTGGGTATTATTTTAATTGTAACAGCTGCGAAAAGTCTTACGTAGATGTTGGATTATCAGGAGCATTGTTCTTTAGCAGATGAAGGACAGTCCTCTGTTATGAAAAAGGTTGACATTTACAAATGCCAACTATATAGTTGTGAATTGTAACCTTCTCTGATGCTCTTTAGCTATAGTTCAATAGTAGTTCCAAATCAGTTTTTCTTTTGTGAGTGTTATCTTTTGTTGGATATAGCTGGAGGGAAATAGTGCAAGAACATTATTTTAAATTCCAACTGATTTCATGAAGGCCATATGACTAGTTATGAACAGTTAAACCATGATCAAATAGTTGGACTGTTTCGATTGGAGCTTGCATGGTGAAGTGAATATGTTCAATCTCAGAGATGACGGTGACATTTTCTTTAACAACCATCATGTTAGTTTTCAAACAATTAAAATAAAGTTATCTGACTTTCACGGTAGATATTACAATATCATGCTACGGCTTAGTTAAAGTGTGCACTATTTCATGGCACCCTTTCAAATAGGATTAGATCCAATCTACCAATCAATCAATTGTATTTGTATAGCACATTTATACACATATGCAATTAAATGTGCTTTACACAAGGTGAGAAAAAGCATAAAAGGAAGAAATAAAAGACCAATGAATGAATAAAAACAATTATAACAAGAGAAATGAAATTGCTAAAAACAATTCAGCAAAATACAACCGAGAAAATATCTGTTTTTAATCTGGATTTGAATGTACTCAAGCTTGGAGCGAGTTTCAGATCTTTTTGAAGTTTCTTGCATAGCAGCTAAACACTGCTTCCCTTTCCCCTAACTCGGTTCCCCTAACAGTTAAGCGACGTGTTCCAGATGACCTGAAGGGTTTGGAAGGTTCCTACTGTATTAGCATGACAGTGATGTATGTTGGCCCCAAATTATTTATTGACTTGTATATTTGTATGTTGAATAGACAGTATTTTAAAATCAATTCTCTGATACACGGGGAGCCAGCATAGTGATCAGGGAACTGGTGTAATACGTTCATATTTTTTGTTTTTTGTTAAAAGCTGTAGAATACAAATCAGGTGACGTTGGTCAGTGGTTACCATCAATAAAGTGTCCCTTCTTTACTCTTGACATAATGCTTTGTTTCTCATCAAGCAGGAAAGAACCATAGTCTATTTTTATTATCAATTTTGCCATGCCAAGTGGCATGCATTAGGAAGCAAAGATTTCTAAATCTTACACATTAACATGTAAATAGACTGCTCTTTTGCACTATCCAAAACTAGGATTTTTCTAGAAAGAACATGTATGGTCTCTTCTAATCTTTCACCTGACAGCAAGCTACACTTGATGGCCTTAGTGCCTGTCTGAAACGATGCAAGGATTAATTTCTTGTAAAAATGTCCACATAGCAGCCTGTAAAGTGATGTACGCTGGCATGCTGTGGGCGGAACATGTCTGACAACATGGTGTAGCTCTACTTAACCACCAGACAAATGGGCCGTAAAGCAGAAAATAGCCTCCAGAACAAATGGACCCTGCCGCAGCATGTGTGCAAGGGGAAGTTTTTCTAGACTGCCATGACACCTCCTGCCATAACACCTTCACTGGAGCCTGAGCCAGCTGACTGCATATCCTTGACAGGTAGGTAATTGATGAGAAACAATCAACGGGTTGAGGCCTGCTAAATGGATGTGTCTCCAGGATTGTAATTATGCTGTCTTTGTTGAGATTGTGTGTGGAAAACAAAGACTTGGTATTGCAGGTTCCTGTTCATCACTTCTTTCTGTATAATTAATGTGTTTTAATTACATTTGCAAAGCTACACTAAATACTCCCTTGTGTTTTCAGACTTTGGACTTAGATACACGTATGGTTTGACAGGGCATACATTTTGGCAATATGTCCTGACAGAACTAAAACTATAGACATTTCAGCTAAAGATTTGACTCAAGCAGCTCACAGGCGATCAAATGTGCACCCAAAAAAATTTGGTCTTTGCAGTCTGCTGCACCTCAAATGTTTTGGTCTGATCCTTTAAGTTGAATTCGCATTTCTGCATTTCTATTATGTAAAACTAAAGTGGAAAGTAAGATAGAAAGTCAAGCATAAAATTGTAGGGCCTTAATAGTGACGTATAGCACCAAGCCATTTAGGAAAATCACTTACCATGTCACAAACCACTATACATTCATGATCGACTTCAATTACTTAAAATACTTTTTACTAAGGCCATTTTTCGTAATAAATTAAATGAACCTTATTAAAAATACTCTGCAGCCTCTTGACATTATGAAATAAGAGAAACTTCAAGGACTTGTCCCTGGGCCTGAATTAAAGGAAATGTGAGACAGCACAACTGTGAAAGTTCCGTTGGGAGGCTACGTCGTTAGTAAAAAAGATGTCAGTTCCTTTATGGTAATGAATAATATTGGCAACACTTCAATTTACTGCTCTCTGGACTGCTGATGTGTACAATATATAGGGTCCACTAGCTTGGTATTAGCATTGAAGCTGTCTCTGATGACATAATCAATCAATAATAATCAATTACGGGCCATAGTAAAATGGAAATGACTAATAAAGAAGTGCCTGAAAGTTAAGTTTCTTGTTAAACAGCAAGAATAGGCGTCAACGATACAATTTGCCACAGTGACTGTTGAAAGTAACATCCACCACCCTCTACAATAGGCATTGCAAAAATCTCTGTAAATGGAACTTAGTTTTAATGGTATGAATTTGTCATACCGTCATCAATCTCATTTTTCTTTTTTTATATTAATCGCCACTTTTTAAAAATATTTGGGAAATTGTATTTTTCACACATGATAATGTGTTGAAGTAAATGCTGAGGGCAATAACAAGCCAAAAATAACAGAAATGCCCATGAGAGGTGTGCGGGATAAACAAGGTTGGCTATATTTAGATAAAGCACGTTGAAACTCCTTTGAGAAAGCAACTGAAATGTTGCTCTACATTTGATGAGAAACTGCTCACCATTCACTGATACAGGGTTCTTTCTGAGCGGCATGCTACATATTTCATTGTTTAATTAGAGAGAGAGAAATAGCTTTGCAAGCCTTTGATTAATAAGACATGGAAAGCACTGCCACTATTAGTTTTATTCATATCCATACATTAAAGAAAACATATTAGGAGTTGGAAATGCAAGTTTATAATTTCTGTCACTAAAAAAGCAGTCTTTGTCTTGTCAGCCGGCTGTTTTTTTCTTCTTCTTCAAATTGGAAGGAAGGTGGTATTGTTGTAGATGGTTAAGTTTAGGTGGTGACTAACACATAATTACCTATCTGTGTTTATAGACTTCATAGAGTGGACTGGACAATATATATATAATAGATGTACATCACACAAAACTGTAATGGATATGTGCAAGTCTGCCAGCAAGACTGCACTACCACATTTATAGAAGTACATTTTTCTATTTCTTGCCGTATTTGATAGGATGTCACCACTCCAGGCCAAGGATGATTTCCTGTGTGACCCAAATGGCAATTACGGCCCTCTATTCTCCATGATGTTGAAGTGTAATCAAAATGGTGTCATACTCTCAGCACTTATCTCCTGTTAATAGTACCTTGCTATGAAATGACTTGTTGAAGTGTTTGTGTGTGTGTGTGTGTGTGTGTGTGTGTGTGTGTGCGCGCGTACTTGTGTGTGCATGTGTGTTTGATGCATCACAGCATTTCAGAAGTCATCTGTAGTCCCCTGCAAAAGTTGATCTGCAACTTTCTACAACAATGATGGGCCGACCTAAAATATTTAGTGAGCAATGTTTCCACAGTGCTTGAGTTGCTTGTTTCTGCATAATAGCATAACAAATGATGTTCTAATCAGGGCTTCGGCACTTGAATGCAATCAGGAGGAGATTAGTTAGCAACAGGTGTTTCCAAAAGTATGGGAATCACACAAATTTGGGTAACACACAAAAATAATTAGGGTCACATGCAATGTTCATTCAGCTATCAGGCATGCATTCGAGATGTAATATGTCAGAGTTAATCTATGGGTTTTAACCCACTGTGTTTCTTGTGTCTTTCTATAGGACCTATCATTGTTCTTTGATGTGGGGGGATCGCCACACTAAATTTAAGTAAATGTGAATTGAGCCTGAACTGCTTATGTGTTTGCCTTTGGTGGATCTGATCAAATATCTAAATACAGTCTTGGAGCCAATAATCTAAAAGTAAGTGTTAGATACCCCGACATCAATTTCTACTCATCCTAGCACATCATGTCACCCCAAGCACTATCTACCCACACCATGCTTTAACCCCACATTTGCAATGACGCAAGCAGGTGAAACAAAACCTGCCTTGCCTATTGGTTACACCCACAAACACCTGGGTGACAGGTGCTTCCAGCATGCCACATGGTGAGCCCTGGGCGAGCTTATCAAACGTAGTCGCACAGTTGTATCCAATAACGGGGCGTGGTGCTTGGCCATAAACCTCCATCCCTGAGGCTACTGTTACTCTAAATCCACACCAGTGACACGTTGGGGACAAGCTTATTACCTTCCAGGATGCTTAGCCATCCTGATATGGAGGAAGCTAGACCTCCCATGAGCAAAAACTCTGCGGGAACTCCAATCCCAAACGCAGCCGCCACACTCCTGCCTGTTGAGTGTTATTCCATTACATCAGCCGTTTTATCACTGCAACCATGTCCACCTGTTGTGAAACCCACTACGGCCAGGAACAACAACAAAAAAAAGTTATTCAAATCACTTTCTTCAAGCTGACTCCATTTCAGGTGTCACATTATCTAAAGGTACAGACTTGTTTGGGGAATCCCTCAGCATGTGACTCTACTGGCTAAGTTATATTTTCCTCTTACCATTCTTTAAGAGCTAAAAAAGAGAACGTTTTCCCGCAGCATCCCAGATCAAATATATCCCGGGAGGTTGCAGTGAAACATCTAACAGATCAATGGCCCGGTGTCTTCCTCGGGGCATCTCTCGGGGTGTTATTTGCATACTTGCTCTGTTTTGAGAACATTACTGAAAACGAACTTATATCCTTGCAAGTGCAATGTTGTTGTTTTTTTAAACAGTTCACCAATTTTCTACAGATACAATGCATAGTATGCAAATCATACACTGAACGTACTGACTTCAAATGCCCTTCCAGAATGAATCCCTCAGACCAATGAAATGAAGTTACAGTACCTGCATTTCTTGATAAGGGATAATGACACTCCAATGAGCTCACATTAATCCCATTACAATAAAATAAATTATTTACACAAAGGAGGCAGACACTATGCAGAGCTTAGATTTTATGCCAAATGCACAAATGCTTAATTTATATTGACTGAACATATTTGGGATATTATTATGCTTAATTGAAAGGATTGTCAGTTGTTATGCCAGATTTCTAACATGTGGTTTGTACTGTCTTCCCTTAAAAAATGCAAAGCTTTGTTCTGGATCTAGGCCATGGACTTTGTTCTGTGGGTTCAAAAATAGCTACTGTTTTAGGCCGACATACTGAATTGTCTTCATCTTTTCTTCAACTGAATAATAAATGTTGAAAACATTTATTTCCAAACAAAATATTTCCCCCCAAAAATGGCCTTGCCCATGAAAGTAAATCTTTATCACGACTTGGGCTTACATGACAGATAGTATTTATTCATGCATGCATGCTTTTACCAATGATACCGTCGGTCAGACCACAATAATTTATGTTTGTATAAAAGGTTAAGTATTTGTAATGTAAAAGTCAAATGTATATCAACATATTACATCAGCATTCTGAACCCGGTCCAAACCCAGAATTAATGCATCAAAAAGAGTATCACGTATTTCAAAGATACAATCGTTAAAGTATATCACCAAGAATAATTACAGATAAGCAAATAAAACCCAGTATAATTTCACTCTGTTATGTCCCCTACACCTTACTTTCTTGCAGTGAACAATCTGATTTAGACTCTAGTCTTGTTTCTGGCTGACCCTCCTTGTCCTTCACAGTGCCCCAGGATTCTCCTGCTCTGAAACACATGTCATTATTCTCAGAGAGCAATGTAATTTAGGTGGATTATTCCATGAAAATACTATACCAGTGAACCCAAGTCACAGGGGAAGGTTGTGGCCCTGGCCTCAGCCTTCCCAATCCTTAGCTTGGTGTGCTACTCAGGAAAACCAAGAGGAGCAACAAGAAGAGGGCTCCACAATAAATAAAACAAACACAACCCCTTTTGACAGTACCTTTCTGGCAGCAAGCACAGAACAAGAACAGTTTGGTCATACGGTTGTTTATTTCCCTAATGCAGTCCAACAACCAACCCTCATTTAACCACTAATATGCTAGACACTCATCAAATCAATGTTGAAACCACTAACATTACTAATAATAAGATATACCGTGCCTTTATGTTATACCCACTTCTACGACAATCAGACGTAGTTGTGAGGTACAGTATGAGGCAATGTAGTTCTTCAGCAATTTTGCAGTAGTTTAGCAGTACTAATAGTAGTAAGGAGAAAAATAATTTGTCATTGCTAAGTAGCTCATTTTACCTCAGAAAGAACAAATGTGTCATTTCCCAATTTTTTTACTCTTTATTCTACATATCATTCTATTCTTTTGGTAGCCCACCTTGCAACAACTTTGTAATGACTGTGGTAGGCAACCCTTAACCAAGGTCACAAGTGACTGTCTCTTTTTAGGCAATGAACCCAATTTCTCAACGAGGCAGCAATCTTTGGGGAAGCAATTCGGTCAAAACCTAACCCTACCCACTGCGCATGGACTCAACTTTACAAGATTCTCTGACAAAAACCTCCTGCAAAGGTGAGGATTCTGAGATGTAATTCCTGGGATAGTTCAAATGGACAACCAAGAAGGAGATATATGATTTTCTCCTGCTAGCCGTCCATTTGCAAATCTCTATTAACCGCAAGATCAGTGGGGAACAGAAAGGGAGGAAGAATTGTAGAGGAAAAGACAGAAAGCTTAGAGGGAAGCATCAGTACACATATTAATGTTGAGGGTGACTAAGAGGATTATCGTCTGTGTTTAATAATCCAAATAAATCCATTTTAACATTATCTTACCTGATTTCAAATAAACTAATACATAATAAGCTAAATGATACGCTCATGGCCTCTCCGTGGTCCAAATGGAAATAAATATCATACCGATTCCACTCAATCTATTTAGTCGCCACCAGAGCAAATGGAAAGGTCTGCCAAGGCTTTCTTTCTGTTGATGAGGACTGACCTTGCCGTCTCCTTACTGGCAACAAACAATCACAACACTCTCTTTCTCCTCCCACGGATGGGTGCTGCAAGGTGACTTCTCTCCCAGGGAAGTGATGAAGCACTACTCCACCTCATTGGTTCAGTCTTTGACCTGCAACATGACAACAAAAATGGAGAAGATGAGAAATGACCCTGGCCACAGATCGTTTTTCATGGCACCTCTCAAAATATGTTTCTTTTGTAGTTTAGACCTAATGTGATCCACCTGGAGAGAGAGAGAGGGCATTACCAATGTTGGCATCTAAAATAATATCCCCACAACTTTCTATTGCATCGTTCTAAACCTCAAACTTCACTGTTTTCTGCAAGGCTGTTGTACCTCACCCAAAAGGTAGGTCACTGTGCAACGACCCCCCGGCATGAAGTCACAAGAGGCCATCCGACCACGAAACAGGGCCACACACCTGTGGGGCGAGCGTGCTAATTGCGCTGCACTGATTTGGTAAATCTGCTCAGCATGTGATCAGGTTGGGAGCCCGAGGTGCCCGTCACTCAACAGCCCGGCAGCGGTCGGCGCTAATCTCTATCCCATTAGCACATGACACCGCAGTCCACATCTGTTCAGGTGGAAATTCATAATTTATTACACATCCACTGGTCTCACTCTCGAGTCCTGGCGAGCAAAGGAGATGTGTGGATGGAGCAGCTGCTTTCACAGTACGCGCTGTGATGTTGGATTTTGTCGACACTGGGTGTATCCTATTGCACTCTCTCTTGTCTAGTGTGTCATCCCCAAACGGAAGTTTATGCTAACCGGTGACATAAGTGACAAACCAAAACCATCCTTGTTTTCCATGGGGGGGGGGACTTCTTTTTGAGACGTGGATGAGCTTTGATTGAGATAAAAATTTGAGAACAATACTTGCCATACATACTCAGAGATGCAAAAGAGACCAAAAAACCATTCCGAGATGTCCTATACTGCGCAAAAGTGAGATTGTACGTCACTATTTCTCATGAGGTGATTTTGACAAGTAAGAGACAAAGCTCAAAGTCTCATCTAAGTATCCTTGTCTCATTTGTGTCTAGGAGAAATAAATGAGATACTAATGAGATCTCATTTTGGGATTTTGCTTTTCTATCTTCTGATTATAATTATATGAAATTAGTAGAGTGCAGGTGTAATTCACACATCTTTTCACTTCAGATGTGAACACCTCAACTGTTATCAAGCAGGAATTGTCTGTAACTCACCGCTTCCATATTGCTGACTGATAAGATCATGCCATGTCATTTCTGTGCTATTGGGTTCAACACCTACTTTTCCAGCTAGAGGCTACTTAGAATTTAGCTAGAAAAAGCTCTTTGTTTGTAGCACACACCAGTCAGCAGTGTAAGTAATCAACTTTGGTGGACTTTGATGAAAGGATCATCATGACCACTATGTAAACATGAATATACTTAAACAGTCTTTATTAGGCCTCATTTAAATTTGGTTGAATTCTGCACTGCTGTGATCTCGCAAACAATCTCTTTTTAGCTGAAGACAAGGCATTCAGGTACGGTCAGTATGGAGTACAAGGATAAGATAGAGGGTGAAGGGAGGGAGGGAGAGAGAAAGAAAGAGTCGAACAGAGAGCTCATTTTTACATCAATCCATCTAATTGAGGCAAACCTCTGTTGTTGTCTCACATATGACCCGTTTAATATCCTTGATCAGCAGCTCATCCTTATCCTTCACAATTAACTTTCATTCCAAATTTCGCAGCACATCCGCTTAGTTGGACTTCAATTGGCAGATCTAAGTACAGAAGTTTTTGTCCAGCAGGCATCTCAGAGATAAAAGGCAATTGGGCTCCGAAATTATAAAAAGGATGATACAAATGAAGCCTCTGCAATCCCCCACCAACCGGTCTGTGGCTTTGCCATGTGAGCAGACACCACAGTTTTGAGGGCTTGCTTAATCTCTTCCCCTAAAAATGCAGGAAGACACCACACCCATTTGATCACATAACCATATCACTGTGTGTCCAGATCCCTGAGCTGGGTGTTTTTTGTTTTCCTCTCTTATATTTTCGAAGCCTTTGTACATTTATTTCTCGCCAAACATTCTTCTGACGCTCTAGGAGGAAAAAGAAACTTTGCATTCTGCATGGCAGTCCAGCATTTCCCCTCTATTCTGCATCAGGGAGTTGTCAGTGTGGTATCCACAGTGGAGGCCAACAGGAAAGGGGAGATCACTCATAGGTATCGCTAAAGAGATGAGACAAAGGGCTGATAATGATGGTCTTGGCTGTCTGTGATGAGTTGGGAATAAGTAAATGGGTAAGGGTAACGGCATGCTGATAAGAAATACAGAAATGTTCCGATTGTATAAATGAAATAAACAGAAATTCCTTGTGTGCAGAATGAAAGAAAGGAAGAAAAGAAGAAGTACAGTTGAATATAAATGCATATAGCATTGTATTATACTATATATATATATATTTTATATTGTTTAAGAAATAAAAATGAGTTCTGGTTATTGCATTGTTAATAACAGTATGTCAACAGGACAGAATTTCCAAGCTTCACGCATATAACAACATCAGATAACTTAATTTATAGGCAGCTTCTGTAGTTCAGTATATTATCACAAGGGCATTGCAATTGCATTCGGGAAATATATTCTAACAATATTTAACAATGGGGCTAGCTTGGTTGTATAGATGATAAATAACCTCATTTGGCTGCAGGTCACTTCAATAGTAACATATTGCCCAAAAACAATTGTTTTGTTCATGGACTGTATCTTCCTGAATGAGACATAAATACATATGAGACATAATTGCTAAAGAAATGTAGGATTTGAGAAGTCATTTACATTCCATATTCTAAAATACTTGGGACGACAACGCTTATTTAGTTTGGGATCCTCAGGTTCAAAACCACCCAGGGAGCATTGTAAACTGGGCCAAAGCATTACAAGATGACAAAAGGTGTCTGTCTTGTTTTGAGAATACGTTTCCAAGTGTGTTTGTGGTATATCCCCGTGTGAGGAGTACGTAAGTTACCTAGCCGTACTAATTAATGTAATTGAAGGATTTACAGGCTTTAAACCGAAGGCATTAAGCACTTTGTAAAGGTTATGAGGGGAGAATCTGTTGTGTGATGTCACACAAATGATGCATTCACCCCTTCCAACCTGTAGTTAAAGCAAACCTTATGCAGTGTTCACAGACAGCTAAGCACCTTCATCATATGCCTCCTTTGTGGCAGGAATCCTAATCATATTATTGGTTCAAAGGTTAATCATCTGTATCCCCACATCACCCTTCAACATCCTTTAAAACAGTTCTGACAAATCTGAATAAAGCATCTTTTCAGAAGCATATCTTCCAGCGAGGAAAGTTGTCAAATCTTAGTCTCCTTCAGTTTTTGGACACAGTCTTTGCAGGCCCTGGTGGAATGACACAAGACTTCATAATTGTTCTGTTTCCTATGTTGACTCCACCCAGTCTTCCATCTGCTGTCTTTCAATAAGTAAATTGAGCTTACACCCTGAGCCATAAAAGCAATTTGTTAAAGGAATGTGAAGTAATCTTCTATGCTGTTTCATTAAATTATTGCTATTCACCCGCTCCTTGTCTGTTGCGAAGCCTCTCACACTGACAGTGGGATTTTGAACTGTCTAGCTCCAGTCAATTGAAATCTAATGTTTCCTTCGACATCATAGAGCATTACAGAGTTACATCGACAAGACCTGCAAAAGGTGATAAAACGACTGAAGGACCCCAAATTTAGAACCATTTACTTACAGAAGAGAAATTATTTGACGGAGCGGGGGGGGGCACACTATGTTTATTTCTTACCCACTGAGGTTTTGTTAGTCATTTGCACGTCTTTGCATTATTAAGATGGTTCACATTGGCTATAAATCATTATCTTACAAGCCTCCTGTCTAATTTGAACTACCAAATCACACATAGACACTCAAACATAGCAAAGTAGTACTAGCATTGCATGACACCCTACCCCCAAGCAGACAACTCACAACCTCTGAAAGCTAAGAGGCTCAGGGGACTATCCCCACACTAAGCCTATAATAGGAAAAAAGGATGTGTTGGCTACTACACAAGCCACTCTTTTGTATTGCCAAGAAACCCACTGGGTAATTACCTTACACACAAGGATTCATGAATAGTTGGTGTTCTTTACATATGCTGAAAATATGCAGGCAATATAAAGTAGCAGGAAATTAAGAGAGAACTGCTGCTGGAGACAATTTAACAGAACACATACAATGCAATCCCATTATCCACTACTGTCAGAGCTACCTATTCACTATAACATTAAGTACGGTCCATGTACACCCACCATGTCCTCTCCACTTCTCATACAGACAAATGCATAGTGTAATGAAAAAAAAACTATCGCTGGACACAATGATACAGACAGCAAGACAGAAAGAGAGAAAGCTACAACCATACCAGGGACCTTCATTTCTTTGCCCATCTAGCCTGATTAGATACAGCATGTGGGGTGGTGTTCAGGATGTCTATAATGGCCACAGGCACTATTCTACAACCTACCAACAATCATTCAATGTGCAGAAAAGACTAGCCATTTTGTGTGAGATGTTCAGAATACCAGAGACCCGTAATAGCCACGACCACGCGTAAAGTGTTTTCTTCCTTTGGTTCTTCTGAGCTGTGAAATTTTACATTGAGCAATTCCAATTTCTTCAAGACGTTTGCAGTAACAGACACACCACACCCTCTTAAAGGAAGCGACATTTGACAGGCCCCAAAAGCAGAAACACGTACACCTGTCGTGTGACTCAGGACTTGAAAGCTGCCGCATGTCACTCTGTGTTGCACTTGGATGTCTAGCATAGAGCTGTTTACAGAGCATGGTGGCTCTAAGTGGAGATGAGTTTACCCAGAAAAAAAAAGTATCCTAAGGTAGTGGAAATATAGCTCCTGGAAAATGAAAAAGCAGGCTTAATTCAATGTTGTTATTGTGGTTGTAGATACTGTACTCTATGCATGATGGCTATAAATTGATATGAGGGAAAAAAGAGCAACCATGAGTAATAAAGAGAAGCAAAAAGTACAGTATTATACAATTTAAAAAGCCAAGGATGGCCATTGTTTCCAACGTTCCCTTTCATAGGATCTTTCACAATCAAAACAATTGGAAATTGCAATTGTTGCAAGCTATGATCCAATTCATTAGCATTTATGAGTGGCATAAAAAAATGTATGTCTCTCATGGAAGAAAAAAGAAGAAAATTATGTGATATTATTTTTCTGGATTTCTTAGCCTGTCTTTCTTCCTCTTTCTTCCACTGTATTGATGTTTTTAAAACCGTTATCTCAGTGCTGTCTTTCTGTATGTTTGGGGTCAGTGTCATTGGTGAATTCCTTTACTGTCATTTTAAACTCATCGCTACTGACTTCTATCCTCTGGCCTTTTGTGAGTGCAAAAGTTATGCTTTTGTTTACGCTTGGTTGACTGGACACATCAACAGCTGCTTAATTCAGAAAGGTTGAGTGACAATATGGTGCCTTTCATGACCCACACAGACGGTATGACCCAAATCCAACTGCTATCTGCCAACTGTGTTATGCAAGATATTGCAAGGGGTGCTTTTATAAAGTGGTGAAGGATTCTTATTTTGCTATTTATTAATTCATCAATTCGTTTTTGTGTCCAGGAGCAAAATGGATGAAGCCGTTTCCAATAAATCCCCCTTTAAGATTTTATTTTGATCTCTTTCAAATGTCTTTATATTTGTCTTTATATTTGTCTCATTCTCAGTAGGGAACTAACATTAGATTGTGAATAAAAATGGCTTTTTAGACCCCTATAGGGTATGCTGCAATACAAAAGAATGCTAGCATTTAAAAACACAGTGCTATGAAAAAGCAGCAAAACAGTTAGCCCATATGTATTATTTGTCACAGAAATGTATGATCCAAAGTTTGATTCATTAGAAATGCAGGACCATTTTTCACTCTGCCACTGGATATTTTCCACACGACCAGCTGATATCTGTAGCCTTGGCATTTGTGTGAATCGGGGATTAAATTAAGGAAAGTTGGCCTTAAGTCTGTGTGCCCCATAAATCTTGAGCCATATTAAACGTAATGTGCTTAAGGAGGTGCCGGGACCCCTATGCCATATAAGAAAGCCCACTCTGAATGGGTTGTGGCGTGATGCTTGTAGCGAGAGGCTAAAGCACTGTACATCTTTTATGTATTTTATGTGCGAGCTGCCTCCCTTGACAAACTTGGCTCCAACACACTACAGTCATGTTCATTCTCAAGCATAACAACTTAACCGCATAATAAAAGCTTAAATGATAGGGAATGGTAGATTACTGCCAGTTCACGATAGCAAAATGTGCAGGGACCATAGAAACAGTGGACAAAGGATGTTGATAAAATACTACATCCATTGAAAGTGTGATTCATGTTCCACAGCAATTGGTGTCAATGGATTTCTTTACCCTGGAACATTTTTTATCTCAACGTGGAATATTTTTCATCTGTTTCAATAAAGCTATGCATTTTGAGCAGTTGTATTAGTTTATAGTTAGATGCATTAGAAGAAATGAAAAGACAGTCATTTCATATGTAATGTATGGATTTGATTTTAAAATGGTAGTCCTTTGATGTTGTATTGTGTCATTTTGAACCTGGGATTTCTGTTCAATTAAGATTTTTTTTTAGGTGTATGTGCATTGTATACAAGTAATTGAAAAAAAAGTGTTTATTTGGGAAACAAATGCATTTTGATGATCTGTTCTGAGTTTTAGGTCTAGAGTTTTGAACTACAAAGTAGTGTTATTAGTCACAAAGCGATTGTTAAAAAAAAAAAGAAATGTAGCTCATATATTGAATTATTATGCCCATCAGCTTACAAGATGAACTTTTCTTCAGAACATGGATCCCAATGCATTCCCTTCAGGCTTTGTTTCACCATCTATAATTCCACTGATCTTCCTTTAATCTCGATACAAAAAAATGCTACCTCTTAAAGCTAGATTCTTAGATGTCGTGAACATTTCTGAGGTTAACTGGCAGGGATAGTTAACCCCAAAAATATCTGGTGTTTCTTTATTGAGTTACCATCTTGCCTACAGTACAATGGTGTACTAACCCATTAGGCTTCGAATAATTTCACACTTACAAATATCCACCAAGACTGTGGGACCATTTTTGTACTTACCATGTACAGGTACATTTATTAGTAAGGCTTGAGTTTGTGTAGTTATAAAATTGGAGGAACGATAGGGGTCTATTGATATAGAGACAGGTAATTTTGCATGCAACAAAGAATTAATGTAATTATGCTGAATGTGTAAACTTAGACAAAGAGGATAATTATATAATATCTATTCAATTGTAGTTGTAATGCAATTTGTAATGTATTTTTCTTTAGTCCTGTGACTTTACAGAATCAAAAAGAAGAGTGCACTAGGTTTTGTTTAATGTATGACTGGAAACTGACAAAATTATTATATTCAAGACAAGCAATGTATTTTACTGTATGAAAAATTCAAAGATCCATACATTTTAGTTCCGACAATACAAAGCCACTAAAGTATCTGCAGAATGAGAAAGAATATGACAGTAATGAACGCTCATGAAAAATAAATAAAAGAATGTCAAGCTTTCAAAGAATAACAACAGGTTTTGAGCCTTGGGCCTCATTAATGTGTAATGTCTGGATGTTAGCTTCATGATGCCACCTCAGCGCAGCACTCCTATTGTTTTTGATCCAAGTATTCCCAACCTGCGTGCTTTTGAAATATTTATGGTGGCTATATCAACCCCGCAGACACAGCTGAGGATCGTGAGAGAGGAGAGACAGGGATATATGGCAGTCATATACTGTGTCTGTTGTCCAATAGTCCACTGTGGTGTGTTGACAAAAAGCTTCACGACAAGCTGAATTTTTGTTCTCTCATTATAATTAATTCAATAGATAGATAGATAGATAGATAGATAGATAGATAGATAGATAGATAGATAGATAGATAGATAGATAGATAGATAGATAGATATATAGATAGATATTCAGGTTTCCCCCAAAAAATTCTTGTTCTGATGACCGATGAAATTCTGCTTCCCCAATGGGTGTTCTGGGAAAATTGTACAGGTACAAGAAAGTATCTAGATACCAAAAGTCTAGAATGCTATGTCAAGAAAATGTATCACACTGCTGGGTGCTCCAGGTAATAGCACAACCATGTTAAGCATGCACAGACATGCTGATTTAGATTCTCCCTGCATTCCCTCCTGGAATCTCAGGTCTGCCAGCAAGGAACTGCTCTCCATCCCTCACACCAGGCTACGGACATATGGGGGCAGAGCATTCAGCGTGGCTGCCCCCACCATTTGGAACACTCTCCCCCTTGAGATCCAAAATGCAGAGTCCCTGGACACTTTTAAAAAACGTGTTAAAACATACTTGTTCTGCCAGGCCTTTAGCTCCACCTAACCCTTTTATTATTGTTGCGTACTTGTTTTAATTGTCTGATTTTAATATGCCTTGTAAAGTGTCCTTGCGTTTTAGAAAGGCGCTCTTAAATTAAAGTTATTATTATTTGTTTTATTATTATTACAGACAGACAGACAGACAGACAGACAGACAGACAGACAGACAGACAGACAGACAGACAGACAGACAGACAGACAGACAGACAGACAGACAGACAGACAGACAGAAAGGCGCTCTTAAATTAAAGTTATTATAATTATTATTTTTATTATAGACAGACAGACAGACAGACAGACAGACAGACAGACAGACAGACAGACAGACAGACAGACAGACAGACAGACAGACAGACAGACAGATAGATAGATAGATAGATAGATAGATAGATAGATAGATAGATAGATAGATAGATAGATAGATAGATAGATAGATAGATAGATTGACAAATAGATCAATTTTATTTGATTGTTTTCACTGTTTGATTGTAATACAAATGATAAAGCAAAAAAGTAAACATCAGTATCCTGGGACGATCATGACCCATAAGGTTGTGCTCCTTGACCCACTCCCTGGCTCACAGCACCAGTCCCTCCTGGCACACAAGCTGAAATGTGCGTCTGTTTGCTCTTTTATTACTATTCTCTATTTTTATCTCATTTTGGAGTGACAACAGGAGAGAGGGACATGTTATGCATACTAACTGACCTCTAAACTGGAATGCAGGGACTGTAGTCAACAAATAAGCAGCTCCCACGTGCAGACCTGTTCACACAGCTGTGCTGTCGTGTCTGCAGGTGTTAGTTTGGGGTCTAGCTTTTCCTTATCTTTCGACCTCACACAAAGAACAATGCAACAAAGATACATTTTGCCTGGTTTAGTAAAGAACGCTGGCGCCAATACATTACTGCTAACATTAGCCAGCGTAAGCTGATCACTCGAGCAAAATACATTTCCAGATGCTTGTTTGATTATTATAACGCTCAGAGTAGACATCTAAAAATGCCTGTGACTCAGCACATGTATTGCTGATCTATCTGAGGCGATGGATTTAAATACATTTCAGCTATGCTTGCATGCTGTGAGCAAGTGTGAATCACTGCCCTCATAATCACGTTTTTTTGTCTATGAACATGCCCGTCCTTCCCACACATGGTCTACATCTAAGACCAAAACCCAAATGTGTCCAAACTGAGTAATTAATGCTGTGGGAGTGACTAGAGAGAGGGTTTTGAACTCAACTTTTCAACTGCACTTTTCCCAGTTTCCTTTTGGTGAGATATGCAATGTGATAAGACACTTCAAACTTCACATCAACTTCCTGTGAGATCTCATCCAGAAATGTGTCAGTTAAAAGGGTTGGGTTGCTTCTCTGAAGGCACCCAAAGACAAGTGAAGGGATAGTTTGCTTTTTAAGAGGAAATCAGAGATCTAGGTGAACAACCAATGCGAAGAAGAAGTTTCAGAACTCAAGCAAGCACACAAGCCGGTCAAAGCTGGTTATCCAAGAGAAAAATCAATGTCCCCTTTTTCTAAGGGGGCATGCTGCATTTCACCAAAATCACACACAAAAATAACCTAAGTAGTAGTGGGTATAAGTCGACTGCCATTTGAAGGTTCAACAGATCAGCCATGTTTATTTTAACCATTAATAGAAAAAACGTATAATCTAATCTGACTATAAGGGTTTTGAGTGTTTCCTGAAAATAGGATCATATACTAAACATGAATGGGATATAGTGGATCAATTGAATTTGAAATCAATTTAAAGGTTTTGGAATAACATCTCTATCGGATGTTTTACAGACACACACAAACACCCACATAACACACCCACACACACAGATGAGTGCATATACAGAATGAGAGCACTGCAATAGGCACAAAGTATTTCAACCTATCTTCTCCATCCCTTATTTTCACCATGAGACCCAAAGCCATTGTTGTCATTCCCTTATCTCTCAAATAAGGCTAGCAGAATCTATGCCTAGCACTCTGCCCTTGAGAGTAATCATTTTCTGAATACCTCCAATATGGCTGGTTTAATTATTTTCCTCTCAGGCACAGAAAAACATGAATGCTGGTTACTGAGCTTATTCTTGTAGAGTAAGAAAAAAAACTGATAACGAAGACTTTTCAACTCTTGCTGTGTAAAATCATGACCTCTTTAAATTATTCTATACAGGAATGACAAATATGAACCGGTTTAACGTTTTCTGCTATAGATGATCTCAGCAGACTTTGGCAATTAGAGCCCACTATTAAACATTTGAGTTATATAAGCGTGATCTTGTAGTACTATATAATGTGGAGGGTGGGAGTTTTAATACAGACAGGGATGAACACTCCACCACCTCTGATGGGTTCCTTGCCATTTTACTCTCTACTACAAAATTGTAATTCTCTCACCAAATCAGCATTTAAATCCAGAACTTTCTCCTAAGTGTCCAAAGCTGAAATGGTGAAGAAAACCAGGACATTCAGAACAACCATTGGGGAAAAGGCTTGATAAAAAGGTTACATCCAAGACAACTGGTCAAGAATCACATGGTGAGACACATTCAGAAAAGAGCAAAGAAAAATGGGCAGGGGTTTCAGCTCAGACCCGCACGTCGAGATGCTTGGTTTGCTCATAATCTGTGTAGTGATGACGCACAATGGTATTTACCTATTGGAAAGAGCTCTCTTTGCAATCTGGTCAACGGCAAGAACTATCACAAGAGTGCACATCAGCCATCCAAAAGTCTAGAATACAGGGCCGAAAATAGGTCCCTTTGTCTTCTGTAATCGACAGTCACTTCGGCAGCATAATTGTTTGAGGCAATTTTACTTTACACAGCTTGTTATACCAGTGGAGCACTAAGGCTATTAATTAAATTCGAAGTCTTTTGTTTATTTGTTTTTTTTGTTGGTGAAAAAAAAGTGGACTTGATACTAATGGACTGGTTTGTGGCAAAGATGTCAGTAAGCCGCTTGTTTGCAGGGTGCCTTGATGCCACAGGGCCAAATGTGCAGACACATATGGGGATGAATTACAATGGAGCATGCAGACGAAAAATGTGATGCTCTGAAATGAGCCACATGCTAGATGGTTGAGGAATACTGAGTGGTATGCTTTGTGTTTGTCTATGCTGAGTCCCCATCAGTGAAAATGTCAGATTTGCCAGCAAAAGCCAAGAATATGCTGAGAATATTAAACCAGGCAGATGTGAAATATTTAATATTCTTGCATCCATGACTATCCAGAAATAAATATTTAGGCAAGTAAACTTAATGTTCATAAATTACACTTACGTCTGCTGTCAGAATCCAAAGAATGACCTGTAACGGGATTGGGTAAGGATTAGGGAGCCTTGACCTAAACATCAGTAGGGAAACAGCAACAAAGTAAGTCCTTACAATGTGAGTTTTTACCTTGCTGACTGAAGTAAAAAGTACAAGGCAGGATATGTGTCCAAGCAATATGCTGAGGCACGTGCTCAAAATGGGTCAGTGCCCCCGCCAACTGCAGGGCCCCAGAAGCTTTGTCATGGCAAGACAAGCAGAATATCTCATTTCATGTCTCTCTTTCTCATTTCCCACTGTGGGAATCCGTAGGCAGTTTCTATCACTCTAAAATAAATTCAAAATCTTCCATGTGTGGTGTTAACTGACCTTTTGGACCCTGGATTGGTGACTCTCGGTGGCTTCACGTAAAACTCCATGAATAACAAATAGGACGTTTCCCTTTATGGCAGAAAAACTTCATCTCGACAATGTTTTAGCACAGTTACACTGTGAAGGTCTCACATTTCTCTTGGAGTGTTTTTTATTTATTTATTTAGCTCTGGTGCTCCACTAGATAAGCTATCCAAGCCTCTCTAAATCACAGCTTCTCCCCAGTGGCGTCTGAATGTTATCATTCGGCTTTGGAACACAAAACTCTCCATTTTAGATCTCTACTGTGAATCAGTTTTCACTACTCACTTTGGGGTATACCTAACACTTCGACAGGAGGCGTAACCAACCAAGTGCAATGCTGTGATGCTGGTAGTGGTAGATAGTCAACAACAGTGGCCATATTTTCAGTTAAACTTCAGCCTTGCTTTACAGGCACCAGGCATAGATTGGATACACAAACTATTCGAAAAGCTGGCAATTACCATCAGAGTTGCAATACGAATCAGGCATTCTGAATCACCAAAGAAGAAGGAAAATATACTCCGAAAAGTCTCCTTTCTTTTCAAACCTTTTTTTTCCCACACCCGTTCTACACAGCTAACATATTATGTGTTAAATGTGCATAAATAGTATGCACACTATGTTACAATAAATAATTATACTGTTTAAGTAAATCATAAGAAAATGTGGATTTAATTGAATATCCCACATTCATCTTTGTGGCACAACATGAAAGCTCAAGTTTGTTTTATCTGTTTGCTTTCTTTGTTCCGTTTCTCTATGGGTATAGTGGTTGTCCAGTAATGATATTTTAATGGTCCGCATATTCCGTTTCACAGTGCAAGACAGCTGATGCCTGTTCCCTGAGGTGAATCCCTCACTGATGCGCAGCATGTGTAAAGCACGTCATCTGGATACATTATCAAAAACAACCAACTAACTAGTGTGTAGTGTCACCATCAGATGTCTCAGTTTCAATAACTAACAGGAACATTGACTTTTGGGCTGTAACCCATGTATTTCAAGCTGGCGTGCAAAATATAGCACCATTAGCAATAAGCATCAGATGCAAGAAGATGTTTGAGTATGTGTAGCTTTAGTTTATCTTCAGTATGTAAACAATAAAGGGGGGAAGAACTTATTCAAGGATTACCTTTGGTGGGCCCAGAAATTTGGAATAAAGTACATCATGAACCCCTTCCACTAGCTCAGAAAAGAGCGCGCTTGAGGTCAGGTGCAATTCATAACTGCTCACTGAGCAAGCACGCGATGACCAACAACTTATCAAAACACTTTCTGAGCAGGACCTTTTTTATCTTCATTGTGGAAGTAAAATTATTTTAAATTAACACCCCATTCCAAAAGCCCCAGAGCATTGTTCCAACAGTATTCACAAGCGTCAGGTTCTTTGTCAACAATGCTCGACAGGGAATGATTGCAAAACAAGTTCCAGTGGGTATTGGTTAAGTTAATTAGGGAAATGTATCTAATCCCCATGCAAACCCAGGGCGACACTTCTATTAGAATTGCTTTTTTTTTGGGGGGGGGGGGTTACTTTCACTTAGATTCTGCACAATACTCCAGGTTTAATGTTACATTAAAGAAAAGGACATCAAACCCCAAACCAAAGTTGGCTCATGAGGGTGATGATTACCAAAGTTTAAGAAGCAAACAATATTAATCTATGTTGAGCAGATACAGAGGCAAAGCACATTTGAGATATGCATCATGATTTCTTTCATTGGGAGGTCAGGGACATAACCTGCCTTACATGGTGTGATATTTTATATCAGTCTAGACCTAGTCCTATATTCTGGTGGAACCTGAACAGAATTCCACTGTTACTGGAACCCAATGAAGCTTTGGTGAAGGTAGGGTGTAAGCATTGTCTGCTTAGTCCCAATTATTTGTCTTTTTGTGTATTGTTATGCAACCTTAGACTTGGATTTCACATGTATATGGGGTAGACGTGGCCTCCATGGACCCCCCCCCCCCCCCCCCCAGATATTCCCAGGGCTTGTCCATGGTGCTGAAGGCCTTCAGGCGACGGAAGATGTGCCTCGTCCCTGTCCAGGGTCCTGACATCTCTATGTACTCTTGCTTATTCATCATGAAGCAACATTTAAAAAACGTAATTTCATCTTTCACCAGAGAATGAAGTAATCTGTATTGTAGCATAGGTTAATAATAAAATATTAAAGCAAAACTAAACATCTATGTGATGTTTCCTCAAACTGGGTATGTGTGATAACCATAGCATGTTCTGTCCCACTAGGCCTATTTCTATCTGTAGTAGTTAGCAGCTCTATTCAGTACTGACATGAATCCTACAAAGATACACATTATACGTAAATAGAATGGTAATACGTTGTAGCAGTGTAGAGTTGGGAAATCAGGGTTACTAATGATGTTATAGGTTTAGTGTCTGCTGTCGCTGTCCACATGTCTATTGTGAACTGTCTTATAATAGCATGGTAATCCTGTTAGGAGACAGGGAGACCTTTTATCCAGAGCTACAATTAAACAGACTGTAACCATACATAGAATCAATGGGTTTGTAGTGGAAGAATGGATTACAAGATTAAAACCTTGACAAAATATTTGTCTTAAGTCTTAGGAGTGTTCGAGTGTTCATCTTAAGTCTTAGGAGTGTTACAAAAAATACAGGGTGACTCATATTGTGTGTGCACATGCTTGCCAATGGATGTGTTCCAAGCATTTAGTGCAAAAAAAATTACAGATTACCAAACGCTGTCTTTCACCTTCATATTTGATCAAACAAGCGATTTTTTCATTTATTTTGCAATCATAAGGTTTGACATTTGCTAAGACAATCCAATTAATAGATTTAACTTGTGTACACTCTCGATTAACTAATTCGAATCAGAAATCAGAGTGTGATCCAATCACTTATGCTGGAGGCATGTTGCGCTCTCCATGGTGCTGGACTGACGCGCCAGGACTATAAAGACTGCTTGGTTACTGGTGATGTTTCAAGGCAACAGCTTACTAATAATCCAAAAAGCCAAAAAAATGACAGAAAAAGCGTATGTGTTGTTTGTAAGTGTGATAAGGATAAGTATTGAACCTCTCGTTTTTTGTAATGGCTCTTTTTCCTCAAGCCCATCTCCTCAACACTTTCGACAAAAAGAAATGCTCGTGGACGTAACGAAGGAAAAACCAGTACATGCTACAAGGTTCTCTCGGTTGGCACTAAAGTTCGTGGAAATGCAGTTCATAGCCGCCCTGAACGAGCCGATCCCAATGAGCCGTTTGAACACAAACAGGTTACATAGTAGCTGATTTCACATACATATAGAACATAAATAGAGAGACCTAGACAAATCGATTACATGTCAATCACCAGCCATTATTAAAGTATATCAATCGCGAAGCTTAAGCAAACCAAAATGTACTATAGCCTAATGGCAATGAGTCCACACCTAATCATGCAATAGCCAAATCACTACAATTTCATTCTTTTTCAGGATCGAGTTGAAGCAACCAAGAAGACTAATAAGCTACCGCAGAGTTTTTTCCATTCCAAGTATTTTCCATTCCATTCGAGAGTTTGGGAATAATAGTCAATTAGCCAGTAGTCTAGTTTGGAATACGAACTCCTTACCTTTTTGTTGCACACGTACGCTATTCATGGCATGCCATCTGCTTTAGTCTTTTACTCCAGTGCATATGTAGACAGTTTACTAATTCCATGAGACCAAAAGCAGAAACCAGTAATAAGGTGCATCTTCTCTTCTCTCTTGCAAATTTGCGAACAATGCCTGTGATGACTGAAAGCCAAGCCGCGCTGAAAGCTTTAGAACATTCTTGCAGACACCCGTAAAATTGTCATGAGAGTAGCCAGTCGTCTGCTAGCCCAGAGTATTCCAAGCAGTTAAGAAAGACCTAACCAGGTTCGGTGCCATATCTGCCGGCTACTTTTAAAAGAAACAATTATGTTTCTTGCTGCAGCATTCATCCAAATCGAAGGCAGTAAACAAACAAAATGCATATCCAAATGAGTGATTGAAATTAGGCCCGTTTCAAAGGAGAGTTTTTGTTATCGATGTAAAGGACTGATTGTGTGCAGAGAGGTGTGCCCTCTGTGCCAAATCCTTGCGCTGACGACCAAAATGACTGTTGAACCTGTGAAGATCTCTAGATGGCATAACTAGCACAACGTACAATGAAGCCAATGTTATGAAGAATGGTCCAACACGGCACATTTACATTAGGCAATAAACCAGAAATCTAAATGTATTAATATGGATCATTTTATAAATATTAGAATAATAAAGGCAATTCAAATACTTTGACAGACAAGGTTACAGGAAGCTAGGCAAAATGGGTTATGCTTGTATAGAACAGTCACTTTTGCCACATAGGAGGGTCGCGCGGTCTCCGAGGAAGATTAAAATAAGCATTTGTCTATGCAGTCTTGTTTGGTCTTGGTAACACAGAATGCGTAACGTATTAAGGAATTGTTTCTATTAAATAGAGATCTTGAGATGTATACCTTTGCATTGTGGGATGTTGCAGCGATAGGTGCGATATCTTAAAATTAACCCACAGATTTCACATCGGTTTTGTATAGCATTGGGGATCAATACATTTCATTATCACTACAGTTTGCCAATAAAAACACTGAAACGATTTCCCGATTGTAACAATTATGGTGAAATCCCAATTGTGACCTGGAGTGCTATTGACAACTTTGTTAGCTTGCAAGATGGGAAACATTAAGTGCTCCATAGTCACGAATACAACTGACAGATTTAAGATCGATCTTCCAGGAATGTAGTGAATGTGTTGAACGACATGGCCTACTGATTAAAACACGTTAATGTCAATGACTGACTGATAGCACACACCCGCGAAGATTTAATTTAAGCATTGAAAATACGAAATTACAGCAAGGAGCAAAAAAGAAGACAACGCACTTTCACTTTTTTTTAACGGCATGCCATGATGCATATTGCCATAATCTCATAAACTTGGTCTGGGTTTAGGTGAAGTTCAAACATGCCTGGTCTGCTCAGGCACAGACAGAGAGTGCAAGACGGGTCTTACTCAGAAATGCCTACCTGCTGCCATAAACAAGTATTCAAGTGACGACAGCAATTGTCCGAAAGCGGACAGCAATTTACTGCTAATTTGGTCGAGGAGAGCAGGACGGATTTCAAACAAACACAAAGGATAGGCCTGTTAAAAAAGCCACAGTCAACAAAACGCTCTCTGACATTGATCTAAAAATAAGGGTCCCACGGGAAATGTCAACAACACACTTATGACCACACTCGTTCAACACAAAGAACAGTAAGTGTACACTGTAGAATTTACTCTGGATGAAAAAAATCTAACATGCGCCAGAAGCGAGGAGTTCAGTGGAAGGATACTGTTGATATGTCGTGTTATCACATTTCAAGGTCTAAGGACATGTAGCGATATGCGGCCATGCCTTGCACCAGAAAATACCATCATTTTTGCACTGTAGCCAAGAAAAGTAGCCAGTGACCATGACTGGAGACATTATTCCAGTTTGGGCATAGAATACCTCTGGGGCAAAGGTAGGTATTTGTTTAGTAGTTAGCTTGTAGTTTGTTAGATTCTGTTATGTAAATATTTTTCATCCTGCTGTTGCAAGCCAGTGAGAATGGGATAAAGTAAAACAGGATTGAGTCACAAAGAAATTGAGGAATTACAAATCAAAATTCTGCTGAGCGGGCAGGTCTATAACAACTCTGTTGACGCTAAGAGACGGCATAGGAAGGGGTGGCTTTGAGATGCCACCCACTGTTGAGCCTTCTTTAGATATGTTGGGTTCAAAGCAACAAAATTAAAACAGACACAAAATCTAATGGCATGTCTGCTCTCAAACTGCATTTCTTCTGGTTTTTACTAAATCGATATTGTACAAACACATTCAGTCTATTTCAAAATTCCCCATGTCATAACCTCCTCTAATATCTCCCCAGATCTAATTGTGTTATTGCCACAATAAACCATGCAAACGTTGCAGACTTTACAATCTACTTGACTACTAGGCTTGTATCATCAGTAGCCAATTTTCAGCTGCATTAACAAGTAGGCTATGCAGTCAATCACAATATTAGCATGGATGACCACCTGGGGGGGAGAGAAATGTTTAGTGTTCTGTTTTGTGTGTTGTAGCAAAACGGAAATGTAATTCCACCGTATGCATGCCAACGGGACATTGCATGTTTTTGATAACTGACCTTTAAATGTAATATTTCTGACAACGTTGTTGGATGAATAAGTTATGAATTGAATTTGCCCCTTAGTGTGTATGTGTATTTATTGACAACAGAACATTAATTAACGTACAATCTGACAGACGGAATAAGTCAATCAATATGTAATTCCGGGGAGTTTGCATACCTGTGTTTAGAAATGCAACCTACCCATACAAGGAGTGTCACATTCAGTTTAAATGGCCAGTTCTTTTTCATTCAATGCGGTCAACTTCATTCTATGGCCAAGCCCCAAGCATGACCGTTTTTCTGAAACCCTATACCAGCGCTCCTTGAACTCAAGGCCTAGGAGACGTTACGCGTTTCGCGGCAAGTGCCATTGCTTATAAGGAGTGTGCATCTCCTCTTTAGAATATCATTCTCTAGCGGACGACAGCACTTATTCTAGGTCTGCGTCAAAACCTTGTTTTTAGCGTGAGATAATTGGTTCCTCTGGCTCCAATGCTGAGAGGGGAGACCTCTCTGAGTGCCTTTGGTCACCTTGTGAACTGTATTCTGTTTGGTTTTTTTCTGCTGTTCGAAGCTACTTTGTAGCACCCCAGTAGTTGGCCTGGAGGTTAGCTTGTGTTCGTGTGCAGCTAGCCATATGATCTATTGAACTTAGAACACCCTTTCTGTTTATTATTATAATTATTTTAATTTGTCAGGATCATTGAGCTTAAATGTATTGTGAATGTTCCTAGCTAGCTTGGCCCTTCGTGGGTGAAGCTAGTAGCAGCTATCCTAACTCCTTGTTTGCATGCAGGCCAACTGTTGGCTAAGTAGCAGCTAGAGCATGCATCACTCAAAGAGAAGGAGGCAGATGCATACCCGTGCTGCTCCTTCAGTGCAAGTGACAGAGGACGCCACCGATGAAGGAGTTTCCTCTTATTAGTCTCTCCACTTCCCCCTCCGAGAGCGTGGAGGCCTTATTGGCACCCTCACCCGGTGAGGGAGCGAGAAGAAGCTCCAACCGACCCCCTCTTCACCATCCTGGCATGGTGCGGGGAGGGAGAAGGCTCGGAGGGGTCGAAGGACATGCGAGGCATGCAACTACCTCAAGCTTCCCTGGCCGACTACCAAGGTCACCCGCAGCAGGTCCATCTTGGATGGAGCACACAGATCGCGGCTCCAGACAGACGGAGGGCTGTGCCCAAGATTCCTGACATCCAACCTTGACATCCATGACTTGAAAGGGCCGCTCGTTGCGGAACACCTGGCCCTTTTCGACAAGCTTCCCATCGGGGGCGCGCCTGCCGGAGCCCCAGTCACGCAAGCTCTGCTGCACCTTAAAGGTGAGCTACAGAGCAGCGGTGACGGGGGTCAGGGCGGTCAACACAGTGTCCCCTGCTGTTGGCCCACCAGGCTCAACGACAGGTCGACATCGATAACTCCCCGGAGGAGGCCGATGGCACCCAGCTATGGAAGCAGGTGAGGATGCTCACTGACCTTGCACTGTGCAGCCTTTGCAGCGTGTCAGTGCAGGTCGGGCGTTCCGTGGCTGCCACAGCCGTCGCGCAGCATCCAGCCAACGTTGCACACACCATGATGAGGTGATTCCTATCGCCCGCCAACATGAATGTGTTTCTAAAAGTAAAACGGCCCAGTGCCCATACTCAGGCTTCAGCCAAGAGGGGCCCAGAAAACCTTTTTCCCCCAAAGAAAATGAAACTGAGCCCAATGCCGATCATTTGATTATGATGTCGCCGTCAAAATATAGCGTTCCAATGATACGTTGTCATCACACCGGTTTGACTGTATGCTTCAGGGGCCACTCACTAGTGTGATTGTACGCGTCAAAGGGTTAAAGAGCGATGACAGCGAGCTCCCTCTCAAGAGCACTCCCAATTGGCTCGGTCATGTCGACTGGGGCGCGGGTACTGGCTCCAGTTTGCGAGTGTGCCCCCGGTTTCTCAGATGCGTCATGGAGACCTTGGTGTCTGCGGAGATTGTGTGCATTCTGCGGGAGGAAATACAGGTATATTCGCTCCCACAGAATAGAGCGAGTGGCATTGAGCGAGACTCAAAGCGGATTTTTCTTCCGTTATTTCCTCTTTCTAAAGAAACGGTCGGGGGTTTTTGCACATCCAGATCCTCCCTGTGCACAGGAAACATCGGAAGTTTTTTACCTCACTGGTTCAATAGGCCATATGTCATTATACTGTTCATGGTACTTTTATGAATTTTATGAATTTCCTATTTGAGTTAGTTTTTTTTTCACAATATAATCTGTTTACAAAGCATTTCTAAATGACAGGATTGTACTTTTAATTAAAGTGCTCAGAGTGGCTTAACTGAATAGAAACAATTCTAAGCATATTTGAAAATATGGCTTTTGTCCAGTGAAAACAAGTGTTCCATGCAATACAAATATCGCATTGTTATTGTTTTGCTCCTTGTTACGACCTAAATAATCTAAGGTTTGGACATTGATGTAGCAGAACAAAAAACACTCTACCTCACACTAACATTATTATTTTGGGCTGTCTGTGAAAAAGCATTTTCAACCTGTGATTAGCAATCTCAATTTTGTCCACATCAGCACAGTTTTAATAGCATTTCTGAATTGTTAGCACAACAGAATAATGTTTTTAGCTGCTCTTGCAGATATTACATATGCACTTAGCCTTTGCAATTACATCTTCGGATTTGGATATAAATGTGCCGACAGAGCACTGCTAAAATATCACCTAGTAATAAAAGGAAAATGCATAACTAATGACATTTGACTGAGAAGAGACACGTCCCTTTTTAGCCTAGGCAGCAAACGGCCCAATCATGCGTATTAGTTCAAAGAGGTCAATGTAGATTTAATGTCTAAACAAACATGCAACATGTGCAAATTCGTTTTAACTAGAATGATTTTAACGTTTCATTCGGATGGATTTAGGAAGTTGATAATAATTGAAGTTAAAACCTACTATGGCTAGTATCTTACAGGATTTCCACCCTAAATCATGTTGCTAACTGTTTCAGTGTTTGGTTTGAACGCAACCAGTAGCAAGCTTGCAGTAGCTGGGTTACTGCAGTAGACATTAGCTAAATTATGTGAAAGGTCCATCCATATAAAAAAAAAAAGATTTTTAGCAACTAATAGCTGGTTATGGTTATGGCAAAGCCCTGTAACACAACAGCCCACTAGGCATTCAGAGCTGCACTATTAGCTAACATAGTATTAACAAACGTCTCTCTCTCTCTCTCTCTCTCTCTCTCTCTCTCTCTCTCTCTCTCTCTCTCACACACACACACACACACACACACATTCATTGAAACTTTGACAGACAATCCTATATGATTAAATGCCCAACCATCACAACATTTAAACCCCAGATCAATACATAATTACAGAGCATGTAATAGTAGTTTAGCTTCCTTTTAAAAACCAATCAATGGGCATGCTTTATGTATGAGTTCTAGATGAAATGCATTATATAAAAGATTTCCTCATAATGACTCCAGCCAGGAATCATTTGATAGAAAAAAAACTATTTGTGTAAAGCAGTCTTTGTACACTATGTTCAGCTTGGAAAGTTTGTGAGCTGTCTTCTAACTCAAGTTGCTCATTAAAAAATAAAATTATTAAAATATCCAACCAAACCCATTGAATGATTTAAAAAAGACAGAAGAATTCAACCATTTAAAAAGATTGGCAATTAATCCTTTTAAGAGTAGATTTCCCAATAAATTATGGTTCAAAAACATAGTCAATTAATAAAGTTGACTTCTTTTCGGGTGCATAGCTTCATAGCATGTAACTGTATTTCTGTCGGTTGATCATCAAGCCAAATACAAGGCATCATAATGGATATTTGGTTTCTCTGAATTCTATCGGTATACAGCTGCAGTCGAAAGCAGTGACTGCAAGTTAAATCTGCGATAGCGAGAGTGATCAATACCACTACTTTCAGAACTTTTTATTGATCAAACGAATAGCAGTTGATTTCCATCCGTAGTAATTCCTATGCTAGATATGCTGTATGCATTTGTTGGTTCTTTTGTCAACTTTGTACATTCTTACACTACACACACCTTCCAGCTGTTGAAAGGCTCCTGCAGGAAGGCCACTCAAAGGGGCTAGCCATCAATAGAAACATCAACATGCCTGGACACGGATTGGAAAACAGTCTGTCACCTTGTACATTTCTTTTCACATGTCTGGGCCACCCTAATAATGGTACATTGATGTGCAGAGACACTTGTTAGTGCACAGGTCCTTTTTGCATCTTCAGATTTTTGAAGTTTTAGAACATATTTATTTAAAATCAAGAGCAATGAAAGAGAGTTAGAGGTGCCCATGCAAGAAAAGACATAGGGTAATAGAGATAGGTTCTAAAAGCTATTGTTCTAACTGTTTCGTTGGCATGGCAAAGGAGGAAATATTAGGTTTAAAATTATTCCAACACTGTGTACAAATCTTAGCCACGAAAAGTGTAAAACCTCTTTCAATAACTTTATTGGAAAAATCCAGAAAGTTTCTTAAATAACCCTAAAGTAATTATTTGCACATATTTTAAATACCAATAAGTAACTGAGGGACCCCATCCCCAGATAGCCAACATCTTCTACTCAGGAAAAAAAAATGGTGTGTATGCATGATGTTGTTGATGCTACTGTTGTTCCTTTCATTGCCTTAAAGGCCTTACATGCAAGGCTGCTTGGGTTTAAATTGTAACCGAATCATGAATTACCCATTAGACTGTTGACAGCTTCTACTGTGTAATTGTTTCAGAGGTGTTCCAAGATCAGCCGCAGCTCCTTTTGTTGTCTCGCTGTCCTTTGTTGGACCACAAGACACAGGGAGTTGGAGATGAGCAATGCATGCTTAACTGCTCTCAGGTACTTTCCTGTAATGCAGGCTGACTCTAATAGCAAAGGGAGGTCAACAGACTTCCTGCCGTTGATGTTATGAACATTACAGAACATGTACTACTGTGTCCTAGGTTGTGGTTTTTCCCGGTTACCAGCTGGACACCAACACTGCAATAATATGAGTTGTTGTCCTACATAACAAAATCTGTTTAACAAGGGTCTTTTTTCCATTACATGATACACTGTACTATATAATGCAATACTAGTCATAATGTGCATGCTTAGCTGGAGGTGTAACACATTTTTTTAAAGGGAATTGAGAGCAAGCGACCTTTCAAAGCTATCAGCCACCAAAGATGACAGTTTTGCATATGTTATTACAAACATCTGCAACATTTTCAACACAAGGGGTGATAAACGTAATGAAAAAACAACTGGATAAGGATGGAGTCAATGTCACACATCCTCTGCGTCAAGAATCAAGCTGTGAAAATGAGCCGATGACCTCCCACATCTGAACCTCTCTAATGATGACTAGTTGACCCATGTGACCTTTATAAACCCTGACATGGCCAGCATTTGTAATAAGGTAGCGTAGCAAAGACTACTCGGACTGTCTTTCACTAAGTGACATAGTCCCCGTTGGGAGATCTCTAGTAGCACCCATGCCTCCATATGTTCAGTCAATTGTCCAAAATACTTGACATTTTAAGGTGTCATGTAATTATGTGCTTCGTTAACTGTTTTTAAAAATAACTCTAATTTATTAAACAGTATTGTCTTTATTTCAGTATAGTGCTTCTGTTTAACTTGACTATACTAGTCAGAAATCATGTCTAAATAAAGCGGTAAAATTGCAATGTTAGTTATCGTTCCATTCATTAAAGTCAGGTGAACGTAGAGAGTTGTTACCTCTTACATCAAATAATTTGAAACAATTTAGATCTCAAGTACATTTGCCAAAGAAATCTTGCTAGGCTATGTCCCGAGATCTAGTGAGACAACAATTACCCCTGCCTTTTTGCACCAGGATCCTCTATCAAATTCCAAAGTTCCCCCAAAAAGTGCTTGTCGTGATAGAGGTAGTCATAGCTCCAGTGATAAATTAGTTCTTAATCTTCCTGGTTTTCTTGCCTCTGTTAGGAGAGTTGAAATCTACTCTGAGGGTTCCAGTAATTTTTATTTAAGATGTGTATTTTACAAACATATAAATCCTTTTTCAGTCTTATTTCTCTCTCTTCTATATATGATTTGGAGAGAGTCAACCAAGTGTTTTTTGTTTGGACTAAATAATTGAGACGCATCTGTCAAATATCACTACTGAATTCTTGTGCAACTATTCAAGAATATCCAGCACTATCCATCCACTTTCACGGTAAAATAACTAAAATAATAGTAGTCTTTAAAGGCATGTGTATACCCATTTTAATCCCAGTTTATGTAAATTATTTTGTATTACTTACAAGCTATAATAAAGCCTCAAATACTCAGATAAAGCTTTGCTGACTTACTAAATGTCCAGAGAACTAATTAGTCATCTCCTTTAGATATGTTTGGAAATGGAAATGATTCATTTCAATTTTGGGGAATTTAAGTGTTTATGTACAGCAGTGGAATAATTTCTTTGCAATAAAACATCTTGGGGGAAAAATATGGATGTGAGAAAATGTGGTAATTGTATTGGTGATGCTGTCACTGCAGATAACTAGATGTTCGCTACAATATCAATTTTGATACCGGAACATTGTAGTAAGCCCACAGGATATGCCTTTTAGAACATAGCAGGGAAGAGCACTCTAGGCTCACTCTGGCCTTAAACATGCTTGCTTCTTGAGGCCTGAAATCAAGACACATTCACAGAATCTCCCCAGGCCAGCACATCCTAATGGATATCCTATGGTGCTTAACAAGCATAGAAAGAACCATGAGGGAAGTGGAGATGTGACTCAAAGGGATCGGCAATACTGAAGACATGACCGTAATAAGTAAAAGATCGATCCCTCCACAGCATACCATCCTCAGAGAATAAAACTGATTATACCGACTGGAAGCTCCTTCACATGAACTAATATTCCAGTTCTTGCACTTTAACAATATTCAACTTTTTTTTGCCCTACTCGACTGCTTGCACAGTTTGTAATTCCCTGCTGAACAGCACAGGCAGTACCCACATGATAAGGTATTAGTCCATTAACCACTATCAGACCTCGGGTACTCTGTGTTAAACCCTCTAAAACAGCTTGCATCACATTTACATTTTTTGTTTGCTCTTTGATAATGCACAATTAACCATGTTGTGCAAGGACGTTATCCATAATTGTTCATGCTCTCTAATGCATTTAACTCATACAGAAAAAGAAGTCGATACAGAACCCACATAATCTATCTCACTCACTGACACACACATGCATGCACAAGTCCTGAATTGACCTGTTGTTGATGGATTTTACAACGATCCCACCTTCATTACTGATGTCAATTGACTGGCCCTCAATTAGCTATTTGCAAAGTTTTGGATGACCCATGTTTCAGTGCTGGACTCTGATTGCGGCAGAGTGGCAGACACTTGATCAAGTGTTCCAGGTACCTTGCGTGTATGAAGTGTAGAAGAAGAGGAGGGAACATTTGACTTTCAAATGAGCAGAGCTAAGCTAAACTTGGAACCACATATAAGAGGTCTATTTCCGAATGCTGGAAACAGAAGATAGGAGGTTGAGAACAGTTGTGTTTGTAAACAAAAGAGCCTGAAAGTTGGAATCGGTGTATACTCAAGTATGAGACTCTTTCCACCGCCTCCGTAAACTTTTTAGTTGAATGCTAGCCAAGAAGGTAGTCAGGTCTATTTCCTCAGGGTCACAACAAAGTCAGCAGAGCAGGCGCTGCAGACTAACTAATTAGAAATCAAATTACATTCCATCCTTTGGGGTTGGGAGAGAGGAATTAAGAGTGAGCCGTTGTCAAAATAAGAGGTTGTGAATGATTTCGGAGAGAGTTAGGCACTAATAAGGAAGTCAAAATGTTTGTATAACTGTTTCTTCCTAGTAAAGACAACAATAAAACGAGCAAGCTTTCAGAGTTCACACACAAGATATTCCAGCGCACTAGTGTTCGGTCTAGCAGAGCTGGAGTGAAAGTAAAACGCTTGCATCCTATTGAATTGACAAACGTTCTTTTCCAAACTTTGCTATCACCGGTTTAAAATATCCAGAATGCACAAAAATAGAGTGGGCAATCTGTCCTGCATGGGGACAGTGACACAGGGATATTTAAACATAGACAAATAGAAATTAGATATTAGATCTAAGTGTTACCAAGTCTGGTTATTAATCAGGCTGTTGAGCAGTGTAATAGTACAGTGCACTATAGTACATCAGGGATTGTAAAGATAGGCCTAGTCAATACTTAGACGTAAAAGTGAAGTTGCCCTTGCTATTATTACTATTGTTTGGTTGCTTGGATACATGCTCTCAATGGCTGTTGTGATCCATCCAGAATATTTGTTTCTTTTTTTAAGTTTTATTGACTTACAGTCTGTATTCTCCTTTCCCATTATTGCAGTGTGTGAAACAATGGATTTCCCTTGGAAGACAACAGTAAGTAACCATGAGTGGTGCTTCTCAAATGTGTCTTTTGAGTGGACTCCGAAGGGCCGTAATGTGAAATAATCGGATCCTAATGGCTGCATATAATGTACAAGTCATTGTAGCCACTGACCTACTGCCTCAGTTCTGAGGGTTGCTGATGGTATAGAAGATGAACTTCAGGGGTTAGAAAGAAGCCACAAATTGAGCCTTTTGAGCGTATAATACATCTATTTCTATTTCACATCGACTTGTCAGTGGGTGATGGCCTTCAGAAGATTAACACTTTTAAATCAGATAACAGTATTTTCAATTCTCTCATGGTCTTTTTAAGACTATTTCCATTGTATAATGCTGGAGTGTTGTTAACATTCTATTTCTACTGACTAGAAATGTGCAGGCCTATTGAATACTTTCCGTTATGGGAGCAAAGGTGTTAAAGTCAGATTTGGGAATGTAGGAGCGTAGACACACAAAGCTCACTCTCCCTTTACAGAACATTAAACATGGAGATTTTTGGTTTGGAGATCAAATTGAAACCAAATTGAGGGTATCACTACCCTGTTGTATACTTCCCAGAGCAGGGAGAATGAGTCTATATTAAAATAAATATGTATATACAGTGGGGCCAAAAAGTATTTAGTCAGCCACTGATTGTGCAAGTTCTCCTACTTAGAAAGATGAGAGAGGTCTGTAATTTTCATCATAGGTACACTTCAACTATGAGAGACAAAAATGAGAAAAAAAATCCAGGAAATCCCATTGTAGGATTTTTAAAGAATTTATTTGTAAATGATGGTGGAAAATAAGTATTTGGTCAATAACAAAAGTTCAACTCAATACTTTGTAACATAACCTTTGTTGGCAATGACAGAGGTCAAACGTTTCCTGTAAGTCTTCACCAGGTTTGCACACACTGTAGCTGGTATTTTGGCCCATTCCTCCATGCAGATCTCCTCTAGTGCAGTCATGTTTTGGGGCTGTCGCTGGGCAACACGGACCCAGCCACGTTCCATCTTCAATGCTCTCACTGATGGAAGGAGGTTTTGGCTTAAAATCTCACGATACATGGCCCCGTTCATTCTTCCCTTAACACGGATCAGTCGTCCTGTCCCCTTTGTAGTAAAACAGCCCCAAAGCATGATGTTTCCACCCCCATGCTTCACAGTAGGTATGGTGTTCTTGGGATGCAACTCAGCATTCTTCTTCCTCCAAACACGACGAGTTGAGTTTTTACCAAAAAGTTCTATTTTGGCTTCATCTGACCACATGATATTCTCCCAATCCTCTTCTGGATCATCCATATGCTCTCTGGAAAACTTCAGACGGGCCTGGACATGTACTGGCTTAAGCAGGGGGACACGCCTGGCACTGCAGGATTTGAGTCCCTCTCGGCGTAGTGTGTTACTGATGGTAGCCTTTGTTACTTTGGTCCCAGCTCTCTGCAGGTCATTCATCAGGTCCCTCCGTGTAGTTCTGGGATTTTTGCTCACCGTTCTCATGATCATTTTGACCCCACGGGATGAGATCTTGCGTGGGGCCCCAGATCGAGGGAGATTATCAATGGTCTTGTATGTCTTCCATTTTCTTACAATTGCTCCCACAGTTGATCTATTCACACCAACCTGCTTGCCTATTGCAGATTCACTCTTCCCAGCCTGGTGCAGGTCTACAATTTTCTTCTTGGTGTCCTTCGACAGCTCTTTGGTCTTGGCCATGGTTGAGTTTGGAGTCTGACTGTTTGAGGCTGTGGACAGGTGTCTTTCATTCAGATGACGAGGTCAAACAGGTTCCATTACTACAGGTAACGAATGGAGGACAGAAGAGCTTCTTAAAGAAGAAGTTAAAGGTCTGTGAGAGCCAGAAATCTTGCTTGTTTGTGGGTGACCAAATACTTATTTTCCACCATAATTTACAAATAAATTCTTTAAAAATCCTACAATGTGATTTCCTCATTTTTGTCTCATAGTTGAAGTGTACCTATGATGAAAATTACAGACCTCTCTCATCTTCCTAAGTAGGAGAATTTGCAAAATCAGTGGCTGACTAAATACTTTTTGGCCCCACTGTATATGGATAGATAGATAGATAGATAGATAGATAGATAGATAGATAGATAGATAGATAGATAGATAGATAGATAGATAGATAGATAGATAGATAGATAGATAGATAGATAGATAGATAGATAGATAGATAGATAGATAGATAGATAGATAGATAGATAGATAGATAGATAGATAGATAGATAGATAGATAGATAGATAGATAGATAGATAGATAGATAGATAGATAGATAGATAGATAGGTTTCCCCAAAAAAATTCTGGTTCTGATGACCGATGAAAATCTGCTTCCCCAATGGGTGTTCTGGGAAAATTGTAACAGGTACAAGAAAGTATCTAGATACCAAAAGTCAGAATGCTATGTCAAGAAAATGTATCACACTGCTGGGTGCTCCAGGTAATAGCACAACCATGTTAGGCATGCACAGACATGTTGGTTTCATCATCATCATCATCTTCGTCCGCTTATCCGATCGGGTCGCGGAGGTAGTAGACCCAGCAGAGAGCCCCATCCTTCCCTTTCCCGGGCCACATCCGCCAGCTCTGACTGGGGGATTCCAAGGCGCTCCCCGACCAGCATGGAGATATAATCCCTCCACCTGGTCCTTGGTCTGCCCCGTGGCCTCCGCCCAGCTGGACGTGCCTGGAACACCTCCCTAGGGAGGCGGCCAGGTGGCATCCTAACTAGATGCCCGAACCACCTCAACTGGCTCCTTTCTACGCAAAGAAGCAGCGGATCTACTCCGAGTCCCTCCCGGATGACTGAACTTCTCACCCTATCTCTAAGGGAGAAGCCAGCCACCCGCCGGAGGAAACTCATTTCGGCCGCTTGTATCCGTGATGTTGGTTTCATATAATATATAAACTTGTAGATGATTTTGATTTTGATCTTGTATGGGATCAACAAAGGTATTATAAAAATACTTTTTTTAAAACCAATACTTTATGCTGTTGGTTGACTTATTCTTGTGAAGCTGTCCTACTGGAGGGGTAGACCACATTACATTCTGGGAATCTTTCCCCAGTCGTACAGTATGCATTAAATCCAATTGATCAAATATTGTAAATTATTTACAAAAACGTATACAGATATCAGTGATATCAGCAGACCTCATTTATATAATAGGCAAAGAAAACAGTGCTGTGCTGACCTTGTATAGCTAAGTTTAAAACATTAAATCAACTGATATGGGTTATGGTTACCATAATAGAACCGTTATTCATTTGTTTGCCTCATATATAGTACCATGCCTAATATTCCCAAGGGAACCAACAAAAGAGGCCATTTTTTGCACTGTATTTCTGCCTTCACAATACCATACCACAGGCTGGGAAAAAGATAAAAGGCCTTGTATGTAGCAAGCATCTCCTTGGTGGTGTCAGATGTTACTTGATTTGGCAACAGAAAGCACTTGCAAGTTAAATGCTTAAGCACTGACCTCATTTTTTTTTTTAAATGAACCTAAAGCCTAAAGACATTTAAGGCTCTTGTAAAGGGATATAGCAGTATTCATATCTTTATTTAAGCTTTCTTACTGTAGGTCGTTTTTTTTATTGTATATACCGCATCCAGTACATCATTTGTTGTGTCTGTTGATTGAACATACATCTGTGATGTACCACAAAGGTGACACAATGTAGACAGTCTTTTGTTTTGCTACCATCTAAAAAAAAGTCAAATGTCCTGTTTCAATAAAGTGCATGAACTTAGCTGCAGGATGGTCCAGGGCCAGAACAAATTATGACACCGCTTTGGTGTTGACTTTAAATTGTCAATTGCAGTAGATCTTCAAATCATTCTGTATACCAGGGAGAGCAGAGAGTGAGCAATTACGCCGGTTGTTAACATTGTAAACTGTCATCAAAACAGATCAGTGATCTTCTTAAATGATAGAGTATTACTTAAGGCTTATGTCTTTCGAAATGTACAGTGTTCTAAGTCTGTTTATCTACTAGCAAGAACTGCTCTGTTGAAAGCCAGTGCCAGCCTTTTTGAATAATTATTTTTAGCATATAAGCTATGTGTTACGTTTTACAAAGTGAACCCAAACACAGGACACAGGCAAGGAGAATGGAATGAGGGTCTTGATGGTTTTATTCTGCAGTAGGCTAGCAGTCACGACGAGGAGTAGTCCACTGAAGTGGAACAACAATCTGACAATGAGTGGATGAAAAACCAGGGTAGATATACTGAAGAGTAGATGAGATAATTGGAGGCAGGTAGGCTGATTGCAACAGGGAACAGGTGTGGTGGTGGAGCTGGAGAGGGAGACAGACACGCCCATGCCACAGACACATACACAGAGGGACCAGCAGGGCGACACAGAAAGGAACAAACCAAAACACACAGAACAGAGGCATGGCACTGGCCATAACACTATGCTCCCTACAAAGTACTTAAAATGGTTTAATATCTGCTCTACATATTACTAGTTCTTATGTGTGGTAATATTTTGACACTGTATTTAATTTGAATATTCATAAATAGTAGAATGACATTTGGGTTTATGTCAAGGTTGCTAAAACCAGTAGCTAACACAAAATGGAGTCCTTACAAGATGATCACAATATTCAAAGGAGTTTTAGTGACTGTGATCAATAGAATTATAAAACATTTTGTAACAGGTGGATAAGAGGGCATTGAAGTGCAGTGAAATTCATTTGTGCTTTGAAAGGGCAGCGCAAACCATTGGGGTGCATCAAGCATTATACAAAGCATACAATTTGCAAGTTGTTGTACATCAAACTTGAACAAAAACCCTTGTATTTAAGCCAACACAATCTTAATTTTACTTTTATGGAATATACCTTTTAGTCAAAACTCAATGCCAAAAGGAGGTAGGGAAACTGACAAACACAGTTAAACTACTAAAGCGTAAATACAATTTTTCTACAATATCTAATGCTGGCATAGAAGTGATACAGTCTGAGTGTGTGTGCATGTGTCCACTTGTCTCCACGGGTTTGTTTGTCAATTTGACCTTTTCCATGGAGGTTTCTTTAAGCGTATCTATCCGAAAGGTGCCAGCACCACAGGAAAGAATGAAAAGGTCAGGATGGGGACAGGCCTTTCAACTGCAGCGAATAAGACAGAGGGAAAAAAAGAGACCAAGACAGTATTTCATGACATAAAGGCTTAGGAACTACTTATAGACACTTCCGTCAAGGTATTAAATACATTGCTAGTTCGCTAAATTAAGACAATCTCAGTTGGTTTGGTGGTTTGCCACATCAATTCAATCTGGAATGTATGGCTATGTACGGCAGGAATAACCTTTGCTCTACTCCGAGCTGTTTGACATTTTTCTGGACGTAAAGATTGTGGTGAGAAATATATTGTTTGTGTCCTGGGATCTCGCCTGCAAAGAGTTACTTTATTCATTCTGCCCCCCAATAGCAGCCCTAGGTCCGTGGTTTTCAAAATGGGAGCCGTCTCCAAAGTGATTGACTGACTGAAGTCCCAACCATCGACGAAAAAGAAATGAGAAACCAACTTGTGTAGTGAGGGTACAGAATTGTTGACGGCATGTTGCCTTTTGCTACCTGGAATATCTTATGTCACCAAGTAAATATTGCTAATTAATTATTTGGATTTATCAGTATGATAATCAAAAAAATATTGCAAATTCTAAAATAATTATGAATATTCTTATTCTAAATATAAGAATGACTTTTAGCCTTTTACATTCTTATGAACCCACAAAGAGGCTTCAGCAACATTTTCTTCTTGAAAAAGTTTCTTGAAAACTGGGGATTATATTTAACAAATTGCACAATGAAGAAATAAAGACATGCTGATGATTATGCTCCTTGACAAAGCTATTAAACTGACCATTCCATTTGTATGGAATACCCAAATCTCCGTCCAATGCTTTGAAGTCGTTTTATTAGGAAGGGATGTAACCACCAATGAACACATAATAATCTACTATACAGATAGAATGCAAAGAATAAGCCAAAATCATATCCAAACATTGAATATTCTAGTCAGGAAAGATCCAAATAGCTAATCAAATCTATCATCAACTATGTTTTTTCTCAATCATTTTTCCATCTGCTTTTCTGCTTCTGTAAAATACATTGATCAGAATTCTTCATTTCAAATTATTAAGGGTTTGATCAAATCTTCTCTAGGTTATAAATAATGTTATTGCAATGAATGAAATTGCTTGACACCAAGGTATATATTTTAGCCTTTGTGCCTCCATGTGTCATGCAATTGGGGCTCTCTAAAGGACCCCTCGGCTAATTTAGCTGTTAGAATTCTACATGGTACAGAAGATATACTGATATCATGATACGCTTCTAACACTTATGACTTAACACTATGATAATACTGACACCCACACAGTTATGAAAAGTAAATTAACTTAGTTGTGGTTCAAATCCTGCTCTCTACAAAATGTTCCAAAAGAGAGACTTGTTCAGTACCTTTAAGGTAGAGTATACTGAAGAATATGACAAGAAATATGAAAGTATCTGTGCCAAGTATTATGCACAGCTGATATGGAAAAGGAACGTGACACAACATTATGAGCTATGGTATCACTAGGCTTTTCCAGATACGCGGGGTGGGCGTATTCATGCAGTATTTTGCATTAGACATATTTGACAATGTTTTTTGTCTTGCGTCTCTTTGTTAGACAAATGGAAAATCCAATAAAGAGCTTCTTCTGCCCATGTAAAAATGTGTCTGTCTTTGTCACAGTGAAAAAGCAATTTTTTGTCAAGTTATATTATTTCCAAAACTGGTTGTCTTAGACAAGCTACTGTTAGTGGCTCTTTCTTGGGGGGGGGGGGGGGGGGGGGGGGGGGTGCGCGTCTTTGAAGAATTTGAAACTGTTTATCTTTTCCCCTTTCATCCTCGTGATCTCCGCAAAGCTCAAAGGGCCTTGGGATTATTGGAATAACAGATTCTGTTGGGATTATTGTGCACATGAAAAATAAAACATCAGTGCCCAAATTTTTGGTGCGCATCCGAAAGATGACAGGGGCTTTGGAATATGTTTACCACAAATAACAACACGGTATTAGGGACACATGAGGATAGTCATATATGATAGGATATACAGAACTTGATATTTACCAGTTTTTCTTTTATCTATGAAAAAATCAGGCCAATTGGTTAACTTAAAGTTGTAGTAGTTCTACTGCAGCAGACATATCAAACGGATATATATATATATACAGTGGGGCCAAAAAGTATTTAGTCAGCCACTGATTGTGCAAGTTCTCCTACTTAGAAAGATGAGAGAGGTCTGTAATTTTCATCATAGGTACACTTCAACTATGAGAGACAAAAATTTGAAAAAAATCCAGGAAATCACATTGTAGGATTTTTAAAGAATTTATTTGTAAATGATGGTGGAAAATAAGTATTTGGTCACCCACAAACAAGCAAGATTTCTGGCTCTCACAGACCTTTAACTTCTTCTTTAAGAAGCTCTTCTGTCCTCCATTCGTTACCTGTAGTAATGGAACCTGTTTGACCTCGTCATCTGTATAAAAGACACCTGTCCACAGCCTCAAACAGTCAGACTCCAAACTCAACCATGGCCAAGACCAAAGAGCTGTCGAAGGACACCAAGAAGAAAATTGTAGACCTGCACCAGGCTGGGAAGAGTGAATCTGCAATAGGCAAGCAGGTTGGTGTGAATAGATCAACTGTGGGAGCAATTGTAAGAAAATGGAAGACATACAAGACCATTGATAATCTCCCTCGATCTGGGGCCCCACGCAAGATCTCATCCCGTGGGGTCAAAATGATCATGAGAACGGTGAGCAAAAATCCCAGAACTACACGGAGGGACCTGATGAATGACCTGCAGAGAGCTGGGACCAAAGTAACAAAGGCTACCATCAGTAACACACTACGCCGAGAGGGACTCAAATCCTGCAGTGCCAGGCGTGTCCCCCTGCTTAAGCCAGTACATGTCCAGGCCCGTCTGAAGTTTTCCAGAGAGCATATGGATGATCCAGAAGAGGATTGGGAGAATATCATGTGGTCAGATGAAGCCAAAATAGAACTTTTTGGTAAAAACTCAACTCGTCGTGTTTGGAGGAAGAAGAATGCTGAGTTGCATCCCAAGAACACCATACCTACTGTGAAGCATGGGGGTGGAAACATCATGCTTTGGGGCTGTTTTACTGCAAAGGGGACAGGACGACTGATCCGTGTTAAGGGAAGAATGAACGGGGCCATGTATCGTGAGATTTTAAGCCAAAACCTCCTTCCATCAGTGAGAGCATTGAAGATGGAACGTGGCTGGGTCTTCCAGCATGACAATGATCCCAAACACACTGCTCGGGCAACGGAGGAGTGGCTCCGTAAAAAGCATTTCAAGGTCCTGGAGTGGCCTAGCCAGTCTTCAGACCTTAACCCCATAGAAAATTTGTGGAGGGAGTTGAAAGTCCGTGTTGCCCAGCGACAGCCCCAAAACATGACTGCTCTAGAGGAGATCTGCATGGAGGAATGGGCCAAAATACCAGCTACAGTGTGTGCAAACCTGGTGAAGACTTACAGGAAACGTTTGACCTCTGTAATTGCCAACAAAGGTTATGTTACAAAGTATTGAGGTGAACTTTTGTTATTGACCAAATACTTATTTTACACCATCATTTACAAATAAATTCTTTAAAAATCCTACAATGTGATTTCCTGGATTTTTTTCTCATTTTTGTCTCTCATAGTTGAAGTGTACCTATGATGAAAATTACAGACCTCTCTCATCTTTCTAAGTAGGAGAACTTGCACAATCAGTGGCTGACTAAATACTTTTTGGCCCCACTGTATATACCTATATGTTAAGGTATGTTACTATATCAGTGATTCCTAACATTAACCAATTGACCAAAGTCCTCATTTATTTTATTTGTATTCATTTACAGTTTTTTAACCCGGTAAATCCAACTGAGTACAGTGGGGGTGGGGGTGGGGGGGCTACCAAGTCCAGCTTCCTTTGGTCAGGACACTGGCCGGAGCATTAACACTAACATGTCTTTTGTTGATGGGAGGAAACCGGAGCACCCGGAGGAAACCCACAAGGTTTGGGGAGAGCATTCCTAGAACATTTGCCTGTTTAGAATTATTCTTTTATTTATAGGCCTACTCGTGTTCTTTCGGGTTACGCGCCTTCAATTGTCAAATCAATTTTGTCGTGCTAAATGTCTTTGCAGTAGTTCCTCGGCGATTAACTATCCCTTTGCAGATGTTACAGATTGCAATCTTAATGTTCTGGTCACAGACTTCGTAATATTTACACACAATGACATTTTGGAAAATAATTCTAATGTAGCGTGTGTGCATGGAGTGCAAACCTCCGGAACCCAGACTGGCCGAAATTAACACGCGTGTTAAGAGCAAAATTCGTCCGATTCCGATAGATGGCCGGTCGACCGGAGCATCCCTAATGTCGGCTACATGTTGGACTACGTTACTTTGCTAATGTGGCTTCACCGGTGGGCTACACACGGCACTCCCACTCCATGGAGCGTTCGCTGCAGCCAGCAGTTGCAGCTGCACTTTACAACGCCAATGACTGCAGAACTGTGACGGCGCAATCGTGTATTCCAGTAGCTGTTTTATTTGGTCACCCTTACTCCAGCGTGTTTTTATTTTTTCAACAACAGCGCTAATCATTCGGCATTATAGACGAAATACTGCCTGTGGACTCATGCCACTGATCTTCAGCACTCCCAACTCAAAATGCGTTTGAACGTCCCTGTATGGTACTGCATATCTGACTGTGACCATACAGACAAATAAATCTGTCAAGTCAAAATATGTTTTGAATCATGTTAATTATTGACAGTCAAACTTTATTTGGTTTGGTTATGATAGTCAATGATAGACATTGCTAACTTGCATAAATAGGGAAAGTTACCATTCTGTTGCAGATTGAGTGGAACAAGGTTGACTGGGTAGGTCAGTGTCCTCTGGCTCCAAAATAGTTTCTGGCTCTAGTTGTTTGTGCGGATGTGCAACAAAGATGCTAGAAGCATACATTTTTCTAGCTGCAGTGGTTTTTGACACTTTTGACACACCTTTCCCTTGATTGGGCGTGGTTTCAGCACCTTCTGCGGATAAGCTCGTAGCGTTTCAGAACTGAGAGATTTTTTCCACTATTTTGAAACCAAAATGTATATATTTGGTGAATTTTTGAATAGTTCAAACCTGGCTGGGTGGTTAATAACACCTTTCTCTGTGGTGTGGCAAACTGAGAATACTACTTGTATATTACTTTACAGCACCTTTAAAATTTGCTGTGCCAATGTTCTGACATTTTATAGAATTTATAGAATAGATGGATTTTTCAATTTGAACTACTTTTTTCACAATGGAGCTGGGAGTAACTTACAAAAATATCTTCAGATTCACATTGAAGAGGTCTGTTTTACACGCAGGTTCCTGGATCATTGAGTATAACAAATGGCTTTTCAGTCAAGTGGTGGTGGCCACCTGGTCCCTGGCATTCTGGATTTAATGGCTCTCTAAAGAACTTACCGTAACAGAAACTATGGAATGATAACAGTTAATGTTTTAATGATTCTGAACTCAATTCAAATTACTGATGTCTTCATCAACAGATGTTTGGTGTTGCGTTGTAGAAATTATGGAATGGAACTAACCATTAGTACTATAAAATATTAGCCCCCCAAAATATGGTTTTCAATAAATGTTTCTATAAACCCTTACACATTTCTATGTTCTCTTAACAGTGACATTATAAAGGGTGTATCATGTATGTATGTGTATCATGTATGTATCATCATACAAAAAGTAATGAGAATATCCGACATTTATTTAATATCCCCCCCAAACTAAATTTTTGATTTCAGATTTATAATGCTGTGATTTTTGATTTCAGTTCAAATGTAACATAGGTAGTTGTTTTCTCTCAACATATTGTCATTAGATGGTTCATAAACTAAATATAAGAAAGGAACTATTAAGAAATTATAGCATGTGAAATTAATTAATTAATACATTTCTTCAGGGAGTAGCTATGACTTAATTTGGAGCTATTCAGAAAGCCACTCGCATAACAAATTGTGGAACCAATTTGTGTGAAGATTCAAACACTTTAATAAAATATATATTACACAGACATCATTATACACACATCTCACTCACTTTTTCGGTGAGAATGTCTTGATAACAATTAGCCACCACAACAAGGATTACAGTGCATCCGGAAAGTATTCATACGCCTTCACTTTTTTCCACATTTTATTATGTCACAGCCTAATTCCAAAATGGATTAAATAAAAAAAAAATCTCAACATTCTACACACAATACCGCATAATGAAAAAGTGAAAAAAGTGCTTTAGAATTTTTTGCAAATGTATTAAAAATGTAACTATAAAATATCACGTACATAAGTATTCACACCCTTTGCTGTGACACTCAAAATTGAGCTCAGGGGCATCCCGTTTCCACTGATCATCCTTGAGATATTTCTACAACTTGATTGGAGTCCACCTGTGGTAAATTCAATTGATTGGACATGATTTGGAAAGGCACACACCTTTTTATATAAGGTGCCACAGTTGACAGTGCATGTCAGCGCACAAACCAAGCCATGAAGTCCAAGGAATTGTCTGTAGACCTCCGAGACAGGATTGCATCGAGGCACGGATCTGGGGAAGGGTACAAAAAAATTTCTGCAGCATTGAAGGTCCCAACGAGAACAGTGGTCTCCATCATTCACAAATGGAAGAAGTTTGGAACCACCAGGACTCTTCCTAGAGCTGGCCGCCTGGCCAAACTGAGCAATCGGGGGAGAAGGGCCTTGGTCAGGGATGTGACCAAGAACCCGATGGTGACTCTGACAGCTCCAGTGTTCCTCTGTGGAGATGGGAGAACCTTCCAGAAGGACAACCATCTCTGCAGCACTCCACCAATCAGGCCTTTATGGTAGAGTGGCCAGACGGAAGCCACTCCTCAGTAAAAGGCACATGACAGCCCGCATGGAGTTTGCCAAAAGGCACCTAAAGGACTCTCAGACCATGAGAAACAAAATGCTCTGGTCTGATGAAACCAAGATTGAACTCTTTGGCCTGAATGCCAAGCGTCATGTCTGGAGGAAACCAGGCACCGCTCATCACCTGGCCAATACAATCCCTACAGTGAAGCATGGTGGTGGCAGCATCATGCTGTGGGGGTGTTTTTCAGCGATAGGAACTGGAAGGCTAGTCAGGATCAAGGGAAAGATGAATGCAGCAATGTACAGAGAGATCCTTGGAGAAAACCTGCTCCAGAGCGCTCTGGACCTCAGACTGGGGCGAAGGTTCACCTTCCAACAGGACAACGACCCTAAGCACACAGCCAAGGTAACAAAGGAGTGGCTTTGGGACAAGTCTGTGAATGTCCTTGAGTGGCCCAGCCAGAGCCCAGACTTGAACCCGATTGAACATCTTTTGAGAGATCTGAAAATGGCTGTGCACCGACGCTCCCCATCCAACCTGATGGAGCTTGAGACGATCTGCAAACAAGAATGGAAGAAACTGCTCCAAAATAGGTGTGCCAAGCTTGTAGCATCATACTCAAGAAGACTTGAGGCTGTAATTGCTGCCAAAGGTGCTTCAACAAAGTATTGAGTAAAGGGTGTGAATACTTATGTATATGTGATATTTTTTATTTTGATATTTAATACATTTGCTAAAAATTCTAAAAGACTTTTTTCACTTTGTCATTATGCGGTATTGTGTGTAGAATGTTGAGAATTTTTTTGGGATTTAATCCATTTTGGAATTAGGCTGTGGCATAATACAATGTGGAAAAAGTGAAGGGGTATGAATACTTTCCGGATGCACTGTATGCCTAAGCAAATTAGATTGTGATGTACCATTGTTTCCCCTTCAGATACTGAGAAAATCAAAGGACCCTGTCATCAACCAAACTATGGAAAGACTTTGAACGCCTTTTGAATCCTAATTGATTGAATTGTAATTCAATCAAGATTGCCTGTGAGTCACATCTATAAATGTATTACACAAGTGTTGAGCAAGACACTTCTGATAGGTGTTTCATGTGTGAGATATATGTACATGAATGCAACAATTTGTATGACTCATTACTCTGCTGGACCTTTTGAAGATTATGCACTGTCGACTGCATTGACTTTAGCAGCTATTTACTTCTACTCATATTATTTTGCTGATAAGCGTTTGTTTCGTACGGCGCTCCTAAATACAGAGCCCCTAAAGGGACATTGAAAAAAAATATACATAGTATCTTGTGCGCACCAGGTAGTTTCTCGTGCACACAAAATAGTATCTCGTGAGCTCCACATAGTATCTTGTGCACACCAGTTGAGATACTATCTCGTGGGCACGAGATAGTTCTTACATTTATTTTTTTCAATGTCCCTTTAGGTGCTCCGTAGTTTCGGTATCCCAATCTTTAAAATGTATATTGCTACGCTTAGAAATAACTACTCTATCCAATAACATTATTTAGGGGATGAGATGCAGTGAAATCAATGTAAATGAGTTTAGCTAGGGCATTGTAATCTACTGTAGTCTCATTTCAGTTACTGAAAATGAACAAGTTTAGGTCAATTCAGGTTATAGTTGTGGTTGGATAAATTCCTTGAATTGTATAATTTCATAAATACCCGGCTCCCACTCTAAACATTAGAATTGGTAATGATTTTACGTGCAACCCCAGTGCCTGAATGACTGGTTTTGATGTGGAGGAAATCATAATTCTTCCTTTCCACTCTGATATACAGCATATTTATCTGACGAAGGTTTTATTAGTTATTTTCCCTTCGGTAATGCATGTATACCATAATTTATAATTTAATTAAATAATAAATGTCTTTGTAGGTTAAACAAACTTGCAGCAAACACTGATCTAGATCATTCAAATTTTTGAATCCCTCACCAGATGCATTGAATAAATGTTTGAAGTACAACCATGCAACCCACCAACGTGTTCTTGAAACTTTCTTTCTCTTGCCCCCACTGTCTCTGCTTCTACTTAAACTTCTTCGCAATCAATAAAAGGTGCAATGTCTATTTACAAGCTTTGTACACACACATCTGTACAGACCCAAAATGTTGGTGTTGATAAAAGGTTGCACTGCTGGTTTTGAGATTGTGGGAAGTAACGCTTAATTACGCTTAAGTAACCTTTAATTTGCTGCTCTCTCTGTGCCCGGAAGGCTGTGCGTGTTTTCAAGGAACCTTTTGGTTGCTGAATTACCTTTGTTGTCCAGCTTGATGTCCACTGGCCCAGAGGGAATGGATAGCAAAACATGTGTAAAGGACTCGTGTAAGCATTCAATGTCATGCCATGCATATCTACTGCAGCATTTTCTCCACCACAATGAATTCCATGCACTACAATTTTAAATGTGGGCATACACTGGAGAGAAAAACATCTTCCCTTATAGATTTGAAGATGCAGACTGGGGTGCAATTATTTACACTTTGAAACCTCATCCCTATTATTTTCTCCTATGGGATTTCTTTCTGTCATACCTATGAGGCATATGCCTGGATATGCATTGTTTAGAAGTTGACAGCTGCATTTCAAGGCACTTTACTCCTCCTGAGGGTTGTATGTATTTCTTTATCCTCACAGGATGAAGGGTTTGTCTGGGATCATATTCACTGGATCTAAATATAGAATATACGTTCTTTGACATCCATACCATATAGTGAACTTTTTGGGGGTTTTACTTCTATATATTACAAATAATATTACAAATACTCTGCAATATTCCCCAATTACCTCATAAAGTCAAGCAGAACCTCTTCTATTATTGACTAGTCAATTTGAATTGGATAATTAACTTAAGCCTTAATTTGTCAAATTCTGCAACCTGCAAATAAGATATAATACAATATTTAGTAACACTTAATTATACTTACACTTAGTAATTTATTATGTAATCAGAGGTGCCAATATTTGGCCTATTCTCAACCCAATTGTTTTCTTTTTTGCATGGCCATGCTATAGGTTTATAATTATTGAAATCAGTGTTACACCACAATTACTTTCTGATTATCTTTCATTAACTCCACAGTGGTTGTTAAGACCCATTGGGGAAAAAGGTATTTTCCCGACATATTTCGTTTTTGAAATGTTCGTTTATTTTACATTAACACTAGGATTTTCTCCTCCCTGTTGAACTAATACAGTAAAGGCTAATGAGTTATGTATTCACAGATTTGACTATGAAACCGAAAAGTTTCAAGTTATTACTGTTGCTTTTACATTTCAGAATAATACCCGGCATCTTCTGTATGCTAAAATATATAATATATTGGGGATTCTAAATAAGATATACATATGTAAAAATACTTTTTTTTATTTAGGTTAGTTGGTTTGAACATTAAGTTATTCTGTATGCATTTATAAACTAATTTAAATAGATAATAACAGAATTTGTTTTGATATCTCAACAAATACGTAGTGAGATCCTTTGTGAAAAAAACTGGTGTTCGGAGTTGGGACTACACTGTTTCAGTAGTGACTACGGCGTTTTGGTAGTGACAACTGTATTTGTTTTTTAAGTTGTGTCATTACCATTTGTTTTGGTGGTGACTGTTTCGCTATTGGCAATTTCAGATAAGTTTGAGTCTATCTGAAAGATGCTATACAGCAGAGTTCTGAACAGTTGTACACAAATAAAAACCACATTTTCTACAATAACACCCAGAAACGTTTGCTTAATTGCAGAAAATGTTTGCTTTTAAGACTTTTGAACACATTTACTTCAAAATGAAGTACTCCTCATTCTGCCATGAGAGAGAGGGACACAGGCAGATAAAACAGATAAGACATGAAAATGCGGGGCAACATTTTTGACATAAAAGCTAAAGCTATGGTGCCTACAGTTTGGACTGCTACCCCGGCTCATGGGACCATTGACAGTGTATGAAACACCCATCACCAAAAGCCGAAAGCTAGAAAGAAGAATAAGCTTTTATGCTAGAAATATGTTAGGGGTGCCGCGATGTCTTTGTAGCCTGGCTCTCTACTGGAAAGGTGCTCTGGAGCTGCCGCTTACCGGGCTTACAGAGGAATTAATGTGCAATAAATCTAGATTAGAAATGACACGTACAGCATCCTGAGATGGCGTGGTAAAAAAAAAGTAACACCCACAACAGCGTCAGGACGGAAATGGAATCCAAAAAAAGCAGTGCTGCAAGCAAAAGCAACCCTTAAACATACGGAAATAGTAAGTCCAACATGGACCATGTGGACTTGGCACAAGATGGTCAAAATCAACTCCATCCGAGCAACTCAAATTAGGGATAGATCAGACACGTAAGCAGGAGGAATCAGGAGCAGCAAAACCGTCTCACTAGCTAAGCAAGGGCGATGGATGAATTGGTAATGTGTAGAGAAGAGAAAAATTACCTGGAAGGAATTGTTGGGGATGGAATCCACAAGAATAAGCTTTAAGGTTAGGGTCACCTTCGACATATTGCCAAAACCTATAAATCTTAGCCAATGGGTAGGTTAGGATCCAACTTGCCCCCTCTGTCGGGGACAGCTAGTCTCAGACACATAATGTCTGGGTGCAAGACCAGTCTTACTCAAGGATGATTTACCTAGCGCCACAATCAGGTACTAAAGTGCTTGGCGGCAGCAACAGAGCAGAGGCGGTCAATAGTTAATGCCCTGCTCAGTGGAGCAGAGGGTGACACGATCCACATCAGCTTTGTCAGGGAGGGAAGATATTTATGCCAATGCAAAGCTCAGGGCAGCTGAGAAAAGTTTGTGAATTGAAAATGCAAATGCAAAGATGTCGGCCAACAATTGAGAGTCCCATCAGAGATTGCAACAAGAAACTCCACAACAGGGAACTGGCAGCCGAGGCAGAATAGCAAGGCTGGAGAACAAAGGTGTGTCCTGTGGAAGTTGTTTGCCAAGGATTTGTGGCAACATCAACAACCAAACAACTAAAGGAAATCGGGATCTGCGGCAAGGAATTGTGCGAGACCATAAAGGCTGTATCAGACATAACAGAGAGAAGTAGCCAGTGGCTGTGGCTAAAAAGGTACGATTCAATATGGGCGCAAAAGTTGAAAACATGTTGAAAAAAAGATTGTTGTTGTATCTCAGGATTAAGGTTTAAAGGTAAGCTTTCCTGCTGGGCGTGATTTTAGTAAACCTTCAGGAATAAAGTAGAGAAAGAGTTTTTATTTTCATGTGATGGTAAGTATCCCTGCAGAACAGGCATGAACGTCTGCAGTGAAAGGGATAGAGCAGGGATATCACACAGATTCAGAAATATATATTTTTTTCTTTTTTTTTTAACTGGCCATGCCGAGAGCGGATACAGAGAGGGGTGGCTGTGAGATGTCATTGCTTACCGTTAAGCCTTCTGGAGGTGTTGTGGGCTCAAATTAACCAAACATCCAGGATGGAAGGTGCCCACTTGAAAACCCCAATGACACATCTGCTCAACCCAAATCCTTTCAAAATGCTCAACGTGGATTTAAGACATAAAGGATACTATAACATCCTATCCTGTGTATTTTGAAATAAAGCTTCATGATTTACCACAGAAAATATAAAATACTTTAAAAGAAAAAAAAAAACACAATGGAAAAATTGGCACAAATTATTTCAGTATAATTTTCATAAGTTGAAATGTAGGGGTTAGACTGCGTTAGAGTTATAGTCACCTCCCAATTGAAAGTACCCTATACATTATGAGTTTATATACATTATGCTTACTTAAACTCAAATATTATTTTGGGCGTCAATAGAAAATATAAGGATCTTAGTAAACATCCATCATTTGCATACTCAGATTGCTTTTTATTTTTTATTTTATTCATTTTTTAAATTTGGTTGTGGGACTGCAGTTTGAACCAATTCGGTAGGGTGGCCCATATTGTATACTCAATACATGTTGATTTTATATTTGGGTACAAACTTGTACAGTACTACTGTATGCCAAACTTTTATAATAAACTGCTCTGCATTGCACAAAGAAAATGAAAAAGGGTATTTCCATTTATCATAGTGTGTAGTATGTAGAGGCTTATTCATTTGATGAGCCATGTGTATAGTTTTTCAGCAAAAACACCATTTTCATAAGAGTTAACATATATTTTATTGAAGTGTTTGCTTTTGCAAGTGATGTCTAATCTTTTGCATGTTGTGTGTGTGTGTGTGTGTGTGTGTGTGTGTGGTGTTTCTAGAAAATGAGCTAGTTTCAGAAACTGCGGTCTAGCAATCTGAACAAACTGAACAAACTGTAACCTTTATTGCCAAGAACATGCCACACATCAGCGTTTCTATTTTCAAGCACATAAACGAAATGTTACGGACAGATGGTCCCTAGTCATATAACACACAAAACATTCTACATTCATTAGATATGATCTGCTACAGTATGCTTTGACCATGATCACGTGTAAAATAGGCAACAACAAAAAAAATGAATTTAGAACATTAACTTTGTAATGTGTATAAAACTGGCCGATAATACGGGTTTGACATTTGTCATGTATTGTTGTTTGAAAAACAAGACTTTTACAAATTGTTCTCACTAGTTTGGGAGATATGCCACTGGAATGTCATCATTTCATTCTTACTAAGAAAGGTTTAGGCATGAAGTCTTAACTTTTGAAGTGGTCTTTTCCTGGGATTCACCTACGTAATACAATAGAATGTGTCCCTCCCTGTATGGGCTCAAAATAACGAGCTTTCCGTGACCATGGTGCCAGTTCTATCTTTTTAGGTCCTTACAACTCAAAAATAAAGTGCACGCTACTATTCTTTCATTAAGATGTGTTACTCTATAGGGTATATATCCCAACTGATAGGCTCTTTTAAAACCTTAAGAAGCTTTCAGGGATGCCTGTTGCGTGGTCTATCTGGAGAGCTCTTTACCGCAGGGAGGTGGGACAGTAAGAATGAGGGTGGTGTCGCTATTGAAAGTAAGGACCAAACTGAAACCTTTGACTTATTTAGATCTCAATAATTAAAGAAGATTCTCAACGCACACATAACAATAATGGAACTTGAACCCTTGTACAGATGTATATAATATACAAAAAAATACAATTAAACAACACAATAAGTTACATTTTAAATGAAGTAAACACAGGACAGATTTAAGGGTATTGAGAGAGGGAACATCATAAGAGGGTAAGGGGATAGGCAATATAACTACATCATTCAATCCGGGAAGTGACAAAGGCTTGAATCAGGACTTCAATGCTGGACTGAGAGAGTGATAGAGGGAGTCTGAGGATGTGACAGATATGAAAGAATGCAGATATACATTCTAGATATCATACATACAACATAGATACTGTGTATATATATATATATATATATACCTGTATATATGTATATATATATATACATATACCTGGATATATATATATATATATATATATATATATATATATATAAGCAAATGCTATAAACACGAATACAAAGAGACAAAAAAATCTAATTTACTCCTTAATGCCTTTCTCAAGCCAATGCAATTTCATCCACATTTCAGTGTGAACAGTCTAAAAAAATCTAATTGCTTGAACACTTAAACTGATTCTTGTGGCAAAATCATTGAAACCATTACAGTGACTCATGTACCTAATCTTTAGACCAAGTCAGCAGCAAAACTACAAGCACATTATCTGCTTTACTTTCAGTTAGAAAGGGCATAGCAGTATAACAGTTAGCACGTTAACAGTTGCCGACTTGGTCTAAAGAAAAGGTACATGAGGTAGTGTTTTCTGTCTTTGTGTTTCAACAGCCAGTTTAAGTATTTAACCAATTAGAAAAAAAACTGTAATAATAATATTTAAAATGCCAAATGCAAAAGTGGCGCAATTGGCATAAAAGCCAATAAGTGACCAATCCCTACCTTATTTGACAAGTTATGCATTTTCATAAAGTCTGCGATATTTACTAGTTTCCCCCTCAAAAAAATTTGTCACGCTCTTATACCCTAGAGTTCAGAAGCACTGTCAATGTATGTTCTTTCCTTATAAGCAAAAATAAGAGTATAAAGAATATAACTACTCTAAAGGATGTATTAAAAAGTATTGGTCAGGCACAAAAAAAGAAAGTACGGGGCAGGGCAAATTCATATCCTTGTTTAATCACAGGTTGTGCTTAGCAAGAGAAATTAGGTGTTGCTGATCTGGATAAGAGACTCTCTAAAACGCTTGGCACATTTTAGGATCCGGCACATTGTGTGCCTTCGCCGGCAAACAAGCAATTTCCTTCTGTAAGACAGTTCAAAAATATTGCATTTTCTAACGCCACCAAGTTATTTCAGAGCTTATCCTAAGGATAATGGACTGCTTCCAAAGCTCACCAAATATTTTTTCAACAGTTTGTAAAAGTGATAAGATATAATCCATCACCCTGCTCTAAGAGAGTTTGACACTACATTCTGTCATAGGGCCACTGTAATGCATATTAATGAGTTTCGCTGCCAATACATGTATTATTCAGCCAGAATTATTGCGGAAGTAATGAGAGTTCTCTCACTAATATCAAACTCGATCAAATATTCCCTCCAGTCATTTTCCTCATGATGAATTAATAAGTAAGGTAGATGCAAACCTAGCTTTCAATTACCTTTTAAAAATGACCTTAAATGGTTTACTCCCCTAAGTGTAGATATATATTTCAAATTTCAATTCATCGACATTTAATTTTTTGTATTTTTTAATGGCAAACATGCTTTTTTTTCCTTCTTCAAACGATTTCTCACTATCTTGCTCAAAGAAGTCTTTGTTCATTTACCTTACTCTAACTCCTATAAATTAAACACTTAGTACACTTATGTATCAATAATTTAAGACAGCTTGAGGGAATTCACTTTGCAGCAACCTGGTCTAATGGATTGAAGTAAATTGCAATAATATGAACACTTTTGTTATCCAAATAAAGCAAAATAAAGATGTTTGGGGTACTGTTATATTGAAAAGTAAAAGGTGGAACCTGCACACTGACTCAAAGGTACATTATTTTTCATACTTTTCAATGTACTTTACACTGTAAGAGGCTTACACCTGTACTTTTTCTATGTGCATTTAACTACACTCTTTTTATTGGTACTGTCATGTTTACGGTGTATTCAGTTCTATGCCAGGGTGAAGAGGTGGGTTTTGAGACGGGACTTGAAGGTGTTAATGATGTCCACGTTCCAGAGCCTTGGTGCCACTCTGGAGAATGCTCTGTTCCCTGGATTTGTGAATGATTATATTGATCAAATAACCTTTAGACTGTAGTTTTAAGGGACTCCCTAAACATCTAATAACTATAAATCACATTTTTATGCTCAGAGATCATATCTGTGTTTGCTGCTGATAGTGACCCACATTTTTTCTTTTGAAATTTGAGATCATTTTGGGTTTTACTACAGGGCTGAACAAACTGAACAGCATATATTTTATTCATTACAAGCCCAAAGAGTTACGTGAACTCAATCCAGTACTTTCAATGCTGGGTAGAGAAACTTATAGAGATCATTTTGTTAAGTGAAGTTATGTGATGAAAATTAATAAGGTCTTATCTGAAATAGCCTCATTTCAGAGGGAGAAGACAAACTTCTTTCTTCAAAGAAATTGGGGTTGCATGTAAGCTCACTCCCACCGTCACCTCATGTTGAAGATAATTATAAAAATATCGTCTGAATATGCGTCAGCTAAAACCTAGATTATTTCGTTGCACACATAGATATTTCATTTCTTTGACAATTCTAGAGACTCAACAAAAAAAGATTCTTATTAGCAGCCCAACTGTGGTGTTTTTTTTTTTCAACAAAGAAAAACTAAATATTCAAACTAAGTTGATTCATTGCCATTATTATACATATCACATTTCTGCAGTGCGGTGTCTGCTGCCAAACGCAGTTGTCCATGACACAGTCGATGGAAATTCATCATGCCAATGGGTTGGTAGAGAAAATCCTGAACAAGGCTAGAGTCAACCAACTGGCCTTTGCCTCCATACTGGCACTGTAAGTAGCACTTTACGGTAAGGTGAACCAGATCAGCCACTCATAATAGTCATCCCGTACATCAGGCCACAGCAACACATTCTCCCTCTCCAAGTAGAATTGAAACCAAATTGGGAAACAAGTGAGAGAAACAGATCCTCTGGATCACTGCCAACGTGTCGGTCTGTGCCAGGCACGAGTGTGCCTTGGCATTGGCTTTAGGAATCATCAGCTGGGCCGTGCCACAGAAGCTGGTCATCACCACGGAAACTGGGCTTGAAAAAGCACTAGAGTTGCTTATCAATGTATCCATGCAACAAGAGGAGGGGATAAGGGCCATTTGGTCATAATGGCGTGATTGATTTAAATACAAAGGGAGGAGAAAGTAATACTATAATGGAAAAGAAGGGATGGAATGGGTGATGAGGGGCAGTTGAGGAGAAGGATTGTCGTCATAGTCCTCTACAACTCGGCCTGCTCTCATCACAATATTTTCTTTCATCGCAAGGGATTTCTCTCTCTCTCTCTCTCTCTCTCTCTCTCTCTCTCTGCTCAGCTTCTGTGTCATCTCTCTCCATCTCTGTCTCGGTTTATCAGGACTGTCTCCCTCAGCATTTTTACTTGTCCACTCCTTGGAGCATTGGACTGTGGTCAAGGGACCCTCCTCGTTCTGCCAGCTCTCTCTCTCTCTTCAGGCTGTCATGAGATTTTAGGTGGACTCTTGCCATCAGTAACATCATAACCCAATGCACAGCAATAGCAGGACACTTTCACCTATCCTTTGTAACCATTGAAAATAAGCTTTGAAGGCCTGAGAGGGGTGGGTATATCAAAGAAGAGATGTGCGCTGAGGTTTGTCAAGGTCTTTATTTTCATCCAGCGCAAACAAAGATCTGTCCAATATATTGTTCTTAGTGAGTTTTCTTTCGTAGTTTGTGATTTGTGAGGTAAAGTACATTAAGATTATAATGAATTAGGGGTTTCCTCCATGGAGTGGTTCCAGGTGGGATTCTAAACTCATCTTCTCCCAATCCTTCCCACTCCGCTGATCATTCTTTGAAAAATACATCCCGATTAATCTTAACGCTCCACTCTCTAAGCTAGCATGATGCAGTCTTTCCATGACTGTTGGCAATGAATGGATGTCCTAATCATTTTTAAATACATTTGGTGTGTTTTTCTCCGATGGCACCATAACTACAGAATAAAGCCTATCTCATCTTACAGTTTTGGGGTCAAAAGGCCAAAACTGGCTCCACTACTCCTTTCCTGGAAATGCATTTATAACCATATTGAAACATATAAGTATGACATACTTCAATATTATACCAACAACAAAAAGTGAATCTATCAGTAAGATGTGTGTGAGTGATCTAAACTAATGTTTCTATGGAATTGCATCATTCATTTGTGGTTTGAACTAGTGACTCAGAAGATGAAAGGTTTGTTCATACTCTCCAGTTTACAAATATCTGGGTATTTTGATGATGCTTTTACTTTTAAAAATCATAAGGAAAAACGTAAAGGAAAAGTTAAATCAAGACTTGGGTTTCATTATCATACCAAGTCTTGTTTTACTCGCTCAGCAAGAAGCACTCTACTAAAAAACCTATGACTTCGTCTTTTTTATTGTGATGATGCTGTGTCTGCCTCCAAAATGGTTCAAACTCTTTGCACATCCCAATAGATTTATTTATGAAACTATAGTTGGGGGAAAAAAGCTCTCTGCTGAGCAGAGCAATTTGCGCCCAGAAAACTCATGGTATGGCCCACAATTATGTGGTGCAAATGTGCACCAACTTGAGCATGTAATCCTTTCACAAAGGACAAACTAATTAGCCTTAAAGGTCTTTTTACTTTGAAGCATTCAAATATTGTGTTCATCCTCCTTCCGTGCTGATGAAGAAACCTGACGTGGAGCAACCTGAATGTCATCCCTTTATGTAACCATTCTCAGATCTCTGTGTGAGATCATTGATATCTGTGTGTATGCTTTGATGCAGCCTATTTGACATTCTTAATATCCAATCATCATTAATTCATTGAAAACGATATCTTCAGAGGACCCAGCTGTTTGCAGGACTCTCTAATTGAGAAGTGGATTAGAACATGAAAAGGCTAAATCAATAAATAGTAAAAGTTTGCTGATTGTGTAAATATTGTTTGGTGTAATGGTTACAGCAACGGTTCAAATCTGTTGCTTGAAGACACATCCGATTACAACAGTAAAATGTAAAAGGCCTATGCATACCTGTTGGAATTGTAAAATAAGAAACTGAATTGAACCTGACCACATGGACCATTGAGTACATGAAGGTAACACTTTTGGGAATTAATCACAAAGATATGTTGACTTTAACTTTAACACTCTAATAAGTGTAACCTTTAAAAAAAAAAATTTGTATTGCTTACAGTGTTAGTTCACAATATCTCATTTATGGTGTACAAACGTGAAAGCACATCAGCATAACTACAGGCTTTAGACTTTTTAGACTAGGCAAGTTTAGTTCAATGCAACCTTCCCGTGTCAGCAATTCTGCCGAGCGTTTCACCCACTCTAGTTAAAAGTGATTCATGAAACATGGTTTTATCAATGGACTCATTATATCCATTATTAATATCTCTCTGTGTCTGTTTACTATGTGATGTGCTTGTTGGATAGCTTCCCATGGAGGGAATAAGGCTAATGTGTGTTCACAGACACCCAGATGAATTGGGATAATTGTAAATGTGTAGAAATGCCCTGCTTTGCTTTAGTAATTATTCGTATATAAATAAACTGGAATAGTTACTGATTATAATACCATCCATGCTCATGGTTACTATATCCTGTAATGCTTAATTTTGCAATAATTAAACAAATTTCTTCACAGTTACTAAATAATGGTTCATAACTATTACTATCAGTATGACAATATATATTTATTTACAATTAGCTTATGTCAATTGAACAACAGCTAAGCAAGGCACTGGGCAATACCTTGGATATGACCTGAAGCCTGACGGCCCTGTCTTTGACAAGCTAATCTAATGCAAAGAGATTTGCGAGTACTCTGCTTTTACCTACCGGGAGGCAAGGGGAGGTGGATACAATGACTCAACTTTCAAGAAATGCTGTCAATATGAGGGATACTTTCTGATTGGTTTTGATAAGGTTGCAAACATTTGTTGATGAACCAAGGAAACTTAGATGCAATGTTTTCTGTTTGCTACTCAAATTATGGCTTGCTGATCCCTTGGTGTACTGTAGATATAGTTTGTCATTCATCCAATTCAATTAAATTGATGAGATTGATTGTTGTCCAGTGCCATAATAGTATAGATTGTATCAGATTATCATGACACAGATTTTTTTCAACGTTTCACTGACAGTTTTATGTCAACTTTGTTAAAATGTGATCATGTTTTTCTATAACCAGAAATAAGTCAAATATCTATACTTTTGTAATTATCACCTGGAAAAGACTCACCAATGTTTGAGATAACAATTAACCTTTGGTACTGCATTTTGGAGACGTGCATGGCATCTTAAAAGTTATCTTCAAAGGCTATCCTGTCATCAATGGGAAGGTGAGTGTCTCTCAATTACTCTCTCTGAATCTAGTCCTGGAGCAAGACTCTCGGTGGTAAATGATAGCATAAATGACTGTTGGCATCTTCATAGAATGTGCAGATGGTGAGTAGGGTAGAATGTGGTATTATTAAAGTGAACTGTCTGCATTCTAGAATTTAGATTTTCTTACTGCTCTGTGAGTAACGTCACAATAAAAAGAAGAATAACCTTCACCAGCAAGAACACAGGCTCTTTCTTCACTCAAAAGGACTTCAAAGGAAAAAGAAAGTGTCAAAACCTTGCAGATTATTTCAATGAAAACGTATTCTTGTAAATAGTGTATTCATTCAAACAATTACATTCAATTAAATTCAGACCATTCAAACAATGCATTGTGAATTTTCTGCGAAACAGGGAAAATAAAATAGACATCGTTGTAAAGAATGTTGCAAAATATTCATAGGAGGGAGATTGAATGAAGACAATCTTTCTTAAAGATTTATGCTCATGCCCCTGGAATACAATTGAGAGATCATTAAGCCTATGACAATACATCTGTCATGTTGGGATAATTGCATGTAGGAAATACAGTAAAACGATTCAAGAGAAAACACTGTCTAGGCCTTTTCAGGCCATAGGGGATGTTAAAAGCATGACTAACAGTAAATTAATAGTTTACTAACGTTGGCTTCAAACTGGAGCCACTTGGTATGGCCGTTTTGTCTGCATCAGTAACATAAATATCTCTCTAAAAACAAGCCAAAAGGGGTGGGGGATAAGTGATATGCACAGCCCCTGCTTGGTCTTATTGATTTTCACTGTGAGATTCAGCAATGTAAAGGGCATTAGCGTCTCAATGCATTTTTCCACTTTTAATTAAATTGAGTCATGGGTGTCTGGGCAGTCGGACAAGGTTGGCTCTGACTCACATTCAGACAGCAGAGCGCACAACTCCCTGGTGCTGATCATTGTACCTCTCATTTTAAAAATAATTTATGAAACTTTGCACTGCTTATTTATCAATGTTTTCCCCCCACTGATGTGCTGAAAGTAGATGTAATAATAGTTGGGAGAGAAATAGTAGAATTTTTGTTTTGTCCTTTATATCACCCAAACAACAATAAAGTGGGTGCAAATTCCCACACACAAATATGCCTCTGTTCTCTTTTCTTTGTAACAGTTATTAGCACGTTGTCAGGAGACTCTTGATGATAATTAGCATGAGAGGTTTGCTGGACCAAAATAAATACACTGCTTGAATTGGACCTAAATCCAACCTATTACTGTAAAGTAATTGGGCTATCACTCGGTCAGTGATGATGGAAGTATTTAGTTTGTTCATGCTAAAAAAAAACATAAAGAAACATTCAATTTTGCTTCATGTAGCCTTACATGTGAAAGCCCCTAGCTGGAGCCTGAAGGTCTTGCTTCACTTGTTTGCACTCACTGGCTCACATGCAATCATGTTTTTATATACTTCATAGTGTGTAAAGAAACTCTTTAATTTTTTAATTATGACCGAGAACTTTATTAATTGAACCACAGTAATGCATAGCGATGCGTGACCATATTATCTCAGCTTCTTGATGAGGTGACATTAAATAGTCATGTTAATGCAAGACAGAGCACACTTCTCAGGGTCACCCCAGGGGTTTTACTTTTTTAACAGACCTGGTCAGTTCGGAGGTTGCCATCATGAAAAACATTATCTTGGAGAGAACTTTCGTTGCATGGAAAAGTGGCATAATGCCCTGCATACAGTATATTCCTTTACATCAGTTTAACTTTATTGAAATAAAACATGAGCTGATTAAGAAAGTAATCATTTTATACAGGGTGCATTTGTCTAATTAGTGCCTGTAGTCAAATATGTAGCAAATCAAAATGCCACATCACTCATCCTTGGGTGCCCTTTTGATGAAAAAAAAAGACATGGCAGGATATACGAGTGCAGCAGCCCTCACATTTTCAGAAGGGTGAACGCAGGACATTTTGAAGTAGAATCCTTGAAGATGTCTGGCAAGTGCAACAGAGGGAACAAGACAGGATGCGACATTTATCATCTGTGGCAGACAAGATGGTATCTAAATTCTGCTGTATTCACTTATCATGGTCCCTTTTCTATCGAAGTACCAATGAAGGGCTTATCCAGTTTCTGAAAATCTTAGGCCATCGTTTTGCTGTACTTAGAAGCGACAGACATTGTGCATCCCCTCGGAAAGCCACTTAAAAAATTATGCGTTTATGCACCCTGAAGGACTGAGAACTACCTTAATAATAATAATAATAATAATAATAACATATGGAATTGATATACCACTTTTCAAGGTACTCAAAGATGCTTTACACAGTGAACACAGAGGGTAGAACCATTAAAGCATATACAAGCATAAAAAATATGTAGTATCAAGAAGAAATAAAAAAGATATACATATATACAGTATATGTATATATGTAAATCAGCCTGCGACCTTCAGCACTCATTGGAACGGTTTGCAGCCGAGTGTTTAGCGGCTGGGATGAAGATCAGCACCTCCAAGTCTGAGGCCATGGTTCTCAGCAGGAAACCGATGGAGTGTTTACTCCAGGTAGGGAATGAGTCCTTACCCCAAGTGAAGGAGTTTAAGTATCTTGGGGTTTTGTTCTCGAGTGACGGGAAAATGGAACGTGAGTTGGGCCGGAGAATCGGAGCAGCGGGAGCGGTATTGCAGTCGCTGTATCGCACCGTTGTAACGAAGAGAGAGTTGAGCCAAAAGGCAAAGCTCTCAATCTACCGGTCTATCTTTGTTCCTACTCTCACCTATGGTCACGAAGGATGGGTCATGACCGAAAGAACGAGATCATGGATACAAGCGGCCGAAATGAGTTTCCTCCGGCGGGTGGCTGGCTTCTCCCTTAGGGGTGAGAAGTTCAGTCATCCGGGAGGGACTCGGAGTAGATCCGCTGCTTCTTTGCGTAGAAAGGAGCCAGTTGAGGTGGTTCGGGCATCTAGTTAGATGCCACCTGGCCGCCTCCCTAGGGAGGTGTTCCAGGCACGTCCAGCTGGGCGGAGGCCACGGGGCAGACCAAGGACCAGGTGGAGGGATTATATCTCCATGCTGGTCGGGGAGCGCCTTGGAATCCCCCAGTCAGAGCTGGCGGATGTGGCCCGGGAAAGGGAAGGATGGGGCTCTCTGCTGGAACTACTACCTCCGCGACCCGATCGGATAAGCGGACGAAGATGATGATGAAGATGATTATATATATATATATATATATATATATATATATATATATATATAAAGTGGAGACAGAATAAGTATACAGAATTAGTATATTAATATACAGAATTAGTCAAGTAATCAAGTCTGAAAACGAATGGCATGCCAGATGTTTGATCCTGCAGCAGCATAGGACAGCGAGGGGCAAAAGGGGGTAATGTTCCAGAGGTGGAAGAGGCACATTTTTGTGAATGGGAGAATGGGAGGAAGTCAACAGGAGAAAGCAAGCTTGAAAAGGTGGGTTTTAAGGGCCTGTTTGAAAGATGAGAAGGTATTAGTCTGGTTGGTGGAGGAGCAAGCAACTGAGAAGCCCCTGCCACCCCTCTTCCGGAGCTTGGTCCTGGTGGTTTTGAGTGTGTTGGCATCTGCAGACCTGAGGCATCGGGTAGGGGCTTGGAGGACGAGGAGGTTGGAGAGGTAGGCAGGGGCCAGATTATTTATAGCTTTGTAGGTGGTGAGTATTTGAAATTGAATCCCAAACTTGACGGGAAGCCAATGGAGGTAGTGAAGGACAGGGTTGATATGATCACGACGGCGGGGGGAGGTGAGCAGGCGGGCAGCAGAGTTCTGGACGTATTGGAGTTTGTTGAGGATTTTATCAGGCGGGTGGAGGTGAGCCGTTGAGGAGGCTATTGCAGTAGTCGAGTTATGAGTTATCTTAAATAAGTAAGTAAATATCTCCATCGTTTTTCCAATTATACTTTTTGCCCTTAATCAGAACATGCTTAGGAGTTCTTGTAGGTTTACTGCACATATACATATATACACACAGTATACACACTGTGTGTGTAAGGTGTACAATAAACTTCATTGTCCATCAACTTCAATGTTGGCTGAAAATACATTAATTCTGAAGCCTCCTATATTACACAATTGATTCACTAGCACTCCAAATGAGTCAATTTAATACATTTGTTTTTAAATTGTAGATGAATGCCAAAGTTAACGAGTTATTTACTTACTCCATTCATTAGAGGAAATTAACCAGAGTAATATGCTGACGTAATGTTAATTATGTCCTTGAGAAACAATTCTGTCCAAAGGTAACAGTTACAATTAGATAAGGGGTGTATTAATGAAGAAGGACATGGCGTTAACAGCAACTGGTCCAACAATAGTTTAAGGAGGCGAAAACACAGAGCGGAATAGGCGTAATTAGACTTCTTGGTGTGAACACTTTGTACATTCTGCTCTGAACAGTAGAAGAGAAGCACTGTTGCTGGATATAATTATATATTCAAATGCAATGAAGCCTGGCTAGTTCTGATCCAGCTGAAATCATTTAAAAAAAGCTTACTATCAATGTACCAACTTCAATTGAAGTATAACCTTTCATAATTGTTTCAAATGATGTATGACTTCACTAATCCTTGACCCATGCTACAGTTACTTCCGTATCTGCGTTTGTTTTGGTTGCTGCTAAGAATGTGACTTTCTTGTTCCTAGAGAGAAGAGGCCATTTAGATGAAGGCGGTTTAAATAATAACTACATCCTCCTTTTGATTGCCTTATTAAGGGAAAATGTACAATGGGCAGGGCATTTCTGGATCTAAATGGCCGACAGTGCAGGTGATACGGCCTGTGGCGCAGCCAATCAGAATAAAGTATTCAACAATTCTTTTTGATAATGTCATAAAATGAACTGTCATTCATTAAACGATCTGTTCAGGATATTTGGACCCATCCGCTCCACAAGATACTGTATGTAGCAACCTGTGTTAACTCAATGTTACATGGTTGATTAACGGATATCAAGCACCATTCAACTTTGGAGTAGTAAATGTGATCCTTTTGATGGTCATGTGGAAGTGCATTTGGTTTTAGTTCAAGCCAGAGAAATCCTTAAAGCTCTAATCACATTGTCTGCCAATTCCCCTTTCCAAAGCTTATGACTTAATAATGAGTAAAGACATTGAAGGATCATTATTTCCATTGCAGAATCCTGTTTTGACTTTAGGTGAGTCCTGATACAGGTTGCTAATAGTGTTTGGGTCAAAAGATTACAATTAGTGTGCCGTATATGGTCCATTAGTGAGTGCTCTTGATCTTTTAGCATGGCCACCACCATCTTGTAAATAACATTAACAGGGCTACATTTGTATGAAGGAGGAGCTGTGATCTTTTATGATTCATTTGTTTGCAAAAAAATGTGTGCTGCTCAAAACATTTCTATACCAGCAAAATCATGCTTAGCAAACTGTGCTACTCTCTTTTAACTAAGAAAATGTAAGCCCTTTTTTCTTTAAAAGGCATCTAAGTTGTGTTATGAAACAAGTATTTTCAATACAAAAATGCATAACATAAGCTTTTGCAAACAGTTGGAAACAAACCTCGTTGGAAATTACAAATGCTTTGCTCAATAAAATCCATCAATTGCAAATGTTAACACCAAAATGTCATTGAACGACTGACATGCCGGCCGACATTGTAAAAATATTCATGTCATAAACAATTTCTAATTAAAAACGTGAAACAGATTTTTTTAAATATGCAAAATAAAATAAAAATCACAGATACCTTTTTTCCAATGGTGATTACCATGTGTAGCCATTCTTGACAATGCTTCTGAAGCGTTGTACCAGTGCCAATGCCCTCAGCACAATACCCCGGAATCCCCCTTCCTCCCCTCCCCATTTGTCAGGGCTGGATGGTGGCTGTCAGTGGCAAACGGTTTTATCTGTTTTGCATGTGGAGCCAGGCAGCACAGTTTGCCATGCTCATTGGCGTGTGGGATGAGCTTTGAGACGAATCCAACAAGGATTCATGCCACTGTGGGTGGAGGGTCTACCACAGCAAACACTGACTCAAACTACTCTGCAACCAAGTATGCTGAGAGTTGCATGCACTGGATATGCTTCTGCACTGTAGTTCTCAATGTTCGATACTATATATAAAATGTTCTCTTTCATGGAGGTGAGTGCTTTTTTCTAAATCTAACAAAATTCAACCAGGGTATGCTATGATTTTGTGCTTTTGGAAAGATACCAGTTTACATTAACTTTAGCAAGCCCATTCATTAGAAATCAGCTTTTTAAACAGCATTTACATTTTAACAATAAGTTGCATTTCTATAGGGAAATGGGAAATCAGACTCAGCTAACTTGACCTTGTGCAACACTTTCAGTCGCATGGTGTCAGCACATTAGCAGAGGTAAGTGTGTGTGTGTGTGTGTGTGTGTGTGTGTGTGTGTGTGTGTGTGTGTGTGTGTGTGTGTGTGTGTGTGTGTGACTGTGTGTGTGTACGTGCACAATTTTTACAGACCTTATAATGGTTATTTCACCAGAGCTTAATAAATTCGTCCAGTTGTTAATAATTCAATAATAATTCAAACGTATTAACATGCTTTTAAAAAATGGCTAATCATACACCATTGAAGTTGCTTTGAACTACCATTGTAATTTCCTGCCATTCCATTATTTACAAGTACAATACGCAATTGGGTAAGTGGGAAATATACTATTCAGAGCCACAGACATTAAAGTTATTATCGCCACTGTTCTTGTGTGAACATAAACTTAACAAGGCACATAGTATAAACCCAAACTTGTGATTAATATCTGCAAGCATGTATTTTACTAGGCACAGTGCAAGAGCAAAACACAATAACAGCAATCTCTTAAGGATATATCTTCCTCCTCAATGGCCAGATGCCCAAAACAACATAATGACTCGCTGTGGAGCCCCACATAGACACAGACTCAGCAGAAGACAACGAGGCAACATGGCCAACTGGAAATCATTCTGTCTCCAAAGGAATGCCTGGTTCCTTCCCTGAACTTTCCCAAAGGGGATACTTTAATCAAAATACCCATTATATTGGTTCCTAGAGAGGTAAAGAGCCACATTACCATCTAACTTCATGCCACCTTTATTGTCAGTACTTTCACCAGTTGCATTACAAGAATACTAAACATTCACTTTAAAGGGGAAAAAAGAGAAGGAAAGCACGTACGCTTCAAGCAGGTGCATTGCACTTCAGCAACATCCACTGATGCAGAGAGAAAAGAAAAATGGAGGTTGTATGTTTTGTACTTCAAACAAGTGTCTCATGGGTACTTACTCCCTCTTCTGTGTATTTGTTAAAGTCTGTTTCTCTCTCTACTAGATCCAACCCTCCTGGTTTCATTAGCGCAGAGGTGGAGATAAGGTCAGAATTAAGTCGGGCTCCCTGCTGGTCCAGGCTGTGTGGGTTGGTGGGAGAGACCACACTACTCTCTCAGTTCTCAACACACACATGCACGCACGCACGCACACGCACACACACATACACAAACTCCTTATTTCTATTTAAGACACACCAGGCCAGAACACACAGAAGATATCAGACTAGTGCATCCATACCACATGCCTCTGTTCTTCCCCTTTTCGTTTTTCTTTCTCACTCTCTCTTTCTCATTCTCAGATACACACTCCCACAGCAGTAGTGAGTGCGGTCCAGCCACGTGTCTTTGTCTGAGCTTGTGTAGCTAAAGCGGTGCCTGAGGCTGTGAAACTACTGCTGACCAAGGCCCACATGGGTTGGGAGAGAGGCCTGGCTCCCAGGGTTCAACTGCAGTACACTTGTGAAACGTAATGAAAAGGGAGTGTGAAATTCAACAGACTCAGGGCACAATTGAATCAATATGTACACAAGAATCAGCGATACAAATTACTCTCAGATAGTAGTTGTTTCCAGGAAATGTAATATGATGTTTTGTTTGCCATAGGCAACGTACTGTTAAAACAAATCTTGACAAAAAGTAACAAATATTCAACAATGAATCTGCTGATTTGACATGTCTAGTAATTTGAGGGGAACTGATACTCCCATGAATAACATTAACTTGATTTGTTGTGTTCTCCGCATAGATGCTGTATTAACCAACTTTTTTTCTCTCAGCTCTTGTCTTATAGGGAATATGAATTTGAATTTAGAATGAATTTGAATGTGTAAGTTGACAACTAACACAATAAACAAATGGTAGGTTCCCTGTATAATATGGAGGTTTGTCATACAGGGCTTATTGTCAAGGCGTGGTTTTACACACCAGCTCTGGTCGTGTGCCTGGTGTATGTATCTGTTGAGCTCATTAGTTTCACCTGTCTTTGTTAGTGTCTTCATTGTTTCCACCTGTTTTCTTCTGTGTTGATTGGTTCTTCTGTGTTCTAAGTTTTTTTTATTAAGCCTTGTCTTCTGAATTGTCATTGGCTGTGTTCGGAACCACATACTTTAATACTATCTACTATATACTCAATGTTGGCATACTGCCCATTTGTTTTTCGTCAAGTGTAGTATGTTAAGGGTGCATCGTAGGCGATTCTGAACACAGCATTTGTTAAATGTTGCATGCTTTTGAGCTTACTAATTTGAGATACAGGTACCTGTGTTTGGGTCCTACTCTCCTCTGGCAATACCTGACACCTATGTTAAAATTCTTGTGTTTAAAGACAACATATAAAGTATGGCATTGCATGAACAGTATGTATGAAGAAGAATCCACAGGTCATTTATGTGAATGCATTTCACCACTTTTGTCAATTTATTTTGCTAGCTGAACATAGTATCCTAGTTGGGTGGGCCCATATGTGTAAACAATACTAAATCAATTTAATTTAGCATTAAAAACAATTAGTGATACTGAAGTAGGGATGTTTAGCAACCAGCCCACTACTTTAGGGAAAACAGACCAGTCACCCTACGTAACTTGTAAACTCCTTTAAAATATTCAACTTACATATCTATCTGAATTTGAATATTTGCAATACCTAAACATTTAAAGAGCTATGTAAATACCTATATAATATTTAAAAAAATGTCTATCTTTCATAAGCCGTAAGTAGAACAATGGAAGTCTGGATTGTATTTTGACTGAAATCCTTTGGATTGGTTTGAAGTATTTAGAAAGTGCAGAACATTGGGACTGTTTCAACTTTGTTTACTTTCCTTATCCTGTTTGCAAAAATATGCACTAGGAAAATAGATTTTAGGCCCACAAACTGAAATAGAGGCAGGCATCAAGTTATTTCAAAATTCTGATCAGTACACAAGGGTATTTATACATATTTTCCTACTGTTGCTGTGAGTATTGAACTTTTTATTTTTAATCCCGGCCAAAAATTCCAGAAATGTTGCCTGAATCTCACTGATAAATACTAGGCTAGTCAGAGACTGTCTACAGTGAGCATCTGAACGTCTAACATACTGCAGTATAGAAAGGGGTAATGATCCAGCTAACCCCTCTTGACCATTGGCCTGACCTGCCATGAGATGGTGGCCAGTCATCTTTGTCTGTACAGTGTAAGCTACCTTTTTAAACCAAATATTTTGACATAGGTTCATTGAACCTTATTGCAATAACAACAGCACTCTAATTTGTCTATGCTTGTTTTTTGTCTTCTTTCCAATAAACAAATGTACCGATTATTATACGTATATATTTTTTTTAAACATTTAAATACTTTGTCCTTTTTTTTTCTTGCTTGTGTCTTAGTTGGCTGCACCCATTGATTATCAGCAATTTCTACCACTGGATGTAAGCATTGTATCACTGTGGGATTTTAAATAGGCTTAGCAGACCACATACAGTAGATTATTTTTGGAGGGTTTTGTATCATATTTTCATTTTCTTTGAGTGAGACACCAGGAATAGCCAATGCACATGGGTATGAACGCTCTATTTTCTATATTTCTATATTTCTATAGCTACCACCTGCAGACAGAGGTGAGAAGGGCATTTATTCCATTTCTTCTTTGCCCGTCCTTTTGCCTCCTCAGACCTGAGGCTTGTGACAGTACACTGGCCACTACACAAGGGATCCATGTGGCTGAGGGCATTACAATAATAATCATTGTCACCATCAGAGCAAGAGATAAAGCCACCATTAACATCCAGCCTCAATAGCTGACCTATCCTCTTCATGATGTCCTCCGGTGTAAACATTCAACCATTTTGTCCCAAAATCACCCTCACTCAGTCTGTTCCTCGTCTAGGTAATAGCAACATAACCACTGTCACTTTTAAATGGGTTGGATTTGGTCAAGGGCAATTCAAAGTAGTAGACCGAGTTTGATCTCAAGTGATGGCTCATGTTTGGAAACGCATGCACATTCATCTGACTGCTTTGGCTTCTCACAGTTATTTTTTTAGATCAGTGTATCCCAGGACTTATACATCACCAGTGTTTGGAAGAAACATACTTTTCTGTCTTCAGCCCTACAAATTGTCAACCCGGCCAAATCATTCCAAGCTGATCCTTCTATGCTATGTATGTGTTTGAACACCTTAGAATACAACAATTTCAGGATGTAATTAAACTGAACTGCAGTATCAATAATCCCAGCTGATTTCCACAGAGAGAGGCCGTTGATGACTCCGATCTGCCATCATACTTTGCATTGCACTTCCTCAATTGCCCAATTACAAGGTGAATTAATTTGACTGTGCTGCACATTACTCCCTGCTTAGCTAGGCCCTCAAGCTATGCTCACCTGCCTTTCTCATCCTTGGCCTCCCTTCCTCTAGACGTTTTAATTAGTGGAAGTCACGGTTGAGGTGTCTAAAGGCAGATGTTAGGGGAATTGTAGACCCTGGAGGTGGGGTAACATGGCATTTGGAAGCCTCCCTAATCTGATTCTTCAGGTGTGGTTTTCTCTTTTGGGTTTCTAGGTAAGGAACAGATAGAATGGAAATACTTTGAAGATGGGCAAGCACTAACTAACATTAAGCCAGCATTCTGCTTTAAATTACATTATTTTATTCTAAGAAGGAATTTTGAAACTGATTTTCTGATTATGAAACCATCACAACACCTAAAAAGAGGGGGTGTTTGGCTTCTGATTCACATATTTAACCCAGGGGCCCCTGAATAGGGTGTAAAGGGTGTGATTCCATTTAATGCACTAGCTCAATGAAAGCAACATTTGAGTACAAGTAAAATTTAGACTAAAGGGAATTGACTGCAAAATGGGACTAATCCGTTTGAGTGGGTGACTCAAAGGTTTTGAGGTAGTTAAAAAAAATCTGCAGAAAGTCACCATGCCCCCCCACCCCCCCTCTCTCTGTGATCTGTGATCAAGGAACTTAATGTGAGTACCCACTCAAATCCTATTACCCTTAAACAGATAATCCCAAAGTGACGCAACAGAGTTAAGAACTTTGGACATGGATAGCTGGATCTGTTCATGCCGTGTTGAATACCATATGAATTCTATTAGCTGAACCATAACACTTTGAAATGGTTGCAGATGTGGAATCTATGTCATCATTCATTCATCATTTGCTGTCTAACTGAAGAAAGTACTCATGTCATATTTCTCACATATTGTTTTAAACATAAATCTATTGCCCTTTGAAGAAGAGGATAAACTAAATTCTCCCCAAAATTCACATATTTCATTGTCAAACAAACACACCTTTTTTTAGGGAAGTTATATCTCTTGTTGCATATTATGGATGATACATTGATGCGTGTGTGTGTGTGTGCGTGCGTGCGTGCGTGCGTGCGTGCTTAAATTGGCTTCGGAACGTATATAATTGGAAGGCGAATCCTGTTTTTCAAAAGAGGTTTCAAAAAATGTCAGCTGGTGTTTTTTTAGGAGCGCTTAGAGTCTGTAACCGACCTGTAAAAAAGTGTTAAATTCCGTTTTCCAATACCAGTGTCTGGTATGGAGGGCCTGGTCATTTAGCGTAACAAGGCATCATACACCCAAGAGTGTGTGTGTCAATGCTTAGCATGGTAAATGGCATACTTACTTGACACTTCTTATCTCAGTGGACCATACCATTTAGAGTGGGTTGCAAATGTGCCTACCCTTTCATTTATGGCCAACTCTGGCATGACTAAAGAAGCATGGGTTAATTTCTAAAGCCTGGGGGGGGGGGGGGTTGCGCAAATTTGTTTAAGGCACCAGTACAATATAAACATATTTTCAATCACTGACACTTAAGCTGGTGCTCCGCTTGTGAAAACTGACCTCCCAAGAGTCTTAAAGAAATAATACCAGCATACTGTCATAAAGCATGAATTTCAGATTTATGCAAAAGTTGTTACCCAAAAATACGGTCCGGTAAGATGTAGTACAGAATTTTAACTTAAGTAGGGTTTAAGTTAAGTTGAAAAGTTTCATGGTTTGCTATAGTTTACTTTGGCACTGGAAAGATACGTTATCTAACCTTTTCAACAACTTTTTTTGCAGTGAATCAAATTTCTATCCACAGAATACATTTCTGACAATGCTTGATGATTCTCAACTTTCACAGCCCTTACCTCACAGAAAATATCCTTCTACCTTAGAGGGATGTTGATTTAATTTATTTTCCACATTTTTATCATTGAATCCAATTAGGATTTTCAATCGAGTTGTTGGGTGCAGTAGAGACTCTGTCTGAGTCACTCCACATTTATCCAAGAAACACTCCACAATGCTGTCAAGTAGAGACAGCTCTTCACAAGGAAAACAAATCAAAACGTATTTATCTATGTACTGTAAGAGTTAAATGTATCTTTGAGAGCACTGTAGAGATGTTGAATAAATCAGATGTTGTGTGATTGATATTTGATATTTGATTGCCGGTGGACTCAACTACGATACATTACAAACAGTCTGATGTAAACATCTGGTTTGCTAGTCATCTCTGTAGGTCTTCACATATTACCTTTGGATGAGATTGGCTTTGGGGCCTCTTGGTGCAACTGTCTCTTATATTGAATAAAGTATTATGTTCTAATGTTACATTTGAAAGAGGTTTTAATTGCTATGCTTTCAAATTGGATATACTTCTGTGTAATGTAGGTCATAAAAGGTTTCTTTTTTGGTCTATCAATGAAAACAGGCCTAGTTATAGGGGCATGTATTTGCTAGCTATCAGTGGGATGAAGGTAATAGTACCCACGTCCCCACCTGCTAGTAACAGCCGGTTTAGCAATTTCAGAGAATTAACCGGCAGAGAAACATACCTTAGTGTTAATCCGGGCTGACAGCCAAACACTGTTGCATCGATTAATTGAATGGTCAATGTCACAGAAGCAGCTGTGGGTTGGGAGTGAGGGTGAGGGTTCCTGGCTTGAAAAGGGCCAAAGCTGCGGTAGATTTGAATGCGAGGACAGGTGTCAACTTCCTCATTGAAATTCCTCTCTAACTTTTTTCTGCGGGTACCAGGCACACAATTGTGGCACGTCTCTCACTCTACAGGCACAAAATTGAAAATGTAATGTTAAAAACGGTAGAGTTGTTGCCATGGTTATTCTGTGCATCCATCATACTTATTTTCAAGGTTTCTTGTAATAGTTTGCCCTTCAGGGGATATGCGGTATATTGGGGGTCAATATTTACTCAAGGTGTTTTGCATATTCTCTCTCTATTGTTTCTGTTTATTGAATGAAAGAACAGTAGAATAGAAAAGACAGCAACATAGTTATATTTTGCAATGAGTGCACTATGCACAGCTCCATAATCCGAACACCAACACAATCCTATTTACCTCGCCCCCACTCTTCTGCTCTGCACTGGAGCCAGGGAGAAATTGTTCCAATGAATGCATAATGATCGCTGAATCCGCAGTTCACTCACCAAGCAATCCAAAGGGTAATACTCTTGTCATACAAACACATTCACAAGGCTGGATTCACTCAGTGGGATACCAATCAATTGTGTATAATGTCTTCGGTATAATCCAATTGACTCGAGGACCCTTGATGATCCACAAGATAAAGGAGTGTAATGCCTTTCTAATTCCATGCCCCCGCTACCCTCGCATGTCTTGACCCTCTTTGACCAAGTGGCTGTCATACACTGCCCTCCAAGCATGATCGTTAGTGTGCTATTATTTATTATTATTCATTAACCTGCGTTCAAGCCCAGGAGATAAACAGGACTCTGGCTGTCCTTTCAAATAAGAGCAATAACTCAGACTAAATGGAAAGACGACTTGTCATAGTGCTTCATGAAGGAATCATTACTTAGGAGAATGGAAACTGGACCACAGTGTCATGCTTTTAGTTGAAAACACATTTGATAAAATACTTCCTACGATGCACGATAAGCATTTAGTAGATTAATTACACAATACTTATAATCCCGAACAAACTAATTGTAACTATTACAAAAGGTGATTCCTATTTGATGTGTAGTAGGGCCTACAGTTTTTAGGAAGACTTTGGTAAATGATTTTGTATTTGTACAAAGCAAAGTTTAGAACCTTTCTCAAAAGCCCTGCTCCATTTCATTTGCATTATATGACACTGATGTGATGTACCTGGAGCACCTATTTGGGGTTTTCTTTCTCAGACTTTCTCAAACACATATTATAGTCAGGATACGGTTATTTCAATCCCCTTTTGGAGCACAGTGACAGCCCTAGGGAAATTACTTTTAAGACTGACATTTTGCAAACTGAAGCATTTTTGAAACTGTGAGTTGAGTTGAGTCGAGCCGCTATTGTTGTTCCAGTCAAATCGAGTCGAGTCTTCTAACTGGCCCAAGTCAGCTGGAGTCACCAGGGACAGGTATACTCGTGTACTTTACCTTGTGTTCAAAATTATATTTAAGTTAAATTGACTCATCTATTCATGAACTATATGTTCTAGACATGCGTTTTCTACTTCTTTAGCAATGCGGTCTTGGCGACAAAAGCAGTGGTCTGCTTTGGGCACTGACAAGAAGGCTGATGCAGCCTGCAGCACTTATTGATTTTTTAAATTACATTTATATTATTTATGTGATGAGTCGAGTCGAGTCTTTTGATGGCACTGTCGAGTCAAGTCGAGTCAATAACGTTGACGCATCGAGTCAAGTCAAAATACCTTGTGGACAAGATATTTGACTTGAGTGATTCTCTATATATACTGTTTATCAAAGTTAGAGACAGAAAGAGAGAGAGCATCCCCACACCGCTGATTAGTAGGCTGAGTTGCAGAGGACTTTGGTGACAATCTATCCCCTTAGCTGCCCCTCATCACCCATACCATTCCCTCTCTTCTTTTCCATTGTAGTCCATTTCAAATTGAATTAATAAGCTATTCAACCAAAATCTAAAGCTAATTCGGAATTACTGTTCTATGTAGAACTATTTAAACTGATGGGCATTGCTATCAAAAGTGAAAGCACAGGTTTGACAGGTAGCCTACATCACGCAAAAATCATAACAAATTACTTTGGACTTCAGGAAAAAACAAGCTGTTGGTATCGCGCAGTCTGGAAAGTCTTTCAAAACACTTTCTAAGGTTCTGGAGCCCAGCAGAACCACGATCTTAGGTTTTGCATAATGTGCTTGAACAACCTGTGACACAATTGTCACCCTGATGCTGAGGGCCACTAGCTTTTTGGGCCAGTTATTGCTGCTAGTGTCTGGTGTAACCTGTTATTTAGTGTATGAGGGAATACTTTTTCACAGAGAAGAATTTTGTGTTGCTCAGCATTCTATGCTACGATAAATACAAACAGTAAGCAAATGTTGTATTATTTGTTCATTCTGGGTCCCTTTTAATTAATCTAACTCTACATTCTGGTTAAGGATCTGACGAAATAAATGTGAAAGAAGTACAGTGAGGCAACAGCTTCTATTCACACTCACTAGGAAATACATTTTAGAACATGTTTTATGTTAACAATATGTATGTATGTACCAAATATGTAAGTGCGTCCTCAATAGTGTGTGCATTCACTAAAAAGAAAGGGATACCTGCCAGATGTAAACGTTGAGTTTATCCTTGACATACTGTTCTCAAGTAGAAAGTCACGATAGACTTAGATACTATTGTGTAATGTGTTTCTTATGTGCGTAATAAACCCTTGCTTATTTACAAACCTCTCTTAACCTGTAATTCCCAGCAATTATCATTTATCACCCTCTGTGGCAATGAGACTGTACAGCTAATCTGCAGCTCCAATGTCTGATAGTGTGGCAGAACATTTTCAGTAGCTGTAAATGAAACCTAAGCAATGCCAATCGTAACACCAATCACATATGCATATTTATTTATTCGGTTTTCTTTATAGGGTTTAAGATACATACAATTGGTATTGTATTGAAATGTTGGATGAATCTGTAAAATTACTGGATAAAATGCAACAGGAAAATATTGAAGCCTGGCTCCATTGTCCTCTGGAGCCTTACAAATTTACTGAATTAAGCACTTCTACATGAGACATATTGTGATATCGTTGGGGTGTAAAAGACCATTTGTTCTTGTTGGTGAAAAAAAAAATGTATTAGAAGCGTGATGCACAACACAGCCTTTGAAGACATAATTCTGTTATTACATGATATATCACCCCATGAAAATAACAGTGTTAACAGAATCTCAGGTGAAAGTATATTTGAACAGCAGCTACGATGCCCGAATGTGTTGCTGCCACAACCTGTCATATGCTTGACAGGCAATCCCTCCTCATTCTCCCTCTCTTTCTCTTCCTTTCTTGTTGTTTTTTCTCTCTCTTTAATACATATACACAGTGTTTGAAATTCTTTCCACAGACTTAGTAATGACAACAGCATTGTGTGGTGCAGTGGGAATCAAATGTCTTCAAAGTAGCTTACTCACTGTTCCCACACTCATCTCCTAATCACTCAATATTAACTGCCTGAAAGGACCAAAGGTATGTGTGTGTGCCAGGACAGTCTATTTGACATTGAGAAAGATGTGGAAGATCCACTTCACACTTTATAATGGTGTAAGTGCTCCGCACTTATTACAGGACTGCTCTGAGCAGAGTATTGGAGAATTCACAATGGAGTTCATGTGCCAATGAATTAGCATTAGAATGTGCTTATCTGTTGTATGTATTATATTGTTAAAATAATCAGTTCGTACCTAAATAAACATAGTCTCTTCCACTCTAGATGAAATCAATAATATGTATATCATTGTAATTATTCATTAATTTCATATTGCTCAGATGTTTCCCTCCTCTTGTATGGGACTTTCCACTAGGTATTCAGTCTTGCCGTTTGATTGGCACAAAATATCCTTCATATAAACTCATAAACGCATGTCTTTGACAAAATTAAAGATGAAATGGAAATATTTCAATCCCAAAGAAAGGTTTTAGGTAAATCCAACAGGTGCTCTGTGCCATTGGCTCGGCCTGGTAAGAGAGGCCACTATAATCTATATCCATATCTTCCTATCTTGTCACTTCGATTCCTCCTCAACTGGTCTACTAGTCATTCCAAAAACCAAGCTAAAGTCCTTCGGTGATCGTGCGTTCTCTAGGGCAGCACCCAAACTCTGGAACTCTCTCCCTCCTGAAATTCGCAACTTAAACTCACCACCCATCTTACAATTTCACCTCAAAACCCATCTTTTCAATCTGGCCTACCCCTAAGTATTTATGTGATTATAACCTGGCTAACCCTAAAACAGTTATTCTTTTACTTATGTCTTTGTCAACTCATTGTTTGGTCTATTTGTAGTTGTCCTTGCCTTATGGTTGCCTTTCTGTCCATCTCTTGTACTCTAGTGTGTGGCTCTCTGTCTGAGCATTATTGTCTCATTCTTTTTCTGTAAAGCGTCTTTGGGTCTTGGAAAAGCGCTATATAAATAAAATGAAATTATAATTTGTATTATTATATAAGACATCCTCACTGAACCTCCAGCCATTGTAATATCTTCACAGAAAATCAGACCATCGAAAGAAATTACCATATATGTTACGCAAAAATGCAATATGCAAGTCCAGGAATCATAGATATATCTTCCTTAAGTGGCTGTCAGGTATTTACACAGGGGAAGGAATGGAATTTGTTGTATGTGCAAAAGAAAAAAAAACTGGTTGAGTTATAGATTGTTTATTTTCTTTGAAATTAGATGCTTTTACAAGATTCACAAAGCACAAAAAATATGGAAGATACTTAATTAATCAAAATCTTAATTTCCAAATGTGTTTATATACACATATACTTGTGGTATTGCACTGCAAACACAATCGTCTGCAAAGCGCACTGCACTGTTTTTGGTGAGGCTGAAAGCTGATTTAGTCGACTTGAAACAAAATTCCATAATTTTGGGTGCTGGATCTTGTGGATCCAGGGAATTGTCAACGGTTTAATATAGTAGATTGATTAATTTATGAATGCGTTTTCAAACAATCAAGAACTGAAAAGTCTGAAAGGCTATTCAAATTATAAAAAATGTGTTCACATGTTAAAAATTGCATATGCAGGATACTGATAGCATACACATTAAGAACAGCAAATTCCTAAAGGACGTTGTTCTTGCAATAATCTGTGTTATACCTGGAAACCTCCGCTTTCAGGTTTAAAACTGTGGATGTATTATGAATGAAGCAGGCAGCATGAGAGACGAGAGAGCGTTATTAGCTGGAGCTGTGCCCAGTGTTACTCTGGTCTCAACAAGGTCAGTGGTATTTTAATGCAATGATCAATGGGAGTAGAGCAGCACAGCACCGGACCAGAGTAATTCAATGCATTCTGTTCATATGGTGGTCAGGGCCATTGTTAGCAGTGGGTATATAGAGGAAAAGTAATGCCAAAGCTGAACACCCAATCCTGCTGTGGAGAATATTAAATATAGAATAGATCTGGCCCATGAGAAGCTTCTCCTTATGAGCCAAAGCAGCTTTGCCCATTCAAAGGATTCTTTTAAAATGCAGCTAATGTCAGCTGAAGAGTGAAATGACTCCAATAATTGTTAATCTTGCTAAAATTATTTCTTCGCCCTTGCCCCTTTTTCTAGGTGTGTCTCTCTCATGAGTAATTTATTCATAGATTACAAAATCAGAGAAGGCTTTTCATAAAATGAAGCCCTTTTTTTTGTAACTCTTCAAATACTGGAGTACTGGAATTCCTTTATGATAACTTCAGTACTTCAGAGAACCATTTGTTATGACAAAACTACAAACTATCAGAGTCCATTGATTTGTAACAGTATACATCACGTCATTCAGCAGGCTTCAGAACCTCCACAAATAGCTGAGTGTAAACATACGTTAAATTGACCGCCACAATAGACATCCAACAATGCACTACAGCTATGTATATTGTTGTCCACCCCAGCTGCGTGGCTTAACTCAAATTCAGTCAGGAATACATACATCATCTTGGAGTTGACCATCATTTGCAAAAAAAATTGAAATGTGACTTGTTTTTGAGCTATGGCTCTGCACTTTTAGGAAGCTCCTTTTTATGGACAGGGGTTAGGAAAGAGAATGTGTCCGTGTATGAACCTTCCCGTTGTGTTACATTTGATTGATTCAGAAGCCTTGGCCACACTATTACTTATTTCGAAACATCTTCTTAATTAAGCTCCTTTGTCAATCAGTAAGAGCCGGCTTGTTACCTTGGAGTTTTTAGCAGTTACTCATTGCAAAGAGTATATTCGGGAAAGGTGATGAAGAAATGTTGAAGGTACAGTATATTCTTTACAACAAAGTAGTTAAATCCAACTTGCCATTGGTAAAATGACTGAATGAAACCCATGTGTGTGTCATGGGAATACATTGAAGTATTAAAGGCTTTGACATTTCTGACAGCAGGGCAAGTCTCTAATGGTTCCTGTGTGTTTTTGGTTGACTGCCTGTTTCAATCACTCAGATCTTTCCTAAAGTAGATCTGAAGACCCAACACTGCAGTGCAGGAAAAACATAACATCCTTCTGTTGTTTATTGTGCACCTGTTACCTCTCTTGTGTTAGCAATGCACACTGGAAAAAACTTAGGCCTACCTGGTATGTATTTTATGTTATATGTTTCTTGTCAACTATCAACGTTCTTCAATAAAAGTGAAAAGGGAAGTCAGTATTTTGGCGTGTGATTTGTCCTTGTCAGTCTCCCCAGATGTTCTTCTTGTATGTGATATTGTACAGCTCATCAACTGCAATCCCAGCCCCCAAGCCTCTCCAACTTTATATCCCTTGTACAGACATGATGGGCCATTTAAGCTCACTGGAATGATCCCCTACAGTTTGTGTATGCATTGGATTGCATTCAATTAGCTGTGCTACAATTTGCCTGCCACCACCACACTGGCCTCCACAGTTCGTCTTGTCTGCTCTGTTTGTCTCCTGCGGGGGATTGAATGTATGTTAGGCTCCAAGCTTTTCAATATGTTGGCTGCTCTTGTCCATTACTTGGATTAAGGTTTGTTGGCCCGGCTCTGAAGCACAGACCCATTCCTTCACAGGGCTAACAGTAGAATGAAAGAGTTCCACCTTGAGTTTACAGCTCAGATACAGTGGGGCCAAAAAGTATTTAGTCAGACACTGATTGTGCAAGTTCTCCTACTTAGAAAGATGAGAGAGGTCTGTAATTTGCATCATAGGTACACTTCAACTATGAGACAAAAAAGAGAAAAAAAAAATCCAGGAAATCACATTGTAGGATTTTTAAAGAATCTATTTGTAAATTATGGTGGAAAATAAGTATTTGGTCAATAACAAAAGTTCAACTCAATACTTTGTAACATAACCTTTGTTGGCAATGGCAGAGGTCAAACGTTTCCTGTAAGTCTTCACCAGGTTTGAACACACTGTAGCTGGTATTTTGGCCCATTCCTCCATGCAGATCTCCTCTAGAGCAGTCATGTTTAGGGGCTGTCGCTGGGCAACACGGACTTTCAACTTCCTCAAATTTTCTATGGGGTTGAGGTCTGGAGACTGGCTAGGCCACTCCAGGACCTTGAAATGCTTTTTACGGAGCCACTCCTTCGTTGCCCGAGCGGTGTGTTTGGGATCATTGTCATGCTGGAAGACCCAGCCACGTTCCATCTTCAATGCTCTCACTGATGGAAGGAGGTTTTGGCTTAAAATCTCACGATACATGGCCCCGTTCATTCTTCCCTTAACACGGATCAGTCGTCCTGTCCCCTTTGCAGTAAAACAGCCCCAGAGCATGATGTTTCCCCCCCCTTGCTTCACAGTAGGTATGGTGTTCTTGGGATGCAACTCAGCATTCTTCTTCCTCCAAACACAACGAGTTGAGTTTTTACCAAAAAGTTCTATTTTGGTTTCATCTGACCACATGATATTCTCCCAATCCTCTTCTGGATCATCCATATGATCTCTGGCAAACTTCAGACGGGCCTGGACATGTACTGGCTTAAGCAGAGGGACACGCCTGGCACTGCAGGATTTGAGTCCCTCTCGGCGTAGTGTGTTACTGATGGTAGCCTTTGTTACTTTGGTCCCAGCTCTCTGCAGGTCATTCATCAGGTCCCTCTGTGTAGTTCTGGGATTTTTGCCCACCGTTCTCATGATCATTTTGACCCCACGGGATGAGATCTTGCGTGGGGCCCCAGATCGAGGGAGATTATCAATGGTCTTGTATGTCTTCCATTTTCTTACAATTGCTCCCACAGTTGATCTATTCACACCAACCTGCTTGCCTATTGCAGATTCACTCTTCCCAGCCTGGTGCAGGTCTACAATTTTCTTCCTGGTGTCCTTCGACAGCTCTTTGGTCTTGGCCATGGTTGAGTTTGGAGTCTGACTGTTTGAGGCTGTGGACAGGTGTCTTTTATACAGATAACGAGGTCAAACAGGTGCCATTAATACAGGTAACGAGTAGAGGACAGAAAAGCTTCTTAAAAAAGAAGTTACAGGTCTGTGAGAGCCAGAAATCTTGCTTGTTTGTGGGTGACCAAATACAAATTTTCCACCATAATTTACTAACAAATTCTTTAAAAATCCTACAATGTGATTTCCTGGATTTTTTTTCTCATTTTTGTCTCTCATAGTTGAAGTGTACCTATGATGAAAATGACAGACCTCTCTCATCTTTCTAAGTAGGAGAACTTGCACAATCAGTGGCTGACTAAATACTTTTTGGCCCCACTGTATGTAAAGGTGATAAATGAACCCTTGGGAAATTGATGGTTTTGAGTTACGTAATTAAAATATAGAAAGCAAAATGAATGGATATATCAGTGCTTTGAGTCCTCCATTCAAGTTAGAAACCCAAGCACAGCCTTCTCATTTAAGACGTGATGACAGCACTATACTTGTTGTTAGTCATTCATCTTGAGGGGAAATTGTGTATATTGCATTGTGTACTGTCTTCTTCAGGGGAAATAAAGCCACAACCTGCCTGAATTTACTGAGACACAAATCAAAACAAGAGTGTCTTCCTCTGGTTTGTGCTGTCCCGCTTTATTTACCATACAAAATATGTGGGGGTAATAAGTATCCGTTTGAATAATGCATAGCTGCGACCACATCTTTCAGTAGCAATCAATTATTCAATGTTATTTTTCTCCCACTCTGCGTGTTCTCTAATAGCACTAACCACTGTCATGTCGACAGTGACACTATCCCAAAAATATCCTTTTCATTCAGCCTCATGCATAGCAAATGAAAAGAGCACAACAAACACAAGACACAAGGACAGAACTGCAACACTAATAAGGTGCTTCCGTTATTTATTTATTTGTCAATTTTTTTATTTATTTTTTTGCTGTTTCTGCACTAATTGGTTATCCGAATCAGAATCACCTTTAGTGATATGTAAAAAACAATGTGCAGGTACAATATAATGACTGAGAGTTTGTGCAAGAGCATCGCAGTCCAGTGTGACATACAACAGACTAACAGGACCTAACAGAACCTTTGCCAATGAGCAAGTGAACACACAGGAAACAGCAGACAACATCAACAGCACAACAAATGACAACAAGAAAACAACAAAATCCACCAACTGAGAAGCAATGGAGGCATGTTTTCGTTTCCATGGCCTGTTTCAACATAGGTGTTACTGATCGTGGAAAACCAGGAATGTCTGCTGAACTTAAGTTCCTCGGCTACCAGGTTGTCATTTTCCTCGTCAAAACTTAACAACGGATGGGCCCTTATTTTTAAACAAATAAATTCCCTGAATATTGTCCACACTAGTTTGAATACACACGATTTAGGATAAAAAAATGTTTACCAACATGGAATTGCACTTTTATTATTGCACGTTTTCACCATAATTATGCACATTATACAGCTTGCAATGTAGGCTATGTATCTATATTGTTCAACTCTAAATTAAATGTATTTTGTCCTATCAAATAATTACAAAGCCCAGTCTTTGTACCCTATGATCATGACTTTTAATATTGTTTTTAATCATTGCTAAGTACATCATTCCCCAAGTGTATTTAACTGATGGATTTAATGCGTACATCTTTTTGAAAAGATAATAATGTACGCACTCTTTCAGGATAACCTTGATGAACCTTTTTCAAAATTAGGCCTCTGGTACTTACGCAGCCAGTGACACGGTGACCTTGCTGTGTGAGCTTTCTGGACCTTTTGCCCCCTTATACATTTCAGATCCATGTTAGAAAATCTATCACAACATAAGCCAAGCCACCCATCAAGTTGAAGTAAATCACAGTCTCCCTTTCCCCTCATTCACCTCAACAAAATGGCAGGGTTAAAGGTCACGGTCATCTGCATTTTAAACAGATTAAATTACATATTCATTACCTTGTTTATTTATTTCCTTGTTTAAGGATGCATTGTGGGTACAATACCTGCTATGCATACAATTAGAGACCAGATCCTTGCCATCGACATTTGCAATGTTGATGTGAATATCCCGTTCCTGAATTTTTCTCTTTTGTCTTTAATTGAAAAAGGGAAACGATTGGTTTGTTATTGACTTTCAGCTCATTTCAAGCTTAATCAGGATAAAGATATACAGTATATGTCCAACGTGAACAGCTTACAAAGCTGTAGTGCAGAATATTGCAAAGTCTACTCTGAGTTTTGTTTGAGCCGGCTTGTGCGCTGGATCCCCGTTGTGTTTTTGGAAGGACTTCAAAGATTGCTTCTCGTGGAAATACTTAGCACATTAATGCACTTTCCAAATTAGTATTCATAGCATGTACAGGAACGTGTGAAGGAGATGTTGTCCAACTGTTTTCAAAAAGGTCCGAGACAAGTTTTGCTATTCCTCTGGCTCTTCTTACTTAATGCGGTGATTGGGTTTGAATTATGCTTTATTTTTCATGTCATTTATATTTGGCAATATCATTTGTTTCCATCGTGAAACTCCACTTCTCACTCGTCAGACCTTTTTCCAACCTCACCAGATGAAATGCTTGAAGTAAACTGTCACATTCAACTTTCAATTCTCCTTTTAATGTTTCACTATTGTGGTGGTAACATTTTACCTCCAAGTTTACGGTCTTAAAAGTCTTTTGAAATAATAGAAAACAATGGGAAATTGAAGGTCACAGCACACTTTTGGTTAAATGTTGTCCCAGACAACATTTAGTGTGCCTTTTCTCTCTAACCCAGAGACATAAGGAACAGGAGAGTTTTATATTTGATTTATCTCAGAGCAGGGATTGCCTTTGGTGGTTGCTCTCTAAGTCATGACAAGCACTTACATCTTCAGACAGAACTTTACCCCAAGGTCAAATTCCTATTAATGGCACAAGAACAGCAAAAGCTAGATGTCCAAAAGTGAATTTTCTTTCTCAACACACATGCATAGATAGGGAACATAGCTCCTTCACTGGAGCTTTACTAATGCTAGCCCGACAGCTTTCTTTTTAGATTTCCCCTCTGGCGCATCAATGATGCTGCACCTAAAGCGTGGAAGTAATACAGTAGCACAACAATTTAGTGTAAATGAATACCATCAGATCTCCTGAGCACCTGGAGGCAAAGTCAACGACTCTTCGTTTTGTGTTTCAAACATATACTTTAGAGCACATAGAGAGCAGAATGTAAAAAAATTATGATACGGTATGCATTTTTTCTTCAAGCTGGCGTAAGCTTTTCAAATGTAACTCATTGAAATACTGCATAAGGTCTTTAGTTTATAATTGTCATATGCGTTTAACCCCCCCACCCCCCACCCCCTCCAATAATTACATTTCAGTGCTGTACAGTTGTGAGTCAGCAACACCTCCCTCTCTCCCTTGCTCAGTTTGATAACCATCACCTCCACTCACTCAGTGAAACAGTGTGAGGATATTTCAAACTGTGTAGTTGCTGCTGGCATCTGGGTCTGTGCACAGTGGGTCACTGTGGGCAACAAGGATGTTAGTCAATATGGGGTTGCTGGGGTTGGGGTTAGAAGTTGGCATCTATATTTCTCCTGTTTCCAACTCTGTAAATGTTTTTTTCTTGTGATTAGGTGCAATGTGTTCACCACTAATAACTGCAGTTATAGCTAGCCCCTGTAATGACACATTGTTGGATTATTTTACTGTCAGTTAATAGGCTTGCTATATGGAGGCCCCTGTCTTTCTCAGCTGGAAGCCGAAGATCTAAACTTTTTATGCCGCTCCCCTCATTACCCTGTGCTGCCAGTCATGAGCAGACTCAATAAACCCGGCTCATTAAATCCAGGCCTTTGCGATAAAGCTTGCCGCAGTCTCTGGTGTGCTAATGCTCAAGTTCCTCCACATTCTCCCAATCCCCCTGGGGAGGAAGGCTGGTAAAGTGGGCTGATCTGCTCTGAGCTTGAGGTCTGGCAGCCTCCCAGGCGGGGAACTGTAATGGTATCGCCTCACGTGAGGACGGTGGGAAGATATTAGCTGGGTGGGCCCTCCATTTTCAAATCCTGATCCTCCTCCAGCCATCCTTCCACGCTTCTGTAAGAAACGGCAAAGAGAGGACCCAAGCAAGAGACTTTGCTGTTTGTGGGTGCGGAGCTTCCGTTTATTTTTTGCCGCGCCTGGTCTCTGTAAAGAGACAGGCATCAGAAGCGTGCATCTCAATGCACTGTTTGCAGATTGTGGTGCAAAACACAATACACTGCACTGGGGGGCAGTGGAGCAGCATGGAAGCCCCACATGGTGCAGTCAAAGTAAACAAACACAATGGGCTCCTTATCAGAGAGTGCCAGGGGCTGCTTCCTCCCAGGGAGTATGCCAGCGGCATCCCCTTATATCCACAGAATCCCCTGCTATGTATTCGAAAATGGCTGATTGATGCTAACTTTGAAGTATATTAACATGCATTAGCATTTGTTTTTCAGTTAATGGTTTAGTGTACAATATTGACATGGATAAATAAGCCAACAAGAGAGTGTGTGTTGATGTTGTGGGCAGTAGCACCAAGGGAAATGAATGAACGAAGGAATCACCCATGCTTTGTTCAACAACAGATGGAGATGTGGTCAATATGACCTTCGATAAGTTCCCACGCTTGAATTACCATTATTGTCACCTAGCAGCCCGGGTCCAACCCCAGGTGAGCAGCCACAGGCCAAATATTTCACTTGTGCTGACGGATGCATACCGTAGATCTATTTCCTATTTTGTCCTTGGAGAGATCCATGTGACCATGCACACAATTTATCTCCAGGTCACCTGTGACACTTTGCCCGTACAGGACAGAGTTAGTTGTAACAGATGATGCTCCATGTGGTTCTGAAGGCCTGAGTGATGATTGTAGCTGTCGTGAAGCCCCCCAGAGGCACAACCACAATGTGTTGTCTGACTGGCTTAGTGACCGTAACAGGCTATAACTGGCCGTGAACACAGAAAAGGACAGGACTGATGTATTGCCTCTGTGAAGCATTTTGTAGTTGGTTTCAACCCACTTGTTAGAGAGATCTGAGGTGATCGCAAGGAAATGTGCAGTGCATATTTGAGTTAACAAGCCGCAATTTCTTTTGCATTATCGAAGGAGCAACGTATAATACAAAAAGGAACATGCTGCTGTGAACACTCTTCACTCAAAATCAAAGAGTATAATTGCTTTAAAGAAGAAAAAGTGATTCTACATTGTTTTATTTTGCATGGTCTTTGAAAGGGTTTAAAATGGGTCTAGTTTTCGAGGCCTTTAAAGTTTAGCATTCCTCAGCTCTTGCCAATGTTGACAGCAGATATCGGAAGGGAATTCTGAGAGAATCTAGAGGGATCAACCTGGTAGATTGCCCCAGGTTACCTACCGCTTGGATTTCCCTGAACTCGCAGCTGAATTGCATCGGATCAATAGAGTGTAACATAAGGTGAGGAAAATCAATTTGTTCTGAATTACATTTCAATGAACACCGTGCCTTCCCTTACCAGTGTTTCTTCAAATAAGCCTTAGTTAACCGTGTGAATTGAATTAAGGTAATTAGATCGTTCACACAAATATGACCATTTCACATTATTATTAAGTCCTCTAATGATTCATAAAATATTCTATTGTAAAATCTGCCTTTCAGAGGAGGCACCTGTTTCAGCAAAGTCCCCTGACAAAAGATGGACAAGGCGGATTTAATCAAATTACTTTCATTCAAGATTTTGTAACGCCATGAAGGCTGGGGCGTCAAGAAAATAGATATTCTTAAAGGAAAAATAATGAGGCCTGTTAAATCAGGATCATTTTCCTAATCTGGTTTGTGCTGGCCAGCAAGTGCATTGCCTATGCAGCTAAAATGGCCATGCACCACCCATGCTACACTGCCATCTAGCAGCCAAGTAAATAACGTATCTGTCTAAACATGTAAATAGGCTAAGCATAAAAACTACACCAATTGTTACTCCGAGTTGTGTTTTCATCACCGGTTGTTGAAATTCCACCACACAATTACTTACACAAAACACAAACAATCAAACAGGATCTACAGTATCTGATCTAATGAAAAATAGTTATCACCTCTCTATGACTGCACTTAACGCACCATTACCATTCTGAGTTCCCGCTGTGACCAATGACAGGGCTTTTCCCAGAGGAGAAAGTTGTACCCATTGGATTGCCTAGCCTGTCGATGCAGGATACCTTCGGGGAACAGTTGATTCAAAATGGTTGGGCAGTTAGTCACTGTTGTCAGCTGTCAGATACGGCACTGAAGCATCACTCCCCTGCACATGGCTGATTCATCAATTGGATCGGTTGTTGCGCGGCTGCATGTGTACTGCTGCAGGGGGGGAGACATCAGATGATTAATAAAGCATTACTAATTGTTAGCATTCAAATCTTCTATGGCCCTGCATATGAATGACAGAGGAACCAACCATTGTGCACACTGCAATTACTTACTTTGCATGTCAGATGTCTAAAGACAAACATTATAGCATACGGTATCACCACGACTATTTTAGAGTAAGACTGGACAGTTTGGGGATTTCATTGTCGGACAAGAAATACATAAAAATCTTTGACAACCTCTAAGACCCTCTAAGAGTCGGTTAGTTTCAGCATCCAAACACTTAGCTTGAAGCTTTGGTGTGCAGTGCACGGCTAATCTAGAATAATACTAGTATTATTTTTATGAATAGAATAGTTATGGTTAAAATATGTTAGTGATAATGTTAGATAGTATTATGATGTCTTACACAGTCATTTCTACTGATAAATTGGTATTGTCAAACAGCCACAATCCACTACTTACCTATTAAACCAAACATGTATGCGGTAGGGAAAAACTGGGATCAAAACTACCTTGTTAAATGGTGTAAATTATATATTTTACAGCTTTTCAGATCAATTCACATAAAAACAACATGATGACATGAATATGCAATTTTTTGAAAAGGTGCAAACAAATTTGAAGGTTCCATCTGCTGTAATTAAACTACAACACATTTGTGTTTCCCTAAATGTTGGAAATATTTTATATAATTATATGGAATAGCTTCTTGTTACAATATGATTATGGCAATTAGGGGGGCTATTATACAAAGGGTTACCGGGCCGGGGAGAGAGCTTTTGTACACTGCTTACCTATTTTAAGGTGCTGTATCTTTTAGAGCTGGGCCCAGTCTTGTAATTTTGTATTTGGCTTGAAAATGGAGATTGTGTATTTTTGGCAGTGGGTAAGTCAGCACACCTTTGTGTTTTTCAGGCCCATTTGATATGTGTGTGTGTGTGTGTGTGTGTGTGTGTGTGTGTGTGTGTGTGTGTGTGTGTGTGTGTGTGTGTGTGTGTGTGTCTATGTGAATGTTAGTGAATGGGAATGAGCACATAGAAAAGAAAGTGAACATGAAAAGGCTTTTTTAATTTTGTGTGGACATCGTGTCTTTTCCTTGTCTGCTAGAGTATATGTTTACGTTTGTCATTCTGGGCACGTCTATGTCTGAAGGCTGGTGACACATAAGATGACTCTCCTCGCGAATATCTGCAGGTCGTGTGTGTGTGTGTGTGTGTGTGTGTGTGTGTGTGTGTGTGTACTCCCTTGAAAGGCATGAGATTTGGTTGGCCAGCATTTCTGAAGTGTCCTTTACTAAATATTTGATCATGATTGTACAACAGGTGACCATTTTTCTCTTGCAACTTAGGTTACTAAACTGTTATTTATTAGCCTCAGGCAAAAGCCAGCAACTTAAACAACTTTGTGTTCTGCTAGGTTTCGTAGATGCTAGGTTGATAGACAATTTAGAGACACTGCAAACTCATGTCTGTTTTACTCATTTTAATTTGAAACATCCCTATTTCCCCACCCTCTTCAATCTCCTTTTTCTGTGGCTTCGATCTTGAGCTTTCGATCCCCACCCTGGTTCAGATGTTCCCTATTGTTGCCTCATCAGCCAATACCGGGGTGTGACAGAAGGCCTTCCCTCATGAATGTCTTTCCCTTAGTCTTATTACTCCATATATTTTCCTTTATCTCTCTTGCAGTCTTTCTTTCATTCCCTCATGGTTTCACTTTGTTCATCACTCTACAGGAAGTGTTTCTTTTTGCAATTACATCATCCCCGCTGTTTCCCCTTTCAGCTAATACATTACCTGCATGACAAGCAGAGGTGTGATACTTTTGGGCACATATTCAGCAGAGCACCACCCGTGCTCATAGTCCAGCACTAGATCCTAGAAACGTATGCATTCCCTGTTTTGCGTGTTTTGCATTTCCTAATTTCTTAGTGGTCCTAATATGCATCACTAGCTTGCCAGATAGCTAGCTTAATTATGTTATCTTCCAGAAGTTATTAAATTCAATAGGCTAACGTACAACTGCTAAATTGTCAAAACAGTGCCAAACACAGTGACTACTGTGGAGACTGCAACTGCAATGGTTTGTGGTCTTTTCGTTTATCCTCAAAATAGTTTATGTCAAATGTGTTTTTAACTCCTATTACCAAGTGCTTAGCATGGCTAGATTTTAACGTAATGTGTGGGAAATGAATGTAAAATAATTATCCAACTGAACAGAATTAAATTAGCCAATTGAAATGTTCATCTAAGAAGATTAAAGAGACAAAAAGGATTTGGATTTTTGGTAATTGCTCAGCACTACCTTGGAAAGATGATGTGAGGAGCAGTTGAAGGGTTCATCTCAATTCTTTCAGCCCCTCATCACCTTCCAACCCGCACTCTTAGGAGTTACACCTTTTTAGTCGTGTAAGCTATTCGTTTTGATTCAGGGGCTTGTTCCACCGCCGCTTGAGAGAGAAAGCACAGTGATTGGAGTGGGTTTCTCAAAAAGGTTGACTTGTGGTAAAGGGTGCTGCGATACTGTAATGATGATTCACACTTGTGCACCTGGGTCTGACTTGACTTTAAAAGACAGCTGTATAGAAGATATAGAGCTGATGCTAATTTCAGAGTTTATGTCCCAAAGACTTAATATACTATGGCCAAACTGTTATAATATAGTGCAAAAATATATGTTTTATTTAGTAGTTGGTTAGGAAGGTCAGTTAACCGAAAGTGAATGTAAATGTTAATAGTCATTTAAATTCCCTTACACTTAAACACCAGCAAAAGCCCATTTACCAGATTTTTTCTACAAGGGTGATTTTAAGCAATTTATAGCAATGCTATAAATGCAATGCAATTCGCATATGCAGGGAGTTACCCGTGGCAGGAGATGGCAGAGACATAAAAAATGAATAGATGCCAAGGGAAAAAGTCACACCGACAAACCTCCCAGTGTGACTTTACAACACGGTATCAAAAGTTGTTTCAAACCACCTCAACGCTTTGACTAGATAAAACTACAGCCGAATCTCTGAGTTGCAATTCTCTGCTGCAAACGGTTTGCTCAAAATGGTGTGGTCCCAGTATGAGAACACTCATAGTTTTACATTGGTATTTAATGGAGTTTTAATGACAGATGATTGGAAGTGCCAGGTCTACAATATTGGCAATCACAATAACCAGGAAAGGACTATTGGGAGAAACTAACATGGAGGTCGCGATGGGGCCTTTGATTGACAGGGGGTGACGCTGGGAACTCAATTCATTGGACTCTGGCTGGATGGATCAAATCTATTACGCATCATTATCATTTGCTGCTGTGCTGTATTTGACAATTACCATTTGTGCACTCTTTTTATAATGGAAATTTATATTTATGCTTTCACCACTTATGTAATAGAGAAATACATTGTGTCAATAGAACTTAACAACATAAAAGCCACAAAACACAAAAAGCATGGAACACATAGCATCCAGTCTATTCATTTCAAAACCAGCATGGTCACTTTAACACATCTGTTGTATGTTCATAAAAGCAACTATTTTCTAGAACAAAAACAAACATTTCATTGCAAAGCCTACAATACAGAGTGAACCAGCATTCTCTCTGGATATTGCTTTGACTTATGGGCAGCTGCAGCTCCAGTCGATTTGATGTGTTGACCATAATGACCAAAATAACGGGCCCTGGACTCAGCGGATCAACGGAGCTTGACCTCCGTCAAAACAAACACAAAAAAAGCTTGAACAACAAAACGAGCAGCTATTACCATGATAAGTGGGTGCACCCTAGTGCATATGAATATTAACCATATTGCCTTTTCATAGCTCAATCACAAGTTCCTCCTTTACAGCACCGCTCAAATTATATAGGCTACTCTGCAATACTAAAATGATTATTTAATACATACAGTAGACGTTTTATGATTTCAAAGCATACCTGTGTGCTCTTGGAGAATCACAGTGATGGACTGTTTAGGGTAAAGTCAAAAACAGTTTTAATACTACGTACATTTCTGTGCTTGGTACGTTGTTTTTCAGCAGGTGTAACTCGAGAGGGAGACTGTTAAAAGTTTGATCCAGGATGTACTGTATTATATTTTACAAAGTTTAATAGTAAGTCTACACCGATGTCTATGATCACATGTAGGTGCAAAATCCATAATATATCTGTGAACTTCAAGCGTTCTGGTTCCTGGCAGCAGTTACCTCACCATATGAGGAGAGCCGTCAAAAACTGGCTGAATGTGTGCCAGACCAGACAGATGCCTAAAGAGGCAGCATATTGATGCTAATCCCTAAGGCGTCGCCTGTATTTTGTATGCTACATCAAAATCCTTGCAGTCAAATGTGCACTCGCAAGCCAAGCATTGGGACAAATATCATCCTCCCTTGTTGCATGAAGTCCTTCCTCAGGGCTAGTAAACAACTCTGCTTGTTAGCGTAGCTATTGCTACTTTTCTGTCAGGGAAACTTGAAAAGAAACCTTGAATAACAACTCCCACTTTTTCATTCCAAAGGCAAGGCTTTACAGAGGATATTTGTACCTTTTTCTTGTGTGCTAAATTATTCCATCCTGTTTTTCCCTGACGGAAAAGTTTTTCTCATTTTTAATTCTCAAGTTTTAACAGTGTTTTGCAGCACTGAATTCTCTCATGAAGGAATGCCAATGCAAGTGTCAGTAATTAAGCTTAGTAATTAAACTACAACATAACAGAATAATATAGGAAGCAAGATATGAACTGCTAAAATATGGATCTATTGTACATTGTATAGCATTACAAATCTGTAATTCCCTGTTTCTTTCCTGGAACTGTACTTAACCACATTTATCAAAGCTATGTGTAATATATTTTTATTCTTGTACTTGATCATATCTTTGAGTCATCCAACACTAAGTACTTCAATGTACATGTTAGTTCTTGTTGTCTTGTATTTGTTGAGATGTGATACTTGTAGTTTGGCATTCAATGTTACCTTTTACTGAGTGTTGCAAAAAAAATTGCTTATTTATTGCTCTAAATGTGTTTCTTTTTTGAACCAATGTGGATAATCAATTAATGTTGTCAATTACACTTTCCAGCTCACATACTCAATCAACAAAAACGTAGTTTTTTTTTTGCATATTAAAATATTCTCCAACTTCATTTCTTGCCTGACATACTGTATGTATGAGGGTGGTGATGGCATCTGTACAGTAGGGGGCACTGCAGGAAATGGAGGGAATACATAGAAATTCAGGGGTGTCAGCTGGAGCCCGCGTCGGAGGCGGACAACTATGTGGCCGTGGCCAATGCAACTCGGGACTGGTTCGGTTTGAACCCAGAGAAACATTGGTGCTGGCTCCAAGCCCTGGCCGATGACGCCACTGGCCGCCCCTACCCATACAACCAGCAGCTCCACCTTATGTGGAGAGGTTGCCGCCCAGGGACATCAGCTGGGGTCCAGCGCCATCAGCCTATCTTCACCTCAGTCACTGCCTGTTCCAGTTCCCCGGAGGAGCGGGCAGTCTGGGCTTGTTCCTGGGGGGGTGAGGGATCCAACACCCGCATCAACTTCTACCAACCCACTGACAGGCCCTCTTTCGCCAGGCAAGAGATCCTGACGATGTAGGCGGCCAGGCCATTTCCAGAGAGAGTGCCCACTGCCAGGTCCTCCATGTCGGTTGCATGTTGAGCCCATAGCCCAGTCCAGAGGCAGCATACCACCTTCGGGTAATGTTGCAAGGGGGGACACGCCATGCTCTACTGGATAAATGCAGTTCATGACCCAGAAGTGCCTGGTTCAGTTCGCGGCATTACTGGAAGCATTATTGGTGTTAATCCGGTTTATACATGTGGAGGCAAACAAATGTCCATTGGTCCCAATCAAAATTTGATTTGGGGGCAATAACATAGGATAATTGTGCATGCTGCTGTTAGATCTTTTGCCCCCCCGGATTGGAAGATTGAGGAATTGAGGGGAAGAGCACATGTAAGATGTGCGCAGTGTTCTGCGCTATTGCGAGTGCTTCCGATTCTGCTAAGTCTGGGGGTGAGATGGGGGTCTCCATTGAAAGCTCTCTTGCCCTTTTTCTCCCCTGTGGAGGATTTCCCTTTTCGAGCATCCTCACAACGCCACTCTTTGCCCTTAGCCAGGAAACAAAAATGTATGGCATCCACATGCGGCCACCATATTTTACATTGATTAGGGACAGGTTGTGGAGCGTTGTGAAACTTGGAGACAAGAAGATGTGCTACGATTGTTGGTACCGGTAAGCCGTCAGAAAGAGGTATTTCTGGTGGCTCATTATAACCCAATGGCAGACCACCTAGGATTTGCTAAGACGCTAGATCAGATCATGGCCTGTTTCTATTGGCAAGGGGGTCCAGCCACTAGTGCTTAAGTGGTGTGCGTCTTACCTGGAGTGTCAACTAGTGAATCCCTGGCAATTCCAAATGCCCCTTTGTGCCCTCTTTCGCTGATTGAAGTGCCATTTGAAAGGATTTGCGTGAATTTTATTCGGCCATTACACCGAAGCACACAGAGCTATCAGGTAGTCATAGTGCCATTGCACAGGCACTATTTAAGGTCATCTCCTGAGTGGAAATTTCTAAAACAATTCTTACTGACCAGGACACAAATGTCATGTTATGTACACTAAAATAGCTTTATGGTTTATTTGGAATTCAGGCAATTTAGACAAGTGTTTATCAACCCGCCACAGACGGGGCAATACAACGCTGAAAATCAAGAACTGTAAATGTATACATGAAGATAGTCGTAATTGGCATACATGAGTAGATTCCCTGTTGTTCAGGGTGAAAGAAGTTGCCCAGGCATCCACAAGGTTTTCCCCCTTTGAGTTATTGTATGGCCGACAATCCTAAGGCTTAGACTTAGTTAAGGAAAACTTAGTCTGGGTCTAGTGACAGCAAATGTTTTAGTGTTCAGTATGTCTTGGACTTGCGTCCACTGCATAGGCTCTCCCAAGAAAATTTGCTGCAAACAGCAGAAGCGTCGTTATGGCAGGGGAACTAGACTCAGACAATTTACACAGGGAGAGAAGGTTGTTGTATTATTGCCCACGTCTAGCGCTAATTGACTTGCAAAGTGGCAAGGGCCATTTGTGGTCACACAGCGAGTGGGGGACATAGACTGTGAGGTTATCCGTGCAGACAGGGAAAATAGCACAGAGATATACCACATCAACCTCCTTCAAAAATGGAGCGATGGGGTGCCTGTCTTGTTGCCTATGCTGATATCAGAGGGAGAGAGGTTTGGACCGGATGTCCCAATTTCTAAAGCTAGCACTCCGGTTCAGATTGTTAGCAATCTCTCGATTGGCCATCAAGCAGATGTCACCACATTACAACTGCAGTTTGCTGATCTGTTTTCTCCCCTGCCTGGGCGCACCAAGCTCAAAGAGCGTTTTAGCGTACGCTGAGAAGTGCAAAATGGGACAGACACTTCCACATCCAACAACCTTTCCCAAGTATGTTACTATGGCCTGTCCAAATACACACTTGGCGAGGTTCAAAGTCAAGTTAGCAGAAACAAACCTACTAAACACTTCCATCAACTGATCTACATGTTGTGACCATGTAGAGCTGTGGAGCTGTGAGAGGTCCCGAGTTGAAATCCTGGAAGAGCCCCCAAAATGTTACAACCCGGCTCGATGGACGCAAGAAAGAGGAGTCAAAAACAACTATGGACTGTAAAATAAGGCTTATTTGAAACAAATGACAGCAATGCTGCTAATGCTGAGAGAGAGTGGGTGAAGCCTCCCAAGTGTTTTATAGGCCAGCCAGTAGGTGACAGGTCAATAAGAAAATGGAGGGAGGAGTCTCTGGTCACCTGCAAAAAAGAGAACAGCAGCAACATTAGGGCATTACAGAGCACTGCATACATATGGCGCCAGGCTTACTGTTATGTACACATTCCCACAGGCTACCCTTTAACAAGAGAGAAAGTTTGAGATGTGAGCGCAAAGCTATGCTAGAGTTTGGAGTAATCGAGGAGTTTCAGTGATTGAACCAGTCCCATTGTGCTGGTGGTAAAGCAAAATAGGTCTATTCAGTTCTGTGTAAATTACCATTGGGTGATTGAAGGTTCTAAATTTTACCTCACGGGTTGACGAACTCCTGGACAGGCTTGGCACTGCTACATTTTATACAACACTGGATTGTACCAAAGCATATTGGCATATTTCCTTGTCGCCAGAGGCCCGCAAGAAAATAACTGTCTTACTCCATATGGTTTGTACCAATTCTCTATGCTTCCACTTCGATTGTTCGGGCCTGCAGCAATTTTCCAGTGCCTAATGAACCTGGTGTGGCCGCCTATCTAGATGACATTGTCATCTACAGTGACACCTGGGCAGAGTATATACAGTAGCCATAGTAGGGGTGCTGCGGAAGGGCTCATGGCCAACCCAAAGAAGTGCGTGATTGGAAGGAGAGAGATAGTGTCTGGGCTACCACTTGGGGAATGGGGAAGTGTAAGAGCCAGGGGAGTCGACTCGGGAGCCAGGGAAGCCAGGGGAGTCGACTCGGGAGCCAGGGAAGCCAACTCGGGAGCCAGGGAAGTCGACTCGGGAGCCAGGGAAGCCAGGGGAGTCGACTCGGGAGCCAGGGGAGTCGACTCGGGAGCCAGGGAAGCCAGGGGAGTCGACTCGGGAGCCAGGGAAGCCAACTCGGGAGCCAGGGAAGCCAGGGGAGTCGACTCGGGAGCCAGGGGAGTCGAGTCATCCGTCAACCCTGGGGCAGGTCCTAGAGCGAATAATGGGTTGAATCGCCCCCTCAACTCCTGGATGAACAGCTTACAGTCCCTGTAGGCTGGGGTCTGCCGTCTCCAGACGGAAAGCCCCCAGTCCAGCGCTATGCCGCTAAGCCCCTGCAGGATGTAGTACACCTTGGCATGCTCTCCCCTGTGCCAGGTGGGACGCCGTTTGAACTCCCGGAGGCACTGTAAAATAAACCTCTGACAGTCCTCCGGGTCTCCGTCATACCGGCCCTGATCCTCCTTGCTCAAAGTCACCGGAAGAGAGGCGGGAGCGGAGGTGGCTGGAACCGAGGCGGGAGCGGAGGTGGTGGCTGGAACAGAGGTGGGAGCGGAGGTGGTGGCTGGAACAGAGGTGGGAGCGGAGGCGGAGGTGGTGGCTGGAACAGAGGTGGGAGCGGAGGTGGTGGCTGGAACAGAGGTGGGAGCGGAGGTGGTGGCTGGAACAGAGGTGGGAGCGGAGGCGGAGGTGGTGGCTGGAACAGAGGCGGGCGATCGTAACTGGGCTGGAGCTGCGTCGAAAGCTGCCTCGCAACGGCAAAGCAGCGCAGTCATGAAGAGCATGGGGGTTGAGTAGTGGAGTGAGTCACTCCGCCGTAGGTCGACCGCCCACTCACTAGTCTCGCCCGTCAGCTACGAGACCATAAAGTCCACTCTAAGTAAGTCCGATGTGAAATAGGCTGGGTATCGCCCGAATTCCCGGCAGCACAGTGTGATAAACTCCCGACACCTGCCCCTTTGTCCACCGAACTTCCAAAGCCGTAGTTCGTCTGCTGGGTCGGCGGTATGGTCTGTCATTCTGTCCTCCTCAAAAATGGAGGGAGGAGGTCTAGGGGATTTACCTGCTGGGTCCAAGGTTGGTGTTCTCATTCTGTCAGAGGCTAGCAGGAAGGGTGGACCCAAATGCAGGAATCAGGAGCAACAGAGGATTTATTAATAAAAAGGACCAGGAACACAGGGAGACAGGCAGCACACGGAACCTCAAACAAACACAATGAGAACACAAAGAACTAAACTGGGGAAGGGCTTAAATACAAAACAAGGGCATACCAGAAAACAATGAAAACTAGGGAAACCTAAACAAGACAACAGGGGGCAGGTGCAAACACTAAATCAATCAGGCCCCAATTGCCAGCCCGTGACTGTCATGAGCTGGTGAAGGAGTTGAGACCCAAACGCAGATGTCTTCAAAAGGAGGTATTTTTAATACAGGACCTCACGAAACACAGGAAGCAGGTAACAGCATGTAATGCCGACACAAAGGGACAGCACAAACAACCAGAACTTAAATACAAAAGGATGAGCAATAATTAACCAATAAGCAAACCTAAACAAGACAAGGGGCAGGTGCAAACAATAATGTAATCAGGCCCAAGGGGCCAAGCCGTGACAGTGACGGTTGTTAGGGTAACTGTACAGTAGAGGACCCTGCAGGACCATAGTGGGAATACATTCCTCTGACAGATCCCAGGTTTGCAACTGGTGGGTTCAATCTAATGATTAGTCAGTGGAATGTCATTAACGGGTGTTTGTTTGTTGCAGTAAGGGTCCTGTAGAAAAATATTTGAGTCCGGAAGGAGAGTGTCAAGGAGTGGGAGCAAAAGACCTCCAGTTACAAGGAAGTGCCCAGTCTAGCTGTGGACTAGTGTGGCATGTGCGTATTTAAGTTAATAAAAGGGTGACTCCCAAAGCGTTTTCCCTGTGTCCATACCTGATCTGTGTGCAGTATTTTGATCTATATTTATCCATCAACTTCTGGTGGTGATGATCATATTACAACTTGCAAAACAGCCTCAGGATCCTGAGAAATTGTCGAAACAGCCACACTTAAAAAAGGTCGGCACCAAATACTTCAAGCAAGTCAACATTTTTGTAAATTTAAATAAAATATAAAGATAGATGGGGAGAGAGTATGAGAGAGGACAAGGTACATAAGGCACAAGGAGAAAAGGTACTGTCCGTTTCACCCAGTGCTGTTTATTGGCAATTTTGGTCAAGTGTTTGTTCAGTACTTCAGACCACACTCCTTGTGGAATTCAGAGGGACACAATACAGTTGCTTCACAGCCATAAAAAACATATTGAAGCTGAAGCAGGGACTCTAGACTCCCAGCTATAATCAGGAAAGTTCAGGTTTATTTTTTGACACCAAAAATATATACTATTGGCAAGATCATCAACAGTACATGTCGAGTCAAAATATTTTCAGTAAAAATCCTCAAGACAAAGTAAACACTCACTCATCTATAAAAAAAAACGCATTCATATAGAATAGTTGCAGTGTGCTAGATTGTCTAAAGTAGGAAACCTTTTTAGAGCATTTGCATGGGAAATGGTCTTTTCTCAGTCCTCACTGTTATATCATATAACATCTCCAAGGCTTTTCCTGGTGTGCCTAACGGTAATGGTAAAAGGATTCCTATTCTCCCTTTGTATTCAACTCCAATTATACTCAGATAATTCATGATTATGTATATACTATACAACAATTTAGTAGCTGAGGGCTTACTGTCATAATTCATTATTATTAACTGCTGTCACCTGAGATATTGTTCACCTCCTTAATTAACTATTCTTTGTCTTTCATTTATGTTTTGGTGTTCAGGGACTTTCCCTAAACCCTCATTGCATATGGTACTTTACCCTGACATTACCTTGCTTTCATTTGACTTGTAAATGATATTACAGCCTTCCTATTCTTATTCCCATTGGCACAAGGAAACACAACTTGAGTGGTAATGAACATAAATTATGAATATGGATTAGACTTAGCCTAATACAAAATGTAATGAATACAGGCAAGTGGAACTCGAGATAAGATATAATAGAATATCGAGGGAGACATGAAGTGATAAAACTGGATGCAGCAACAGTGTAGGGAGTTTAGTCCTATCTTGCTGTTTCATGCTTTGTTTGTCATAAAAATGTGCTTAACACAGATAAGAGGGGTTCCTGTTGATGTTCAAAATCCATGCCATGCTCATACACAATCAGATAAAGTACTCTGCTTTGGTGTAAGTATGTAATTGGTTGAACTATATGTGATTCAAACTGTTAAGGAAAGGTGTTAAGTCTGTTTAAGTCTGTTAAGTCTGTTTTTATGTAGCAATGTGAATGAGCAATAATTAGAAATGTATTTTTCTGACAACAATAAAAGCCATGATGACTAAAGGGAATGCTACTATTTAAGCAGATCAATATAAAGCCTGTTCATTATATTTGAAGTGGTAAAGTATGAGAAGGTGGAGATGTTTTAGAGTTTTACAAGTGTGTCAGTTGGCTTTACTCTAGTTCTGGATGTACCCTGTTGTGTATTATTAAAGCAGAGCTATTAGATATCTGGCATTGCGAAGAGCAAAGAGTAAAACACTGAACGTTTCTTACCTTTAGTAATGGTCAGTCTTGATAATTGTCTAAAAAAACTAATTTCAATAATGTTCACGTGATTCATTTATCCATCCCTTGACTGAAACAAGGTGCTTTGTGCTTGTAATGCCCAGTTGGTACCGGTATGTCAGATTGAGTTGATAGTGACATCAAGGCAATAGTTGTTGACTATTTGGGCCCATGGGCTCGGTTCCCTCTCAAAAACATTCCCACAAAGTCCTGGGGAAATACGTCAAATGACTGGGCACATGGAAAAACAGACCATGTTCGATGCCTAAAGTCTAGCCAAATAATTACAAAGCTACGTAGCTCCAGAATTAATTGCCAATTAATGTGCTTGCAAGCTCATTACCAGTAGAAAAACAAAGTTGAACGTGCTTTGGAAAGTAAGCAGCTTAAAGGTACATCCTTTCTCAACCTGACTCCTGATCATAGTTTGGTATTTCAATACATAGATAAGCCTTCGTTATTGTTCTTGAGGCACACATATTTAGTATTTCAACAGAGAGTGATGATGCCATAAAATATACATATTATGTTGTTTCTGTGTGTACCATTTTCATTCAGCTTATTCCTGAGACATTAAAATAGTCTCAAAAATGTTATTCATTTTACATTCCGTAAAACAAAATAGAGCACATAGCCCATGAAAAGAACACTGTTTGCTCTATTTGTCATGCGCTGTCAAGATTTAACATTCCTTTAAACTACTTATATCCTGACATTATCAACGTAATCTTCCGGGAGAAATACGGAGCATGGGCCAGAGGGAAAAAACTCTGAGTACGTCCCAACACCCATACCACCATACTATGGAGTATGCCAGAAAAAGATCCAGCATGTCCCAATGCATAATATGTCGATTGCTGTATGCCAAAAAAATACCAGGATGTCCAGGATGTCCAGGATACCAGGATGATTTTGCAGTATGCAAGTCAGCATGCTTTTCTGCCTGTTCTGACCCACAATCCTCAGGGAAGCAGAAGATACATCACATTGACTGAGCCGCGCCAAGGGAGTACAGACAAAAGCAACAGCGGTGCTCTACAGGTTGCCCTTCGGCAGTATGCGCGTTTCTGCCAAGCTCGGCGAATGGCGTTTTGTTGATTCTCAAAGTTAAGAAATGTAGCACCAACCATTTTCAAATGTTGCACTACAGACTGTGACAGATGTATGAGCAAGAGGGTCAAATTTAAAGGCGTAATGTTATTACAAAGGGGTATCTCCTAATTGTATGCATACTCCATGCAACAGACTGTTCTTTGTTAGGCCAGCTACAGTATGTTCTAAAAGTAGTAGTATGCGATTTGGGAGGCAGCACCAGGCTGTGTGACCGACCGCACTCCTTTTAAGCGAATGTGCACAAACTCTGTTAAGTTAACATTGAGTCTACTAACTGACATCTCAATCACTGTCGTAGTACCATTTAACACCACTTTAAGGGATCAGAGTTAGTCAACCCTGACCTGATGACCTAGAGGTAAATGTTAATCTCCCGTCGTATTACAGGCCTCTGGTTTCCAAACAAAACAGCATAGCCAATTCCACAATGTTAAATATTCCCAAAATAAGATTAACGATAAAAATGTCCCATCCTGACGGTAATCAATTAGTTAATTTGATCAACAACCATTCTTATTCACCCAAATGACCCTCAACCAAGTATATTGAATGACTGCTCTTCCTCCATTGCCACAATATTCACTTTAATTTAATTTACAGTAAAAACAGACACTAACCACGACACACAATAACCTATACAACGGCCTCAGTTTTGAACTCCGCAGCTATGACAGGCTCCATAGCTTTTAATAAACTGCTTTGCTAAGCCATTCCTTTTATTGCCACTAATGTTTGGTAACTAGCTAGCCAACTTTCCACATGCAGGAAAGGCTTAGAATAAGAAATCATGCGAGGATCCGATTTCAAGCTTCACATTTTCTTATTGTCCACAGTCTCAGTAGCTGCACCTTAAACAATGACAGGTTGACACGCAAATTGTCAAAATATCCTGAAATGTGATTGGGTCAGCCAACGTTGTCGTAATAAAAATGTACGCACAAAGAAGGTAATCTGATTGGGTGTGCATGGATGCCCAGTCGGTGGGCCTGGCTATATGGATGCCCATAATCTTCCTAAGAACATTTTTATTTAACAGAATAATTTGCCAGTTATGACTGTAACGGCTATCTTAACAGGGTCGTGTCTTTGATAAGGTGGGAAGAAGATCAACAAACTGATTTGGTTCACGAGAAAATAATCAACTGTGCCCTATCATCATTGAACTGTAAGTCATTTCTTGATTCATCCAGTAGTAACCACTTTGTTCACGCTGTCTGAGTGTCCTCTGGCAGATTACCTGTTTAATATAGAAATCGGACAAGATCTTTGATATGGGTCAATACAGATAACCAAGAATGTGGCAAGCCCCTTAAACATTTTGATGAGTGCTCAGAAATCACTCTCCCATTAACAATTCAAGTCTAATCTACATAGTGTGCTTAATTGCACTACACAGACTGCCTTCCCTTTGAAGTGCTCTGTCATGCATAACAATCAAAAAATAGACAAATGGTGCCAGAGCCTTTTCTAATTACATCGCCATGCTGGATCTCTGTTCTTTTGTTACAGCACAAAGGCAAAGTGGAGCAGTGAGCCGTGCAAGGCAAACATGTCTCTGATGACGTTCTTTTATTTTGTCTTTTGCATCCTTCGCCGTCACCTTGAAAAAAAACACAGACAGATTCTCAGACTGTTGTTCTTTAGGCCCATTCTCTGTTGGTGGAGATATGTGGTTAGGAATGCATCATCAGTCCACTCCCCAGCCTATTTGGATACAATGAGAACAGTTGGCAAGATGCTCTCTGGCCCAGACAACCTCTCTCTCTCTCTCTCTCTCTCTCTCTCTCTCTCTCTCTCTCTCTCTCTCTCTCTCTCTCTCTCTCTCTCTCTCTCTCTCTCTCTCTCTGAAGAGTTTATGTGGTATTGTCATGGAGTCAAATTTAAAATCAATAAAGCAATTAGTATCCCCCAGCCTCCAACTCTCAGTGGGTAAGATTGATCAGTTGTGGCAGTAATCCGCCCAAGCAGACCTCATCGTTGCTTTCCATACTCTGAGCTAGGCTGGCTGCTAGCATCTGAGAAACTGAACAATAGAGTCTGCACACTAAATAATGCTCCCATGAAAATGTAGTACCACCAGGTGACGTTTCGAGCGTTCAGCTCTTCTTCAGCTTCTGAGGACATGTCAACACCACATTTGGGGCTTTGCTACCGCTGTGTTTGACAGCCTTGGTGATTGAGCTCTGAAGAAGTCCTCAGTGCATTGGCCTAGAAGTCTCTGTAAAGAATACATTTTGTATGTGTTTCTAGAACCATTGTTTTCTTATTTGGCCAGTCACAGGAGACACATTTCTCACACACATTTCTCACACACCATACTTCTTCTTTTCCATCACTATTTTGTGTCAAGCGCCACATAAAGACAATAGGTCTCTTAGCAATGTGCAGTGGAAAAGGTAACTCATGGTCAAAGGGCATGTATTCATACTTAATACTTTCACTGACTTTCAACCTGTGTTTTCTTAAACTTTTTCTGCATTTTCATGTGGTGAGGGCCAGTAAGCCATTTTGGGGCGGTAGTATTGCACAATTTAGTGCAATGGTATGAAATCCACAGTGATGAGAATTGCAGAAGGCACCCCCACAGCGTCTGGTGCGTGTGTGTGTGTGTGTGTGTGTGTGTGTGTGTGTGTGTGTGTGTGTGTGTGTGTGTGTGTGTGTGTACACTTGCGAGTGTATTTTAGGCTGTGTAGAAGAAAAAAGTATACTGAAGAAAAGAAAAAAAAAAGTTGATGGAACATTCAAAGACACAGAGCCCAAGGAGACCTCCTGTAGTTCGGAGTGAACAAATGTCCAACACTCATTGGAGCTCATTGGAATTTCAATTGAAAAAACTCCTCATTGAAGCACCAAAGTCATGATTCCCTAAGGCCTTTATTCATGTTCAAGCTTTGTTTGACAAACTTTCAGCTTTGTCCTTTGTTAAAAACCTTTGTAGCAGGACCTAACCAAGATTCCAGGGCACTCACTTAAATATCTCCCCCCCCCCCAACCCCCACCCCCACACATCCCTATTAACTTGGAACAGGTTTGTATATGTACTTTGTGTGTGTAAGCATGCACAGTATGACACCTTACTTCAGCAGTGCCAAGACTTCGTTATCAGCCTGAACTTTGGCTGAAGCTTAATTTCTTTGAAAATTCTCTTCTCTCTCATTATCTCCACAGACTGTCCTACAGCCAATTTCTAGTTGGGCCCTGTTGTCTCAAAAATGAGAGGGAGTCAATGAGAAGGCTAGACTTATTTTTACATCTTTGTAGTATGAATAGAAAACCGCAGATGGTGTTAATTTGCTTTGAGCATGGCAGTAGACAGAGACACCTGAGGAGTTTCTGTTGGTTGATGAATTAATATGAATTAAGCTTCCGACTCCTTTGAGAAATATCCCACAAATACTTCAGTGAGTAAGTCATGGCTAATGGAGGCCTAAAGAATGAACAGAAACTGTCTATGCCTGACTGTTGGGAGTAGCTCCTGCAGGCTTAGATATCAATCTACGTTATCTGACCTTTCCCTTCAGTTGTTCTGAATACAATCTCAATGGGCCACTCCACTATTGGCACAAGCGATATCAGTCTGAGGGATTTTTTATTTTGATCATATTGACACTGTCTGTCAATGGCCTCTTGCAATTGTTATCCATGATTCCAGCTTACGTTCTGCAGAAACTATGGCAGCATTGCTGTTTCACAGCTCATTGTATGTTGTGTTTATCCCTGTTTGGCCTCACGTTGTGAGGAGTGCTGTAAAGCTGTTATTATTTAGTGCACATACCTACTCTCTTTTTTACCCAATGACAGGAAACTACTAGTCTGTCTGAACACTGACATTGAGGGCTTAATAAAGTGATGAAGGCCACTGATACTCAGCTTCAGCGGATCTGCTATGAATCATCTTATTGTGTCTGTGGATAGAAACACTGATGCCTCTGGTCTGTTTTGTGACCTGTCATGTTCAATTTCTGTTTGGAGGGCTATTGGATAGTATCACTATCATTTTGTCAGGGTCTGATGCCTGTTTTACAATTCACGGTTTGTCCTTCTCTCCCACATTGTCTATTTAGCATCATATCATCATTGTCATCATATGATGTCCTAGACAGTAGAACCAGGCAAGGGTCTTAAATACTAGCCTCAAACCGTTTATCATGTGTGACTAGCCAGCCATTTTACTTTATTTGTTTAATTAGGGGAATTCATGAAGAAAACTCCATTATTTAATGAAAGGAATTTCAAAGAAAAGACAGAGAACCAAAAGTGTATATTATATAGTCATAAACACAGAAAGATCGTATGCACAGGGACCAGAAACAGCATTTATGTACGATTCGCTTCTGCAAACTGTAAAACTAGATTAAGCAAGGCAAGCATACATCATTTATAATAGAGTAGTTAATTAATATCAATAAATAAACAGAGCTTGCAACATGTCTGGCATGTTAGCTCCATTTCTTTCAGATGAAGAAATAACTATTTGTCCATTTGTTCAATGATATATTTTTTCAACAGAAGATGATTTTTACTCTCGCAATTAAAAATTGCCTTTCCTTATTTGGCCAACTTTGTTGTTAAGTTTCAAAAGTTTGCAAGAATTTTCTTTATATGAACAAACAGCTAAGAACAAAGCCAAGATCAGTGTAATTAGGGACAACACGTAATTCAGTCATTCCTCCACCAGGGGCAGAGAGCACAAAAAGAAAGACTTCCCTCGGCACTTCGTCAGGCATGTTTTCGTATTATGGGTTCCTCAACCTCCCAACATTATCCTCCATTAGTCATGATAAAGGAATGCCTGCACATCAATGTCAACTTTAGCATATTATGACCCAGTCTCCAGTCTCTGTTTCTGTGCAGGTATTTTTCATCCATAATCAAAACAAACTGATATAAACAGGCTAAGGAAGTGGTGCAGGAAAATTGAACAAAGCAATTTTTGTACATGTGTTACTATTTATGATGTTTTAGGTGAAGGAAGAAAAGGAACAAGTCATTGCAAAAATGTAAACATGGGACACAGATAAATAATTGTTTTAAAATTCGATTTTACCAAGCGGGAAGAAATAGGACCCTGGCATTTCGAAGGACTGTTATCAATGGTCACTGCATTTACCAGGGCCAGCATGGGCTTTTCCTGGATCATTGTCAATCTCTGTAATTTAATTAAACAATCTTGCTTTACCTTTAGATGTTGCAGATCATCTCAGGGTCCCAGGACACTCCGCACATTGTACAGGCTCATGTTGCTTCTTTGTGAAAACATGAGTGTAACACATAACAACTAGGAAACCAAGTAAACTAGAAAACTTAAATTAGCGAAAGTAGCGAGGATTGATGATGTGTAAAAGCAATTAATACTCAGATAGTTGTACACCTGCTAGAATTTTTAAACGGTGATTTTGATGTTTGGTTTGGGCAGATAATGTTGAAGTTCTAGTGGTCTAGAGTAAAACAACACACAGTATTGTTTTTCTGTATTTCTGTTAAAGTTTGATTTTAAGAAACATGTGAACTTACGTGTTGGTCGGTAGTACACTAACTAAATTAACATACAGTAGGCCTACATGTTTGGCTTTAAATGGCGGAAGAAATTAGTGTTGGACGTTGTCAATCCAACAAAACTATTTCTCTTTGTTGCATTTGGTTCTAGCTGTTTCATCTGAAAAAGTAAAACATAATTTCACATTGAACCCCATGGACATGCATGTGTGTGTTTGTTCCAACAGAAATTGTCTCTTTTGTAACATACAGCAGTATGGACAGAACATGACAATATGGCTGTCCCAGTTTTATTTCACCGCTCACATAAACTGCATCCATCTGTGATAATGTGGGATTTTTTTTCTGTCTCAGTCATGGACATGTCTAATCCTTTTCTTTTCTTTTAGTCTTTCTTTTCAAACAGAGGAGGGATTTCATGGCTTCCTGCCAAAATTGTCGCTAGAGGAGCGTTCAACCATTTTACAAACCATTTTAATTGGAATTTAATGGACTGGAGGGATGTCAGCTGCTCATGTCTAGGGAAGCATGAGATGAATCTGCTACCTTGAGCTGCTTTCTGAGAATCCAGTATGATTAAAAGCTGTGTGCCACTGACCTGCAATTATAGGAATGCATAAACAGTGGGGATTGCAATGAATTGCAAGTGATCTGGATTACAAAAATGAAATAAATAGCGCAGATTACTTTAAGGTTTTTGTGTATTCTGATCAAAATTTCAAATATATTTTTCAGAGAGAAAATAGAATTTCCTAATATGTTATTAATGATGCTTTTTCAACCAATGAAGCACAAATGCAACTACATTTTTCAGTTACAGTTGGGATTGGGGTTTTATTCCAAGTGTGTGTAGCAAAGTCTACAGTATGAACTAGTGTGGACTCTCAACTATATGCACAGATGAATAATACAATGATAAAAGAAAGGATTCATGCATTGGGTTTAGCTTTTATGTCTATGATACAATACTGTATTAAGGTTGACAACACTTTATGGTAACAGCCTATGGAAAAGTCATGAGGGTAAGCAACCATAGTCAACATCAAAATCCTCAATGTAAAAACAGCTATAAGAACCGGCTAAGCACTATCTTTTATTTAAAAAAAAAAAAAATTATAATAATAAAGGTTAGCATGGAAGTTTCATTCCTTAAGTAACTGCTGGGAACTTTCAACCACTAAACTGACCTGGTCTCTAGACTAGAATTTTGTTGAAGAGATTTAGCTTCCAAATTGACTGTCTTAAACACATCAGTAGTTTGGACTATGGGGAATTGAAGCTTAAGCAGACCAAATAGCCATGTTATTACAACCAGCACTGTTTTCCTGTCTCCTAAAATGCACATCCCTCCGCTCTCCTGGAGCAAACACCTCTTTACCTGTCACTCCCCGAAGGCCTGGAATCCAATTTTATGGATGTATTCACACAAACCTATTGCCGATGCCAAAAAAAGCAGCAATGTGAGAAAATAGAAGCCTCTCCTCATTTTAATGAACATCTTAACTCCTTCAGGTGCAAATGGCTGATGCTGTTTGGTGCCTGACAGCCATCAAAGTCAAAGCAACAGGATCTTGACTGCTATTCCGGTGGGATACGAGTGGAGAAGCAATTATTGCGTTTTTTCACTACGGTGCAGAGCCTGTGGTCCTCTTTTAACAAGTCTCAATCTTGTTTTGTAAAATATGCACAACAGATTCGAAGAATGGTGCAGATAGCTTGCGAATTCTGCTTTGTCAAGAAGTCATTTATTCTGTTTTAGTGATACAGATGGACAGACCAGACCATTCTTTGTTACAATTAAGTTTGGATTAATCCTTTTCCTCAAACCATGGGAATTTGCTATCAAATTGAAAAAACGTAAGGGGCGCTAAAACACTTAAGTTTTGTTCCTACTAGGTCAAACAAAGAATTGGTCAAAATTGACAATATGGGAACACCATCATCCATGTCTTGGCCACAGACTCTGGTCCCAAAGGGATCTATCAGCATCGATGTGGCCTGTCCTCTTTTTGCTCAAGTTCCACCAGGCTATGGAGAATGAGACCATGCTTAAACAGGTGCTAATGATCCTGTCATACCAGCACCATAGACAGTCACAATGGGGAGGAGCATTGGAACTGACTGTGCATAAAATCCCACAAATGTACTTCCGCCTGCAAGATCCTATCACTGATTAAAAGGGACAGACTTTTTTTCTTCATTTCAAACCTCAGAACAAAGTGACATTCCCCTAAGGTTGATTAATCTCGGCAATGAATGCGGAATGATACATATTTTTGAAGTAGACTTCTTTGAGCTGCTCCTTTATTGTCCTTGTTATGCCAAGGAGCAAATAAAGGAGATTGTAACAATTGATTATGTATAGGGGCTTTAAACTTGAGATTAAGTGGGTTCCCAAGGTAAACTTATTTTCACAGAAACCATTTTTCCTCTAAGCAATGGAGGGATACACGTCTGTCTAGTGCTAACATGCAATAAGACAAGTATCAGGTGGGGCACATTTAGGACAGCATTTTGCACAGCATTGGGGAAAATGTGTTGGTTTGCCTTTGGTGTGCCTTTTACTTTTCTTATTTTACATTTGTTCATGAAAGGTCATCATGAAATATTACACAGGATGTGTCATGGCCTGGCCCTTTGGGCCTAATTGATTGAGTGTTTGCACCTGCGCCCTGTTGTCTCGTTTAGGTTTTCATTGGTTCCTGGTATGCCCTTGTTTTGTATTTAAGCCCTTCCCTAGTTTAAGTCTCTTTGTTCTCATTTTGTTTGCATGTGGTTGTGTGTAAAACTACCTATGTTACATTTTAACTGAAATCAAAAACCACAGCATTATAAATCTGAAATCAAAAATTTCGTTTTGGGGGATATTAAATAAATGTCGGCTATTCTCCTTACTTTTTGTATGATGATACATACATGATACACCCTTTATGATGTCACTGTTAAGAGAACATAGAAATGTGTAAGCGTTTAGAAGAAATGTTAGAAACATTTATTGAAAACCATATTTTGGGGGGCTAATATTTTATAGTACTAATGGTTAGTTCCATTCCATAATTTCTACAACGCAACACCAAACATCTGTTGATGAAGACATCAGTAATTTGAATTGAGTTCAGAATCATTAAAACATTAACTGTTATCATTCCATAGTTTCTGTTACGGTAAGTTCTTTAGAGAGCCATTAAAGTCATTCAAGTATACTGCCAATTAAATCCAGAATGCCAGGGACCAGGTGGCCACCACCACTTGACTGAAAAGCCATTTGTTATACTCAATGATCCAGGAACCTGCGTGTAAAACAGACCTCTTCAATGTGAATCTGGATATTTTTGTAAGTTACTCCCAGCTCCATTGTGAAAAAAAGTAGTTCAAATTGAAAAATCCATCTATTCTATAAATTCTATAAAATGTCAGAACATTGGCACAGCAAATTGCAAAGGTGCTGTAAAGTAATATACAAGTAGTATTCTCAGTTTGCCACACCACAGAGAAAGGTGTTATTAACCACCCAGCCAGGTTTGAACTATTCAAAAATTCACCAAATATATACATTTTGGTTTCAAAATCATGGAAAAAATAAGCTGTAGTCTCAGTTCTGAAACGCTACGAGCTTATCCGCAGAAGGTGCTGAAACCACGCCCAATCAAGGGAAAGGTGTGTCAAAAGTGTCAAAAACCACTGCAGCTAGAAAAATGTATGCTTCTAGCATCTTTGTTGCACATCCGCACAAACAACTAGAGCCAGAAACTATTTTGGAGCCAGAGGACACTGACCTACCCAGTCAACCTTGTTCCACTCAATCTGCAACAGAATGGTAACTTTTTCCCCTATTTATGCAAGTTAGCAATGTCTATCACTGACTATCATAACCAAGCCAAATAAAGTTAGACTATCAATAATTAACATGAAACAAAACATATTTTGACTTGACCAGATTTATTTGTCTGTATGGTCACAGTCAGATATGCAGTACCATACAGGGACGTTCAAACGCATTTTGAGTTGGGAGTGCTGAAGATCAGTGGCATGCGTCCACAGGCAGTATTTCGTCTATAATGCCGAATGATTAGCGCTGTTGTTGAAAAAATTAAAACACGCTGGATTAAGGGTGACCAAATAAAACAGCTACTAAAATACACAATTGCGCCGTCACAGTTTGGCAGTCATTGGCGTTGTAAAGTGCAGCTGCAACTGCTGGCTGCAGCGAACGCTCCATGGAGTGGGAGTGCCGTGTGTAGCCCACCGGTGTAGCCACATTAGCAAACTAACGTAATCCAACGTGTAGCCGACATTAGGGATGCTCCGGTCGACCGGCCATCTATCGGAATCGGACGAATTTTGCTCTTAACACGCGTGTTAATTTCGGCCAGTCTGGGTTCCGGAGGTTTACACTCCATGCACACACGCTACATTAGGATTATTTTCCAAAATGTCATTGTGTGGAAATATTACGAAGTCTGTGACCAGAACATTGATATTGCAATCTGTAATATCTGCAAAGGGATAGTTAATCGCGGAGGAACTACTGCAGACATTTAGCACGACAAATTTGATTTGACAATTGAAGGCGCGTAACCCGAAAGAACACGAGTAGGCCTATAAATGCACAAATAATCAGTTGGACTTACCGAGTTAAAAAACTGAAAAGGATACAAATAACATAAATGAGGACTTTGGTCAATTGGTTAATGTTAGGAATCACTGATATAGTAACATACCTTAACATATATATATATATATATATATATATATATATATAGATAGATAGATAGATAGATAGATAGATAGATAGATAGATAGATAGATAGATAGATAGATAGATAGATAGATAGATAGATAGATAGATAGATAGATAGATAGATAGATAGATAGATAGATAGATAGATATGCAGGTTTCCCCCCAAAAATTCTTGTTCTGATGACCGATGAAAATCTGCTTCCCCAATGGGTGTTCTGGGAAATTGTAACAGGCACAAGAAAGTATCTAGATACCAAAAGTCAGAATGCTATGTCAAGAAAATGTATCACACTGCTGGGTGCTCCAGGTAATAGCACAACCATGTTAAGCATGCACAGACATGTTTCATATAATATATAAACTTGTTAATGATTTTGATTTTGATCTTGTATGGGATCAACAAAGGTATTTTAAAAATAAAATAAAAAAAATGACAACATAGTTGATGGCCAATACTGAATGCTGTTGGTTGACTTACTCTTGTGAAGTTGTCCCACTGGAGGGGCAGACCACATTATATTCTGGGAATTTTTCCCCAGTCTCTTCGGAATCTGAAGCACACCCAAATCTGATAGAGGGGAGAAAAGATGGAAGGAGAAAATGTTGCCTTATAAGAGGATAGAGGTTCGACTGATGAGCCTTCCTTACATCACAGTTGGTTGTCACAGTGGAAATGGCCTCCCCTCACACCTGTTAAATCTAACCTGAGGCTAGACAGAAGCTCTCAAATCTCTACAGTTGCACATGCCTCGCCTCAATGGAATCCATGTAATAATCCTAGCAGATGGCATGATGTGGTTTTGGTATTACCTGTAACATCATTACATCACTCCTTTGATAAAATGGGGGTGGGGGTGGGGGTGAAAAACATGATAGTGAAATTCAGATCACATTTTAATGGAGATTAGTCAGCAACACTGCCCGCATCCACTGCATCATCTATAGGCCCTCACTGCGATAAAATTCATTAGCAATGGACATTTGTTCACACGGTGGCAAAGACAAAGTAATCAATACAAAATATAGCTGTACATCAGATACATCTTGGCAATCCTTTATATATTTTATGTACGTACATTATCCCAGAATGGATCTTAATTGGCAATGTGTAATACTTCCTTCCTAAAACAGGCATACTTCTAAAATATATAGTTTCAGACTGTGCTTGTAATATAGTCAACAATGTCGTCATGAGAAGTTGCTTTTTCTCAGGTGCTTTCTTCGTGACATCTTCGGTATCGGAATTAAAGATCTTGATCTGAAAGTGGAAAGCACGAGCCCTGACCCTGACAACGCCTCAGCCTGTATTTACTTCTGATCTTATTTATCACGACCTTCTTGCTGATGCAGATCTGCCGTTTCCTCTCTGTGTACTGTTAGGACTGCATAGACATTTATCCTAAAGCAAGCAGAGCAAGTGATCATAGCTGTTTCCGAAAGATGTCATCAGCCAATCAAAATTCCACGTCCACGAAGGGTCATATGCATTTACATTGGTTTAGATTTTGACATTCAGTTTGTAAAATGGATATTTCTTGTCAATATATTTGATTGACTAGGCCTAGTTATTGTACCAACCTCCATTAAAAGTTTGGCATTATTTAAAAAATGTCCTCAAACACCACAAATACCACTGTAAAGGTAAACGTTTTTGAACTTTTGTCCTGGTAGCTCAAGCTGCAGTATATTAAACATAGATACATCAAACAGACTTTAACACTGCTTAAAAGTTATAGAGAAATTGGCAGTGCATATATTCTCCTGGCTTTTGATTTAATTTGATGGCTTGCCTTGCTGAGAAAAAAGATTAAATTATATTAATGGGTGATACAATTGTTATTATTGCACGCATAGAGCTGCAACACATTACAAATTACACTCAACTGGAAACAAAGTTATTTTTAGAAACAGTGGAACTCTCTCTTGACCGTCTAAATTCATTATAGAAGCAGAGATAGCTAGGGCTTTAATAGAAATGTTTAATACAAGTGTTGAGGGCACATGTAGTTAACCTAGGTTAATTCCCTCTCTCGCCTCTCCTTCTTTCATTTTCTCTGCAAAACATTATCTTGTCGTGCACACTTACAAGCACAAATAACTGAATCATTTGTGCAGCAAATGCATTGGAAGGCCAATTCAAACAAAAGAGCTAAGACATTTCTGAGAAAAAGAGCTTAATAAAGTGGTCGGGATTCAGTAAAATAATGGTGTGTTAGGTTTACTATATAGCACAAAGTGTGTGGGGAACAAGAATGTGTGGTAAACCTGTACATGTTACCACAATACTATTAAACAGACTGTTCAAAATAATAAATTAATAAAAGTCCTCATGTTCCACAGGTTAAATTGATCTGGATCAGCAACAGAACAAATAACAGGTCATGATAACATCATCAGTTCATGTTCTCTGAGCCCAACATTTGCCCCAGCCATTTCCAGAAAGATAATATGAGTTTACTCCATGTACATATTTTACAGTTAGAAATTATAAAAGTCAGTCTGTTTGTCTTTTACACCTGAATGGACATACCTTTAAGTGTTTTTGTCTATTGTCTAAAGGCTATCCAACTTGCTTGTAGTGTGCTGGATCAAAGACATATTATAAGTATCAAATCATAACTGGAATAGTCTTTATTTTGGCGGTATCCCCACCCAGGGGCAGAATGTTGATGGTGTCTGAGCAGGGACAACGGGTTTGCATCTCTGTCATCGTAAATGAACTCTACTACCATGGTAACAGCTATTGTTCATTCTTACATCAACAGTTTAATATTCTGCTTACAGTCTATCTACCAAAGGCGATACACAGGCTCTGTCAAGAAATTTTGGATCAGTATGTCTGTCACCAACTTTTGGAAAAAATAAAGCATGTTAAAAAATTATACTGTGCAACGAAATGCTTTTAAAATGTCTCCATGGAAAACAACATCTTTAAGCGTATATTACACTTTGTATTCAAATATGCACTGATTACTCTTGTCATTTAGTCCTCTGTGCTCTTCAAGTAAATCACAGGGTTTCTGGTGCTTTTAAAGGATGTATTATTTTATATATATATATTTTTTTACGTTTGCTACATACCTCCTGGAGGATATCATGAAATCAAATGCTCTTAGAGAAGGAGGATCTATACGAGCAGCCTGGGCCCTGTATTCAGCCTTAAAAAAATCTAGGGACGCCCGCCTAATACTAACCAATCTGGAGAGTTTTTGCGAGGAGGCACACCTACCTGTCAATCACCTCGCGTGCACACTAGAAATGTTGAAGACACTACCAAACGATTGAAGGGAGGGGCCATGAAGAGGGATAAGAGGAACCAAAGACTGGTTGGCATTTTTTTGTGTTGTGATTCAAATTCTTGCTTTTTTTATCACACTTTTCTAGACTTACATACTGCACCTTTAATAATTAGTGGACCTCTGATTGACGCCTATACCATAGTCTACCGATCCCAAAATACTGCAATTTGAAAATAATCACCCTCTCCACTGTATCCAAATTTCCACACAAATAAATAGATAAAGGAAAATCCACAAATACATTTTACTAAGAGGAAACTGTAGAATGACATTGTATTTTGTTGTATCACATTTTATGGTTGACAAATTCAAAAAAATATTTTAAAAAAGTATAGGATGATGGCGTGTTTCCAATTAGGGTTAAAAATCCACTCATGGTAGCGTAAAGATATATGAAGGTTTTACCACAACGTTTAGATAAACCTGCTGCTATAGCTCAGCAGACAGAGAAGCTGGGTTGACCAGACATTCAGAATCTTGAGAGAAAGTGTGAAAATGAATTCGACTCAAGACTGCCATCCAATGGAGTAAGGATGTATTGGATGGCATTTAGAGTGCATTCAATTAGGTGATTGCAACATCTCAATTTTTGTCATTGAGTGGATTGATGAGTTGTTTGAAGCACATTACCAAAGGGAGTTTAAGTTGAATACCAATATAAACATGCTTTTTCAAAATAACTGGATGGCATTGTAAGCATAAACACTCAAGACTCAAGCCACGATTTTCATGTCTTGACTTGGACTTGCAGTGAAAACTCGGACTTGGACTCGAGGTAATGTTGTCTGAGCATATATATAGTGTTACATTTGTGATTTATTTTTGTTCAAATGTGATGCTCTATCAGTAGTATATTAATGTTTTATGTTGACTTGGACTCGAATTTGGACTTGAGCATTGCTACTTGGGACTGTAGCCTACTTGGACTTGAGGGTTAGGAACTCAACTACAGAACTGACAAAAACAAATATGCCTTCCAAAGAGGAGATTGTTTGAAAATATTGTGAGCCAACGGATTGGTTTAAAAACGTTCTATTACAAAGCTTATTTCACAAAACAAATTACAATATCAGAAAATAAGCGGACAATTGAAACTTTTAGGTGATGCAGTGATGCAGATGATGTGGGTCCAAATATTTGTGTGGAAAAGATTACATTTTCTTTCAACAAATAGGTGGGCATTTTCATTTAGTCCAATTATAATTTCTTCATACACTCAAAACTCAAATAGAATAGGATGATGTAATTCATGGACTCTGTACAGGGAGGACACTTAGTCTCAAATGTGGTCAAGTGCGATGTTCACGTTCTTTTGGTTGCTTTTCTGGTTTTAGAAAGCATCTTAACAAGTGCCATGTAAGCAGTTCATTTGATTCTGTAGAAGACAGTGATTTTTATAATCCTTCAAATAACCTGACCACTTGTAATGCCACTCATGTTGAAGTGTCGACTGAAAATGTTTGAGTCTGAGTCATCTTCAACAGACATTGTAAATAGTTGTGCATCTGTAATTGCTGATCTAAAGGCAGCAGGTATAGGTCAAAGTGTTGTGAATTCTGTTGTGAATTCTGTGGAAGATATTGCCCAAGGTATACATCAGCATGCTAAAGAATCTGTCATAATGCTTGTGTTTTCTGATGAAAGACAAACCGAAATATGCAAGAAGGTTGAGGCATGTTTTGAGGAGTTAGAGAATCCTTTCACTGTTCTATATTCTGAGTACAAGGTAATTCAATGTATAAAAGACAAGTGGGAAACTGTAGACTCAGTGGAATGTGTAGCTGGCTCAAGACTTGACATAAGACGAAACAAAAAGACTGGAACATATGATCAGATAATAGTTGAAGACAAATTCATGTATGTTCCAATTTCGTCTACATTACAATCAATATTTGTTTGCAAAGCTCGGGTACCAACCACTCAAGACTCAGAGTCACCCTTTGTTCTCAATAGAAATGCACACTGTGCAGATACAGATGGTCTTGAGGTTGCAAACCCTCTGGGTTCCAAGGGAGGTGTTCATAAATTGGGTGCTATTTATTTTACTTTATGGAACTTCTCTCCAAAATGGAATCCTTGTTTGGCACCTGTGTGCCTTATTGCATGTTCAAGACCTTAAACGGTATGGTTTTAGTGAAATTCTTGCTCCTGTTGTTTGAGACATTAGTGTTGGAGAGTGAGGGTATTGACATTCCTTTTTACAATGGTTGTATGGCAATGCAGGTGCCCAGTAGCACAAAGGTTGTGAAAGTGCAATGGGCTAAATATCATGGGTTTGTTTACCACCGGCACCTGGTTATCTGTGGCAAACTTTAATCTGAAATGCCTCTGTTTTATCAGATTGATTCTGTTCTGATAATACATGAAAGACTGTTGCTGCTTACTGTGCCTTTATTTACTGTAGATTTTCAGGAACATTTCCATGCATATGAAGTCTCCAGGTTAAAACATGATTTTGCTTTCTTTCATGTTGATAGCCTGCAGTATCATAGGCCTTTTGACATAACAAATGTCATATGGAATGAATGACACAGCTCTATTTGTTGTCCCATATTGCTTTCTCTGGTGAGCATGTGATTTGCTATGTTGACATTGACGTATTGATCATTTCATTATAGGCAAAATGAGCAGGAAGTGTTGGTCATTGTCATCAAAATGGTTATTGCCTTTACAATAAATGCTGTTTACTGTAATCTTCTGTTATTGTGTTTGCTTTGACAACTCTTTAAGTGTAACATTTACACTTCTATTTTACTGTTTATTTCCCTCAAAATGTCATACTGGTCTCATTCCACCTAAAAACTGCTACAAGATCAAATTGCAGGATATAATTAGGCTCTCAGCCAATCACAATTAATCATTAGTCAGACAGTACATCCTCAATCCATTGGCAGTGCCAGGATTTCATAAGGATTATGACAATGATACCAATAGAAGTATAGTATAGTATGGTAGAAACAGAAAAAATACATCCTAAGTTATATGTAGCCTACGCCTACAAATTAATAGCACATGCAGTTTTAAGTAAATATTGAATGCACTTTAGAGCACTTTGGCCTCATGACTACAGCGATTTTCTTTCACCAAGTAACATAGTCTAATCCAATTGATATGCAGGTCCATAAATATGTATCATAGTCTTACTTTTCTAAAACAAAGACTTTAAATAAATAAATTCACAGGATATCTATGAATAAATTCTCGTGCACAAAAACTCAGCTTCAAAAATACAATACAGGTGATCCTTTATTTTTTATTGTTGTCTGTGGCAATCGCCTCATTAAATCATTACTTCCTATCAGGTTTCTACACTTACAATAATGTTGAATGTTCATGTCAAGCCCTACTGCTTAAATTAGTGTAGACAAAAATAGAATGGTCACTAACTTCCATTTTTGAACAGTAGTACCTTTAGTAGGTCTAGAAGGTGCATATATGGATCCATAGAGAAACCCTGGAGTCAATTGGAAAAATCTATCTAGGATCCACTTTGATGCAAATTCAACCCATTAAAGCACTTATTAAGTGTAGAATATAAAACATTAACAATATTAGACAAAGAAGCTAGATCATAAAACGTTGCCAATCTTTCTTCTTTCCAGGTGGCAGACACAATCAGCTAATTGCAAGAGCCAAAGGGACAAAAAAAATATATTACAGGCAATTAATGGCTAACTCATTTTGCATGCATATTTATGCTTACTGTAATTAATTTGTCATTAAGTGTTGATAGATGTCCCTGCTTGCAGCAGACATCAATCTGTAATTGCTCCTGGTGTTGCTCTGGATGCTTTATTCCACTACGATGAACAAGCACTAATTTAGTAAAGCAGCATTGCTGTCCAGGTTCTGCAACACAACGGTGTTGAGAGTCAACATGTGACAACTTGATGAAGTTTGGTCATGCTGTGTTTGGCTATGCATGAAACTCAGCCAAGGGATTGTTCCCTAATTTAATGAATGATCATGTTCCGCTCCAAATCTTGCAGTTTTCCTCATGGTAGACCTGCTCTATGTAAGGAGTGTTTAATTTATGATCCTGATAAAAAGGATGATGACAGTGAAAACAACAATTACTATTGGAGAAAATCTTGAGAATCTTGAAATTAATATTGATCAGAATTTCCAAACTGACCCCCCAAAAATTTTACAAATCATCAAAGTGTCAATACCAAACAGAGGATATTTATTATTTTGACATTAAACTGTATTTTTTGGCAAAACAAAAAACTTTAACTAATGATATAATAAAAATACGCTTTACATTTAACCAACTTTAGATACAGTCTTGAAAGCTATAAAATACTATGTAACGAAATACGTCAATTGTACAACCCTTCATGTCTATATTCTCTCCCTCTATATAGTCCCTCCAAACATGTGCAGTGGGAAATGGACCAAGAACCAAGTGTTTCTCAGTCATACCTAGACACTTATCTTACACCTTCAGCATCACAAATACGTCAAATCAAGAAGTTGTAAACGGTGGTTAAGACCCACTCTTTACTATATGTTAACTATACTATGCGTTCAGTGTATTATGTTGTCCGTTTTTGTTTTGTTTGGCCAAATTTCTGTAATCTAACCTACCAAAATGTTCAATTATATCGTTTGCAAAGGGTGGTGGGCAAGTACAGGTGTTGTATTGAAATTGAAGCCTATTGTCTCATCCAAAATTCTGTGGTCAGAAAACGACTAGATCTTCTTTATGCGTTTCCTAGGCCTCTGATTAAAGACAGGAGAGGTGCCCATGAGGGAGTCAGGGGAATGTGAGCCATAGCTGCCTTCAGAGGCTTCACCACCAGGAGAGGGCACCATCCCTGGCCCTGACTCGCTCATTGTGGACATGGGACCTGCGTCTTCAAACACGTCACCCCCAAGGACCCCGTGGTGGTGGTGGCTGGATCCCTGGCCCTCATCCCCATCCTGGGGTTCAATTTTCACCTGTGGCCACAAGGGGGAGGGGTTGGCTCCACCGCCACCTGGTGAAAAACATTAAAACAGGAGAAAGCAATAATATTATAATAATATGACACAATTTGTCTGCAATAAATGTTGTTAAAATGTTTTGTACCTTGACATTTTATAAATATGTGTTCTGTGTACAAGTCCTCCAAGCAACTTAATTGTCATAACCTATCATTTTGTAGATAAATAATGTGTTGTATAGGTGCTTGCACACCTGAATTATGTGGTGAGTGGTCCCCATCCAGACCTGTCGCCAGCCTTTCACCATGGGCCCCTAGCACCCCCATGGGCAGGGCCTGGTCCCCTGAGGCCAGATCTGCCTCAGGCTCCTCGCTTACTGGGAAGGAAATGTCACTCATGGGTTCCTCTTTGATCCTGGGGGGCTTGGAATCCTCCAGGGCCTTCTCTGGGTTCACCAACCGCTCATACTCATCTGACAGATCCTTGCATACCTGACAGGTGACCCAAAAGCAAAACGTTAAAGGCTCCTACAACATCTGGGAACCTGAATACAGAACGTTATAAAGGTTTATTGATTGAAAACATTTGAATCATAAAAATATTTTCTGCCAGTCCTCAAAGTTTTTGTACAAAACTTAAAGCTTTTACATTGCATCAATCTATAATTGCTCATGATGACAGAATGCCAGCTAAATGTATCATGCTTTTTTTTTTTTACAGAAACCAACAGGTATAGGGAATACGTCCTACTCTTTGGAACAAATGCATTTGGTTGGTATTTAAATGGTTGAAACGCTGTTGCTCAATATATTAAAACAGTAGATTCCCACCTGGAGCATGAAGCTGTGGTAGTCCTTAATGCGCACCTGCCAGAAGCGTTGCAGGGCCAGCACACTGCCAATGCCAACCTCGTGGAAGACCTGCTCCACCACATCTGGAAAGGGGCTCGCCCCGAGTCGTGCCTCCCGGTCCACAGCTACTCGCAGAAGTCTGCTTATGCGCAGATAGTGCTCGTTAACTAGGTCAGTCAGGGTCTCCAGAACGCTCTCCTGGGCTGACTCAAAGCCGGCGTGAGCCAGGATGGTGGCCACTGACTGATATAATAGCGGCCTACAGGAGGGCCAGCTCAGCTCTGTAACAGGCTCACCTTTACCCCTTTGAAGAGAAAGGTAGAGGTTGGAGAAATTATAAATAATAAGGATTGATTAAGAGGACCTGTGATCAGCCACTGGGGTTTGTCCTTTTCCAGAATAATAAAACGAGTAACAAAGCAATGAGGTGGCATACTGGAAAACACAACAACTCACTTGTAAAATTCACTCTCTGGGTCACTGTGGCGGAGCTGGAAGGGCTGCCGGGGGGTCTTGCTATCCAGGGGCATAAGGTCATCAGGCAGAGCAGGTGGTGTGGGGGGTCTAAGGGGCAGGTTTGCCTCCACCTCGTCTAGCCTGCTGACACCCTCAGAGGGTGCCAAATCTTGGCCCTGTGACTGGGCAGTTGCCAACAAGCCACGGAGGCGCCGGGCATGTTGACACAGCTGTACTGTGTGGATGGTGAGACTGCAGGGCTCCGAAGGGATGTCAAGCATAGTGGTGGGCCGGGGCCGCTGGGCAGAGGGTTGGTGCAGAGGAGGATCCTGCATCTCGACAGAACGGAACTCGCGCTGGAGCAGGTCGAAGGAGCTGCGGCTGGGCGGTGCACCAGCCGGCCCAGGGATTTCACCCCAGTAACGCATCATGCTGACTTGTCAGGCTTTCAATCTTAGCTGGCTTCACGCTACAGCCCAGAGTTTAGAAAAGGAAGTTTGTTGTTGTGTTTATGTGGCATACGGTGATTTGCAGAGAATAAAAGCAGGATAGTTTAAAACTTTGAAAACAAAATAACGTAACCCACCTTGTATAATAAAAAATACGTTAGACGCTTGAACTGGGTGGCATTAAAAAGACGGATGAAAACGAGTCAAGCAGCAACACTGTCTTGCTAGCGCTTAAGTTTCTGAAAGTTAATTATGGGAGCAAGTTATATACCTCACGTTTGCTATTTAACAATAGCAAATACGGAAATTATTTTACAGTCTTGCGTAGAAGCTTGGCTTGCTTCATTTGGTAAATTCAAAACAGTTTCATAGCAGAGGTCCGTGGTCTAAATGCCACCGGGTATTACATTTGATTATGCGTAATAGTTCTGTGAACAAATTCTCGAATATTCGTTTATCAAAAAACAAACAAACCAAAAAAACAAAGAAAAATACTGGCTTTTTCCCTAGTAAACTTTTAAGATTAACAATATCTATGTTAACATATATTATGTATTATATTAAAATGCACCTGTTATTATTTGTACAGCCAACCTTACGGATGGATTTGAGCGTCGGACAATACATGACATGGCGACGGTATTATCCCCACAGGGCTGCGAACACAATTCAGACAAGGAGATGGACACTGTAACGGAAGCAGTGGATTGCCATCCTGGAAGTTATATCGCCAGCGAAAAGAAAGATTCGACAAATAATGATGAAGAAACAGAAGATCCTTTCAAGAAACCAGCTCTTTTTGCAGCGCCTTCTCTTGCTGGGAAACGCTTTGTCGTTGAATCTAAGACCAACCTAAAATCACATGAGTCCAGCATTGGAAAAGAACAACATTCCGCTATCTCTGATAATGTTGTTGTACATTCAGATGAGTATACAGCAAAAAGCAACGATGATGATTTGGATAATGAAAATGATACACCTAAAGTAGTTTCTGACGACGAAAAGTCGTCCAACAAAGAGAAAACAGTTCCACCTGTCAAGACGCAGGATTCTAAACCAAGACTACCCTTCAAGGGACCCTTACCCGCTGGCAAATTTAAACCTCACCCTCCTCTTCCATATACAGAGCCCTTATGGGGGGGAGTGGCTGACATTCCATATGCTCTCGAAATTCTCAAGGATGGCTCCATACTAGATTCGATCCCCCTAACCCAGAACAGTTATTTTGTGGTCGGACGATTACCCGTCTGTGATTTATCTTTAGAGCATCCCTCAATCTCCAGATATCATGCAGTCCTACAGTATCGCAAAGAGTCTAGCGGAGAGGAACCTGCCAAAGGAGAAGAGAGAGGGTTTTATATCCATGACTTGGGTAGTACTCATGGTACCTTTGTAAACAAAAACAAAATACCCCCAAAGACGTTTATTCGACTCAGAGTAGGGCATGTCATTAAATTTGGGGGAAGCACCAGGCTTTTCATCTTGCAGGTAAAGTATTATTTGGTCAAAGAAACATGATTGACGGATTAAAAGAAAAAATATTGCCTTGATCATGTTTACTTTTTCTGTTTGCCTGCAGGGTCCAGAATTTGACGAGGAGGCTGCTTCTGAGCTGACCGTAACAGAGCTGAGGGAGCGAAGCAGGAAGCAACGGGAGGAGCTGGAAAAAAGAATGATGGGAGAAGTCTCGGATGAGGACGACGACGATGAAAATGAAAAAGAAGCAGAAGGGCAAAGTGGCACGTGCCAAGGGAAAAAATCGAAAGATGATTCAGGCTGTTCTTGGGGAATGGGTAAATATTTACACTGTCCATTATCTGCATTTCATTTTCCTATAGTAGACGTTAAAATGTAAGTCATTGACAAGGATGTATTGCTCTAACCATCTACCCTAGCTGAGGAGGCAGCTCCTGATGATGAAAGTGAGGAGAACCCCTTTGCCACAGAGTTTCAGGAGGACCAGGAAGCTGCTTACCTGAAAGACCCCAAGAAGGCCCTTCAGGGCTTCTATGAAAGAGAAGGTGAGGCATTTTTAATTTTTCCTACTGTATCTCATTATCCATAAGCCATTGTCTCTCCTTTCTGTCTCTCATGAATGCATTATTATTTCTCCAACCCCAGGGGAGGAGTTAGAGTTTGAGTATGAGGACAAAAATCACAGTACATGGCTCTGCAGGATAAAGTAAGTGTACAGTTGATGGTTTTCCACAATGCCAATATGAATAGCAGTTTATTATTGGGGATTTAAGACAATTTTTGTATTACAATTCTGTCCAAAATGTTCATGCGTTATAAAGGAATAATATAATTACAGCAAGCGGGACCAAGTAAATTAATTCCATAGAATAAAAAGTCTAAATTTACATAATGTCTTGCCAAACAAATAAATTGAGGGTTTCTTTAACCTTACATAAGCTCATTAGCTTCTTTCTCTCTCTCAGGCTGCCAGTGGATGATGCCATGGGGCGGCAGCTTGTTGCTGAGGTGACCCACACAGGCAAGAAGAAGGATGCTGCTATCCAGTGTTGCTTGGAGGCGTGTCGCATCCTAGAAGCCAGGGGACTGCTCAGGCAGGAAGCAGGTGGGAATACCATGATAGGTTACATTTTTGAAAGACCTAGGCTGTCTTATTGTCGGGAATATTTCAATGATCTCAACATACCCACATTTGTTCCGTCCAGTGTCTCGTAAGCGGAAGAAGAAGGACTGGGAAAATGAGGACTTTTATGACAGTGATGATGATACCTTTCTGGATCGAACTGGTGCCGTAGAAAAGAAAAGGCAGGAGCGCATGAAGAAGGCAGGCAAGATTGAAGAGCGGCCAGACACCTATGACTCATTGGTAACAATCTTCATAATTCTTGAACTAAGTTTGACCATGTCGTGAAGGAACAAAGGGCACCTCGAGCTCCTTCACTTCAACTTGTATTTTTGAATTTCTGAAATACATACTTTTTTGTCTGAATCAACTTTTATCAATAGCATGTCCTGTATTGGTTCCATTTCTATGCCTCGCATGTTTTTGCTTCTCTATTAGGTGGTGAAATTAGCAGAGGTGGAAAAACAAATAACAGAGACACAGAGCAAGCTGAATAGCTCAAGCAGAGGTGAGTGATGTACAGGAAGGTCGTTTTTTCCCCTTTTTGGTTTATTAGGTTTGCTGTAGACTGAGGATGCGTCTTTCACTTGTGTATTTATTCTTTCTGGTTGTCTTTCACAGGCAGCTCCAATTCATCCGCAGACGACCCTCTGGATGCCTTCATGAGTGTGGTGCAGAACGAGGCGGCACTCGACAACGTGGAGCGAAGGAAGCTGCATGTGCACATGGCCGACTTGCGCAAAGAAGCCCATAGACTCCGTCGTCTAGTGGAGCTCACACGGCCGGCTCAGATGCCCTCACTGCAGTCTGGGTGAGACATGTCACTTCCACATAGACTCAAATGTATGATGTGGCACAATGTTAATGAAAGGGAAATCAACTTCAAACTTGTGTATAAATTCATTTTTACATTCAATTTGTAATGTCTGTGCCTCTATGTGATTATTATCTGTGCTTTAACACTGACACATGAATTATAATGTTTCCTTTTGGTAGTGTTGGTATTGGTAGCTCAGATCTACAGAAGCCCAAGAAATCCTTGCCTCTGTTTGGTGCCATGAAAGGAGGGAGCAAGTTTAAATTGAAGACTGGAACAATAGGGGTATGTCCTTTTGTTGAAAAGAACACTTAATGCAACATATGCACTCTCCAAAAAATGAGACGCTTGATTTTAATCTTATTACCTTGGCTGCTCTTTTTGGTTTGGTTCTGGAAGTGTACCAGCTAGTGCTATTAAACAATTGTCTTGTATCTATTTTATAATGTGTCTCCCTCACATTCTACCGTGGTTTTCCTCTTTCGGCTAGATGTTGCCCCCTAAGCGTCCCAGCCTGCCTGCAGAGCTCTTTAACATGAAAGAGCTCCCATCAGGTGAGGAAGAAGAAGAAGAGGAGGAGGACGAAGAAGAAGAAGAGGAGGGTGGGAAAAGTAATGAAGAGACCGAAAACTTGGCTGATTCGTCCGAACCGCGACAGTCCCCTGAATCCACTTCACACCAAAGCTCCAGCACACGATGTGCTAGAGAGAAGCAAACTCAGTCAAACAGTGTTAGACAAGGTTAGAAATCCACCTCATTACTCCAGCAGTAATAAGCAAATTGCCTTATTGATCCATACAGTGTGTTAGACGGTTTCAGATATCTTCAGGTGCGTTAACTTGTTGCTAACGCTTTCACTCCTTTTTATTTCATATTGCCACTAGGTGGCAGTAGGCACAACTACAATTTCAAAAGCAAACAAGCATACTGTTTTATACATATTTGGGTGTCTTAAAAATTATTTTTAGATGTGCTTTGACTGTTCAGTTCCTGTTAACACATTCTAATTTTTTGTTGTGTATAGGTCGAAAACTAGTTAAGAGCAGAGATGATGAATCCACTGAGGAAAATGCTGAAACTATGGAGCACCAAAACATCATAAAAAGTCAACAAAGTCTTGGTGTGTATCATTAAAATGGTGAAGTGTGTGTGTGTGTACAAGTAATGTTAGTGTGTCCATTAGACACTGTTTAAGAATTGTGTCAAGTTTCCTTCTCAGTCATCTAAGTATTCCCATCTCTTTGCAGAACCCAAAGAGGGAGCAGGGGAAGAGCCAGGGGCCAAGCCTAGTCCAAAGAAGAGTATCAAAAAGAAAATGATTGGACCCAGCAAGGTAAGCTAGGATGAAGGCAGTTACCAGGCTTCACTTTGTTTAACAATACACCACATACTGTATGCTGTGCAGTGAAAAATAATTGGCACAGCAACTTTTTATGAATTTTGGGCATGGTCAGATCTTTAAACAAAATCTTAAGGTAAATAAAAGGCACTTTAATTGAACAATTAACATTAGATGTGGATACTTATTTATATTTGTAATTTATGAAATTAGGCTACCTTATTTGAAAAAGAATCGCCCGGAACTGTCAGTAACCGGTTAAGCCACCATTAGGAGCAATAACTTGAACCAAACTATTGTTGTAGTTACTAATCAGTGTCTCACAATGCTGTGGAGGATTTTTTTTGGCTTGAGTTATCAGTCACTACAATAAGCGTGTGGTGGCTGTTACTGATGAGAATTCTAACGTAGCCTGTTACGTCTCGGGGTAGTTACTCTTTCACGTTGGGACATTAAGTGTAGTATATCTTTCATTGCCGGGAATAAAATAAGCCACCAAATATTTTGTTATTGTTCACTTAGCCAAATAAATGTGAGAGATGTGGGAAAAAATGCTGAAAATGTGACGAGGGCAGATACTTTTAACAGCACTCTATTGCACCTCTGCTTAATAGAAAAACGCTGAACTGCATTCTTCTATGTCAACCGTTTCTTATTCCCTTTGTTTGCTCTTTTTTACTTGTAGCGCCCAGCTACCCTTTCTGGCCAGTACCCGGAAGATGACCCCGACTACTGCGTCTGGTTGCCGCCCACAGGTATCAACAACTCACTGGTGCTAACTTGTTAATCCTTGTGACAGAGCTGTTGTCAAAGCCCTAGGCAAAGAAGTGATAACCTGTCCTATACTACATAGGTACGTGGTTAAACACAGCAGGGGTCGAAGTTAACTTGAGGGTGCCTGGTGTCCTAATCTGACCCCTAACTCCTCCTTTTTATATTATGTACGAATGTTTGCCAGTGCCCTACATTGCCCTAGACTTAAGGTCATGTGCCGGAATGATCCCACAACTTGTATTTTCGTTTATAAGAGAGGACATTAGTTTTGATGTTCAAGGTTTTAGCAATGACACATACATTTTGTAATCTGTTAGGTGGTTTATATTAGTTTTTTTTAACAAAACAATTCCCCTTCCTTCCAGAATTAGGAATCCAGTTGCATCCCTAGGTACACTTACAAAGTATAAAGTCAGTAGAGGAAAAAGTTGGGAAAGGCTCTCCTACTTTCTCACTGATACAGCCGTCAATTATCTAAATACTCATGTATGAGTTAAAACCTGCAGTCCAGGTGGATTGACCCTATACAAACCATTATTAAATCCATACCAGAATTAATTGGATTGTAAAACCACTATAAACGCTAAATGCATTAGCTTGTAAGATTTTGAAGATAGTCACGTCATTACCACCAACATTTTAGTTCCTTGCCGATAGTCTTTAACCGGCGGTCTACAAAAATTGAATAATCATACAGGATATTTTGAATGAGAATGTTTGACAACAAACATAGCATAATTACTTGAGGATAGACCTTATTGCGAAACTATAACTTACTAACTGAAAATGTTTTGTATTTCCAAGGTTATGAATGTTTTATTATTTATTCTCATTTTAACTAAGAAGGTGTTGGGTAATATCTTAACTGCATGTCAATATGACTAACATTTATGAATTGAAAACCCGCAGGTCAGTCTGGAGATGGCCGCACCCACCTTAACGAAAAGTATGGCTACTGAACGAAGATTGGCTTCTGAACAAAGTTTTTCTACACTCTTTCTATCTCTACTAAACTCAAGTTTATTCATTCAAAGTACTCCTCCAGCACCTCCCTATATCCATGCCCTCAAATCTTTAGCATGGTTCAACATCATTACTGCTCACACTGTAGTCACTTTCCTACATGTGGTCTGCAAATATGATCAGCAGCAGCGTCAGCTGCATTTGATAACCAATTTATGTTCAACATTGTATGAGAGATAACCTAGCTGGAGGTTTTCATAGTCTAACCTTTTGGAAAGACAAGCTAAGAAACCACACTGCAACAGCACTGGTTTGTGTAGAAATTGTTGAGAAGGAGATGCTGAGAAGGTTGCATGGTTTATTTGTTAATGACCAAGCAGCCAATACATTTGGCAAATGTTATTACGCTCAAACAATAATGGACTAATCAATTCACTGCTAAAAGTGTCTTGACTGTTATCTTGTGCCAACAGAGCACATTGGCCCACTAGCCCCATGCCTTACCAATGTATACAATATAATGGATGGCACTGGAATTTTGCTCCTTATTTTACTTGGCAATAAAGATTTCCGTCAGAGCTTGAATTTAGAGATAAATGTCAATGCCGAATCCAAGTCTGTATTCCTTCATCATTTGGCTCCCTTTGCATTTAAGCCCACCTGACAGCCTGAAAGTATCCATCCCCTAGGGAGAGAGAGAGAGAGAGAGAGAGAGAGAGGAGAGAGAGAGAGAGAGAGGAGAGAGAGAGAGAGAGAGAGAGAGAGAGGAGAGAGAGAGAGAGAGAGAGGAGAGAGAGAAGAGAGAGAGAGAGAGAGAGAGAGAGAGAGAGAGAGAGAGAGAGAGAGAGAGAGAGAGAGGAGAGAGAGAGAGAGAGAGAGAGAGAGAGAGAGAGAGAGAGAGAGAGAGAGAGAGAGAGAGAGAGAGATTTGCTGACCATCTGGACTCTTGGGTGTCATTACTGGATGAAATGCAAGCCGATAATGAGTCAAGCTTACTCTCTCTGTGTGTGTTTGCCTGTGCCTGTCCTTTTTTTTGCGTATTGCTTGGCCCTCCTCAAAGTTCTCTTTTTAACCAGATCTTCTTTACGAGTGACTCAGCGTTGAATTCCCTACGTGTGTGAAGTGGGTTAGTGTGCGTGCATGTGGCAATCTGCCTAGAGTGGGATTACACTGCTTCTAAGGTCCCACTGCATTGGTGTGCCATCGCTCCCCTCTATTGCTCTTTCCACCCTCTTATCCAATCTCAACCCTCAACCCACAAGTTCACCTTTTAATCCTGGCAGGATCCTCGTAAAAGTCATTTGTTATTTGTTACGTGTATTTGTATAATAAAGATGACTATAGTGCAAACATTAACATGTTTCTAAATTATTTTTTACGGCCACCATCGCTTTCTCAGCTTGACTTTCCTTCACACACTCCCACTTCTCACTGCTCTCACACCCAACAAACTATGATGGGTGTTGACGTCAGAGCTTCTCCTCTTTTTCACACACACACATCCCATGAGCATGTCTTGTTGTCTGATCTGGCACTAAGAGGCTTGTGGGATTGGCCGTAGATCTTTGGTGGGATGTTCTGTGGTGACCCAGTGAGAAAGAGCTGGAAACCAAGCAGCCATATTAGTTCTTGTGAAGCACACTCCACATACTGTGACACTCCACAACTTCAAATGACCATAGCACTGAAAAGATGGACACATTTCACAAGGTAATGTGGGTATAAGCTCATGTATTGAATTTTATTAGGAGACTTGTATAATGTATGTATAATATAATTCCATTAATAGCCTTAATATGTGCACTCACCTCCCACAAAAGACTTATTCCTGGAGATCAATATTCTGGTGGTGTTTTAGATCTATCTTTCATGTCCATTTTGGGCTGCAAACACTACGTCTTACAAGCCCAGGCTACAGAGCTGGGCAAGAGTCCCAGCCTAAACATTCATTAGGACCGGGCATGAGGGTACGCAGACCTGGGGCCTAGGGGACAGTTGCATGCCTAAAAGAGACAAATGGCCACAACTAGTCCACTCATTTTACAGAACATTATGACATACTCTTCACACCATCAAGTCTAGTGCCCGTATCGTCATAACATAGTGATGCGACTTAGAGATCAGGTGATTCCAGGCTTGGGCTACAAGCTGCAATAGCAAAAATAAACTGTCGGTAAAGATTCAAATATCAGTCTAATGAAGATGCGTTGGGCATTTATCCATTATGAGTGTGACAAACAAAAATGTCACAATGTTTCACTCACTTTAGTGAGTCTTGGTTAGAGTGGTGAGTGGCTCTTAACATGACCAACAAGGGATACATTCATGTGCATTTGTTTCTGTTCATATCTGTACTCATTACTTTGGCATGCTGACCTTCAAAAACCTAGTCTTGCCTTAGGTTACATCCAACTGAAATGTAAGTTCAAGGCAAATAAAGGAGAGGATCTGGATTGGGGTTTTTCTCAAACCTACCAGTGGCAAGGTGTTTCAAAGATACACTATTAAAGGTGTTCGAAAAATGCATACAACTAACCAATACATGACTGGGCACCAATCAGACAATATTTGTGTAGTACATTTCTTATAGTTCTTATTTAGACTTAATCTGCAAAAGAGAGCACAGCACAACTCATGCAGGAACAAAGATACAAGTAATACATCTTTACCTGATTTTCCTATTGGCTAATATTTGTAGAACATAGTAACATGTTAAAAGATTGACTGATGAACTTCAGTAACATTCTGATTGAACTTGTCATGGACTAGTAGAATTTACTAAACACATCCAACAAAGAAGCTCTCAGACAGGCTTTCTGGAAGTGTGAGCACAACCCCATATTTGTTGATAAGTTTACCAGGAGTAAAACTCATACAGTGCCCAGAGATCTTGCAAAGGCCAAAACCTTGTCCATAGCTGTAAACTTTTGATTGTCTTATGTGCACATGCCTTGTCAGTCTCTTGCTTTAGACAAATGTGGGTTTTAAATAGTCGCCTGTTCCTTTGTACATCCTCTTGAACTTTGTTTCACCATTCTTCACTCTCTACTGCAGTTGATTGACAATAAGCTAAATACCTGAATGAATCACTAGAATCAGATTTTCAAAAAATAACATTTTTCAATTTTCCTTGCTTTGTTGTCTAGGTCGTTTTGAAGGACGGTCAGGGGTAAGAAATAACAGTATAATGTCAAAGTGAGATTCCTGAGAGTCGATCGTTCTGACCATCAGACAGGCTGTATGGGTTTGTGCTGGTCATTCATATAATAGTCACTTCTCAGCTCAGTTTTCTGATTTAAAAAGATGAGACGAGTAGGTGTCCAGGATGTTAAGAATCAGGCATAAAATGGAGAATCTGGCAGAGAACTCCTCACACATGTGATGTCTCTTCAGAAGGGGTCAGGGGGCTGCACGGAGGGGCTGTACTCAGAGATCGGAAGGCGAAGATGGAGGGGTCATAGGTATACCTGGGTGGAGGACGAGTCCCCGTCAGGTTCTGTGAAAAGAGAAAGGGCAGGAGGAAGAAAAAAAAATACATGTTGGAAGTGATTCAATTTGCATTCGAGTTGATCCTGTAGCGGTGTGTGTCTAGTGTAGTTGGACAACATGCACAGGGTTTAGGTAAGTTCAACAAGTTACAAGTTAACAAGTCGGAAGTATTAACGCACAGTGCATGTTTACTGTTCAAGCCTTGTTGAATGCAACAGGACACTAGCTTAACATACCTTATTAAACCACACTTAATATTTGCAAACAATGATGCAACGTATTGTAAAGTGTATCAAAATAAGTTAATTATACAATTTCCCAGAGTGTCTTCATTTGCAAGGTCGGTTGGCTTTTTCACTGCACAGCGACCCTGGATCCTCACTCACAGCTCTGCAGGCCCCATCTAAAATTAGCCCAGGTCATTTTCCTCCTAACAGGAAACAACCGGAAATGGCTTTGTGTCATTTGGCAGTGAGGCAGCACTTTCTCCAGGCTCTGCTCAGAGGGAAGGCTCGTGGGAAGGTGGTCATGGTACAATGCGGCTAGGCTCACTATACACTGTAATCAGGACTTTTTTGCAGGGAAAGTGACAGTGTGTGAATGCATGTCTGTCCGATTATCTGTCTGTTTCTGTACACAATTAAAGAGATAGCTTTTAGTTTAGTGTGTCTATGACTCCCCAAAAATATTAGTGTCCCAAGACATAGACTGTCCTTTCACACACTGCACTAAAACAACCTAGAAATGTGTTTCCAAGACTTCAGGCCACATCTTGAGGGATTTAATGTGTCGACGGTCCTCGTAACTTAGCAGCAATTCTCAAAGGCACGTCAAAGTGGATAACACCAGCTATGCATTTAACAAAGCTAAATGCTTAACAGGGCAAACGTTTTCAAATCTTCCCATCTTGTATCTAGGCTATACGTCAGTTTCGCAGCTGGGTTTCCTTAGTGATGGATCCATAAACTCCCCTGTTCTATTAGCAGGTTAGCAGTTCCATTAGATTTATCCAGCCATGAACTGATGGACGTTAGGACCTAGAGGGGTCAAAGAAAGGTTAAGCTGTACCGTTGCCAAACACCAAAAAATAAAATGGTACAATGTATATGGTTGAGAATCACTGATTTAATTCAATTGAATATTGCCCTTATTATCTATTCTATTTGAATTCTAGAAAGCCAGAAAACTGTGTCCATGTCCAATTAGAGAGTCTAGCTAGCATGGAATATTGTAACATAAAACAAATGAGTGCATGAGTGGAAACATTTCAACCTATCCATCTCAATCAATTATTCTCCGTTTTCACTTTTCTCTTTCTAGCCCTTCACAGGGACTGAAATTAGACGCTGCTGGCTCTCTGGTGCTACATCCTGGGAAAGCTCTCCCCTCCACCTCCCACCTCCCATCTCCATCCCCTAGAGTGAGAGGTTCAGCAGCAGCAGCTATGTACTTTCCTACTGTTTCGACAGGATCACCCAATACACAGACACACAAACAAACACACAAAGGGAATAACAGTGCTTATCCCTGCATCCACAACGGACTCTCAGCCAGGCCCCATCTTGTAAACCTTGGAGGCCCCCCTATACCCATCAGTCTAGATCGGGTGTCTCAACTGGACTGAGGCCAGGAAAAAGAGATAGTGTGTGTGTGAGTGTGTGTATGAAACAGAGAAAAGGCACGAAGAAAGCAACAGAGCAGAAAGAGAGGAGAGTGAATGAAGGTGAGAATTGGAGCACTCAAAAAGAGGACAAACCGAGGCTCTCAAATCGCAACACTTTGAGCATGACATTACTGTGCTACAAAATGTATTGGCCAAAACATATCAAAGTCCCACACACATCGACATGACGGTGACAGCAATACCACCGACACATTGGACGAATACTAGAATGAGATAATGAGCACTATCAGTGGAGCAAAACAGATAGCAGCCGGCCAGCTATAAATGGAAGGTGACTTCATCCCAGTTAGTACACCACAGGGCAACCACACACTCCTCCTCCATCCCTCCGTTTCTCTGCCGCTCGCGCTTCTTCCTCCACCACTTTGAAAGATGAGCCCCAATTACATATTGAGTCATCGTTGCTTAGACACTGCCAGAGCACTTTTTAGACACATGGAAAGCAACAGCGGTAGTAACCTCGCTAGAGCTGCCGATGGCCAGCGCGCATGCAAGAAACGGAATGGGGTTATAAGTAATACATGTGTATTAATGTTTGTTTTAGTGTGTGTGTCACCACGTGTATGTGTGCGTGGCACAAACACACACGTGTCATAAGCTAGAGTTTACACTGTCCCACACAATGTGACAATGACGTCACTTTCTCACCACACTGGGCGTCCTTCTGGAGTGGTTGGTTTGTGCCAAGGTGCCCAGGCTCCTTCCAATCTCCTCTTTCTCTGCTGCTTTCCGACACAATATTTCACAAATTTTAAAAGCTAACCCAGCAGGCGCACCTGCAAACCTAGGCTGCTTAGCCATTCTTTAAAATGATTTGTGGAGGACACCTTGCGACCATAAGATCTTGGAAAAGTTGCAGATTAGCAGCTAACTTCTTATCAACATATTGTGTTAGCTGAAACAACGTTTTTTCCCTGTCTTTTTGAATTTTGCTTATGGACTCAAATAGAGCCAAATGCTGTTGTGGTCTGTTGACTCTCTGAGTCAGTTTTAATGCATCACTGGCATAGCTCTGACTCTATCCGAGCATGGGAACCAACACAGTGCCAGATGCTGTCCCAGCATGCACTTGGAAGGGCATCAAGGTATTGGCGAGGAAACAGACTTGGTTGCTTATGGGGGCCAAATGACCCCTCAGCCTTATCACTTTGGTAACTGACAGACAAACTAAACAGGCTTATTGTTGCTTTGTGTATAAGGGAACTGATTAACGTGCTTAAAATTATTACCACCTACATCAACAACTGATCCTTTCATATAATTCGAGGCACTGTCAGCTATGCACTCATACATTTCATTTCAAATATAAAACTAAGATGAATAGCAACCAACTCACCCTTATCTTTATGGTCCTTGTTTTCCCTCACAGTTCTTTTTCAGCAGCATTTTTGGGAAAACAGACATGCACATTGGTACAGACACTACTTGTACTATTATTGTGATTTCATAACACTATATTTATAACCTTTCATAATTGTTTCTTAAATTAATTGTTTCTTAAATTAGCCCCCCCCTCCCCCCTCAATGGACAGAACATGTACTGTAACATCCTACCTCATACCATTCCCTGTTATTCTCATTTAGCTAAACTGGTTGAAAGGCACTGAATACATAATATGCGATTGCCACAGCTCCTATTGTTATCGAAGTGAGTGAGTTTGGTTGGACTTAACTTCAAGATCACCCACCTCTTGGAAAGTTTTTTGTAATGTCAGTAACTTGAATAGGTGTGCTGTTGTGTCTAGTTTACCAGACTCATTCAAATTGGGGAAAAGTCAATCATCTGATATCTGGTCACAAATAATTCAGACATTTGGTGACTACCAAGGAACAACTCCCATAAATAGCCATCATTATCAAAAGTTTATAATTAATAAGCAAGCAACAAGTGCCGGCGACATCAACCACATGTGACCGGCACATTAAGGGCATAGAAACAGACATCTGCTGTCTGTGACAATCACTCCAACAGACAATGGCACTTCGCATCTGAGCAGTTGGGTGAGGATTAGCATGCACAAAATGGATTAGCAGGAACTCAAACTAAACAAGTGGATAACCCGCTGACCCCGTGCATAAGAATATGATGAGATAAATAAATAAGTATTATGTCACCCTGTAAGACTTGCCTTTTTTCATCTCTTAAACAGCCAATCTCTTCCCTGTGCATGTTCTCCCTGTGTGTGTGTGTGTGTGTGTGTGTGTGTGTGTGTGTGTGTGTGTGTGTGTGTGTGTGTGTGTGTGTGTGTTGGAGTTCAATTTAATAGTACAGTCCTGCGAATATAAAGTATACGTAATGTCAATGTGAAGCTTGATGCCTGCGATTACGACAGTATGGTTATTAAGGATGTCCAGCTAAAGGGTAATGCCAAAGCACTGTCTGGTGCTACCTCTAAAGGCCCCCTATTTGTATTCCCCTCCACCTCCTCCCATTCCTCTTGACTGAGCACCACACACACAGACACACACACACACACCCAAGATCCTCACACATTGAGCGTACTAATACATCGTCTACCAACATAAAAACCAAAAAATATTTAAGCACAGCAACACCCTGTATACAAACAGATAGTAAGAAAGATAGGCAGACAGACACAAGCACACACAGACACACAGACACACAGACCCAACAGACACACAGACACACAGACACACACACACACACACACACACACACACACACCACACACACACACACACACTTTAATCCTTGGGTATTTTCTTCCCTTTGGCCCCTCTCACTGCTGCCCGCCCGTCTCTCATCGTCGTCGTCTCCTCAAAAGACCTGTACACATATGGACCCCTCGAATCCCATCGCCAGTCAGCACAAACACACTCAGTCACGCACAAGCACACACACACACACACAAACACACACTCGACCCATCCTCATTCTGGGCCAACAGGGATATTGGGTTTTAACGATCACTGGACCAGCTTCTCTGTGACTCATTAGCCAATGTCGTTTTTCTGTTGTTTATTAATCCTCTCCGTCTGTCTCCACCCCTCTGTCTTTCCCTCGCTCGCCAGCTTTTGTGAGAAAGGAGGGCAGACATCTGCCGTCCGTGCCTCTCTCTCCTTCATCTCTCTGAGGCGGACCACCATGGTGGAAAGCGTCCGGACATAACAGACGGGTGTGTGTGTGTGTGTGTGTGTGTGTGTGTGGGACGTTATTGTACCCTCGTATCAAATCCTGTGCTCAACGTAATAAAGCATACGTCTGGTTGTGCAAGGCCCTCTTCTTGTATGCCCTAGTTGCTTTCTAAATCAAAACATCCAGTTACTTACTGCTAATAGCTAAGCTACTGTAGGTTCAGAAAGGGTTTCATCCCCTAGAATATTTACAAGATTTAAAGTAGCAATCAATACGACAATGCTGTGGTGAAGTGTTGAGATGGGTTTCACTTTTCCCAACGTGAGGATGAACAAACAGTATGATTAGTCTATACAGAATGCAACAAGGTTGTAGGCTAAGCGTGCATCGCAAGTAATGCTAACCTGTTGCATTTTCTCCAGGTCAGGCTGGGTCTCCTTGCTCCCCACCGTAGCTGTGTCTGTGTTTTCTATAGGGAGCCGCTGACTGGTCAAAATGTGTCAAGATGATGGGCCGGATGGTTGGCTGCACCACTTGCAGCTGGTACCTAGCACGGGGAATGGCTTGAGGCTGCACGGCGGCTGGAGCTGAGAGCACGGGACTGGGGGAGGCTGCCAAGCAAGCCATGGGCTCCACCTGCGGCCTCACGGAGGGGGACGGAGCGGGGGGCCCACAGACGCACAGGTCATGCACCTCCTCGTCACTGGAGGTGCTATTCTGGTGATCCCCATAGCGGTGGTTAAGACTCGACACCCACTTCCTGCCGTCGCCACGACTAATTCGTTCGAGTTCCTCCTCGGAGGAATGGTGATCCAAAGTAGGGTCTAAGAGGAGGCGTAGGCGGCGTAACCGGGCTGGGGACAGAGGGTCCTGGTTGTGCTGCTGGTTGGTGGCCAGAGGAGTGAGACCGCAGTTCCGCCGCCTTTCTGAAGGGAGCGATGAAGGCCAAAGGTTAAAAATGTAAGTGGAGTAGAGGGAGGCTAATGTTCATCAGTCTCTTACAGTAAAGAAGGCAAACAACATGGTCTTCTCAGGGCTCCTTCGAGTTTGCAATAGTTGAGCCCAATCTATTTAGTAAATAAACCTAGTAGTGCTACAATGTGTAGGACTCTAAATTGTTCAAAGTGGAGGGGAAGGTAGCCCATTTACCTCTGTCAATCTGTGCAAGCTCCTGGTTCTCCCCCTCTGAGTCCTCACTTTCCCCTCCTTCCCCACTCCCATGGTAGGAAATCTGTGAAAGGTTAGGTCACAGGACATGAGAGAACCCCACTCAAACCGACTATAGCATCCCTTAGCTTTATAAAGAGCACTGCCATTTATAAAAGTTTACCCGGTCCCAACCAATAATGTTTCTATTGCCAAGTAGGCTAAAAGGTTTCAATTCATTTAAATATCTCTGCACTTTAAATAGTAAAAACAAAACAAAAAATGAGCAGTGGTCTAGCCTACTGCCCTGATTGAAACAACTTAATTAAGCAGAAGAACCAGGCTACAAACTTTGCAGCTGTGGCTAAACTACCAAGTGACTTACTAGTTCTAAACTGCCTTAAAATAAACCCTTTTAGGGTGCTACAGCAGCAATACAGAAACCTTGCAGACTGCCATGCTAAGAGTTAAGTAACACAGCACACACTGCAATTACCACAGAGGCCAGGTCGAGCAGCTGCCATCTGCACTCACACACACACACACACACACACACACACACACACACACACCCTCTCTCTTCCTCATACATACACTCTCTCCTCCCCATACGCTTCCTTTTCCTTCTCAGGCACTTCAAGCTAGAGAAAGGAACCAAGGCCCCAGGTCTGACCAGAGCGAGCCACATTCATCCCTTTTTAAACCTTTGTTGTGCTCAAAGTAGTTCTGCTAGTGTAAAAGGATTAACGACATGTCACACTGGAACCATAACTTTCAAGACAATAATTAAACAGGCATATACAATGCTCTTCAAATTTGTGGTTTTATATTTCAGCCATGTTACAGTGGGATGGCTAATAATTTGTCTCAATAATCAGAAATCACATTTGAGCTAAATTTTGGGGAATTAGTATTATGATACCCTAGAAATATAGGAAGCCTTTAGCTTAAACAAACTTTTAAAATTCTAGTTAAACTACAGCTATGACATAATTAAGTAGCAGATTGTGAGGCCTGTTGCCCGCCTGCCAGACAACGTCTTCTCTTTGGACCATGAAGGCTTCTTCACTTCTGTGCATGTGTGTGTTTGTTTTTATGTGTACGTACACGATACGACCAACATTCTAAACACCCATCAACCACAATCAGATATGTAATCGCATCTGTTGAAAGTAAATTCAAGACAAGGATGCTTGACATAGTTCTTGTCCAGGGCAAGTCTGTATTGGAGCTTCAGGTTCCTATTATGTTCAGAAGAGTTATCAGGACTGAGGTTAGAAAAGCACTCAAGAAAGCATTTACAATGATAGACAGCTATCAAAACTTGGCCTTTAAGCCAGATTTTACATAGCACCACAATCCACCTTACAGAATAATGGCACATTTGACGACAGAAATTTTAAATGCTGACTTAATAAGCAACATACATTTTAAGAATCAAAGTAAGACACAGCTGACGGGTAATTCATTTATACTTCTTCAAAGACAAGTATCTTTGGCCTTTCTGTTGCATTCTGTATTTGTTCTCTGAGTTAAGTTGTGGATTGAAGTAAACAATGCTTGTGGTGAGTAAAACAGGGACTCTAACAGGACATTAACAGATAACTATGTGCATTGACTGCCAGATGGCCAGCCAATGTGTTGCAGCCTGATATATTCTTTCAACAACACACCATTTACTGCATAGTCACCCAGTTCTTGTCAGAATATCAAGTAAAAAGAGTAACTCTTAATTGTGTACGGATTCATTGTGTGAGAAAATACAATAACAATAATAACACAATGTTTTTGCTTCCTCTGCTCACAGGCCCATGGAGACATTTGCTGTTGCAAACCGGGGGTTTCTTTCTCTAAGGAACTAAAACCTATGCAAAAAGGGTTTAAATAATTAGACCATGGCGAATGCAAATCTCAACTGGGATTGTGTGACAAAGGTGGTGGAGGGGCTTGGATTTGAATGGGTTTTCTATATCAACTTCCGCGTCAGTATTAGGCATAAAATAAATAGCAGTTCAATGGCTTTAAAAACTTTAGAATTGTAGGTCAGTTCAGTTTTTGTTATCCAAGTGGTGCAACAATTGAGACACTTCACCTAAAGGTGACTGTATCCTTTGTTTAAGTGTTTGGAGCCTGTGTGCAAATGAGACAGAAAAGAAAAGAAGTGCACATCTGTTCATGGGGAGAAAGTCTGAATCCACGAGGAACAAACTTAAGTCGAGATTTGCATTAGCAATGCGGTGGAGCACAACTAATTTGCTAATTGTTTTAGCCGGTCATGATTAGGTTGGCTATGTAAACACCTGCTTCTGCCCGGTACACTTTTCACAGCTGTCTGTTTCTGATCTTGAAAAACAAATTTGGACTGCTGCTAGATACAGTTGGGCTAAACAAAGTCATTTCCCCCAGTAAGAGCACTCACAACATTTAGAAATGACAAAGTAGCCTAATTTAAAAAAAGATTTCAGTTTTAAGACTCATACTTGATTTATCAACATAAACAATACAAACCACATTGGTTGTTTGCACATTGCTCAAAGTGTAGGTCCATATGTGACACAACACCATTCATTGATCCAGCTCGTCTGTGTTCCCGTGGCAGTAGCTTCAACTTTGGCCTGGCACAACACAGGCTACTAGAACTGCAGCTAAGTGTCCATAGTCTCTTTTAGCCTATGATAAGGCCAGCTAATTCCTCGACCCTACACATTATCTTCCTGCTAATGAGTGATAATGCCACTAGAACGAGCAGCTGTTGTGTCAAGAGCGGGGATGCCATGTGCTGGCTTAGTCGATGAAGAGAACGAGAGTCCCCAGTTCATTTTGTTCGTTTGTTAAAAGCGTGTGTCCAGACGATAATGGTTATGAAAGTTACTCCTTGTGCAAACTTGTTGTATTCCGAAAACTCTGACCTATACATTTACTGTATTGATAATAACAATGTACTTGAAAGAACATTGCCTAGCTATTTCAGTCAGTTACAAACAACTCACGATATAATCTCTAGAACATGGCAAAGAAAGATTATTGTCCTAGACAGTAAGAAAACAGCAAATTATAGTGAGGAATAGCCACATAGAACATCCATGTGCATGTTCAAATGGAGGATGTTAATGTGTTTCTTTCATGTGCCTCAAATGTGAAAAAACTTAATTCTAAGTAAGATTGTGGTTTAAATACCAGTAAGCACTTAAGGAAGTATGTCTGCACAAGAAAACCTAGGGTAAGCATTGTGTCACCCCACATCATCCTCACAAAAATGTACACACAATAAATGTTACTTGGGAAGCTGCAATATCGCATTAAGCATTTCCTTTTTGGTCCTACTGTAATCTTATGCTTCCAGCAAAGGCTTGTTAACTCAGTCTAAAGCACAGATAATCAGTGATAAATACAACTCTAAAAAACTACACCACTCAACAATGAGGTCGTCCCGAGGCCAAAGCAAACTTCAAGGGATCTAATCTTTGCTGTATTTTCTAGAACTTTATTATGTTTCAGACAGCTGGGTTGAGTGCAAACTATCATTTGCTGTTCAAATGGTGCAATTTTAGTTTTCTACTCCTTAGCAAAACCTTCATTAATACATTGGAGGAATCTGACAGCCAGTTGGAACCATCACCTAGTGTGGAATGAGCGATGGAACAAAATAATTTTTACTCACTTGCCATCACTGAGTTGTGTGCTAAGCTGGACAAAGGGCAATCTGAAAACGTGCATTGTGAGTAAACACGCAAGGCAGTTCATGCCCATGTATGTTTCCCTTCCACACTTCAAACTCATAGGTGCATAGTTTCAAGAGACAGCACATAATACTGAACATGCAGCATAGGACAGGTTGACACCATATTATTTAGAAGGCCATCATAGTCTACCACCACTGTGGTCAATGCATGGTACCTCAACCTTGACTGCCACCACTACCTCCCCTCCCCTCGATTATATTGTGTAATCTGGATCTTGTCCCCGGCACAGGAGATCTCAAGATTACCTTTGTTTTAGAGGTCAGATGTATTCAAATGCTCACATGGCAACATCTCCTTCAGGGGAGGACCCATTCAGTGGCCAGGAAACAAGAGACAATACTTTGTGAATAGTCTGTTACTTTGTGAATGGTCTGTTACTTTGTGAATGGTCTGTTACTTTGTGAATGGTCTGTTACTTTGCGTTACTGACCTTCCCCTCACAGTCGCCCACAGAGTGTAACTTTCCCCATTCATGGTCTGCCTGTATTCACACGACTAGGCGCACAATGCTGTTTGATCAAATAAATTCAGACTATACTGACAAACTG
>CM030175.1:14745605-14868912 GCA_017639675.1 Aplochiton taeniatus
CTACTTCTTTAACACTAAGAGGAATCGTCTACGGGAGAAATTGGTAATCCGGAAGAATGATCCATTTGGTGAGTTTTTGATTTGGCAGTGTTCTTTCACAAAAGTATACATTCGTCATGCTCAAAATCAGTGTAGCTGAACAAGTCCAAGCTGGCACTGCAGAGAACACAACCACCACACCAAACTAAAACAATGACCACCAATTTTTCTAGAGAGACCAATTATTTGACTGTAATGTTACTATGCTAGCATTTTTAAATACAAAATAGTCAAAGATACCCTGTCTGTCTCTGACCTGGTACCATTCCATTGAGATGGCCTTAATGGCAAACACCCATATTGTGAGATCAGTCGACTAGCCTCAACAGGACAGTGGACCTGAGTAAGTGACTGCCTTGCAATTTGGATTAGTTACAAATACTTAAAATAAAACAGACATGTCTGTGACTGTATGTAGAAGAGATACATACAACAATATTTATGTGCTATTCATTTTTGTTTGTTTTGTTACAATTACCATACACTGTGCATGCAGGATGCAGGACAAACTAACAAAGACATGTTGCAGAGTTCTATTGTGTCACAAAAGCTATGGTGAAGCAGTCACCCCATTTCTGAAACCTGATTGTTAAATGTCAATGACTGCCTGGCTGCATGCAATTGTATGTCTTCTGGTCATAAGGGGGCAATAAAGAAAATGTGGCAATAAAAATACATGCCCCTCAAAGATTTTGAATTTCTTGCTCTGAATACTTTATCATGAAAATAATGTATATTTATTTGCAGCCCCACTTGCCACTATTCTTTTCTTCATGACACTGTGGTACTATTTCACCCAGCATTTCTTTCTACACAGTTGTTCAGTTAACTGTTATTGTTATTATCCTATACTGTGTTACTTTCAATTTTATTTGTGTCATCAAGCTCAATTTGATTGTGCTCTTTCTATTTGCAGTGAACAAGCATGTCCTATTCCATGAAAAGAGGAAGATTCGGTCAATTTAGCCATACAACAGAGATTGACCATTAAGACTTTGGCATTTAAGCAGATAATCTTGTCAGCTTGAAGTATGGAATGGGAAAAGTCAACAATAGTTTGTGTCACAAGTGATGCTAAGTAAGGACAAGCAGGCATCTACTCTACTTGTGATGGTGTTAAATGAAGCAGACAAGTGGCAAAACATCAAGCAGATTGGAATTGTGACCCCCAAATGCATATTTTTTCAACATGTTTTATTGTGATTTTCACAAGTTGAAATAGTATGTGAGTCTTCGGTTTGATAAAACGGGTAGAAGTTTATGTTAATATACACTCAACAGGTTCAAATTATCCTGTTCTGGAACACCTTGCAACTCGTGTATGTTAAACAGTAAAATATATCTTGTGTTTAACTTTAAATGTTAGCGATGAGAAGATTAAAAAGAACAATGTGACTACAAATGAGTCTGCCATGTATAAACACTAGTAGTAGATGTTATGGGTGGGTTTAATTAGGAGTTGACGTGGCAAATCAGTCTGCAGTGATGGTGCCATAGTAAAACACTTAAAAAAGTTCAGCTGGTAGGTCCTTTCTGGATGGATAAGAGGTCTGTGTGCCAATGCTTTGAACACTCACTCCTGACACTTGATTGGCTCTCCTGGCCATCTCCTCCAGGGGCATGGTGGGATAGTGAGCCATGCAAAATGCCAGGGCTCCTATAAAGCTGTCCCCAGCTCCCTACAAAAGAAACAATATCAAAGTAGTATTGATACAACTTTATCATAAAGAACAGAATTGTAATATTGCTGAGAAAGAAATGTGCATAATTTAACTGTTGAGTAAACTAATTTCTCTGCCATCTATGCAAAGTAGAACAAATATTTGCTTACAACTCATCAGCAATGTTAACAAACTGTAGGGGGTGCTATGGCATTTTAAGTTGCACACTTTTGAAAGTAAAGACCCTGTGGCAAACATTTTTCCACGTCATTAAAACATGTATAATTAATAAAAACATTTAAAACATGTACAACATTCCATATTGTATGGATAATAATAATGGTATTAAAATATAGCAATAATAAAATGGCAGGAGGCATGGCTATGAAATTAACCCTTAAAAATAACCATCATAAAAAGACCCACAAATAATTGCTCTGCAAATTGAAGAACAATGAATAATGATTTCTGATTTGCACACACAAATATATATAAAGGTACTATCTCTGGCTACCAAAAGTACAGAAACCATCGTTTCTATTAACAAAAGTTATGGAATGTATCATCCAGGCCCCAGGGGGTTGGGTTGGCATGTATAGTCTGCAGAGGGTTAGATCATTGATGGGAAAAGGCACAGAGGAATGTGGCGACACACTCAGAGTTAACCACAAATGGCCCCTGCCGCTGGTTCTCGCAAGCCTGGTTAATTACTCATTGCTCTAGCTCTTAAAGAGTCCATGCAGGGGTTCCTAAATACCTTAAAACTCTCCTCTGCTAAACTGAAGGTAACCCTTTCTGATTACATTCACCCACATGGAGGCTAAGTCTGGAGGTCAGAGGTATTTAAGTGGTTTCACTCAGGGATTGTTGGGTGACTGGAAAGAGTTAGATCAGAGGTGAAAAATCTAACAACCGCGGTGGATTTCCATTTTTAACCGGGGCTATGTTTATGTCTCCTGTCTGGTTGTTAGGTTGGGCTACTATTGTGTGGAAACCGTGTTTAGTGCTGTGGTCTAAATCTGGCTGGTTTCCCAGTTATCCTGGCTGAGACAGTGACACTTCATTGGAGATTAAGGCTTATACCAGGACTTGACAGGACAGATCAATAATAGATTGAGGAAAATTATGCTCCTACATATGCAAACAAGCACCAGTTTGTGGAGGTAATGCTGTCAAGAAATAATATAGAAGTTCTATAAGCCTCTAAATTTGGCCATTACACCTCTTATCTGTTTTGGCATGCAATGAGTTGAAAATAAATAGGGGCAAGGGTATTTTTTGCAATATCTTCAGATAGTACTCGTTACGGCTTGAAATGTTTAATTCAACCAATTTTCTGCAAATGCACCAGCACGTTTCCTCGAATTTAGGGAGATTAATGGAACAAATCAGTAGTGTGGTTGAAGAACGTGCAGGTTGTGTATTAGTTAAAGATACTGTAAGTAAAGTGACAAAAAATATTATTTTTGTCTCACCCACACCACTACCATTATATTGGCTGTAACAGCATTCAATTTATCTTTCATTTCAGTTCAAGTCTACCAATTTCAAACTATCATAATTTACTGAAAAGTATTTTAAGTTTTTTATTCATTCATTCTAAGTACGAATTATGGATTCTTTAATCATCTTATACTTATAACACAAATTATTGTTATTGTTTATAGTATATTATAAATATACTACAAAGTGAATACATAAATTGTTAAGATCGTGGCCAGATATAAATAAAAAATCCCAATGGAATGGAGTATTTAATTAAATGTAATACGTGCTATTCAAATCAACTGTGGATTTATGCCTTTTTGTGATTTCTCCATGTTAACTGATTCCACTTAGTATGCTTCTAGAGTATGTTGAGCGCGTGGCCAGGTGGGCGTAGCAGAACACTGATAATTCCATCCATAGGATATGATAGACCATGTATGATACATTTCTTAGCGACTTCCTCCTTAAAAACAGGAACACGCCAACAGTATATTTAAACATTTTGGCATCAACTGAAAAGAACATGAGAAAATTCTTGTGACAGACTGAAGATAAAACATTGGACAATACGGACAGAATGTTTCAGTCCGTAACAGGAGCTTATGTCTAGGTTATGGCTCATGAAGCTGATACAAAATAACCATGGATGTTTTTAATTGGGAGAACCAACCACAAATAGCTGACAAAATAAGAAAATGTATCCTAATTCAAATTGTTAAAAATAAGCAAAAAACTCTGCTATTTGCCTTTAAACTGAAAGAGACAAAAACAGATCCCATGCTACAGTGCAGACCCTCTGAGGAATGTCTGTGCTTATGTGGAAAACAATGCCTAGTACTCTGAGACGGGCATGTGACAGTATCAGATCAGCCCATTGACGTGCAGTGGAGCTGACAAGCACTAACCCTCCCTCAGCTGCACTCTTGTTGCCCTCGACACAGTTTGGTGAAGGTTAGATCTACTAGCCTGTCAGTCAAATGACAGAAGTGCTCGCCGCGGATGAGCAGTGATGCTCCTGCAGGTCGGCTCTGTCCGCTTTGTCTTGACCTCCGCCATTCTGTCCCTTCCTTGCCGTGCTTGAGACTGAAGTAAACGTACAGTTTGCAATATAGTTTCACAATATACAGCCTATGATACCTTTCATAACCGGCCCCCCTTTTCACATCCATACAGGGCAAAAACTTTGATTTTGGGAAGTGAAATGTTCATGGAAAATAATATTAAATAGTTCTTGACTTACCAACTGGCTAAAGGCAACCCATATCTGAACTATTATAAACTGACACGCAACATTTTGCCTAATCAACCTTACATCAAACAAAGGTTTCTGACGACATATCCCATCTGGAAGTACCCTATCATCTTGTCTTTCCACATGTATGACACATTAGAAACGGTTAACCCCTGAGCCTGAGGGACGTCCTCTGTGAAATAGCTGCTGGGGAGAGCAAAGACCCCCGTGGACAGCAATGACTCAATGCACCATCTGAGCTTGTCCAGAAGCTTCCAGTAAGACCTGCAACAGTGGGGTGCTGCTCTTCTGAAGTGACAGGGCAAGATTAGGAAGTTCAGCTCAAAATAGTTTTTGATCAAACTGATTAGGATTCTTCAAGTGTGCACATCTTTGGTCCATAAATGATTCTTTGTCTCAATCTCCTGCTCTATCTTCCTTTTTCTAGTACAGCAATGTTGAACACAGCTTTGCAACTACTGCTGACACAGTGGGATTAGGCAATCTGGGCAGCTCAGCAGAAGATGCCGAACTAAACATTTTTCGAACATATGCAATCCGTTAGGACTTACTGTAGTGGGGGTCCCTGTCCGTGATCTTTCAGTGACATCCTACCTACGGCAGAGATGCGGAATGTACAATGGGATATTTCCCACCTACAGCTTCCAGGATGGAGCACACAAATGGTCGGATCTGTCTCTACTCATATGACAAGGAGGATTTTCGTTTCTTGGTTCCAGACCCACAATGAATTTAGTTGTTCTGTCTGATTTCAGAGGTTACCTTGACCGGCCCCCAAGAACATGAGAAGCCCAGACCACCCAAGTCTTGACTGGGATGTGTGTGTTTGTTCCAACGGTCTAACCCAACTGTCTATACACACGGACACGCAAACACAGACACATGCCCCCAACTCTTTGATCTGTACAGAAAGGCCTGTCGTTAATTTCAAAGAGGAAAAACCTTTGGTTTGTAAAATGGAAAGAGAGACAGAGAGAGAGAGAGAAAGAGAGGGAGAGAGAAAGAGAGACAGAGAGAAGGGGAAAGAGTAGAGTAGCTGGTTCTGCTTCTTAATCATCAAGCTTCGCAACCAAGTCTAACTCAGGTCTTAATGGTTTCTGCCACAAGATGTATGTCATCTAGTAGGGAATTACTACTTTGGATGATGAAAAACTTGCAAACAACTTTTGCCTGTTACAGTAAACAAAGTTAGCAACAACGTTGACCAAATTGAGCTTGACAACGATAGATTAATATAGTTTTGGCAAATAGGTACACAATGCACATCGTTTCAAACCAAAAAACGTGCTTTTCATAACCAATGCGTTTTTGAAACACTTCTATTTAGCTGAGGCAATAAAGTATTTCTAATATTTTTGGAACTTTGTCAGGTAAAACACTTCAAAATACTGATAGCATGCATTGGATTCGATAGAAGAGGAGTCCAGTGCCATTGGCAAAGACACACCAAACGGGAGTCGAACGAGCAAGACACCGCAAGTGACTCACTTTGTTTATACTTGGGGGTCATAGCCTCATATTCAGCCACCATTCTCAGTCTGCCACTAGCTCATACAAAACAAAGCTTCCAATCGGCTCCCGGCTTCCTATGTTTTCACTGTAACCTTAGTGCCTTTATTCCAAAACTTAATAAGCTCTGCTTTTTTTTTAAAGAACTGTCACCACAAGATAAACAGCAAGGAGCCTAACTATATTGTATCTCCACAAGAAAAAGAAAAACCTGTGAATCTCTGTCTAGCCGGCATTATAACAAGCCGATGTGGATTTTTTTCTTTTACAGACAAAAAGAAAAAGGTTTACTGGAATAAGGATTATGGTATCCAACAGAGTTAAACACACCAGGATTTATGAGGCCATCAAAGTGGAGGGGAGGGGTCACAGGCCCAACCACATTACGGCTGCACTGTGTTTTGCTGACTAGAGCAGGCCTGAGAGTTGAGTCATGGCATGGAAGGGGGTGGAGGTTACGGTTGAGAAACATCTCCTAAGGGCTAAGGAGTTGGGAGTGTGTTTGTGCGATTTTGTCAGACTTGTGGTGTATGATGTGTGTGTGTGTGTGTGTGTGGGTGTGGGTGTGTGTGGGTGTGTGTTTGTGGGTGTGGGGGGGGTCAAAGTTTGTTGAAGTTACTAGGAGATCTTTGTTCAGAGGTGATGGTAATACATGTACTAAGACATTTCTCAATGTCAGAGATGTGTCATGTCTCTGCAACTCCACTCCACATTAGCATAGACTGCCTAGAGACAAACATGGGCCTCATAGAGAAGTGCACATCCTTTGAATGCTGTTTTTGTCAGTGGTTCAGCTAAAACTGTTTTGGAGGTCTACGTCCACCATTTACTTACCAATCCTAAGCAGCAGACAAAGCAACCCCAAACTATCTTTTCCTATTAAGCAGACGTTCAAATTCTACAAGCTTAAAGATTCATACAATTTCTACTTTCAAAGACAAAATGTGTACTTTTTAGTACGAATAAATAGGGACCTGATAATTATGGGCCAGAAACTAACACATTTGTGAGCCCACGGAGAACGTTGAGTGCTCATTGACAAGAAACGCAAGTGTCTCGTCAAGCCTGCCATGACGACAAAGCTAATCATCGTGGTATGAAATGAGCAACAACTTCCTTTAAAGATCTAAATCATGAAAGGGAAACCAAATGTTTGCCACATCCCCAATAAAATATACAGATTTTTTTTCTCAGAGAGAAAAACCCTGTTGCAAAATAAACTTAGGAACCCAAAGGGGATCACAGTGCTGTGGAGTGCTTGCTCAATCAGACAATTTCATTAGCAGTTTTTTGTGCCATACATTAGGCGATGTTGTACGCGGGTCCTTTTGGTTGGTAACAAGCATACCATACCAATATAGAAATAAACGTCACCTAAGTCTTCCAGTATTTTACTACCGTATATTTTACATGGTAAGACATGTCCTTATTTATCATCGTACATGTAAATAGCCAACAGAGGGGGAGATGTTCTAAAATGTAAGTGCCCGTTTTAGGCACAATTGTGTGGCAACGTGTGCTTACAAACATGGCATGGTATGTACCAACAGACCGCACATGAAATCGATTTATGCCTGCCGCAGGAGCGCAGAATGACAAGTTGTGCTTTTCCTACTCATGCATGAGCATTCATGGGAGGGTCAAGGGAAAAGTGTGAGTTTCATGCAAAAACAATGGAGAAGATGCATTTCTTTCTGGAAGTTTCTCCTACTTACCCAGAGTGCGTAGGTACCAAGTTTGCTTTCAAAACTTAATGCCGGGTCCCCCTTACCGTTGTATCCACAGCTTTGACGGGTGTGGTTGGGATATGATGCGGTGTCGCGTCCTGTGCGTTTAGCACCACACAGCCTTGGGGGCCCAATGTGATGATTGCTGTGCCGCAGCCTCGTTTCAGCAACTCCTGGCCCGCCCGACCAGCGTCCTCGACGCTTGCCACCATTAAACCTGTCAATAGCTCTGCCTGGGTGGGAGGGAGAGGGCAACAAAGGGCATAGTTACTTTGGGGCCCAGAGTACCAGAACCATTGCCATTGAATTAGCCCTATGCCATATACAATTGATCTGACTTTAAGACAGTCAACATAGCTGGATCAGGTATTGCGTCCAGGTCAAGACTAATAAAATACAACAGCATCTACAACAGGAAAAAGTTTGTAGTTTATAAAATGTAAATCCTGTTGTAATGCGTATTGTTTAAATTAGAGTGTGTATGCTTAGTTAGGCCTTGGATTGTTTTAATCACATCGAAAATATATCTACATTTTTTATGTTGAGCAAAAAACAATAATAAGTAAGGGTATTGATAATGAGAGGGGAATCTTCTCTTACAAATGTATGACATTGATTACATTATGCTCTTACAATAAAGTGCTTAAAAGTGGCTTATGAGAGTGGGTGGAAATCCCTTTTGCACATCCACGCCATCAGCATGCATTGCCAGTGTGAGGTCCTTAACGGACATCAAAGACGGCTCCTCTCTCAATAAACCACGCCAACATGTTAAGGAGGCATCGGATCAAAGAGGGTCTGCACTTTGTCTTCTTAAAAAGTCCCTTAGGCATGGCACTGAGACCACACACACAAACACCTGCACCGGAATGTTCTCCGGGCCACCTCTCATTGGGAGGTGGGTCAGGGCATCACTGACAATTCCGCTGAATAGGGGCTTTGAGGTTGCCTCTGGAGGATTCTTCAAAGTGAACACTAGTCTTGACAGTAGGAAAACAGAGCTCAAAGTGCATCAGGGCTTTAAGAACCCTGTGCCACACGGTTCTGGTCTAATGCCAAATCAGAAAGAGAGCCGTCTTGTTAGTCATTGGCTCGGCGCAGGGGATCAATCTGCCGCTGATTCATCTAACATGCCAGAGACGCTGAAAGATGAGCAGTCGCAAGATGATGAAAGTACGGTGTTGGTGTGTGTGTGTGTGAGACAGAGTAATAAAAACATACAGAAGTGCACATTATTTATACATTTTAGGGTTTGCACTAAATGTCAGCGTATACTGTGGGTGCCTATAGTATGTGTGTAATGCGTGTGTCAACTGTACGCAGTAGACTCCAACCTTTCTGAACTCTCGCTTTCATGTTCCCTACACCTGGATGCAACCCCTCTGTCCCTGGGTTACGGCATCAAAAAGAAGCCTCAAGGCAAACTTCCATCCACCTTATCTAGAGGGGCCAGTGAGTCACCAGCCAAGCACATCTGTCCTGTTGTTGTTTTCACTGCATTTCCCATCAATCCCTGCCCTCATAGCGCATCTGTCATTGTCTGACAGTTAAGGTGTGGGGCTCCATAACACCTGTCTTAACCATAAAGGAGGGGCAGGTAATTTTTTTCTTTAATGTTTATGACAGAGTGGTTATCTGTGTATGACTGAGCTCCATTGATGTTAGAGGTCGTGACCCTGGTGACACAGTTGACTGGTTTTGCAATTGTGTGTCTGTCCATGTGTGCGAGAGAGAGAGATTGAGCGAAAGATAGAGACGGAGAGGTACACTGTGTTTGTGTGTGCAGATGTGTGTTGAAACTTCACCTCAGACTCATTACAGCAGAACACATCAGACGCTCTGTAGAAATCTGGATCCAATTCGGGAATGGCTGGTGCTGGGTTGAATATAGTCTTTACTGTAACATAAACAGACAAGAACAAAGACATTATATATACTGAACTCAGGCTGCCCTTTAGTGAAAAGGCAAAGATAGCACCCATAAAACCTGTTATTACATATATCACATAAACATATTAAACAGTAACCACTTTTTATCATACAATAATCATAAGTTGATATGTATTAGTAAGGAAATGCTGTTTCCATTAGCAACTACACTATCAAGGTCCAGTATTACATTAACTAGTGGGAACAAAGTCTTCCATGGGGGATTGCACTTGTAGGCAGAGCTCAAGTGGATGAGGGATATAAAAAGCAACCCTTTTAAAGATCAAATTAGCATTTCCTGGAAAAATAACATTGGAAGGGAGCCTGGGGATGTGGCCTTACACACTGTGCTCTTTGTACCTCTCTCCATGTTCCCCCGTCTTACATATTTCTCTGTGCGTAGGTGTGTGTGTGTGTGTGTGTGTGTGTGTGTGTGTGTGTGTGTGTGTGCGAGGAAAAGTGAAGGATCTTTTAATGTGTGTGGTGTAACCCCATGCATATGTCAGGTACATCCCTGTGTGGGTGAGCTGTGACCCTTTGTATTTTTATGTGTGTATGTAAGAGAGAGGGAAGGGCTTGCGAGGATTAGACCTTTACTGAAGCATATATTGTTACTGCATGTGCATATTCATACCCCCCTATTAAACACAGCACTTTATATTTTGTGTACGTGTGAGAATAAGTGATTAATTCTAATATCTATTGGTGTTAATTCAGGCCTTGTGTGTGTGTGTGTATGTGTGTAAGTGTGCTTCTCGGAGTGTGTTTGTGCACGTGGGCGCACAAGAGCAGCTGCGTGGGTTTGTGCAGGGCTTTGGCCACCTGCCGCTTTGAGGTGGATGCTAGGCCCCTTTCGAGTTAAAGTGGAAACAACGCGTCACATACTCACAGACACACACACATGCACACCTAGATGTACAAGCGTACACCAGGTCGAGACACACACACATCACTGAGAGCCTTCTTTTCTGGACATCGAAATAATTTGGACCCCTGGTTGCCTGAAGAGCAAAAAGCCTTCTGCTTGATATCATTTCACTAAATCTCTTAACATCTCTCTCTTTATCTTTCGTAATGCTTGGTATATTTTGCAATATCTTCAGTTTTAAGGAACAGTAGTTGCGTTGCATATAGTTTATCAAGTCTTGTTATGACGTCTCAATAGTATGGTATCATTCTGTCCTTTCTCAGCCACAGCCACTTCTTAATCCCCTCTATACAAGGCACTTTATGTCCTCTTCTCCACCCACTCAATTTTGCAAGTCTGCACTCTCTCTGTCACTCAACCTTTTTCTATATTGCGCTCCCCCCCTTCTCTCCTCTCCCTTTCACACTACTTTTTCTCTCTTTCTATCTCTCATTTTCTCTCTCTCTCTCTCTCTCTTTCTGTCTTTCCCTCTCTGTTCACTGCTAATTTACCCGTGTCAACCGAACAGGAAACCATCCGGTTGGGGCGCAGGGTCAGTGCTATTACCTCCTCCCTGTCTCCACTATCTACCCGACCATCTGCTATGTGAGGGGCGAGCATGAGTGCTCATTAGAATTGTGATATCACAATGTAACTGTCACCACAGAATAACACTTAAAAAACTAGACTATATGGTTTATGTCTCCATGAATCAAATCTTCACAATTCTGGGTGGAGGGTTCAAATATAGGAAAACAACTAATACTGTAGTTTCAAGTCAAAATTAAAGTAAATTATCTGCAAAGCGAAAACATGTTAAACGCCTAATTGTAATACACCTATTGTAATAAATCAAATATAATACTTCACATACCTGTATTTAATTCAGTAGCATTAAAAATACTCTCTCCATGAGGTATGGTAACAGATGAACTACTCTATGTAAGTTTATCAGCCAGACAATTGACAGGTGAGGCTGCTTGCTTAGCTTTCACCCCAAGATGTTACCTAAACCAGGTGCCTACACACACACACACACACGCACGCACGCACGCACGCACACACAAACACACACACACTATTCTTCAGTAAAATCCCAACAGTATCATACAGTTACGCTAATGGTACCTAAAGTATTCCCAATGCGCGCGCACACACACACACACACACACACACACACACACACACACACACACACACAGTCAAACACGTGCACAGACCCAGAGCACAGATACACATGCACGCACAAACACAGCTGTTCGAGCAGATGTGGTAACATTAGGATTAAAACACCCTTGAGTCATGTCTGGAACCATTTTGTGTCTCATGACTGTAGGCACTCCAGGTCTGATCAGAAACATATGAAGCATGCGTGCACTGACAGACAAGCAAACAGACACAAAGTAAAAGAACAAAGAAGTGTACAGACAACAGAGTGACACAGCAGACTAACGAGTATGCACAAAAACATTGGAGATGGAGAAATAGATCAAAATGAATGCAAAGCAAAATGGACATACACATTAATAAGTTGTCAGAGTATTCAACAGGCACCTTTAAGAGGCTGTTTCATCTGGTAAAAAATATATTAAAGTCATCTCTTATATAGAGACAAACCAAAGTGGGAAAGAGACAGAGAAATAGAGACTGAGAAAGGAGAGAAGCAGAAAGAGAAAGACAGACAGACAGAGAGAAGGATGTACCACATTATAACTTCTGACCTTAAGTAATTCCCACTACCTTGCATATCCAGGCATGTGTTTTGACCAGACACTGAGACACCTCACATTGGGGTAGTTTACTGTGGTATTTGCGTCAGCCGAGCGCGTGACTTTTTCATGCTACCTTACACTAAACCCACGTCATGAACCGCATCGCCAAACCATTAACACTCGCTTCCTCCCCATGGTGCCATTTACGCAATCCGCGAGCGCAACGCATCACGCTGCCATCTTTGCCCGTGTCGCTGCCATCGCCCTGGCACGGCAGCCGCTCGAGGAATCTCGGGCCGATATCGGGGTGGCGTGGCTCTTGGAGGATGGTGCGGGAGGGCCATCTGGGGTGCCCATCTGCGCAACAGCGAGTCCCATTATGGCATGGGCGCCGGCCCTTAACGACAAGGGCTGGAGTCCCCAGACGTCTTGAGTGACGCAGAAGCGTCTAAGAATAGGATGTTATTAGAGATGATTAACTCTGTGGCTTAGTTATTCCCTAGGGACAGAGGGAGAGGGATAGGGGGGGACTTAGATAGTGCTTTGTTGTTTACCTGGGGCTTACCTCCAAGGAGAGATGAACTAATGAAGTGACGGCAGTTACAGGAGAGTGCGCGTGAGCTAAATGGACATTGGAAAGCAGTTATCCCCACGGACACACGACACAACACCCAGGTTTGGCCCACTGTCTTCCTCAGAGTTTCTCTCCTAGCCGCTCACTTCCAAATACATGGTGGGAGGAGGGTGAAAGGACAGGGCCGCACAACTGACTTGTGAAATGATACTGACAAACCAAAAAAATATGGCATGAGGAGTACAGACGGGACGGAAAGACCAACACCATGCTCCCACACAGAAATATTCTAAAACAACCCTAACGTAATGCTGTATCCGAGGGTAGACTGACTGTTGTTCTCCTGCGCCATGCGGAGCGCCCGCAGGGAGGTGTCAGCGCTGATCTCCAGCTGGCACACCAGCACCTTGGCATGGCGAAGGGTTGGCAGTGCCCGCTGCAGCTCCTCACTTCCCAGTAGCAAGTTGGCACCCGCCACTATCACAATGGCGTTCTCACCTGCGGACATGGCATGCAAGACGTGACACATGTGGACAATGACTAAATAAAGATTACTGTGTGCGCACAAGCACGTTGGCAAACTGTTTTTTTTTTTTGCCTCAGACGTTTAGCCATGGCTTAATTCAGGTAGGTACTGTAAAATATTAAAAGTGATAAGACCATGTAATGAAGGATGTTAAAAATGAAAATGTAGTTATTTAGTATAAAGAATCTGACAGTATAAACTCAAACATATTTAGCAGGTCATACAAAATGTACACGTGATTAAATCCTTTCCTTAAATCATAACACATCTACCCCGATTAGTCGACAGAAGTGTCCACCTGATAATGTCTATCACCTAGTTAAATGGTATTGGTATTATTTTCAGAAAAGAACAAACCTTTTAAGGTGTCTGGAAAGCCTTAGATGCTTGGCCAATTCAAATGCACTTAGCTAAGAGCCTTGTGTGTGTGCATGCATGCGTGTTTGTGAATGTGTGTCGGACTCAATGGATTAGTGTTACTGAGTGTTTTAAATGAATCAAGAGAGTGAGTGAGTGAGTGAGTGAGTGAGTGAGTCAGTGAGTCAGTGAGTCAGTGAGAGAGAGAGTGAAACCACACTTTGTGTTTGTGTGTGTATGTATTTCTTTGGTATGTGTACACTTAAAGAGTCTCAGTAGGGAGTTGCTAAAGCTTAATCCTGTTTTTACCTGCATCGTTGATTATGATGGAGGCAGCACCTGTTGCTGCATCAGATGTCTGCGTTACATACTCTGCAGTGAGAGAGAATGACATAATTCAGATTACCTTCATCAGACCATCAAATGTCTATAAAAATGTATTGCCCAAAAAAACGTGCCTGAGGAAGAAAAATAAAATCAAACATGTGGGCAAAGTAAAAAAAGAAGAAAAGATTTACATACAAAAGTAGACATTTTTTTTTTAACTCATGCATTTAAAAGTTTGCAAAATAGCAAAATAAATGCATTTATTTTGTGACTTATTTTGATAGTTTGTGCAGTACAATTCAGTCTATTTTGACTTAAACATCTTACCTGTGTATACACCATTGTCCTTGAAATTCTGGATGTAGTTGTCTCCAAAGAAGTCTTTACCAACCTTTAAAAAAAGGGAAATTATTAAGGAAAAAACTGAGCAAGGTCAAACTTGGGTATCGGCAACTTTTGAAGATCAGTAAACTCAGGTCTCTATTGGGTTCGATTTTCTTGTACCCTGCCGGCATACTGGCATTGTGCCGCCATGGCAAATGTGCACGGAGACACGCACACACAAACACACACACACACACACACACACACACACACACACACACACACACACACACACACACACACACACAATGAAACAAAACAATACATACCATACACACATGATAACACACACAGGACCATCGCGCCAAGCCTTGAAGATACAACGACCCTACTCTGACGCCTCCTCATGTCCACCTTTCCTCCATCTTTCTCCCCTCTTCCCCTCTTCCCTCCATCCGCTTTGGGATGTCCACATCTAATACTAGTTGTGGTTGCAAAAGGGGCTCGCACCTCGCCCTAAGGCTCTTGCTTATAGCCCACGCTTTCCAAAACGTGCCAGATCGGACACCCAAACGCCTATGATGTTCAACAGGAGAAGTAGTGGCAGCTTGGCCCCACTGTCTTTGAAATGCGGCCTTCGTTCTTGGATGTTTTTGAAAAGCCTAGGTGCCTATTTTTGGGGCTCTCCCAATGCCTAGAGAGCTACTCCTGCACTGAGGAACCTATCGATCGGTCTTCTTTGTTCTGACAGAGGTGTTTTTTTGATCCTTTCGTTGAAAGTATGCCTACTGATTGGATACTGGGGTTGTATAATATGGGAATAGGCCTTTGAAAAGGCACGGTAGTGTGGGTGTGTATACATAATGGCATGGAACAGTATGATTTGATCAATATACAATGGAGGATGAAAGGCTGGAATAGTTATAAAACACAGACTAAATTGTTTGACTGGTACATAGATGAAATGGTTAGTCGTGTTGAGGTAGTCCATGTGTGCAGGGACAGGTAGAAATATTGGTTGTAACAAAGGCAAAATGATAGATACATAAACAAACATACCTAAGGCGGCCCTCATGTATTTGCAATGTCTTACCTTGCAGACCATGGCCGTCTTGGCCCCCAGTCTTGCTGCCTGTATACACTGGTTAGCCCCTTTGCCCCCAAAGCCAATGAAGAATTTGTGTCCATGTATGGTTTCTCCTACCTTGGGTAGCCTTGTTGCCTGGCTGAGGAATAAAACAAAAGTTTGCTTAAAGGTAAATGTGTGGTTATTGTATGCTTGTGTCTTTGTATATGCTGTGTGCATGTTTGTACAAATTTCACACTGGTCAATACTTTACAAAAATCAAATAAGTCCAATGGTAATGACATTAACTGAAGCTATTTCAAGTTGACAATGCCAAAATCTGACTCAGTAGGGTTTGGAACAAGCCCCGCCTCTACTTCAGGACTATCACCTCATAGGTGTGACCTCTGGGAAGTTTGTCTGCTGTTTTTTCCCCTCCAATCATAGACGGAGAGTCACATGGTACAGTTTATGAAATGAAGGCGACACAAGGTTTAACGCACATCCAGAAGTGGCTTGGGCCTGGTGCAGCTCAGGCTCAGAGGGTTTCTTTGTTTAAAAAACTGACCTTAAAATGTATGAGAGAGAGAGAGAGAGAGAGAGAGAGAGAGAGAGAGAGAGAGAGAGAGAGAGAGAGAGAGAGAGAGAGAGAGAGAGAGGGAGAGAGAGAGAGAGAGAGAGAGAAAGAGAGAAAGAACTTGAGCTAGTCCTAAAAAATCTGCTGATTTGGCCTTCTCTATATCTTTAAGGACATGGATTTTACACAAACACAATCACTCACGTATACACACATAGACAAACAGACAGGTAAACCCTATTCCCTTTCCTTTGAGCAAATCCCCCCACGATGCTTCGCTAACCTCTCTGGGAAACACTTGGCTATTGTCTGTGTTTGACTGCCCGCCAACTAGAGTCAGTTACGTCCAAAAGTGTAACCACTCTGTGTTTTCTACCACGCCACCAAAAGGCCACCACAACAGGTGTTTAGCCATGAGGTCAGCTTGTTTTCAGGCATGCTGCTTCTCATTTTCTTTAATTCTCATTACTCAATTAGTGGTGGGCAATATGCAAAGACCGAGGTTGTAGACGACTATGCACAAAATGTAAGCAATTTCTTTTTCATCTCATTCAAGTTGCTCAAGGCGACATTAAAGTATTTAAGGGCAATTAGATTTAACATAGACTGGTCAGGGGAATGATTCAGTTTTATACAGGGTAATGACAACTATACAGAAGTCCTACACCAGTAATAAAGAATTTATATTAGAAATAGAAATAGAATAGAAATGAACTATATAGGTACTGGAATAGTAGGAAATAGGAACAGGAAAAGTAGCTTGCAATGAACAATTAGCAACTATGTAAGTATAGCTAACTATACTTAGATGGTAGATGTCTCACTTAAATTGGCAAATGTCTACTATGTAATCAACCCCAGATGGCAGGAAGCACCTGGTGAGCTGTGGCAGTAGGTGGCACTGTCTGGCTTCCACGGCAGCGTAGGGGTGGGGGGGGAGTGGAGCGTTTGGGGGTTCAGTCTGAGAGAAATAAAGTCAGAGGACACAAGTAGGGGTGCTACTGTGTCCCTCTGTCTCACTCACTCTGCCACCCAAACATTTAGAAAACTGGATTTTGGACTTCAAAGTCATGCACATCACTTTGATGGTGTGGGGATCTATTTCAAGTCCCCCCATACACCCTCCCCCCTTTCCTTCTAGAACAACTCCTCCAAAAGAACAGCCCTTTTGCCGTAAGCACTGTTGGGCCTAATTGAGGCAGTTTGTGGCCCTCTAAGCTCAAACTGATGCCTGAATTCATTATGAGCACAGAAATAAAATAAACAGGGGCCAAAGCCATTCCATATGTTTTTAAACAATTAAGACTTTTTGAACTATGGTTAACAAGTATGTTGAATCACAAGGTACTAATATATTTTAAGGATTTACATTTTAAATAGCTACTATGAGGAAAGTAGTTAACCATGGATGGAATGAATACATAATAAATAAAGATCCAAACGGTATAAAGCTTGAGCTTGATCTACAGTCCAACAATATTCCGTGAATCACCTGTTAGGTTTTGAAATTCTTCTCAAATGTTGCAAGTGACTGAAAAAGGTGCCTGTGTGTACTAAGCATATCCTTATTGCACTTGAACTGATGCAAATGCATGTGGGAAATTATATTTAGCGCTCATCACATTTTTAGATGATGAATATGACCGACCTTAAACAGTTTAATAACTACATTGTATCCCTATAACATTTCATTATTGACTGGTAATTTCAGCCAATCTTGGTAAATTGAGTAGTGTAGACTTAACTGAATGAACCATTCACTATGAAATGTTATCATCTGGGTAGATCAATCTTCTTCAAAACAGCTTAGATGTTGCATTCCTACAATACGGTACAATTCAGTACTAATGGTGCTACTAATATTTGCATTTACTCTGTATGCTGCAAAACCATAGTTTGTGGACAGTTTTACACATTTACATTTGTGGGTGTGGGCTGACTGCACTTCTATATTTGTGTCTATGAAGAGTAGGGCAGAGTCCATTTCAATCCTGCTGGAAACACCCTTCTGCCCATACTGCAACACGGTATTTCAATGACAAAAGCTTGTTGTAAACTGGACAATTATCAAAATCAAAAATATTATGCGAGCAATATTATAATGGGGTTGAGTTCACTCACCTTACCAAGTCCGTCATACAAGATCCCACCACTACCACATCAAAGGCCTCTTCCGTCATGATCTATTGTAGCCTAATGCACACAAATAAACAAAACGTCATTTGATCAACTTTTTCAATTTCTTTCCTGTTAGCAACCATTGCGACCCAACACAACCCTGTGACCCCGCAATAGTGGTTTGCTCTCAAAGTATTCGTTTTATTGGGTACGCTGGGTTGGCCCATTCCAGAGACACACAGTAAACATTACCAGGCTGGTCACAGCGTTCTGGAACGTAATTGAGGTTCTGCTTAAACTATCCCACCACAGTTACATACAGTAGGCTTTCTTGTCGTATTTTAGGGAGAAACATGTTAACGTAGCATACAAACAGCAACAACTCGAACATTAACTTATAAGTCCCCACATAATAGCCATATTACCAACATAGTATAACTGGAAATGGGCAACATGGTAAAAATAAAGCATGACAGCTTGCATTGTTGGACAGTTGCCCATCTTAACCAGGATGATTATTTCAATGCTGCCTCACGTGACAGAGCTCATCTCAGTGAGATATTTAATTAATTCAATCCTCTGCTTGTATAGTGCTAATGCAAGTCAGTTAATCTTTTAAAATCTCTCTCTAGGCAGACTCAGAAAGCCTAGCTTCTGGCTGTAGCTGCCCAGTTCCCCCACATCTCTTTTTAAATTATCTTCACTTCCAGGTATTTTTGCCAACCAAGATTACTTCCCCCTATGTCTACCCCTACTTCAATGGATTCAATTTAGATCCAACATTCAGGGATAAGTTGAAGCCTTCTTTGGTTTACACTAGTATAGAAGTAGGATCACGGCGTAACAACTTAGTTGAACACTGACATGCATTTGACATGCAATCTAGCATTGGGTTGTTTTGTTTTATGAATTTGTGCAAAATGACCAGGCTGAACCTAAATTACTTAAAGTAAATCTACTAATAAAGGAAAAACTGTTTACAAAAAGCTCAAGTTCAAAAGTTAAACGATTCATCAAAATAACTAGTGGTAGACTGCATATCTATTCTCAGCTGATTAAGCTATCATCTTGCATGTGCCCAATTTCTGCAGGACATTGTTTCTAGTAGCCTAAACATTATGTTTTCATCTATTTAGTTTCAGGCAGATATGAACTAATTGCAACACAACTCTTTGAGTGAATAGGTTTAGTACAAAACTAGCATATCTTGCACATGAATCCAGTTTTTCATCATCCACATCTACAATTACACGATTATTCTGCACCTAAATATATTGTAAGCACGGGAATTCCAAGCTATAAAAGATAATTATATATGTACATGAATGTAGTTTAACTTTCGTATAAGTTACACAAACCTCCCCTTATTCGAGACACTATCTGGTGGACCGACAAGGACACTACAGGCTGTAGCTGTTCATAGACAGCACGCTTTAAAAACATCTCGGTTTGGAATTACAATTGATTGCAGCACACATCACTTTGAGTTTATTATTTCAAAAAGATCAGGACAGGTGGAGACAGGACTCATGCAAAAGGCAGCATTAACCTGACAACTGTAGTTACAATTTTCTTTTGCATTTCATATTTATAAAGGAAACGTACTACAATATATATATATATATGTATCTACCGTTGGTAAAAATGAATCTTGTATGCAAGCTTGAGTCTGTTCAAAGTGCATTTTCTGAACTATCACGTGTGACAGCTGCTTCACTGTACATAATGCCTGATGTATTGTAATCGTTCATTAAGAGTTGTAACCGTAAAAACATTATACAAATGTAAATATTGATTTTAATATATATTTTTGGAACTTAATTCAATTTGTTCAAGTATACACGTTAAGCTAGGTCAAATGTAATAGTTTATGAACAGGCATTACTATGGATAGCTATAGATTCTGTGGTCCATTCAAGAGGGCCCTAACGTGTTCCGGATGTTTTGAGAAAGATGAAGTAGCCTAGCGTTGTAATTGGCAACGCTAATATTGTGCAATTTCCAGCCCTATCAGGTAAAATGGGATATTTTGCTGTGTTAAAAACGAAACCTTGTGTAACTTGAACAAGTTTGAATTACTGACCAGTTGGCTAAAACTGAACTGACCTAGACAGTTTTAATATTGTGCTAACGTCTAGCTAAACTGTATTAGCATCCGGTGACAGCATTCTCTAGACCACCCAAGTGTAACGCTATTCCATGTTTACTATCTAAATTCCAAATGAATAAGAAACCTACCAACTAGCCGTCTTTTTATTACGGCGCTACTATTATGTGTGTGTGTGTGTGTGTGTGTGTGTGTGTGTGTGTGTGTGTGTGTGTGTGTTTGTTTGTTTGTTTAAAAAGTTGCTTGTTTCTGTGACCAGATCATACGACGATGTATTAAAATCAGCAGCACTGTCTTAATCTGACCGCCTGTTGAGAAGATGTGAAAATGTCTGACTTGGCTTCAGTATGTAACTTTGAGTTCTCATTGAGCTTAAAGAATTTGAGCATTTGGTCTTACCAAGCTATTGGAAAGCTTGAACAGGGAAATATCTAACTTTCGGTTTCCAAACAATATTAAACGACAGTGACAAACAGACTTGCCACAGTTGCATGGCAAGAACACACTCTCCTGCTTAGTCTGGTGTGTGAGTTTGTGAGGTTTTATAAGTTTGCATAGTAGGGTTTTTTAGACTAAATTATTTACTTGCCAACTCTGTTGATATCGTTTCATTTGTTGGACTATGTAGAGAGTTGTCTTGTGTGAAAGATGAACAACGTATACCCTGAAGTTGCGCTGAACCGCATTTCTCCAGAACTGCGGCCCTTGTTGTGTAGTGTGGTGCGGAATGGGAGGGTGGGACTGGACTCAACCAACTGCCTGCGTATAACTGACCTCAAGACAGGGTGAGTTAATGTTCTAAGAAAGGTAACAATGTTTACAGTTGATGATAATGATAATACTACTAATAATAATAATATCTATCTGTATAGCACCTTTCATACAAGTAGCTCAATGTGTTTCACATGACAAAGAATGAATACAAAACTATGGCTAAAAGTGGTAAAACAACATGATTGTAAAACAATAAAACTAAATAAAATGACAATGTATTTATAAAACAATAAAACAGATTAAAACTTTTTGCTGCACTCCCTCTTGTGATTTTGTTGAATTAAAATCCTGATTGAAAAGGTGCATTTTAAGCTCCCTTTTTAAAGCAATGACTGATTCAGCCTCCCGAAGATGGCTTGGAGGGGAATTCCACAGTTTTGGGGCCAAAAGCTGCGAAATGCTTCTCCGCTCCTCTTACCTTGGGAATTACCAGCAAAGAAGCGGTAGAGGATCTAAGGGCCCTGCCAGGCACATAATCAATGAGGCAGTCTTTAAGATGGGTTGGGGCAAACCCCTTTAGCGCTGTAAACAAACGATTCAGATCACCTTAAAATCTATTCAATAGGATACAGGTAGCCAGTGGAGGCCATAGAGGACAGTGGAGATGTGTTTTCTCTTTTGAGTACTAGTACTGCAACTTTGGTTGCAGCAGTCTCAACCATTTGAAGTTTTTGAATTGACTTGCTTGGTAGACCGGAGAACAAAGCGTTGCAGTAGTCTTAAGTGACTTGTGATGAAAGCATGCATTTCTTTTATGCATTTTTTTATGATAGAAAATGGGCGCATTCAAGATATATTTCTTAGATGAAAAAAGGACGCTTTTCAGATAATATGTATATGGGATTCAAAACTAAGCTCTGAGTCAACAATTACTCCTAGGTTGTGCGCCTTGCTTGTGCACTGTAACTTTAAGAGGCCCAACCTTGCAATAATGGAATCCCTCTGACACTTTGGGCCAAATACAAGTACCTCTGTTTTATCATCATTTCATTTAAGAAAATTCTGGGACATCCAGACACTTGACAATGTCAACATGTGGGCTAAGGCTTTCATACAGTAAAGCCCTTCCTTTCCTATCATTCTTATTGTATTGTCATGCTGTGGTATGTGTTATTAATAGAATGTGTCACTCATTTTCAGGTGCACCTCTCTGACTTCAGGCCCATGTTGTGACCGCTTTAAGCTGCACATCCCCTATGCTGGAGAAACCTTAAAGTGTAAGTCCTTTGATAGTGGGAACAAGTCTTGCAGTTAAATTCATCTCTTTTGACTCCCAGTTGTACTTTTGAAAACAAGTGGTAGTTTCCCATGTATAATATGCATGATAGCTCTCAAAAGCCTAAAAGTAGTTGCTTAGTGGAATTGTGTACCCAGCAAAAGTACATACTGTGTGTTAGAAAAGCCCCAGCTTTCACTCTAATAGTGAAAATCCCATCATTATTTCATATATTGTTTAGGTACAAATTCTTGGATCTGGGAAAATGGTAGGATTCATAGTAATGCAATGGCACTTGCCACTTTCATCTTTGCTTTGTGTTTTTTTAAATGAAAAACGTTATCTGAGAGTAGTCTTATGAGCTCGGGTTCATGGCTGGAGGACAGCACCACACGATGTTATGAAGTGATATAATTCCAAACAGGAATTATCTTATATTAGGCTTCTTGGAATTGTTGTGAGTCATTAGATCCAAAACAAACAAACCAAAACACACACACACACACACACACACACACTCACACACTCACTCACTCACTCACTCACTCACAAGGACACATAAAAAGACATATGCAGATTTCTTTCCTATGTCAGATACTTAACATGAGGTGCAGTAAACGACAGAGTGAATTTAAACTTAACAGTTAGGAAAATGAAAAATGTATTGAAAATACATTTTAACTTTTTTTTTTTCTTTCAACGGAACATTAATTATGAGTACAAACAGCAACTTGCTCAGGCAGTAAGTTTTGTTCCATGTTTGACTTTTTTAGTCAAGCCACTTTCATCCTGCCACAAACTCAATCCCCCACTTTAAAGAAGGCTGGTGTGAGCCAGAGCCATGCTACGTGTTCTAATTGAGTTTTTTTTTGTGTGGAATCTGACTTCATGAAAAGTAATTTGATCATACACACATATCTTTGAGGATTTTGTAAATGTATATATCTAATTTTGGCTGGCTTTGATTAGCCAACAGTTAATCCGTTTTACGCTATGGTTCCTTGAACAGGTGCCAGAAAATGTATCAAATTAAACACAGATTTGAAAAATATCATATTAGATGTTAAATACACTGTATATCCCCATATACAAGTGTTTATGATTGATTTTTTAATAGCAGCGTACATTTTAAAAAGTTTGTATGGAAAGAAAATGCGTACAAGGTTTATCAAATATTTCTTGGTTTTAATAACTTATTCAATGTATCTGTCCGATATCAAGAACCAAAGCCTTCAATTTATGTTTTGTATCTATCTACCCTAAAAAAGGCATGAGAGCAAGCTGTGTAGCTACACCAGTGACAACCAGCAATCATACTATCTTTAATCATCTTCCATACTTTGGACGTGTCACATCAACTTACGCAGGCTTTGATTTTATGTAATAGAAACGTAATCTACTAATCAGATTGGAACTTTTGAAGAAAAGGGCTTTGTTTAAGAGCCTCAGCAAAAGGCCACAGGCACCCTGGCAAAGCATGCAACTTCACTTCTGATGTTGTTTTATTGGTTGAGTTCTTCCTGTGCTTTGGCCTGGGGAAGAGTGTTTGTTTAGTCAAGGACACAAGGCCTCAGGTCCTTGCCCAGTGTCTAGACCTGCCTACCGATGGCGTGCAAGAGGGCAACACACTTTGCACGGCGCTGTGCCAATTGATGCAAGTTCCCTTAAGACCTTTTTACCACCATAGTTATAACTGCCAAGCTGTGATTTGTAGCCTTTCCTTGTTTCTTTAGTTTTTCGACAATCATTTAATTGTTTTAAAGTATAATGACTGGGGGTGTTCTTGTGTTACTTCATACCATTATGAGCGTGATATATTACTGCATAATATTCTTTTTAACATCATTACTTGACACACTCGCAAGCTAATCTAAGTGTGCATGGGAATGTGTATGCATGTATGTTATTTTTGTGTATAGAGGTTCCACTCACAATACCTATACCAAGTAAAATTTAAGTCTGTGGTTACTCCTGCCAAATTATTGGACCAATATTTTTTGTCTTGTCTCGAAGCATTTTGTTACAGATTAACATATCCCATCTTTTTGATTGACACCTTCCTCAACTGGAAAAATACTGCCATGTGTGTTTACTTGTCTCCTCTCTGTCCTTGGCACAGAAAAGGAAATTACATAAACACCCCACCCAGACAGAAATATAAGTGTGTAACATAGATTGCATCTGAACATCCTGAACCTTCCATGTTTTCAATACATTACACATTTCATATCATGCTAATTATGCTATTCCATGTCATTCAGTTATGTCATGTCTCAAACCTGTACGGTCATCAGTACAGTAGAAACAGGGCATTTTTCTGAAACTGGCTTACTTTTTTTGTTCTGTATTTGCAGGCAATTTAAATCAAGTCACTCAAACCTAATGCTGTTATTGTGAAATGATGGAGCCACAGTTTCCTCAACCTTTAAAAACTCAGAGGAAGTGCACAGTACTGTTCTAATCAATTTAAGGAGTTTTAGCATAAAGAACAAGTCTTTAGATTAGAAGTTGACCTCTAAGTATGCATGGATATGAATACCTATACTGCAAACAAATTTAAATTGTGTAATGCAACTGTATTTAACTGATCAGAACCTGTTAATGTCAAAGCAATATCAATTTGTTTGAACGAAGTCAATTGTGAATGAAGAATGACTGCAGTGTGCACGGTAAGTCAGTATAACAATTTGGAATTTTTTTCTTAAAACCTTTATGTTTTCTTTATTCGCAGGGGACATAATATTCAATGCAGGGGATCCAGAACTGCCACCAGACTTTATTTTTGGAGAGGATGCAGAATTTTTACCTGAACCATCTGAACTTCCGGTAAGTGCATACTGGATGCTGACACAGCCTCACATTCTACCTATGGTCGACATTTTGTAATTTTGGTAATACTGTACATTAATGACAATGGCTGAAAGCAATTTCAAAGCTCAGCAGAAAGGGAAGAATGCAAAGTTTATTATTGTAGATATATATTTTTTTACATAAATATGAGAAATAGAATATGTTCTCGAGACACCTGTGTATCTTGTAAACCTGATTGTCCTAATAAATTCATGACACAGCAGTATTGGTTGCTGGAACATCTGCTGTTCTGAATAAATTGCCTAACTGGGAGTTGCTGCAAATTGCGTAACACCGGCCTGACCTGACTTTCCAGATTATGTGATGAGAGCTAGTGATAATCTTCGTAGGAAAAGAAGAAAATGGTTGTTTGTCGAAAACACAGTTGTATGGCCTAATGAAGCAATATCACACAAGAAGGAGTGCTGCTATACTGAATATCAGCACGGCTGTGATTCGTTGTAGGTACGAGGCCGCAAGCAGAGGCAAAGCAGAGGCAAAGCAGAGGCAAAGCAGAGGCAAAGCAAAGCTTTATTCTTTATGGTTGCTCGTCTGCTCGTAAACAGTAGTGTAACAAATGAATTGCATTAATACAAAATTTGCATAAATGTTACAATACATAAGCAGCCATTTCTTAAGATGTAGACATTTTTGACAATGTTCAATGCATGTTATCTTAAAGTAATTATTTAATGCTGCTCACTGAGCCTGAATCACTGGGATTAATATAAATATAAAACTTCATATTATCAGCATTACAGTGAAAGGAGACATTGTGTCTATTAATGATATGACCTGGAAGAAGTATATAAATAGAGAGCAAAATGGGGTCAGAATTGAGCCTTGCAGAACTCACACATTTTTATAGAACATGTTATGTTTTTTAACCTAATATGGAATTGTTGATTTCAATATTCTAATCAGTTTGGAGATTTTCCAGACACTCTCAGATAATTCCTTATATGTTCCATTAGGATAGTATGAGCAATGATATCAGTGGCAGCACAAGGGAAATGACTGTATAATAGAACAGTGTCCAGCCTCACCTGCTACAAGAACGTCATTTTACTGCACATTTGCTGTCAAAAACGATACAAGAATAACAATAACGTTTTAACGATACAATTAATAAGATTAGTTAAAAATCGCATGGCTCCCAAGCGAAAACTCCTTGTGGACATTTCCCAACTGGATGTTTTCCCAAAGGTGTAAGGCGGCAGACTCCACTCTTTGATATTGGGCACAGAGCTATTTGGATTGTTGCTATTGTGCTACTATTGGTTAGATTTGTCCTACATGGCTATTTTAAGGCATTTTACCAGAGAGAAGTTAAATTCCCCTGTCTGTGTCAGAGTCTGGCAGACAGGAGTGAAGTGTTGCTCACTGTCTTGTAGTTCCAGCTGTGCACATAAGGGGAAGTACCTCGCTTGGCAGGCAGTTTGTTTATTCTCTCACATACTCTTTTGCACTGCCCATGCTTTCATAATCCCCTCGCTTCTTTGTTCCTGGGATCCTTCTCTCCCACTCACTCCCTTTTTCTTCTGCAATTTTGGTAAGTCTATCCCTCTCAATCTGTAAGACCCCTTTTTTGCCCAATGTTTTGCCTCATAGCCATTTCACCCCAGTTTCAATTTGTTTGTTTGGTAAAATCTCAGTTCCCCAGTTATGATTCATGTCTCATACTGGAAATGACAACGTTGAAGTTTGGCACGTGTCGAAATTGTTAACCTTTCTCTAGTTTGTGAAATCTGTTACTTCACAAACGAAAAAAAACATAGGCTTAGCTCAACTTGATCTTTGCGCAAAGGTTGTGTGAAATGAAAAATCTAGATGAATACACAGTGTACCAAACACTAGCCTTAATGGAGAAGGCTAATAATAGCATGTAAACTGGAGGAACCTTTTGCTGGGACATTAGGAAAGACACTAAGAAGAAGTGTTTACTCCCTTTTGTGGACGAACATTTCTACCACCACCATTTCTACCAAGACCAATAAAGCTGAACTGAAAATGTAACCTAGTATTTTTATCATAAAGGTTCACTATCATATTTATTTAACATTTATTTTTAGAATTTTGCCTTCATTGTCATCCCTTTCCACCCTGTTGACTTTTAGAATTTTTTAGCTGACGATATGAAGTACACAAGACATCCAAATTGAAAAAAAGCCGAATGCAAAAAGAAAAGCTATATTTTCAGTCAATTTGAGAGACTTTTGAAGTGATCATTTTGTAACCAAACCTTTGAGAGATACAAAATCACCTTTTATAAAAAATCCATTATGGAAGAGAGTTGCTGTCTTAAACCCTAGAAATAACCCCGAAATAAAGCCAAAGAAAGTGCAATGTGCACTTGAATCAGTGCTTGACAAGGTCACTCAATATTACTGGTTCAGCCTATAGTTTATTTCTGTGTTTGCCCTTTAATTGGAAGTTTAATGTAGATTCTGAACACATATTTGTTAATTCTGGTAAAAGTGCTGAGACTTATGGGAATCCCTGCCGGACCAGAATATGGTTGGTGATTTGGAAGTGATCGTGTAGATGAAGTTCAGCTTCTATTGCAATTAACATTAATAAATAAGCATGTGATATGCAGGGGGTTTGGCTTGGCAGGGCTCGGTTTGGAGTGTATACATTCAAACGTCCAGGCTCCTGACAGGAATAGGACCACGAATGGCTGCACAGTAGTTACTGGGAAGATAGCTGGGGGAGTGGAAATGACGAGCAGGGAGGAAGGTGGAGCAACTTCTAGTCATCACTTCCATTGCCTCAGCCTTTTCTAGTTAATCAGTCAGTGACTTACAACAACAACAAAAAAAAATCTTGAGAGTAGAGTAGTTCTACACTTTCATCAGAGGGGGAGTATGAGGACACTGTAAGGAGGGTCTGAGAACTGAGTTTTTAATGTCAGGATATTAGTCATCAGTACTGTAGATTTAATACGAAAGATAAGCAATGTTTTGTTGTGTCTAGAGTGTGTCTGCAGTGGAGGGTTTGTGAAATTTGGTTGTCATTTTAACTTGGCTAATATTTCTCGCCGTCCTCAAGTGTTCTACCCAACATTTATCTTCTTGTTCCAGTTCTCCACTAGACCAGCTCCACCCCTAATTTCTCTGCAGTGTATCATTTGTCTGGCCTAGACCTGACCGGTGCCTGACAACCTTTTGGGAGTTTCCCCAGTACCTTGCAGCTTTGCAAGCTTCTTCTTCTTTCTGTGTGTGTGTGTGTGTGTGTGTGTGTGTGTGTGTGTGTGTGTGTGTGTGTGTGTGTGTGTGTGTGTGTGTGTGTGTGTGTGTGTGTGTGTGTGTGTGTGTGTGTGTGTGAGTCCATGTGTGTCAGTGTTATGTTATGTGTTATCTGTTTTGTGTGTATGTTTGTTCCCCAAGGGTTAACATACGTTCCATGTCCGTGTAATTGTAACAACAACATGACTCCACTTATCCATCCTTGATCACTTTGCACTTTGTACAAACAGGTTGTTTCATAATCTTGGACATTCCTAAACGCATGTTGAACTGTGGTTGCTTTGGCAAGCTGCAGTCATAGTGTAGAAAAACTACGACAGCATGCCTCGTGATAGCCCCTCGCACTCTACTCCCCCAACCTAACTACATTGGGAATTACCCATATTACATACATTGCCCTATATGAAAGTCCACACCTCCCTTTAGATGTATTGTTTTCAACCTTGAATGTTATCAGACCTACCACAAAATGATCACCTGTAAAATGTTATACTGATACATTAACATTACAATGCATGTGAAAAATGTATATAAGACAAAAGAGTAAATAGATTAATGTCTACAGTAAATACATTTTTAAACAGCTCTAGTATGCCATAACTTTAAAAAAAAAATGTATGTTATATTCCATCCAATGACCTTCGATCAAAAAGAAGTAGTTAATGACCTACCACATTCCCTTTAACATGTTTACATTCTGTGGCCTCTTGATTAAGTACTCTTACTTGTTACCACAAATAGCTTAATAGATAACCGTATGGCTCAAACTCAATATATAAAGCATAAAAATATGGTCAAGAGGTAGTTTTTTTTTTTTACCAAACATTGAAATGAGAGAAGTGTGACTACAACCATAGCACGTTTGTTGATTCCTGACAAGGTGCTTTCAGCATCTCAGAAATTGCTGACCTTCAGGGATTTTCACAAACTACAGTCTCTAGAGTTTACATTGAATGGTGCGGAAGATGAAAAAAAGAAAAACCTGTGTGCAGCTGTTCTTTTTAATGAAAATGGTCAGCGGACAATGCCCTGACTAGTGTCAGATAAGCACGGCCACACAACTGTTATAACCCGTCTTCACAGTATTTGCTTTGCAGCAGGGCATTACTCACTAAAAGAACATGCATACTTATCTTAGGTTTATCAAAAAGAACCTCGCGAACCATAATAGTTGTGGAACATTTTTGATGAACAAATACGTCATAGGAGTATTTTAGCAAACCTGAGGTATTGGTCCTTTATCACTTTTCATTAATCTGAACACGGAAGGACCTTTTTCTTTCCTTACTTTGGGGAGACGGGGAATCTTTAAATTTTATGTTAATAAATCATTTTCAAACCGAAGCTAACATTTCACTCCCAGCCTTTGCCTGAGTAGTTAAAGAAGGTCAAGAGTTTTTATGAGCCTTGTCTTTTACTAGTTTTTTTCCCACCATTTCAGAATGAATAGTCCTCTGAGACATAAGTTTCCCACATATTCAGTCATTGTTCTGAGTTAGGGTCTCTGCTCACTCCGCTGAGTTAAAGTCAAGGGCAAATGTTTTATAAATATTTTCAAGTTCAATTTACTTACTGGCAAACTTGAAGGCCAAGTGTTGGAGAGTTCTTCCTTTCAGTATGTCCAACTAATCCCCTGGTACACACATAACAATGGACTACAGGGTTGTATGGACCTGGGCATAGTGTGCCAACTATGGCCCTCTTTTCCTTCCTGCTTTGCGGGAACAGCGTCTTAGATCTTAGTCGACGTTACAATTGGCAGGGCTCACTGACCGGTCTGGGAAATTGGGTTTAGTTTGCCACTAGAGACGGTTGCTGGAAAGGAGTTGGGCAATTGTCAAGCCCCAGCTGATGGATGATAGGAAACTTACGGCTTGAAAATGAAAATCACGTTGTGATAATCATATCAGTTTCCCTGATGCTTTAATGAACAACATGTAAAAGTAGCAAGAAAATGTTATTTTTTGGCACATTGTTTCATATACGACACAAGCCGTACGGTTTGAATTGCAGGAACACTATCGGCTGTGAATGCCAAGTGTCTTAAACACATGACAAGAGCAATTTAGTGTGATCTTAGACTTGGCAATCTCTGGGGGCGAAACAGGGCACAGGCCCACTCTTGAATTAGAGACTGGCTGAGATTAATGTAATACTTGAGAGTTTTTAATGCCTCACACTTTCAAGTCAACAGCGGTTTATTGGATCAGGTTGCCAACAACTATAAAAATCACATTAAAATTAAAAAACAAATATTTACTCTTGGCCTATATAATTATCTTGAATTTTCAGATGCCAGTCTTTAGCTCAGTGCCCTCAGATGGAAATTGGATAGAAGTAGCAAATAAAACCGGTTTTGGATCGGACAGAAAGACATAATTATGTCAGCTTGACTCTCTTCAGTTTGATGAGGCCCAGTTTAGGCCTACAGCTTGTTTACCGAAACATAATGTTCTTTAACGTGTTGTATCCTGTCACTTTGACCTTTTATTATGGAACATTCTTAGTTAGCCTATTTCCCCAAAACACATTCTTGTTTTCTTTTTTGAGTGTGTGTGTGTGTGTGTGTGTGTGTGTGTGTGTGTGGGGGGGGGGGGGGGGGGTACAAACTTATTTATGTTGAATCTTAATCTAACCAAATAACTGTCCTGTCCCAATATTAATTAATCTAACTTCCCCTGCACACAGATGTTGTAATATATTATCTTTAGCATGAAAGTGGAAGTAGCTTAAGCTCACACATATCACAACCAATTGAAGAATTGTATTTGACATCTATAAAATGTTCTATCTTTGGCAGGAATATATCAGAGTTTAATTAAATGAGTGTACCATAAATAGCTTAATATCAACAGTGTCCGTGATTAAGCCAGGGAATATTGGTGCGTGAGGCATTGCACTTTACGATAAGGGGCATTGCATGTTACCCCCTGTGGATAGGAAGTGCAGCAGATTTTCTTCTTCTTTTTTTCTTTTTTTTCCCCCCCTACAGCAGTAATATTAAACTACACCCTTCCCTAATGCAAATGTATTATTAATTTACGGAACCTCCATCTGAAATCTGGACCTGACCATATGAGGGACACCTTCTTTCTAAGTTCACCTTTTGATTTAATAGGCATCTATAAACAAATCAAATCAAACAGAAAACACAAACTCGTTGTATTAGTATTTAATTGGTACTCGTGTGGTATTGAGTTCAGTGGGGACATTGGCTTTTAAAAATACAGGAAGCATAACACGCACTAAATATTATTCGTTTCCAGGAAGAAGATTTAGACCATATTTATTGGTGTTGTGTGAAGGAGTTAAAACATTTTACCTTAAAACTAAATGTTGGGTTTGTACAGCAGTTCTTCTTGTTTTATTCCCTGCATGTATTGCCCATTCTTCTGGTTTCCCCTGTCCTCCTTCCCCTAATTTTCCCCTCTCCTCAATGTAGTTTCAGTGATCCACTGTGTCACAACCCTGACACAGCACTTCCTCAGTCTCGCCTCAGTTTCAGCACGCTCTAGCCTTAGGGCATGGCTGCTTCTTTTGGACAAAGCCTGTCCTTGTTTCCATTGCCCCCTCATTTCGGGAATCCCGGCGTTGCTGGTAACCACTAGTGGCTCAGGATGATGAGGTCACTGGCACTGAATAGACCTTGCCCTGTCCACTGCATCCTTCTGTGATGTCAAATGGAATCTAATTTGTTGGAAAACAATGAGGACTTTTTAGGTTGAGTAATACAGAAGGGAATACAGAAGTAAAGGTAGGAAGACAGACCAACACAGACAGGGAGACAAGTAAGAGACACTAACAAACTGGTATTACCTCTATGTAAAGCTAAATGTAAAGGGCGTGATTCTATCCATCCCTAAACCCCTCCTAATCAAGAAATCCTGATCACAGTGTATCTGGTTCTTGATCTTTAGGCTCTGTTCTTCAATTAGATTGACCTTTGACTTATTGTGGACCATACAGCTATTCATTACACAGACAAAAACCCAGTAAAGGAATGGAGGATTTCAACCAACACAGAAGCTACATTTCAGACAAGAGGTCCCAGCCTAGAATTACAGTTATGTCATCAGTGCTTATGTGCTAGCTCATTCTGGCTGTGCTTCATTTTTACGTTGAGTCATAGACACTAGTTCACTTTCACTTTTGAAGAATATAGGGCCAAAGAAATAACCTGTTTGACTGAACCTGTTGAGATTCAAAAGGTTTTATTAGTAGGCATAACCTCCTGCTGCAGTGTGCACTGCCAATATTACTATATGTGCTCAAGGTTTTATTAATCATCGATAGATAGAAGTGAATATGGATTTTGTTTAATTATGTGTTTAACTTAAATTACTACCTATTTCAACTACCTGTTGTGGCTTTAATTTAACCGCTATACGGTACTATAGCTCTATGAATCCTCCACAGTTCCCTCCACAGTAAGCCAGTCGACATAGTGCACACCAAAGGATCCGTAAACAGAGACAGCATCTGCTCAGTTCAAGCACCTCTTTTATTTCAAATTCCCAACCATGTTTGACCACTTATTAAATTGCCAGTATCAGCCCTTTGCTTGATTGCTCTAATGTTTCTGATTTGAAACTCCTGCACACCAAATAAATTAAGGCGTGATTGCTTTGAAACGTTCAGGTTCAGTCATGCATTTGTCTTTATTTAGCGTACACTGTTTTTGCAATTTGTTTTTGTAGTCACCCACATTAATATTGAGTATTTGTATTATTTGTGCATCAACAGGCAATTTTCTCTTTAGGGAGGATAAACATCCTGTTTGGTGAAATTAGGCCAGCAGAAGATGTTTGGTCTGCAATGCTCACAGATTCGTGACAGGTGGTTGCGTATGTGGTGGTTTCTCGCAGTTCATTTGCATACCTGTCCCTGACCTCAGTCAGTCAGTCTGTGGGCTTTGGGACTGGATATGCAAATTTAGCTTGTGGGAGGATATTTGTTTAAAATGTTCAATAGACGATTACTAAGCATGTTAGGGGGGGTTAGCCTGCAACAGAATTATTTTACATACATGTATATTACCATACACTAACGCCACTCGTTGAAATGTTTTATCTTACAAAAGAGAACATATTTTCTCATTCAGCAAAGTTAAGTTCTGTATTTGATTAGGGATCTTTGAATAAAACCTGTTATGCCTGTCCTGACAATGTATTTAAAAAATTGACAACCTTCGGGACAATAGTATCTTTAATAACAAATATTATTCTGAGCTCCTTGCAATTTTTCACAGGATCCATTATACTTTTATTATTGTAGAATTAAAGACTATTAACGTTTTCCCTGAAGTTTAGATGAAAAGCATGCATCCTGTTACTACTAAAACAGTTCTATGTTCAGACAGGAAATCCTCTGGTCCAACCATTTTCCTCTGATCCAGTAATAGGAAGTGTAATTCCTGGAATAGGTTTCAACTACCTGTTGTGGCTATCACCAATATTTCCCCATTGTGTGTCCTGCTTCTTTTATATAATTCATGAATTCATGTCAAAACAAATTTTTCCACAATAATATGACTAGTAACCAACTTGAGAAAACAAAACTGTTACAATTTCTCTGCTAGTGATGCTTATTTACGACTCCGGAAATCTAGTTGTTTTGAATTATTTGAAATTGGCTGATTGATTATTCTGTTATGAAAAAATAAACAAGAATAGATGAAACACAGACTCTGTCACTTCTGCTTTAGGTAACCTTTTTGCTCACTTGTCCTCTTGTGTCTTGCAGCACCTGGTCCAATGGGATGCGGGCGACCCAGAGTGCCTGCTCCTGCTGGTGAAAGAGCTAATAGAACAGTATCACCAGTACCACTGCCAACGTCTACGAGATAGCTCCAGACTGCTGTTTGAGTATGACAGTCTGCAGGAAGAGCCTGATTATGGCCGGAACATGGAGATCTATGCCGCCCGCAAGAACAGCTGGGTACAAAACAATAATTCAATAGCCTACTAGAGACAAACAAAAAAGGTTTTACTTAAATAAAACCATTTGTTTTCCTCGAAACACAAAAATGCATTACGCCAAAAACCTAACTTTGGTTTGGGGCTTCCCCATTTTGTGGGTCTCAAAACTGTTGCACAAAACGCAGATTTAGGGTTTTGCAATCACAAATTGCAAAATTAGGGAGGTTATCGGGCGTTCTGTGGTTGAGGGCGCTTTGCAGGGATGTGGCAAATAGTATGGTTTGTGAAGTAACATAAATTGACCATGGTGACTGAGTTAAGTTATATTTCTCTTATTTTACAGTGTCCTCCAAATGTACTTCCGTTTTCCACAATTACATTTATTTTTATGTTGATAAAAGCTAGAGATTTCATCTATGTTGTCACTGTTTTCCCCAATTTGCGGTTGTATTAAAGCCATTATACGCTCTTCTCATGGTCTTCTCATTAATGCAAATGCCCCGTAGTTATTTCCGTGTGAGCTGAGGTTTTTACTATTGACGAGCTGTTTACTCTGTGTGCGAACCCTCTTCATACACGGTGTGGTGATCTTTCCTCGGCTCTCATCTTTCAGACCGGAGAGTTCTCGGCGCGCTTCCTGCTTAAGCTCCCTGTGGAATTCAGCAACATCCCCGTCTATCTTCTCAAGGTAACTCCTCCTCACCACCCTCAGTGTTGCGTGTGAATCCATGCGCACATTCTCTCACAGTCACATACACATGCAAACATCCTCAATGCAAATCTTACATATGCACACTTCAGCAAACAAACAAATACAAAATCTGAATTATTCCAAATGCATTACATCAACAGATACACACAGACACACACACACGCACACGCACACTTCCAAATTAATTTTTACGTCCCTCAATAATATAATTTGTGTTTTTCAGCATGTAAGTTGAGCTAGGGACTTTTACATGCATTCCAAGGCATACATGTTCATTACATCCTTACATCCTCTGTGTATTTCATAGTGGTAAGTATGTATATGCAGTTTTTCACGCGTGCGTGCGTGTAGAGTTGTGTATGTGCAAGCGCATGCAGTCACTGGTCGCCGGGGCTGTGAGTTGACTAATCAGCAGGCCGTCACTTCCTATCAACTCTGAGCTGCGTGGTGTCTGCAGGCTGCGCAGACCCAGCTCTCTTGCTCCTGTGTTTTTTCCCCCTCCTCTATCTTTTCCTTCGTCCGTCTTTGAGTGAGTGAGTGAGTGCGTGCGTGCTGGAAGCCCCTGGAGAGCTCGGCTCGCTGGCCTTTTCCTGCCCGGCTGCTGTTTGTGAGAGGTAACGATGGTAAACATAAGGAAAGCTGCAGCCATCATCAGTCTCACAACGCATCGTCCCAATGTCTTTCAGTACTGCAGCATCCCAGTCAGTCTAGAATTCCGCCAGCCGAACTCAGCTTTTGACGACTCTGAGGAGTGTATAAGACCAGCGGAGCTCGTCGTTGCTGCGAGGTGTTTCCGCACATCCTCAGGCAGGAAAGGGTTTTTTGACAGCAAGAGGTTGGCTCCGTCGGTGGCTGTTTGAAAGTGAACTCCCCGTCACTTTAGAGTCCCAGGGGAGGCATGAAGACGTTCAATAGCAAGGCAGACACATCCACACCTTCAGCCTGTGGGAGGCCTGGCTTTGTAGCCACTGATGCAACGCTGCTGAAAGAGAGTTCACTTTTCCATCAAAATTGTTATTAGAGGTTTTTGTCTGAGAGATGTACAAGCCCCTGCTTCCCTAATCATATCAAGTTCATTGTCAAACGGATAAACACAAAAACTGAGAAAAACCCATATCTTTTCAACCAACCCTATAATTATTCACTCTTTTCACAGACACACTCACACAGTCATCAGTGTTTTTTTTAAACGTATTGCCTCTGAATTATGTCCTTGTATAGTATGGTATATGTAGTCATAATCAAGGTAACACAGGAAACATAAGTGTGTGCGCACACGGTGTCCAAGTGTTGAAAATACACCTCGACCGCCCACTCATCCCAGAGGAGTTTTCTTAGTGAGATGCACCTCACGAGCACAAGCGCTTGGAGAAGAAATGCACCCCACTGCAGTGCAGACCAATGACCTGAATCTCTTGGCGACAGATGCCTGGCATTGGTTTGGATCGTCTTAATGTTTTCTTCAATTTGTGTCAATTGTCTTACAACATTTCACATTTTCATATTGGAATAGGCACAAAGTAGTATGAGTGTACCGTACCATTTTGCTAAAGATGTGAATGCCCTAGGCATGCATGTGGCAATGTTTGTCTTGTAATATAAACATTTGTCGTATAACTCAACAAATGAAAGCATGTTTCCTTTCAGAAGGTGTGTGCAACCGGAAATAATTAAGGGCAGGGGTTATCATGGTTTGATATTCTGGAGACAATGGTCAGCTGACTGGTAGGACAAGGTGTTTTAAGGTTATGAATCACAACAGCTACCTCCCCCTATCAAAACCTCACATGCTCCTAGACCTGTTTAGGTTTGCCATGTAGTAGATATTATACCTAGGTGCGCTGGTAGCAGAGGTTGGAACGGTGCTGGTGGGTGGGAATGGTGGAGGACAACCGTAACCCGGAGCAAAGCATCTTTGTGGTCTGCGCTCAGTGCATCGGACATGTTTACCTTCCTGCGTTGACTACCCAGCCTCAGGGAGCGGGGAGTGCTAGATTATAATGGGGGCAGGCTGTCATAGTCAAAAGGGAAGAGGGATAAGGACAATGCAAGGAGAGATGCGGAGAAGACACTGCAGCGCATGGATAGATGTTGGCAGCTTCTCTCCCCGTCAAAGGATACTTGGACCTCTGGGCAGCGATTTAGCATCTCATCTCTTGTTTGTATGTTGACCCTGTGGTTGTGGAAGGTGTAGGAGAATGCCTTGAACCATCTCCTCCTGTAGGGTTAGTTATGGAAACGTCATGTTCAGAATTGAGATATGAATATGTTCCGCAACATTGGCTCCTTTCTTCTGTCTTTTGTACCTTCACTTAAGGGGTAAACATGGATTTCAGCAGCAAATGTCGTTATTGATGAATCTTAAGCGGCTTTTTCGCTTTATCTTTGTCTTTTCTTAAACAAGCTGACCAATCAGGGCTGAGATAAAGACAAAAGAAAAAATATAGACACGCAAACAATATATTGACATAAATATGTACAGTATTTTTCCTCTCAAAGAAGCCTTAGAAATCGCAAAGCTTACCCACTTATGACGTTAGTGTTCACAAATTATTTTAACACTCATTCAACTTTTTCAACACAGTGTTCAACAATCACACCGTTCTGTTTATCTGTAGATCTACACTTCCACTAAGCCTTTGTCATAGTTTACTGTTGGTTAGTTTGAATAGAAAATGCATTAGCCCATTTGTATAATTGCCGTGTGACCTTTTTCTGACATATGTAATAGCACATGTAAGGTTTTTGTGCAGAACATACAGCGTTCATGCTGCTATCCTTTTAGAATATCTATCTCTACACTTCTTGAAAAGCCCTCGTTCTGTTCCCTCTAAATGTCAAATCAGCAAGCTTGCCTAGCTATCTGTGTGGAGAGATGCCACATTTGTGACCTAGCCCGTTGCTCTCGCTTCACTTGATTCCCTGTATTCACCCTGCAAGCACTGACCCATGTTACCCATGCCGTTAGCAGTGGGCAAGTAACGTGGTAGTATCCATGTATTGATCCTTAAGGGAAAGCCTTAAGCAAACGTATTGATCATCTCCTAAGTAAGCTGAGTTCAAGTGAACTAATCAGCATCTCCGGTTACTGTATTCAACACAAGATATAATAGTTCAACACAGTGCTCCATAAAAGGAAATATGTTTGTAATTTACTAATGTAAGCAATGCACTTTACTGTAGCTGATCAATTTGAATACAAAAATGCTGATCATTCTATGCATTTTCCAATTTTGTTTTCAGCTGTCAATAGCTGAGGGACAATTCACAAAGCTGCATGGCACTCTACTTTGAGGATGTTTGCAATTTAAATCATGATGAGTTCGACTTTTTCCTCACATATATCCCCAGTTGTGTCCTCAAGGTCAGCTGTCATTCTCTGAAGGTCACAGATCCCCTGATACTTTCCTAGTCCTCCCCATGTCTGTATTGCTCATTTGTGCATCTGCAAGAACACTTACTTTCCGTCTAATTATTTGTACTCTTTAATTCAATTTTTTATTTTTTTTGCTGTCCCCCCCCCTCCAAACCTTTAAAATGTTCGAGGCAGTTAGCAGCAGACAGAGAGGGAGGGGATGAATCAGAGCCTCCGGCAGAAGCCTTGTCTTTTCAAGCCTTGCTTAGTCCATACAGTCCCCTCCAAAAGTATTGGAACAGTAATGCCAATTCCTTTATTTTTGCTGTAGACTGAAAGCGTTTGGGTTTGACACCAAAAGATGAATATGAGACAAAAGATCAATATGTCAGCTTTTATTTCCAGGTATTTTCATCTGGATCTGATAAACAACTTAGAAGATATCATTATTTGTAAAGGAACACCACATTTTTTGTTGAGCAAAAGTATTGGAACATGTGACTAACAGGTGTGTTTTGTTGCCCAGGTGTGTCTTATGACATTTATTATTCAAACAATAAATAACACTGAATGTCTAGGCTCAGTTTCAGATTCTGGTTTTGCCTGTGCAGACTGCAGTTATAGTAATCAACATGAAAAGCAGAGAACTGTCTATGGGTGAAAAGAAAGCAATTGTGAAGCTAAGAGAAGATGGGAAATTAATCAGAGCCATTGCACAGACACTAGCCATAGCCAGTACAACAATTTGGAATATCCTCAGGAAGAAACAAACTACTGGTGTACTAAGTAACAGACATCGAACGGGACGACCAAGGAAAACAACAGCAGTTGACGACAGAAACATTGTCAGAGCTGTGAAGAAAGACCCTAAAACTACTGTTGGTGAGATCAACAACAACCTCCAGAAGGCAGGAGTGAAGGTTTCAGAATCCACTGTTCGCAGAAGACTTCATGGACAACAGTACAGAGGCTACACCAGAAGATGCAAGCCATTCATTAGCATAAAGAATAGGAAGGCCAGGCTGTATTTTGCCAAAAAGTACAGAGACGAGCCTCAAAAATTCTGGGAAAAAGTTTTATGGACTGATGAGACGAAGATTATCTTCTACCAGAGTGATGGAAAGGCTAAGGTTTGGAGAAAAAAAGGATCTGCTCATGACCCCCAAAACACAAGCTCATCTGTGAAACACGGTGGAGGTAATGTGATGGCTTGGGCTTCAATGGCTTCTTCTGGGACGGGCTCATTAATCTTCATTGATGATGTAACACATGATGGCGGCAGCAAAATGAATTCGGAAGTCTACAGAAACATTTTGTCTGCCAATTTAAAGAAGGATGCAACCAAACTGATTGGGAGATCCTTTATCATGCAGCAAGATAATGACCCTAAACACACTGCAAAAGCAACAAAGGAGTTCATCAGGGGCAAGAAGTGGAAGGTCCTAGACTGGCCAAGTCAATCTCCAGACTTAAACCCTATAGAGCATTCTTTTTACCTTCTTAAAAGGAGACTGAAGGGAGAAACCCCCCAAAACAAGCAACAACTGAAAGAGGCTACAGTGAAAGCCTGGAAAGGCATACCAAAAGAAGAATGCAAAAGTTTGGTGATGTCCATGGGTCGCAGTCTTGATGCAGTTATTGAAAGCAAAGGATTTGCAACAAAATATTGAGTCTTATTCACTTAAATCCATTTCAAGTCTATCTGTTCCAATACTTTTGCTCATCTAAAAATGTGGTCTTTATTTTCAAATAATGATATCTTCTAAGTTGTTTATCAGATCCAGATGAAAATACCTGGAAATAAAAGCTGACATATTGATCTTTTGTCTCATATTCATCTTTTGGTGTCAAACCCAAACGCTTTCAGTCTACAGCAAAAATAAAGGAATTGGCATTACTGTTCCAATACTTTTGGAGGGGACTGTAGCTTCGCAACTTGGTTATTCATGTACACACTTGTTTATTTCCCTGCCCATTTCTCTTTTTGTTTAGCTTTTTTAGAAATTGGAGTACACATTTTATTTCAGTAGATCTTAGAATAGATAGCCTAACTTTAATGAGTTTTTGGGTCTCCTTGCTAAAAAAAGGTACTTAAAGATCAACACAAAAAACCTAATGAAATACTTAAAAAAAAAATAATAATAATATAGAGATAATGTATCCTCCATGTCAGAGGAAACAATTTTTTCCACAACAATTTATTTCTTGGCCATTTGTGCAAATCAAATTCTTGATAACAATTTAAATTAAGGCATATCAAAGGAGTGGTTTGGACCCTGTGAGCTGTCATCAAATTATTTATTTTCGTCCCTAGTTTTCTTACATTAAATGTAAAATGCTGCAAATTGGTTTCTGTAAGGAGGAGGAGTAAATCATGATTTTGCCTCTGTGTTCCTTAGGGCAGAGTTTAACTATGACTCTTTTCCACTGCGGTAGCAAGGGGACAGAGATAAATGCTTGCACACGGATGCAAGGACTCAAAATGAGGGTTGACTAAGTAAAGACTAACAAGAGGACTCAAAAGAGCACCCCTTGAGAATGTAAAAAAAAAGCTTCTGTTAGCGGCCAAGCAGCCTTAATAAATGCTTCATCAATTCTTCATTTCATTTACATTGTTACTTATCATAAATCCTTCAGATTGTTTCCTATTTTGTATTTTTGTTGATTTAATGTATGGGTCTTTTAAAACTACAAAATTGTACTAAGCACAATTTATTTAGGACTAAGTTGTTTAATCACACATAAAATAGTCTCAAGAATCTCTTTCATGACACTAAGATAATGTAACAGCTACAAAGGTAATCCTGACTGTTACCCTGTTAAATTGATGCCCTGGAAATTTTGTTCATCATGTACGTCAATTTCACTCCTAACGCATCTCTTTGTCTCCTGCCTAAGGGTGCGTAGTAACAACATTCAAACGTTTGCTTGTAGTAAATGCCCTTGAACTATCATGCATTAAATAACACCAGGACCATACAACATTCAATCAATATGAGATTCTCTCAATCAATTGTACAAATGAAATAGTTATGAGCAAAGTATACTTCAAAGCAAGAGGCCATGGTTAGATTCAATAAGACGAATGTGTGGGTGGGCGTTGTTTATTGAACTCAATTTCATTGTTGGCCAACGCAAAACCTCCCTTCTCTCTTTATTTGGTTGACATTATTGTTTATTTTCAAGTTATTGGTTCTGATATTTTTTGGTTTCTCAAATAGCCAAGTTGTGGTTTTATTTATTTAGTTATGATCCTCCTCAGTGAGTTTTTAACGAGGCTAAAGATTGACTATGTTAATGATGATGAGAGGCAGTGTAACTACAAAACTTCTAAAATCACAGAACATTTAGTAATGTTCCTCTTCCTGAAGTTGCAGACGGTCACGCGTGCTATGCTGTGTGGTATTTCTTTGGAACTGTAGTAGACCAGCCTTATTAGGCAGGATCTCAAGCCAAAATCCAGCCAGCATTAGCGGCAGTACTATTCTCACTGAGTCTTATCAATCTCAGCACCTGACTGCTTCTCTAACAAAACCCCTACGACTCTTTGCGCAAAGCTGAGATTAAAGCATAGGGAGAGCGACACAAATCTGCTTATGTGGCGGCCTACACTGATGAATCACCACTGCTTGTAAGCCAGCTCTTTTGGGCATGCACTGTTTGTGTTATTACTGGCATTTGTTCTGGAGTCTCATCATGTGGGAAATGTTTTGTGTCATGCCTTTTGCTGTGATATTCTAGAAGTGTTAGCCAAAAATGTATTCCATGACCCTTAGTGTGTTTGCCTTTCTAGTTTAGTTGCCACATCTACGTTGCCCAATCCTTATCCACCCACCCTGGCTTGGTTTTTGTGGTCCGAGGCACTCTGCTTCCCCTCAGTGTGACAGTTGAGATTTTGGAGAAGTAGTGTATGAATATATTCCACAGTCAGATGATTGCTGTTTCACAATTTTCAGTATAGTCCTGGAAAACATCTATCCATGTTCCTTGACGCGTGAGCACACAAACATATATTGGTTCCATATGGACACCTGGATCTGAAAAGGGTGTCGAGGAGAGGTTTGTGACTGTCACATCACCCAGTGTGGCTTCAAACCTTTCATTAGGGCCCTGTTAAGGATAATAATTATTTACCCGGCAGTAGGCCCATGCAACTGTCTTTACTCCCCATACTATGTATTGTGCCTTTCAGCAGAAAAACAGGCAATAGAGGCATACCCAGAAGTATTGTGACTCAGTTATACGGATAATGTTTTTCCTTGGCCCTCAGTCTAGAGAAAGGCCACTATTGAATAAGCGAGCTGCTCTCTTATGGAGAGGGTGAAGATTGTTTTTGGTAATTTTCCTTCTTCACATGTATTTTAAGAAGCAGGACAAGAACTGTAACTGGAGCCCTTCAAGGGAGCAGTACGTGTGTCATCTTTTGTCTTGTCCTCGTTCTGCTTCCAGGGATCAAGCTCAGGCCTCTGCGTGACTGCTGAGCATTTGATGCCAGAGCAAGTGGTTTTAATTTGCGGCCTTGCCGTGCCCTTGGACGGTAAACACTGACTAAGAGCTTAGGAATCTTAAGAGCTATAAAATAATTGCAGGTTAGCCCTGTAGTGAAAAAGTCTGTAGCTTCTTGCTTCTCTTTCAACCCATCTCTTTCTCTGTACTTGTAAATCTTACTGATTGGGAAAAGGGGACATCACAGTTTATTTCTGGTTTGAATTAGCTCATTTAATGTTATTACTGATATTAACCTTGCATTGATATGAATATGGGAATATAGGTGAAGAAATGTTCTTCAATGTTATGCTACGGAAAGGCATGTCTGATGACTCTAGGTCATGTACAACTCATAGCAGAAGTCACAAGCTGTGAGGAAGATTTCTCTTTTCCTAAGGTGTCATGCATCTTGAGTGGTTTTAGCAAATTATTGCAGTCCTTGGTAGACAAACAGAACAAATGACCAGGAAGAAAAAAGGAAAATGTGTTATTGTCCTTGTGCTGAGATTTACAGTATGTCACAGCAGTATGGCATTTAATTTGAGAGCAAGTTGTCCCAAATGAAAAGTCAGGTAATTGCCAGTTCTGACCTCAATAATGCAGTGTACGACGACGATCTTTAAAAGTCAACAAGCAGATAAACAATTAAGACACTTTGAAAAGGTAGCAGAATTATAGGTTGTTCTGCCCTTGAAAATGAAAATATTAAATGCCAGAATAATGGCATCCAAGCTGAAATCTGAAAGAAATGTTTTCAAAGAGACATGTCACCGTGTCACGTTTGAGTCTGGCTGAAAACATTTTAATAGGTTAGAAAGAAGTTTCCAAGGAAGTAATTGTACTGAATTTTTTCAAGTGTTATATTAAAAAAGGATTTTTTTTTCTTTTTTAGGCACTTTATTCTTTTAACAAAAAAATGTAATATGTATTTATATGTATTTATATGTGAAATATGTTAAATATTGTCATTTCTGAATAATATGAAACTAAGAAAATATTGAAGGTTTCAATCCCGATTTGGTTGACCACTAATTGGTAATACTGGTATTGTGTTATTGCATTAATTTGTTTCATATCCAAAGTAACATTGTTTGGGAAAACATGTAAGTAACTTAAAATGTTCATCTGGATTTATAGAACTGTTGGGAGGGGGTGTAATTTGGGAAACTTGTTGTAATGGATTAGGGAAGCATTGCAATGCACAATCATTTTTTGTAATGTATGAAAAGAAAGGGGTTTCATAACTCAATAACCAGACACCTTGCGGATCACAGGGTGGGCTGTTATTTGTGACCAATAAATGGATAAGAAAACAATGAACTTCCTCCCCAATATCACAATTGTTTTCCTTTAAAGTGATACTTCAACATTTTGGGAAATAAGAAATGCCCCAACTTACCCTAGTCAGACGACATGATCGATATCCATTTTATGTCCGTACGTCCAGTATTGAGTTAGTTACGTAGTGGTTGTAAAAGTAACCTAGCGATATAGTAAGCTGAAGGTGACCGTTAGCATGGCTCCCCCAAAATGACTAAGTACTCCTTAAAAAAAGCTGTGTTATTTACATGTTATATCTTCTGTATTTCGAACATGTCGAGATTAAAATGTAAAAGCAAGACGTTGTTATTGAAACCGATAGACGGTTGGAGCTATTTCAATGCAGAACCTTTGTTTCACCTTGTGTCTGGTAGGTTTGAGGGACCTAATATCTGAAGTATAGTGGTGACCATAGACATTTCAATATATGAAATAATAACGTCTTTCTTTTACATTTTCATTTCGACACTTGAGAAGATATAACATGAAAATAACAGCTTTGGAATTATTTGGAGTATTTAGTCACTTTTTGGAGCCATGCTAACGGTAAACCCGAGCTTACTATATCGCCAGGCTACTTTTATGATGACCATGTAACTAACTCAATACTGGATGTATGGACATAGAATTGCTATCAATCATCTCGTCTGACCAGTGGTAAGTTGGGGCATATCTAATTTACCAAAATGTTGAGCTATCACTTTAAAATGTGTGGGATGTAACTGTATCAATTTTCTTGAGTTCTAAATCAAAGAGCAGAATTACTTACACTCTTACCGGACTAGATATAATTAACAGGGTAGAGTTGGCATGTTGGATCTATGACACCCTTGGTGACGTCTGGCTATGTTCTTCAAAATACATTCCAAAGAAGGAAATATACGTTGCCTATCTGCTGACACAGCTATCTGAAGTTCCTGTCCCTGTTGCAAGACTGTGGATGTAGTTTCAATACTATAAGATGGGTGTGGCATGATGCGGCGTGAATGTTACATCGACATTCAAATGTTATCAGTGTTGAGAAAAGGCAGTTGATTGGAAGTCTCTTATTTAATATTAGGGTTTTATCTTTGAAAGGTAATGACATATGCACATGTGCACTAGATGCAGATAGCTAAATGTAGAATCAACCTACATATTCCAGCAATACGTAAATGTTGGTCTGATAAAATGTTTTGTTTTTTTTTGTTTTTTTTTTAAACCATAAACCCCTGTCAAAGGTAGGATCAGTGATGTGGCTGTCAACAGGGGCCCAGTTAAAACAAAACAGCTCTATACCCATAACTCCTAAATAGCTCTGTTCTTGGAGCATTACGCTTGTCAGCTCACGGTTTGATTCCCTCTGGGTCAACCCACACTAATATATGCACTTATGGTACATCGAAAGAATACAATAAATGTAATACTCATGGCAAAAGAAAAAATACATTAATCATCCTGAATACCAAAATCATGCAGTGCGACCCCTTTGACAATTTATTTTACAATGAAAGGAAGAACAGTTCAATTGTACAATTACACTTTCAAAGAGCTATCCCACCTCAAGATCCTGTTTTACCAATTAAAATGGCAATATCACAAAAGAATGTCAGGACCTTTGTTTTACATGTACTAAAGTGTAGTTTTGTCTTTTTCCCAACTTTTGATCCTTTGTCTGTGTTAAACCTAAATATGGTGCTGAAAAGATGAGCAAGGACATGGAAATCATAAAAAAAACCTGATAAATCATACCCTGTCTCATTGTACTGGCGCTTAAGCTGATTACCATCAAATTTCAGTGTTCTAAAAGTTATTACATCAGGCTGACATTGATGCAACATAATGAACGGCACCTCCTCACAATCTCAGAATATAAGTGACGGTAGCTGCTTAACGGATGTTTTGGCCACTGCAGTGAAAACATCCAGATGTAGTAATTTCTCTTAATCCAGAATGGTAAGCAATCACTGGTAGAGGACACAATGGGAGTAGACACCCTAGAAATTAGGTTTGCACATGTAACACAACTGAACCTTGAGTATAATTCACACAAAAAAACTGCTATTTCCCTTTTTATAAGAACTTTTTTTTAAGGCAAATCTAAATTTACTTAAGTTTTAAGTTCATTCCCAAACATGGCAAAGATTATATGAAAACATCCCTCAATTTTTAGCGTGGATGATCATCTGGATGCATGGCTTTCAATCTGCTTAAGGAGGAGTAGAATAACATGAAAGGAGGACGTTAAAGTTAGTTTGAAGTGCACCTGCTAACAGCAACTGGTTTTCAGTGATTCACTCATGATTCACAGATGAACATGAGCCTTAAATACTCACTTACTGTACAAGAAGTTGGTCAAATGAGCCTGGAGAAAAACTAAAAGGACGGTATGTGTTTACTGTGGCTAATAGTTGAATTAGGCACACAAAAACAAGGCTCAAGTGCATGTCAGAGGAAAATGTTTTCACTCGTCTTTGTATAACTACCCTATATATATTTTTCTTATTTATTTTAGTGAAACACATTTGAAATAAGCTATACATTCAATTTTAATTACAAGGACAGTCGATACTTTGAGCCACCAATGCTCTGTGACCTAAAAGTCGCCCTATCACATCTTGAACTTGAACTTAAGTGTCTTACCCAAAAGCAATTCCTTGTCTTAGCTGACATTTATAATGTAGAAGAGGGATGCTTGACCTTTAAAACTGCCATTATCAGAAGTAATTACTATGAATGTCTCTTTCTCTCGCTGCCCGTCACCAACCCCTCCGCCCCTTCCTTATCCCTGTGCTACCTTCATACCTCTGAATGCTCTCCCATCTGCAAACGGGTCCATGTTTAAACTAGCGCCCATGTCTCATTTGAGCATAAATGTGCTATCTAATTAGATTAATTAATCAAGGCTAATTAATCTCAAAGCACATGCCCGAGTGAGCAGAGGATGCCAGGGAGACGTGGTGCTTGAGTGGCACTGGTATACACTGTTGTATTATCCCAACTGAATGGAAATCATGCAGGCAGACTACTGTGTTAGAGCAAACTGCTGCTTATCATAATTAAACCTACAGAATGGATGCATACCTAATGAGCAAGTGGTCAAATCCCTTCATAGTGGATTCATGTAGAATCCCTTCTGATACTGTATGTACTTTTAAATGGTTTTGTTGGTAAATTAGTAATTTCTCTTAATGATGAAGTTATTTTGTTGTTGTTTTGTTATTTTGCGTCCTATTGAAACTCAGCTAGCGCATACATTATTACATAATAAATTTAATCAGCATATTTAGACGCTGTGATTACTGAGCAGGGAGGCCCTATTTCTTATTGTCAAATTATTTCCTGTGGAATCTTACTGCAGCTATGGCAAGGCCCTTTGGACTTTACCCTAGAGGCTCCACTTACACAAATGGAGTTTGCTTTCTTTTTTTATTGTCTTGAAAACTGTTCAGTCTGCTCCTGAAGCGAAGAGGGTTTATCCTTTGACAAACATTGCAAATTAATTGTTGAGGTGACTTAAGGACACATGGTGTAGTCCATGGGTGTTTGACTTTCTACAACCACTTGTACTACCTCCCCAGATGCAAGGATAATCGTTTTAGCTGACAGCTGTTATACCAAGTGCTGTAAACAATTACCTATTTCTTGAAATCCATAGAACACTGAGTTCTGGCAGCAGGGAGGAGTTGAATCGAACCCATTGTTTGTACGCAAGCTACGGTATAATGATAGTTTGGCATCACTTCCTGGACCTGTAACAACCGCCTGACCTGCATTCTTTTGTGGTTTATAAACCACAAAAGGTAAGTGTAAGAATTGTCATAAAATCAATATTCAATTTAGTTCCCATGTCACTGCCAGAATGGGTGAGGTCACTTTTTATAGTACAAAAAGTTCCCAGCGAGTAGGCCAGATGATCTTAACTGTTCCTCAACTACAGCTCCACTCAACAACTCAACACACATGAAGGAACATGTCTAGAATCATGCACATTGTGTATTAAGTCAAACATTATAAAGTCATAACAGCCCAGAAGCCTTATCTGCAATCCAGTGTAATCAACCTGTGATTACAACCACACCTTCCCCTGTAATGGTACGACTCCCACTCCCTGAAACCTCACGAACAGCTCCATTTGACTGTAGAGCTTAAGATGGTTAAATAGTCCTTGATCTGACCTGTAATGTGCATAGCACATTTAAGTTGTTGGATGTAATTGACAAAGGCCCAGTGGTCTTTGATCCTGGATTGGTTATATATAGATATAAGGGATTTTGTATGTTGATTTCCTATATGTGATTGTGTAGGATATTTCTTCTTTTTTTCAGTCGAGATAACCAGTCATATTGTTTTTGTTGTTTTCTTTGTTGTGTAGTTTTTGGTTTCGCCCGCCAAATGGGTTCTCCCCTGGCAGGCTCCTGGAGTTTGTGCAAGTGTTTTCTGAGGCAGATGACAGCCTATAGTGTGGCACATGCCCTCACTTTTATCGAAGCAGTTTCGTGCCAGGCCCATAATTTGCAGCAACAACCCCGGCGCAGCATTGACAGACGGGTTGTCAGAAAGGTCATGGCCCAGAGCAGGGGAGTCGGGCGCTTTTCTCGATCCCCCCCCTTGTTGTGACACATGACTACTGGCACCAGAGCACGGTGGGAGGATGGACCTGTGATTGACAAACATGAGAGCCCTGACCTTTCTTCTCTTCTGTGTCTGTCTCCCCACTTTTTTTCTCTCTCCTCTCTGTATTCTATCTATCTGCATGTTACCTTAAGGTACATGTTTCGTTATCTCTCACTTTCTCCTCGGTTCCTCTTAAATTTGGTGTAAAGAATGTACACATAACATAATTTTTTTTGTTGATGTCTCCTAATGTCAGTTACAGTTCAGATTTTAATTGCATGTGATATTACTCAGATTATTTCGATTGCATCAGAGAGACACAAGTGTCATGTCCCTCCACCAGTGACACACTTGGAGTGTCATGGAGTCTTGGCGTGTCCTATGAGGAGGCTAGGTGTGGACCATATGTGATGAGTAATGTCACTGTAAGCCTAGTGACGCTGGTGAACTGGCACGCTTACTGGATTGCTTGCCCATGATTAGCAGTTACAGCTCGTTTGAGTCAGAGGGTTTCTTGCCTCATCATTTTATGACTGCTGTAAAATGGGAGCACCAAACTGGGAGTGGGTAAATCTTGTGTATTCGTATATATATTTTTTTTTACTGAATTCTTCAAATCTATTTTGCGTCAATAAGGTGACTTGAAGCTTCTGGACATGCCATTTACTTTCCTTTCCATGGAGTTTTTGTTCATATTCTATGGTAGTCTGATTTTATAGGCTCTTTTGGGCCTACTTCCTCCCTTCTTCTTTAACGTTGATTTAAAGAGGAAAAGAGCAAAAGCAGTGGTGCACCCCGGACATACAGGTGTGCCCTCTTTGACAGAGAAGAAAATCATTTGCATCAGAGACCTAAATGTGCCTTTGCATTCCTTGAAGCGAGCAGGGTCTTGTCCCCTCCCGAGCAGAAGGGCAGAAGAGCACTCACAGCCTTAGGAGAGAAGATATGGAACACGCTCCATACGATAACCATCCCTCGTGTTCTTGTGACCCCTGCATGCCCTCATCCTAAAGGTCATGCCAGCACTCTGCGTTTTTCTTGAAGCCTGTGTTATCGGTTATCCCCTCCCAAAGTCTCCCTTAGGCACGCACTCCAAGATTCCAACCCACCTGCCTGAACTAACCCTACCTCCCATCCACAGCAGAGAATCAGAGGTTTCCAGTTGCGTTCTCAAGAGAGACGAGCCCTCCCCTCCACTCGAACACACGCGCGCCTCTGTGGAATTAATTCCATGTGACCTAGTTCCAGCCCCCCTTGTTCCTGAAGCAGAAATGGCAAATGATCTCGGCTTATAGAATCTAATTTGTTGTATGTGACAGTTCCTACGGATGTTGTCCCTCCATTATAGCTCTCTTCCTTCTTCCATTTTGTTTCTTCCATTTTGCTTCTTCTCTTTCCTAATTCATTCACAATGTCTCGATTTTGAAGATTTTACTTAGCTTCAAACCAATTGATGGCTCCTGGGCAAGCGTGAATATATCAATGACCTATATGCTAAATGTTCATTGTAATTTGATTGTCCCTCTAGTCATGCTTAAGTTACTTACAAAATTAGGAATTTGGAATTATTTTGCTTAATGCACATTTTATCTGTGTCTTACCTATGCAATATATTGCTCCACAAATGAAGACATTTGTTCTGCAGTAATAGTTACGTAGAGGCACTCTTGGCAGACTCGAGTCTTTCTCGCTCAACTATATTTGTTGATGTTCAGATAGATCAGTAAAGGTAATGCTATTATGTGGGTTTCAAGTAGTTGTGTGTAAGCTCAACATATCATTAAATCAGAAGAAATAAACACACTGTGAATGTCTGTTGCATTATCATAGTCTCGCTTAAATGCTGGAGCGGGAGGGGGGGGGGTAGATTTTTTAATTCAGTCTCAATTAATGTTGTAACTTTTGGGCACCTCTGTAAGAGCTGGAGAAGATTGTTAATTTTGTTACATTACTGCAAAGTGTATTGTTTAGTCCCATAAGATCCCAAATACCTAAACTATTGGTCTATTTTCGCATTTGCACGAACTCTCCATTCATGATCCGAGTGTCATTCAAGGTGTGAAAGGCATTTTGAATCACCATGCTCCAGGTGAATCACCCTGATGCCTTAACCACGTGCTCACACACAGTTACAGTGGGGACTGAGGCCAGATCATTTCTGTGCTATCAGTGACACTTGGCCGTTGTCACCCATGACTCGTTCCCTAGTGACATACTATCCTTAGTTTCTCACATCTAGAAACACTAGTCATCTGACATCATTACGCCACTGCATGGATGTGGGCTACTTACCACTTCTTATCTACCAACCAGAAGAAAGAATGGGAGGGGGAAATAACCTAATCAAGCAAAGACATATAGACTTTACTTGCACCTCTCATTCCCAATGAAAAAAATGGAATGGGTTCTTGAACAGTTGAAATCAGTATGGGACTGATCTGTGGACTCCCTCCGAAGAATTATGGAAGACAGACGTCTGGCCAGATGTTTTCTTGAGTTTAACCCTTGGTCATCATGACTCACGCACAGAGGTGTCTTGTTAAGTCTCATTTCCCAGCATCAAGGATGCGTAGGTGTTGAGGTTGGAACACCAAATGTGTACATTTCTAGATAATACGTGTTGGTCTTGAGTTGCCTAAGACCAATGTTGGGAACAGAAAAAAACAACACAATAAACATTGTAGTTCCGTTGTTATTCTATTAAGCCTAAATGAATCATACACTTTAAAATTCCACTGCAGCGTATGTTTCGATTATTTGATTGTTTCCTAGTTATTCCTATTTTTTTTATATTTGTAGAACCCTGCCTCTTAATTTAGCTGTTTTGGAACGAACTTCAATGACAATTGTGAAGAACAATCCACATCCTTTTTGTCAATACTCATACCGCCACCCTCGCACACGTATTTACACTCTCACCTCTAACTCCCTTACACTTAACTCCCTCGCCCAAAAGCTTTTTCATCCGGTTAGAAACAGCCATGCCATAAATACACACAAATAAGTCTTTGTGACTGTGGCAACAGTGCAATGTTTAGGTGTGTTATGGTCATTGTGTCAAAACGCACTCCTGGTACCAGGATCAGGTCAAGTGTGTGTGTGTGTGTGTGTGTGTGTGTGTGTGTGTGCGTGTGCGTGTGCGTGTGCGTTCTGTAATCGCTGTTTTTCCCTATTGTTCACTTGTCAAAGTTAAGCCAAGACAAGACAAAGCACACCTCGTTAATGATCTACAATCCTTGTCTTTTTTCCACCTCTTGCTACTTTTATTGTGGTCTGTTTCCAAAACATATTGTATATGATAAATATGCCACCATTTTTCTATTGAAACACTTTTTTTTACGTAAACCACAAACACTTGATGTTCAACCGCTATGACAAATCACAAAGAATTACGCATAAACCTGTTTGTAATGTAGAACTTATATTTGCTACACATAAAATTGAGTCATGTTTGAATTCATACTTTCCCTTTCCATAAGTGTATTTGGTATATATAGAGCTATAGTCTTTATTTAGTGCTATTGCATATAGTTAATGGATCCTTGTGTGTGTAAATGACAGTGTTTCCTACTTGACTTGGCCAATTACTGGGCTATCAAAGCTTTGGTCAACATCTGTCTGAATGGGCAATAAAGATGCTGAGGATTTGTTCAGACAAGTCCTCACGGAATCGCAACGTCAGGTATAATTCGTTTAAGTGGACCAGACAGATATTTCTGTCGATTAGGATCAAATATATCCATTAAATGTGATCATATCGCTACAATCCCCTTGTCACATAATTTAGGTTGTCGTCTGCTTTCAGCTTAAACCTACCTTTTGCAACACTTTTTTTTTGAGGGGGCGGGGGGGGCATATATCCTTTTGTATGTGTGGGATTTAGACTTAGGCATTAAATGAAGTGGGGCACGCTCACGTAGACACACACACACACACGTTGACACAGACTCAGTCTGCAGACTGAGTAGCTTCTTCAGCCCCCTGCCACATGGAGCACATCATTAGGACTAATGTCTTCAGCTCTCTTTCCAAATCATAACCATTCATGTCATATCAGACATGCTTTGGCAACTGTCACCTTGACCCTATTATTTGTATACAGTATGCTTTTCCCCTTAGGAGGACCAAGAAGACTATCAAACTGTACTCTATGGGCCTGATTTACTAAGATCCCAAATAAAGACTACTAAATAAAGTTTGTTTCAACAGACAGCACATTTATGTTGCAAATGTTTTGCGGGTGATTAATTAAGAGTAATTGCATAATTTATATAAGTTGCAAAGAGCTATATTTAAATTGGAGTTTTATGTATTTTGAAGGGATTCCAGCCGTGGATAGTTTGGAAAGGAAGCAACAAAAAAAATGTGTATTTGATCCCATCTAATTGGAGGTACTAGTGGGAACTACAGCGAAGAAATATAAATATAACAAAAATAAATGCCGTCCCGTGGGCTCACCACCTGCGGGAAGAACCAATGGGGTCGGGTGCGCTGCCAGAAAGGTGGTAGTGAAGGTAGAGGGTCTCGACGGACGAGACCTGGGTGGCAGAGGCTGGCTTTGGGGACGTGGAACGTCACCTCTCTGGGAGGGAAAGAGCCGGAGCTTGTGCGGGAGGTGGATCGCTACCAGTTGGATCTGGTGGGGCTTACCTCTACGCACAGCCTCGGCTCTGGTACCTCAATCCTGGACAGGGGTTGGACTCTATTCTTCTCCGGAGTGGCCCAAGGTGCGAGGCGCAAGGCGGGAGTGGGGATACTTATAAGTCCCCGGCTGAGTGCCTCTATGTTGGAGTTTATCCCGGTGGATGAGAGGGTCGCCTCCCTACGCCTGCGGGTCGCGGGGGGGGAAACTCTGACTGTTGTCTGCGCCTATGCGCCAAACAGTAGTGTGGAGTATTCGGCCTTCTTGGAGACCCTGGATGGAGTCCTGCATAGGGCTCCTGGTGGGGACTCCGTAGTCTTACTGGGAGACTTCAACGCACATGTGGGCAATGATGGAGACACTTGGAGGGGCGTGATTGGGAGGCACGGCCGCCCGGATCTGAACCCGAGTGGTGGCTTGTTATTGGACTTCTGTGCTAGTCATGGACTGGCCATAACGAACACCATGTTCGAACATAAGGATGCTCATAAGTGTACTTGGTACCAGAGCACCCTGGGCAGAAGGTCAATGATAGATTTTGATAGGCCCTATGTTTTGGACACTCGGGTAAAGAGAGGGGCGGAGCTGTCAACTGATCACCATCTGGTGGTGAGTTGGGTCAGGTGGCCGGGGAAGCCTCTGGACAGACCTGGTAAGCCCAAACGTGTAGTGCGGGTGAACTGGGAACGTCTGTAGGAGGCCCCGGTATGGGAGGCCTTCAACTCACACCTCCGGCGGAGCTTCTCTTGCATCCCTGTGGGGGCTGGGGGCATAGAACCAGAGTGGACAATGTTCAAAGCCTCCATTGCTAAAGCCGCATCTGAGAGTTGTGGTCTCAAGGTCTTGGGTGCCTCAAGGAGCGGTAATCCCCGAACACCCTGGTGGACACCAGGGGTCAGGGGAGCCGTCCGACTGAAGAAGGAAGCCTTCCGGGATATGTTATCCCGGGGGACTCCGGAAGCAGTTGCAAGGTATCGACAGGCACGGAGGACTGCAGCCTCGGCGGTGGCAGAGGCGAAGCAGCGGGTGTGGGAGGAGTTCGGAGAAGCCATGGAGAAGGACTTTAGGCTGGCACCAAAGTTGTTCTGGAAAACCATCCGGCACCTCAGGAGGGGAAAGCAGGGAAGCATTCAAGCTGTATACAGCAAGGATGGGACGCTGCTGACTTCAACTGATCAGGTGATGGGACGGTGGAAGGAGCACTTTGAGGAACTCCTAAACCCGACAAATCCCCCCTCTATGGTTGAGGCGGAGCTAGAGGATGATGGGGGATCAACGCCAATTTCCCTGGTGGAGGTCACTGAGGTAGTCAAACAACTCCACAGTGGCAAAGCCCCAGGGGTTGATGAGATCCGCCCTGAAATGCTGAAGGCTCTGGGTGTTGAGGGACTGTCATGGATGACACGTCTCATCAACATTGCGTGGAGGTCAGGAACAGCACCTAAGGAGTGGCAGACCGGGGTGGTGGTTCCCCTCTTCAAAAAGGGGGACCGGAGAGTGTGTGCCAATTATAGGGGCATCACATTACTCAGCCTCCCCGGGAAAGTTTACTCTAGGGTGTTGGAAAGGAGGGTCCGGACGATAGTCGAACCTCGGATTGAAGAGGAACAATGCGGTTTCCGACCAGGGCATGGAACAACGGACCAACTTTTTACTCTCTCAAGGATCCTGGAGGGGGCCTGGGAGTATGACTATCCGGTCTACATGTGTTTTAGTAGATTTGGAGAAGGCGTATGACCGGGTCCCCAGGGAGCTATTGTGGGAGGTGCCGCGGGAGTATGGGGTGAGGGGGTCACTACTTAGGGCCATCCAATCTCTGTACTCCCAAAGCGAAAGCTGTGTCCGGGTTCTCGGCAGTAAGTCAAACTCGTTTCCGGTGAGGGTTGGTCTCCTACAGGGCTGCGCTTTGTCACCGATTCTGTTTGTGACATTCATGGACAGGATTTCAAGGCGCAGCCGCGGGGGAGGAGGGCTGCAGCTTGGTGGGCTTGGGATCACGTCACTGCTTTTTGCGGATGATGTGGTACTGATGGCGCCATCAGCCTGCGACCTTCAGCACTCATTGGATCGGTTTGCAGCCGAGTGTGAAGCAGCTGGGATGAAGATCAGCACCTCCAAGTCTGAGGCCATGGTTCTCAGCAGGAAACCGATGGAGTGTTTACTCCAGGTAGGGAATGAGTCCTTACCCCAAGTGAAGGAGTTTAAGTATCTTGGGGATTTGTTCTCGAGTGACGGGAAAATGGAACGTGAGTTGGGCCGGAGAATCGGAGCAGCGGGAGCGGTATTGCAGTCGCTGTATCGCACCGTTGTAACGAAGAGAGAGTTGAGCCAAAAGGCAAAGCTCTCAATCTTCCGGTCTATCTTTGTTCCTACTCTCACCTATGGTCATGAAGGATGGGTCATGACCGAAAGAACGAGATCACGGATACAAGCGGCCGAAATGAGTTTCCTCCGGCGGGTGGCTGGCTTCTCCCTTAGAGATAGGGTGAGAAGTTCAGTCATCCGGGAGGGACTCGGAGTAGATCCGCTGCTTCTTTGCGTAGAAAGGAGCCAGTTGAGGTGGTTCGGGCATCTAGTTAGATGCCACCTGGCCGCCTCCCTAGGGAGGTGTTCCAGGCACGTCCAGCTGGGCGGAGGCCACGGGGCAGACCAAGGACCAGGTGGAGGGATTATATCTCCATGCTGGTCGGGGAGCGCCTTGGAATCCCCCAGTCAGAGCTGGCGGATGTGGCCCGGGAAAGGGAAGGATGGGGCTCTCTGCTGGAACTACTACCTCCGCGACCCGATCGGATAAGCGGACGAAGATGATGATGATGATGATGATGATAAAAATAAATGCCATTCGGGCGATTATAAGCCAGGAAGTACATTTTGTGGTGAAAAGAAAAAGATCACCAGATGAAATTAATTGATATTAGTCAAGGAACAGATGTTATTCTCAACATTTTCCTTGTCACCAAAACATCTGATCAGTAAGAATACTAATAATCCATTTTATTTGAGGGCGCCTTTCAAAACACTGAAGATCACCTTACAATGATAAGGTGAATAAAGATAAAGAAAATATGAGTAGCACAATAACAAAACAAAAGTGTGTAGGGTAGGGAACCACAGATGACAACTACATATAATACATGCCCTTCATCACACTAAAATAGCAGTCACTTATCCTCTAATTACGTTTTGGTTTGGTAAATATCTTTACAGGTGCAAAATGTATCTATTTGCACGTCTCCTCCTATTATTTTGCACACTCAAGTAGAAATGGCCATTATTGTATATGCATTAAGGCAAACACGCAATATGGACAAGGAGTGTTAAATTGCACCTCGTTAGTAGATCAGCTTGGACATACATTTGCGGGTGGTATGACGTTTACTCAAGGTTTTACACAGGCAAACCTTTAGTAAATCATGCCCATTAGTAATTGCTCAGTATATGAAATGTCCCTTGCTATTTTTTCATTTATCATTTCAGTTACATTGTGATTCATTGAGGTGATCAAAATAATATATTGCAAATTAAGAAGAAATAATAATGATAAATAATTCAATACTTAATGGACCTTTGAAAAATGTGCGCACATTAGGGTGAAAGTAAAATACATAATACAGACACTTTCTCATGTAGCCAAATCTTTTTATTTCCCTGCTTCATGAGAAGAAACTTAAGTTTGTCAAGCGACCCTAGCCCAAAGCCCCAAACAGGACGTCAGAGCTCCTCAGAATCTCTGAACTATAGGTTTTCCTGGGTTACAGGCAATTACCATTCTCAATGTGGACTTCAAGTTTTTTGGCTTCACCCCAAACTTGCCTGGCAGGTTGTTCTTTGGGGGCGAAGCGCTGTGTCCGACATATGGACTGGGTCTCTCAAAAGTAGCCTAGGAGCCCAGCGTGTCCTAATGCAATAACCCTGATGTCACTCAAGCTGCCCCATCATGTTGGGCATGACATTTAGCATTGGGCAAGTAAGACAGGCAAAAGTGCCCATACCTCCATACTGGCCTTGTGGTTTTGTGAGTGTGTGTGTGTGTGTGTGTGTGTGTGTGCGTGCGTGTGCGTGTGCGTGCGTGTGCGTGTGCGTGGGCACGCAAAATTCTGATTGTTGTGTATTTGACTGGACACGGCCTGGTACAAGGACAGCTGTCACATCTCCAACCTGTCACATGTGACATAGAGGAGATGCCAGAGGCTGTGGCATCAAGAGACGGAAGAATAAACAGAATGCAAAGAGGGAAAGATAGTGTGAGAGTGCAGTGGGGATGGAAGGAGCACTGGCAATGGAGTGGAGTGGTGACCACGTGAGGGTTCGAGTTGGGCCCCCCTAGAACCATACCACACACACACAGGCACGCGTTCATACCACACCCTCCCTTTCAACCCCAGTACTTGTCCGTTGACTCACAACCTCTAGGGGTTTGCTGTAAATTGTGCCCCTGTCCATCCAGCCGACCCCCTGAAGGACTTAACCCCACCCCCACCCCAGCCGACTTGTAGTCCTCTGACCAGGGTCATTTTAGCCTCATTACTCCCAATGGAGAAGTCTCTTTATTAAAGCTCTGCCTATAGCCTCTGGAGCTGAGGCCTTTTTAATTATGTTAGCTTTTCTTTCTTTACTTTAGCAGGCATCACATGGCCCCAAGTGTTTAGTGGTGAAAAGCTAACGATCTGTACAAACAAACACATATTTTAGGCATTTTAGCTTTATATGCCTTGTATTGAATTGGGCCCTTGCTCTATTTTCAGTTTGTTATGTTGGAATTTAAAAGAGATTCAAGCTAGTGTGCATTGTTTTTTGGGAACCTACAGTACCGCATGGAACCACTGTGTAGCCATGTTTTGTAGGGTTCAGGGAACCCAAGAACAAAGTTGTAATTGCTTGAGTTCATGACTTCGAAACAATGATTAGCCACAATTGAAAGATATTGTATTTTGAAACACCCAAGAACAAATTAAACTCTCATCCATCCTTCATCTAGTTCCATCTAGTTTGTCTCCTTGATGCGCTTGATGATTTGTGACAGCTCCTCGCCGTCGAGACGCCCATGAATCATTTCACAAATCTACTTTTACCTCAAGAGTATTCCAGCGGTTCTTGGGAGTGCACAAAGCTTCCCATGCTTGAGAGGCCGATGTCCAATTACCTCCACCTTTGTGTTGTTTACACTCGGTCTGACTCTGGGTGCAGAATCCAAAATAAGTTACCATTAGATCAGCTTTAAGGACAAGGCCCAGACTTGACAGCAGCAAACGGGAGCAAACCATAGCGCCCTCGCCCCCATCCTCTTCATCCCATCTACACTCTGAGCTCTCTTTTTTCTGCCTGTTTTAAATTGTCAACGGAAAGCTGAAGCGCCAACCCAAGATGGGGGAGCATTGTTCACCTAACTAATGCAGACATGCCATGTTGATACAAACTGATTCAGTCATTTAACACATTGAAATAGCAAGCACCCTTTCCTTCTTCCCCTTTCCCTCCATTTCTTCCCCTCTTGTGCAGAGCAGGGAACAGGAGGATGGAGTCGTCATCAGTATTCGGACTGTTGACACACACCACATTTCGGACAATATTCACGGCTAAAATGAACTCGTATGAGAATACAGAGGTTTTGGCCTGTAAACACAGACGCCCATTAAAATCCTTTACACATCTCTCAGGTAATTAAATCTGCCTTTGGTAGTACTCAGCTGGCTTGCAACCTAATTAATGCTAGTCCTGCTAATAATAACATGGACATGTTTTAATAGAGATTTGAATTCCTTCTAAAATCACTGACAAATGACAAACCAGCCAACCAGCTAACACGTAGTATTAGTTCAATTCTCTCTTTATCAAACCTCAGTAGGCCAGATTTAGTCATGTTAGGCAGCGTAGCTGTGAACTGGTAGCGTTGTGCCTCTGCACATATCGTATGGTGGTGAGACTTCTTCTCACTATGGACCCTAGCGATTATCACAACTGGGTGAGTTCAAACCGACTGTAAGACATTTGATTAACGCCGCAGCCCTCGTTTGGCCGTGCGAGCCGCAAGTGGTGTTCAGTGTCAAATCACACTAATCACAGACCCAGACAAGGGCCTAGCTCTAGGAAAAATTATAGAAAGAGAAATCTGAAACTTTGGAGAAATGACTGGGCTTACTTCAAGCTTTGGGTGGCCTGTGTCTTTCTCACACATGATTTGATTGGCGCTCCCAGTCATTGGTCCCTCAGTACGTTGTTTAATGTCTCATTGCTCTTTGGACTGAAATGGGCAAGGTTTTGAATGAAGCTGGTTAGCCTTGTACGGAAATGTGTCCAACCCCCAATGGGTCTCTCACTTTCCTTGGTAATGTAAACCGGTGCACTCTGCTGTATTTTTAACCATTGTTTCCTTCCCTCGTGTGTTTAGGTGACGTAATCTCACAGGTGTTTTGATAGATGTTGGATTCCTTGTATCCTAATTGTCCCTGTCCTTACTCTACCCTTCCAGGATACAGCGTTGGACCCCGGCGAGGACGTGGCTCTGCTCTCGGTGAGCTTTGAGGACGCTGAGGCTACCCAGGTCTTCCCTAAGCTCTACCTGTCCCCCAGCATCGAACAGTAAGCACATAGTTTGACTGGTGTGGTGGGAGGGGGGGGGCTGTAACAACTTTATAACAGGCAATTTAGATAAGCGACATTGCCTTGTAACATTCTTCGAAGAGTATTTCTGCCAGATTAACTAATTATGAATATTACTGGGTAATTTGTACTTGTTAACAGTTGAAATAACTATCATGCTACTTTGAGTCTTGCCAGGTGGAGATATGTGCTGAAATGAAATACTTAAAAAAAGAACATTTAAACAAGGGTTTTAATACTCTGTGGCTTCACCAAGATTGAAGGTCAGCAACAACCTATTTTATAGACTTGAACTAAAAAAGTAATGAATAGGAAATCCTTGTGAAGAAACATGATCGTTGAAGGATGGAGCGGGGAAGTCTGAAGGCAGATATTAATATTTTGACCTGACCACATTTCACCCACTCAAGAGTTAACTAAAAGATGTACGACGGTAAAAAAAAACAGCGCACCAATGTGTTGTGAAAATAACTGTGAGTGACGTCATTGTGAACAACTTGGCGTTGTAGTGTCTAGACTCATTGGCGTGTTCCTCAAAAACAATAAGGCAAGAACAAAAAGAGTTAGATGACACAGAGGCAATGTCTGAGCTGAGGATGACTGGGTGTCTGTGGGCATAATGTGTGCTGGCATATGTGTATAGGCTCAGGGAGAATATTTTTGGGAGGCTTGCTCCTATGGGCCTTGTGACTATGGGCACGTGCGTACCTCCAGTTGCTTCAGAAATTATTACTGGGGGGGGGGGGGGGCAGGTATTGGTACACTGAGCTCAGGGCCCCCCAGTCCGGTCTGGCCGTTGGTTCTTAGAATAATCTCTGGCTGATGTTTATTCACGAGTACACGCCCTGTCACACCAGGTTAAGAGGCCTCTGCCCCCTCACGCTCTCTCTCCCTCTCTCTCTCTCTCTCTCTCTCTCTCTCTCTCTCTCTCTCTCTCTCTCTCTCTCTCTCTCTCTCTCTCTCGCTCTCTCTCTCGCTCTCTCTCTCTCTCTGTTTTTACATCTCCCACTTACGCTATTTCTCTAGCACTCATGCGATCTCGTTTTAGTATTTCATTCCTCTGTCTTGTTTTTTTAAGGCCTATCCAGCTGTCTTCCTATTCATTTTTTAAGTTTCTTCAGCATTTTCTCTTCTTTTTCCTCTCGCCTATGCATTCTGATAATTGTATAATCTACAGTACACCATGTTCATGCACACACACACACTCAAACATACACACACACACACATCTTCTCTGTTGTATTACGATTTACCCTGACAGGTAAGCCGTTTCCACCCTTCCCAAAGGGCTAACCTCACCTCCACACAGGAATACACACCAAAAAAAAGAATTAAACACACAATATAACAAGGACACCTGGGCCTTCGTTCACTCCTGTTTATTACACCACATATAGGTAACATACTCGTTTGGGTTTGGGCACTCATTTTCGTTTCTTTGTTTATCTCAATCTGTGTGTGCGTGAGCGTGTGCGTGTGTGTGTGTGTGTTTGTTTGGTAGGGTGTGATTGAGTGTACATACCTAAAAATAGTATTTCTAAGGTCTTGCACTCATTTAGTGTTTACCATACAGTTTTTGTTTGAGCAGTGTGGATGTGTGTGTGTGTGTGTGTGTGTGTGTGTGTGTGTGTGTGTGTGTGTGTGTGTGAGTGTGAGTGTGTGAGAGAGAGAGACTGTGTGTGTATGTGTGTGTGTATGTGACCGTGTGCTTGACCTTGCCTGTGCTCCAGACCACACCAGGCTGGTTGGGGTTATGTTAGAGGCTCTTGTACGTCGGCTGAGTGAAGAGAATGGACAGAAGGAGGCTACAGGCATTGAACGGCAGAGCAGGAAAAGGGGACCCTGTGTTGCCATGGGGAGGAGATAAAACCTGTCTCCCCTTAGCCCTGTGTGCAAATGGTCTGGCTCCTGCCGAACAAAAGGCTAATGCAGAACTCCGATTTTTCATTTCTCCTCAGTCCCTTTACTATTGCTGGGTATTTATCTGGAGATAGTCTGTGTGTTGGGAGATGTATTAGGGCTATGCAGGCATGCATCCAAATGCTCTATATAGGCTACTTCATGCTTATGTTTGCCTTTTGTGTCACTTGTGTGGGAGTGTTTTCAGAACCTGGGGCAAAATGTAGTTGTTTGATGGCAAGTGATTGTGTGCCTTTGTGTGTGTGTGTGTGTGTGTGTGTGTGTGTGTGTGTGTGTGTGTGTGTGTGTGTGTGTATGTGTGTGTGTGTGTGTGTGTGTGTGTGTGTGTGTGTGTGTGTGTGTGTGTGTGTGTGTGTGTGTGTGCGTGCGTGTGTGTGCACGCGCGCGCGCGCACGCGTTTACTGTTTGTTTGGATCTATCTGTTTGTGTGTTGTACGTGTCCTCTATGTGTATTGCTATGTCCATATTGTTACCCTATGGCCTCTTATGTGTTATGTTTCACATTAAAAACATGGTCTTTCTTCCCTTTTTTTCGCCGCTATTGTGTCTGCTTGCTTACCTACTCCTTTTCCATGTGCCTGCCCTCTTTGCCTCTCTCTCACCATTTCTCTCCCCATATTTCTCAAATATTCTCAATCCATTTCTATTCCTCCACTCTCCATCTCTCCTCTTCTGATCTCTCTGGCTGATCCTCAAAGGGAGCGTAAGTGGGACTTAAAAGGGAGAGAAGCCGTGCGCTCTACCCGACGAGGTCGTTCCGCGCTCCACTGAACGGAGAGACAGATGCAGAAAGGGAAAAAAAAAGGCACACAGGAGGCTCCTTTTCTCCCATTTCCCTTTTCTCTCCAGCACCTCGCCGCTCCTCTCCATCTCCCATCACTCCTGAGCCGTTTGATATCTCACTTCCCCCTCTCCTCAGTGGTCGCACTAGCTCGCGGATCTGAGAGTTCTGAATACAACTCGTAAGCCCCCAGAGCTACAGTGTTATACCTCTTTTACCTTCCACTCTTATCCCTCTCTCCCTCCTGCTTTGCCTCTGTCTCTCTACCTTTCTCGATGGTGCGTGTGCGGGTATCTCTCTCTCTCTGTCTCATCAAACAAAACGGCCCTCCATTTCGAGCTGTACAGCAACTCAGCGGACGCCCACGGTTTAACCAATAGGCTACAAACTGTCAGCTAGCTACAGTTTGTCACTTTGATGGAGCTTGTCTCAAGTATGCTGGTTTCTTGTTTTGAATCTTATTGATTCAGAGAAAATATTGAGAATGTAAAAGATTCGAGCTTAGAGCTCGTATTGCTGTGGATTCACTGTTATTAGATTAAATTATTGTGTAGTGTCTGAAGGAGTTCCACAAAATGTCTCATATTCTACCCCTTGGAATAGTTCTAACTTGTTTAGCATGTAACTTGGCCGCATCCCACTAGTCAACCAAGAACAAAATATTCCCTTTGGTACATATAATTTAACATTTAGGGATATTAACATACCAGGCTTCTGTAAAGCCATTATTCACATCTGACATCTACAAAAAGCAGTGAAGTGAAAATGAATGGCCTGCCGTTAATCTACCTAACTACAGACAAAGATGTTGAGTTCAGGAGATGAGTTGTGTTATTTTCCCTTTCTCCCAGAAACCTGCTGCACTGCATAAAAGGAATGGAGTGGGCACCGTTTTTGCCCCCAAACCAAACCCGATTTAGGAGCCCGGAAAAAATCAACAGGGACAGACAATTTATAGGCTGCAATGCATAAATGTTTGTGCATCTGCATTTGCCTCTTGGTGCCTTATGTATGTATGTGTCTGTGTATTTGTGTTTGTATTTTATGAGTGAGTGGGAGTACGAATCCGTTTGGTACATGTCTGTCTGAGTAGCAGAATGTCCATGTTTCACTTTTCATAAGGCAGAAACACTATTCTATAAAACAAACATGTTTGTAGGCTTTGGTTTTGAAACATGTTTGCCTAGATCAACTCACAAAATGGGGCTTATAAATCTTAGAATATCATACTTTTTAGTCTTGCCTACCCATATTGTTCCATAAAAACCCTACAAAATGTTTTTCACCTGCTAGAGATAATGCCCAGAGGAAATCGCTAAGCAAAGCCAGAGGCGTGTGCACACACGCAAACGCAGTCTGGTGTTCTTACTTTGCAACGGGCTGCATGCTTTGTGCACGTAACATCTTGGGGTCGGAGTTCAATGTCATTCCTGTCCTAGTTCTTCCTCCTGCCAACCCTCAGAAATCTCTGAGACTTACTTTGTTTCAGCAAAGATCTGTGTTATAGGATTGTCACATACAACCCTTGAACTAGTTGTTTCAGATTCTAACCTTTAAAACAAAGACAAGAATGAATGCCTTATTAACTAGAATACTGAATACCTGGATCGCCAGATGCCAAAGTAATCTTTTCAGGAAGAGCAACAGGCCATATTTTAAATATTAACATTAAACCTCTGAGTTCATATCTGTCTTCACACTGTCACTCAAATTGCACTGTCATACGTGCACACAAACTCTCACACGTGCATTTCCATACACAAACAAACAGACAGCTTTGTCACCATCCACCTGAGTCACAGAGGATAATCTCTCTGGTTGATGAAGTCACAGGCAGTGTTATCACTGTGTGTGTGTGTGTGTGTGTGTGTGTGTGTGTGTGTGTGTGTGTGTGTGTGTGTGTGTGTGTGTGTGTGTTTTTGTGTTTACATATGCTTGTGTACTGTACAGTAGATATGTCATACTGTAGGCTGAGTAGCTCAGGGGGGCTTGTGGTCGATGACTCCAGCTTGTGTGAGTGGTGTGTAGATGGTGGATTCATGAGTGCAGGCTGAGCCAGAGAGTCTATTATGGGGATAATAGTCCAGGGCTCCATAATTATTAGCATAGATAACTGATTAAATAGGAGTCATGGTCATTTAGCATTCCCAAAGAGATTCTACTCTGCCTACAGTACCAAACGTAAAAAAATGAATTCTTAGTTAGTGCCAAAATGTATTCTGTTATTAATTATGCATCTTGTCTTGAAATATGTATTTCACCCTGTTGCTTATGTAAAACATCTGCTTGCAGCAGAACGTAGCTTTACGTAGAACTTGGACACTAATCTATTGAAAAAGATAAGCAAGAGAATAACCTCTTGTTAATCTAGTGTAGAGTCTTGACGTCACTGTCTAAGGAACATCTAGGCCTGTATTACATGGTTGGATAGTTTCATTTTATGTCGGAGCTCGAAAACATAGGCGACATTGGAGGACAGTATTCCCACCCAACCCCACTCTAATCTGAACTCCGTATCACCTCGTAGATCAGGTTAATGCTAGACTGTGAGCTTTGCCAGACCATTCCGATGCTGCAGCCTGTATTCCAAGCCTTTATGAGCATGCACCTTTGATTGTCTCTGTTCCATGTCTACCGTGCATCGTGCCAGCATCTGAGGCTAGTGACTAATCAGTCTTCATTCAAACGGCCATTTTAGAGGCACGCCATTAGAATGACAAAACACAGCGTCTTTTGTTCACGTCTGTCATCACCCATGAGTGACGAGCACACTAATTTACTGTCTAACCCCTGAATTTTGCGAGTCTCTGTCTGCATTTCCATCTGAATGATACTGGACTATTCTTGGTTCTGTGGGTGGATAGATTGGCATTATGTTTTTTTGTGTGATTTTTTTTACTTTCAAAGGCTTTTAAGCCACTTTGAATTGGGCATTTGTTATTGCCAGAGAAACACATGCTAATGCTAGACACAAAGCCGGCTGTAAATAGTGACTGGGGAGCTATTAGAATGAGGAGAGCATGGGGACGGTTTGCTTCTCTGTCCACCAGACAGGCTCCCACAGAGGCAATCATATTCCAAAAGTAGTTGTGTCTTGCTTACGATAACTATTCATATTGGCGTCATAGGTGATGAAATAATCATGCTGTTTGTTGTAGCTCCTGTAATTGCATCTTCTGAAGGTGCACATTTTGTCAATGTTTCTGCCTGTAGGAACACCTCCCACGAACCTCACAGATGATAAATCGCTGCAAAGCATCCAGTTTGTTCTGAATACGTCTTATGCCGCGAGTCAGAGTCCAGCCACCGTCATCTAACCTCATCCCTCGCTTAAGGCCACAGCCCAGCTCCACCTCTCTGTGACCCCGCCAAGGTCTTTGGTTCTCACAACCCTTTGTGGGTTTTTACGTCATTGTGTGTTAGAGCCGATGATGCTATCCTTTACTCCCGAATCCTTAAGCGCCTTCACTGTGGTTTCACATCTTGAACTTTTTATCCATTTATCGGAATCCACAAAGAACCCTCCCATAACCCATTAAGTCATCGTTGAAGACCTGAACTCCATTGTCTTTTGTTGACAGAAAACCAATTTCATATTAACATGCAAATAGTCTAAGACATGCTGGGCCAAAGCTAAATTTGCATCTCCATTATCTGAGGTGGATTGACTTTTATTATATATCCTTAAATGCCTGGGATCGTTAGAGGGCTCTCTGTGACTCCACAATGTCTTAGATCCCCACCTTAGATATTGCTCATCATCATAACCTGTGGGCATTTCATTGCCATCAGCCATAAACATCCTATGAGGTGCCAGCTCAACGTGACTTTTAGCGTGCAACTTAATATTGCATTTAATTTTCATGCATGATGTGTGCTTTAGCCTTAGAAATGTCAAGTCAGCCAGTTAAACATTGATATTACAAATTAGAAAACAGATTAGCCCACACAGGCACTGAAACCAAGGACAGCATTAAAAAATCTAATACAAACCGTGTTCTGAGCAAAGGGGGAGCAGTAAAAGCCTATAAGCAGTTTTGCAAACCTTTCACTTGCCCTCTGGTTTTCCTCTCTTTCTTCCGCCCAGAGCAAAAAAGGAAAATGAGGCAATGACGTCTTTGCTCGGTTAGTCATTCGGCAGCCCGAACGGCAGTTTTCCTGATTAAACAAGCATGGGCTAATCACAAGTGGAGCAATGCTGCGGGATCGCAGCGGAGGACGCCAAAGGAATAAACGGACAAATGTAGGGGACGAGGAGGAAGCCGGGGGATGAGTCACTGGTTCTCGTCCACATCACAAACTAGCATGCCGAGTGCAGGGGTTTCGTTTGCTCCTTGGGACTCAATTGCCCCTAAAAGGACAGGCCTTGCCAACCTGGAGTCCTCATACTAAGCCTAGTGTGGTTGGAGGGGATATTTGCTGTAGCGGGTCTCTCTAACAGATCATTGTGACCACTGTGTATCTCACACATCAAAGTTGCTCCTGTACTGTGTTCGTTTTGTATGCTGTTTACGCTTGTCATCCACAGTGCATGGGTAAGCCCCGAGGGAGTGTGAGAGGGGCCTTCAAACCCTTTCTGAGAGATCAGCACGCATTCAATATTGGATTACCTTTCTGCTAAACTTGGCGGCAGTGTTGGTAGTACATCCAACTGGCCAACCGGCGTGGGGTGTGTGTGTGTGTCTGAAGGGTCGTGATCAACGTGTAGTTTGGCCATTGCTAACTATTGTCTCCCCCCCCCCCCTCAGCGCTCTGGGAGGCTCGTCTGCACTTCACATTCCAGCGTTCCCCAGCGGAGGCTGCCTGATAGACTACGTCCCTCAAGTGTGTCAGTTACTCACCAACAAGGTAAAAGAGTGTACCGTACTCCAATGTATTTGTGTGCACATGTCGGAATTTGTTTTCTTCTGGCGTGGCTAATCTGGCTGGCCCTCCGTAGCCTGTGGGAGCTCTGCCTCGGATACCGCAGATCGACTGGTAGGGATGGAATGCGAAAAGACTGCAATGTCTGTCCCCCCTCCACCTATTTCCCTCCCTCCCTTTAGTGCTCCCTTACCTTGCACAGGCCAGCCTCCTCAGGGAAACTCATAGACATGTCCCCACCTGAGCTCCCAGCGTGTTTTGCTGCTCTGTGGTTGTCTAAGGCCTGTTCTGCTGTCCCTCCCCCCAGTCAGCTGCAGTTGGGTCAGGGAGGCTCAGCCCAGAAGGGAGGGTGTGGATGGGAGGGAGGCTTCTGGGTGGAGTTGACATATGCAAACCGTCAACGCAGTTCAAAAGAAGGATCGCGGTCGCTAAACAAACCATATTCAGATAAAAGTGCCAATTCTTTATAAGGTCCCTATTGGAATTCCTAATGTATTTACTTACGTTTGTACTTTGCATTTGTTTGTGATTTTTAACTTTTGGTTGTGTGACTATGAGATGTATTCATTGAAAATAAATGTTAGAAGTTTGATTGGCAGAGCATTTACACATGTACCCTATTTGGTTGCATAGAGCAGTGTCTACTCATGTTCTACTGATCCTTTACACCTCACTTTCATGACCATTTTTATAGCAGGGGAGCTAGCAAAAACGTCTTTTCAGATATTAAGTGCAGATACATCAACGGTGATAGCAAATGTGCATAGTTGAAATTCTTTCAAAGAAATCCATTGAGCTCGTCCACAAGCCTAACTTCCAGTGTAGTTGTCTGGTTAGTGTGAGAGCACATTAATAGAACCATGCTATATTATATAAAAGCAATATCCCTGTATTCAGCAGGCAAGGCTGCATTCCAAAAGTACTCACCTCTACGACCTAATCAAGTGCCCCCCTTAGTTTACATGTTTTAAGCAAACAAGATTTAGATTCATGAAGCAGGCCAATAGTGATATTTATTTATAGAACATTGACTCACTATACAATATACAGTATATGTGTGCTTGTTAGTGTTTGTGCGCGTGTGAGAGCAAGAGTATATAGATCACATGTATCTCAACAGGAAACCCTTCCGGTCTTATTGCATAATACTCCCTACAGGCACATCACACACACACACACACACACCTAGAACAGCGGAAGTGGAGGCGGTGCGTTCTGGGTGCGGGCGAAGTGAATACCTGTAGAGTGAGCTCACCTGGCTGGTTTACACAGCTAAGAAAGCGGTGACAGGGTGGATTGAGGTGGGAGAAATTCTCTGAACTAGTGTCTCCTGTTCAGTGATCCACAGTTCCCCTGCCACCTACTCACTGTACACAAACACGCCGCGGTGACTAAACAATCACAGCATCTGCAGTGTGTGGCCCTGCTGCTTCTGAGAAAGTTTATTCAGCCCCCCTACTGTCATGTGGAAATAAAGTCAAATGGGGAGCGTGTGTCTGTGTCCCAGGGGTGGTGTTAGAGTGTGTGTGTGTGTGTGTGTGTGTGTGTGTGTGTGTGTGTGTGTGTGTGCGAGCATGCGTGTCTGTATTGTGTACCCATGCAAAAAGAGTCATGTCAAGTCATACAACACATAACCAGGAACTACCTCTAAGAAATTTGATATGGTCACAGGTTTGTAATTCAGTCTTTGTGATCCATGGCATCTCTTTGTGAATCTAGTACGACTAACCTGACACTAGCCTGATGCCAAAGTTTACCAATGCTCGATCGTTGATGCATCTGGGTAGCCCAGACAGAACAATGGACAGTGAAATGCAGTCAGCTTCAAGGTGAGCTTGGGGCAGGACTGGCTTTACTATGGACTCTCTCACCTGCTCAGCATGGTCCACGCCCTGAAGCCGCTTGGCTTAGGGCTGGCTAATCACTCCTGTCAACACTCTGTGTGTGTGTGTGTGTGTGTGTGTGTGTGTGTGTGTGTGTGTGTGTGTGTGTGTGGGGGGGGGGGGGGTGGTTGGGTGTGTCTAACTTTCTTTAAAAGCCAGCATACCATTCAGTACCACCTTATCAACTTGCTGAGATACTTAATCTACCCCAAGGAGGCACAGAACTGTGTATTGAGGTAGCTACAGTCACTAATATTATTGTTATTGGCAATACAAAGAGGTTTCCAAATGGACCCCCAACCTCCTTCTTATACATATGTCAATGCTTTGTTACATCTAGTTTTTGGGGTACTCTGATGTAGGAGCATGTTGAGTTGTTTCCATAAATGATGTCTGGTGTGGTGCAGCAAAAGTAAGGTTTTGAGTGTGTTGCATCGTCCCTTCTCTTTAACCAGGTGCAGTATGTGATCCAAGGCTATCACAAGAGGAGAGAGTACATTGCTGCCTTTCTTAGTCACTTTGGAATGTGAGTTCTCAGGGTATTTTTTGACTGTGTGTGTGACAGTTGTGAGCTGTGCCACTTGATAACCATCTTTTGGTTGCAGGGGGGTGGTGGAGTATGATGCTGTGGGATTCACAAAGCTCACCCTTCTCCTCATGTGGAAAGACTTCTGCTTCCTAGTCCATGGTAAGTTACCAAACACACACACACATCCAATACTGTGTACTTAGAGGGTGGCTCCCACGTGGACACACACATATTCTCACATACCAACCAGCAAATCATTTCGTCCCATTCCCTGGTTTTGTCTCTGCCCTCCTCGCCCTCGGCAGTGGACCTCCCTCTCTACTTCCCCCGCGACCAGCCCACCCTGACCTTCCAGTCGGTGTACCACTTCACCAGCAGCGGGCAGCTCTACTCCCAGGTGCAGAAGTCGTACCCTTACAGCCCCCGATGGGACGGCAACGAGATGGCCAAGAGAGCCAAGTAAGACCCGGGTTATCAGAGTAATACAACATATTGTAATACAAAAAAAGGTAAAGGGAGACTTGCGATCTGAATGACTGATACAAATATTGCCTTGTCTTAATGCTCCACTTTAAATGGTCCCCAGATGCCAAAGGAACTGAGTATTTTACAATACTCACCTTGTTGAAGTTTACACAGCCATCATACATCTGTTGCAAGAACAGAAATTATATTCAATTAAAGATTCACATGTTTCTACAAAATTATTCTTTATTGAAATTAAATTCATAAGTAGTTTGCAGGTGCTTTATATAATGATATGCATAGCTTACATCTGCTGCACCTAGATTTAAAGTATTTAATTTTTATCTCATTCCAACCTTGTTCTAGATAAATGTTTGGGCTTGGCCCCATTATGGTGCATATATAGACCTTAGCAGTATTAGAAAGTCAGTTTTCAATCTCTTTTTTCATAGTTTTTATTTTTATTTTTACTGGCCGCCATTCACCAAATTTATAAACATTTGCAAATTACAAACATAAATGCTTTGTTTGATGCTTTGATTCCACCTTATCAGCGTGGATCAGAACAAATTGGAGTCAATATTATGTCAACCCCAAAACACATGTTGTGTATCTAATATGTGGTCCACTGACACCGCACATTTTTTTTAAACATTCTTTACAAACTTGACTTCTTATCTGACTGAACTGGATCTGTGTTGAATCCGGTTCTAGTTCAGTATTTTCCACGACTAAAATACTGTTTGATATGGACAATCTGTTATGTCTCTCTGTTTCTGGATTTCTCTCCTCCCCCTCTCTCTGTCTTGCTCTCTCTCTTTCTCTCCCCATTCTATACAGATCATACTTCAAGAACTTTGTCCCGCAGTTCCAAGAGGGAGCCTTTGCCATTGGGAAACTCTAGAGTTCTTTAGAAAAACCGCATGCCTGGAGTATGTGTGTGTGAGTGCATGTGTGTGGTAATTTCCTGTACGTTATTAGACAAAATAATGAGTGTGACAGAGTTGTTTCTTCCTTTTTGTGAACTCCATGTTGACCCATGCTTGTAATTTTTCTTTGTATACTTTCAATTTTGCTTAAAACAACTTGTTGATGCTTACAAATTATTTGATTGTATAAGGTGAAAAAAAACATATTTTGTTGAACAGTCCAAGTGTGGTGCTTCATCTTAAAACATGTACTATATTTTTCTGGAGGCGCATTTCCTTATTCTTAGAATACTGTCTCTGTATTTGCTTTAAATAATTTTGCTTCACAAGTTAAATGTAAAGCATCAATAAAGTTAAAGGGTAAAAGATCCTTCCATAGACTTAACCTGAATTTAACCTATTTCTGTAGAATAAACGTCTGTCTAGTCACAGAAAGAAATGTGCACTAATGTGCTATGTATGTCAACTCAAAGTGCATTTTTTACCCAAGACTTGGGCCAATGTCTTATTGCTTCAGAAATGATTGGTGTGTGTGTGTGTGTGTGTGTGTGTGTGTGTGTGTGTGTGTGTGTGTGTGTGTGTGTGTGTGTGTGTGTGTGTGTGTGTGTGTGTGAATACTTTTGGTACCATTAGCAGGACTGTATGATACTGTTGGGATGTTACTGACGAATATTTTCTGTTCTATTTTTATGTCACAAGTCTCATTGATATTGTATACGTCAATAAACCTTAAAATTATCTGGTGTTCTTTTTTGGGATACCACACAATTAAGATGAGCCATATACATAATTTTGTTGTGACGTTGCGATTGTATTTTAGTTCTATTTACATATATGTTGGTATAACCTTTGTTAACAATAGATTTGCCATTTTTGTTGGATTATATAGCAAAGATGTGGCTGTTTGTAACGCCTGAACTACATAGGCTGAGAGACCGAAAGGGAAGAATGCAGGGTTAGTGTATGTGTGTGTGTGTGTGTGTGTGTGTGTGTGTGTGTGTGTGTGTGTGTGTGTGTGTGTCTGTGCGTGCGTGTGCGTGCGTGTGCATGTGTGTGTGTGTGTTGCGGAGAGACAGAAGGACTGTGGGTGTGCTTGCTTGTTTTCATCATTAAACATGAGGCTCATAGTTTGGGGTCTTTCCTGCCCTGCGGCCCAGCCATTTGCTGTATTTATTGTTGGTAATGCAGCAACTGTCAAGTCTAATTGGGAACTATAGGGCAAATGTATCTGGGGCATTTAATAGCATCAAGAGTCTTAATAAAATAATTAAAATGCAAGATTCTTTTTGTCTTTTCGCTGTTGTGCTCCATCTTTCTAACAGTAACCTTTCCTGACCCGCTTTCAAGTTGTATGTCTCTCTCGTCAGCTGCGGGAAGAGAGACGGCCTTGTACAGCTAGGGGGGTACTGGGCATGTTGGGAGGAATATGAAATAAAGGCATCTCAGAGCTCAGAGGCTTGTTTTATGAGAAATGAAACCCTAGATGCCAGTATTACTGTATGGACATCCATTACTAATCCTAGTGTGGGATTAGAATCTCTTTCAGCCTAACATTTACAATGCCTCTCCTAAAAATAATTGAACACAGTACATAATGAGCTTTAAAATGTCTAATGTACTAGTTAGAACTACAACCATGTGTATGTCCGTTTATACAAATACTTTGGTGAGTTAAACATAGATGATTATTCACATAGACACAAATCCTCTTAGTTGCTTGTAAACAATTCTCTTCAACTGACTTCATATTTTACCTCAGCCCTTTACTTAGTAAAGGCCATCTCCATCACAAATATGTCTGTCCAAAAACACAGCTCAACACTTCAAACTTTGAAATCAGCTATTATGTGTTTAGACACAGTAACGATCCACCGAAGGTGCTTCTCAAGTTACCTTTTGAAGATGTTTCCCACCCCCTGACTCATGGCGTAGAGGTTTGCAGTCTGCCAACTCCTTTCGCTAATACTCCAAATCCACTAATCCGGTCTTATTTAGATGATCGCAATGGCAGTCGAACTGAAAAATTAAAGGTTGGTATAATTAGCCAGCTTGGGATTTCTGGACAACATTTGTTATTTATTTATTTGTATTGTGTTATATAGGTCACTCTGAGTTTACCCTCTCCTGGTATGTGAGATTGTTTCAGTAATGACTGTGGATAACATTGCCCTGTTTGGTAATTGGCTGGATTTCCAGGTCAACTATCACTGCCCTCTTACCTTAGTGTAAAATAATGTTCCTCTTACTGTCTTATCAGCTGGCTCGGTGCTGTATCCTTTCACCCACGAGTAGTCATCAATGGTTAGTGCTTAACTTTCCAAAACCAACCTACCTAAACAAAGAAAGTATAACAATTCAATGCTGCTACCAAAAAGAAGGAAGTTCTTCTTTTAAACTTCTCTGAACTCAAGGGAGTTGGATTCATTTGGAAATTCTAGCATTCTACTCTGGTGACAACCCTGTAAACTCTTTGCTTGGAGGCAGTAAGCTGCCAGTCTCCTCAAATGACAGGTGTGTAAAACGGGATCACTTAAAGCTTAGCAGTAGCTCACTCCCTGGGTGATAACCTGGAGTGAGCTTTCAACAACACTCATACTCAGAAGTAGCACTCCAGGGAGACTTTGAGTAGGCCCAATGGTGGGCACCGATAGTGTTGCATGAAATGTATGTAAATGAACTCAATATGGATACAAACGTGTCTGTATTGACTCGCTAACTATTTTTCACTTCACTCCCTGAGTCCCAAGCAACTGACCTCCCAACTCTTTGTCTCCTCCCTCATCCAGTCTAAACAGGCAGCAGGAAAGCACATACAAATGTGTAACCAAAAAGAAGAAAGAAGGAATAGCAGAATGATTGAGAATCCGCCTGTCATCCCCGATCACCCATTTATTATGGGAGAAGGTAAACAACTGTGAGGTAATCAGTGGAAAACGGGGGACATCTGAGAGGCCTGGATATGTCACAGAGCAACAGAGGCGGACGGCTGCCTTCAAGATTGTGTACTCTGCCCCCTTGTTGCCTTGTCCAAGTGGCCCGATCTGTCTGGCCTTGGCTGTTTTACTTTCAGAGCTGTCTTTTGACAGCACAATATTCCCATAAAAAGTACATGACTAAAAATTACTGAACTGAAAGGGGAGAAAAGTCCACACTATGGTAACTGTGGGTTACATTGTTATGTGGGAAAGTAAATGCAGACTGACATGAAGATGATTTTTATTTTTTTTTCGTGGCATGAGGGGATGGGGAGGAAAAGAGAGGTGGCAAGGCTACTCGGTATGATGTGTGGCGTGGTTGCTGATGAGAGCCACGTTGAGGATGATGGAGCAGAGAGGCTTAGCTAATTTGGGAAAGAGGGAAGAGGAGGGGGAGAGCAGAGGGGGGATTTGGGTCCTTTTGTTGCAGTCTGTTTGATCTGGGAATTTGAAGAAAAAGAAATGGCCCAGAGATGTCGTAAAAATGAGAGAATTACTGCTCAGGCCCTTCTCTCTCTCTCTCTCTCTCTCTCTCTCTTTCATTTCCAACTGAAGTCGCAGGGATATTCTAATGTACTCCCTGTCAAAGCTGTAGATGTTTCTCCCTCTTGCATTCAGATAATAGCTAGATCTCGTTAAACCCTGATTGTTAATTGCTAATTACTCCTGGTACATGAGAAGCCAGGAGAGCGTGCCTAAGCCGATCAAAGGAGTCCTCGCTCCAGAGCTTGTAGGTTTTCCCATTTTGTTTCTCCTTATGTTGTTTGGGCGTTCTGGATGGGGTGGTTTTCAATGGCTTTTGACAAGATAAAGGCAGATCTTTTAGTTTGGGGGTAGCACATGTGTAGGGGTGGGGTGAGGGAGATTCTCTCATTTGCTATATACCTCTTGGGTACAACCACAAATATTCTATTTAAACCTGTCATGGATTTACCAAAAGCACAGCCCTCAGGTGATTTTTTTCTCAAACAGAGCTTATAGGTCTCCGCTATTTAGCAAGCAATTTAGCAAGGTTTTAACAGGCTATATCCTAATGGTTTGTCCAATTTGCCTAATCTTTGACAGGTTTTCTTGACGAGAGGTGTCTTTTGAAGTTTAAATAGGTTTGCAAAAAAAAATTGTTTAACTTATCTGTTATTAATCTGAATCATTTGACCTCATATTCTATAACTTGGTCTAGCATAATTGTAATGATAACAAATATAATTGTATTATTAACACAGTGTCTTCTGTAACAAAATATGTCTATGCTGGTATGGTATTTATGTGGTTTTGTTCAAAGATCTAGACTGCCAGTAAATGTTATCAACTTAATTTGGTTCAATTCCTTTGTTGCTTTGTCATTTTTAACCATCGACTGTCTCACCTCTGCCCCTTCATCCTCTTTTCTCCGTCCTTTTCTTATTCCTCCTTCTCTGCCGGCTACCTGAGGAGCTGTCAGTCTGGATTGCCTAACTGTCGGTTCACGCTGTCAGGCTGAGGGACACGTCCCGATCGGCTGTGTACACTGATAGACCTGTCAGGTAAGATGACAGCCCCAACTCAAGACCCACACAGACAGGTACATGTAATGTGACAAGACCTCTTCATCCCCTCCCGAAAAATAAATATGAATATCCATGTGTTTGAAGCTGAAACAGTACACAGTGACTGGCATGTTTCCCAACTACTTGGAAAACTTTCCTTGAGCCTGAATGGATTTGATGTGGTCATGTGATTCAATGGAGTTAAGGTCTGGTGCACACTGTCATATTTTTGGGTTCAATTTGAAATCCTCAGATCCCAGGGAAAACAAAGTGAACCTCAACTCTCATTATTCTTTATCTGTAGTATTTAATTAGGAATACAAATATATTCTGTTAAAAAAAACTTCGGACACATTTTTATTACCAAAGGTGCAAGTAAGGTACAGATCGTTTTGTTTTGTGACAGTAAAAAAGAAAAATCTTTCATTTCTATCTACGTAGAGAATATAGGCTCAAAATCCTGTGTCAATTTATAACAACCAGACAGCTTTATACTGTGGACCTCTGTCCGCTCCATTGACCCGTAGGTCATGACCCTAAAGACTCGGGGGAGAACAATTTGGTGTGCTTTACACATCCTGAGACACTATACTGGCAAAGTTGGGCTGAGCGTGAGTGAGGTTGTGGAGGAGAGTAATGGTGGTAGATAGAGGCGGTGTGTGGGGGCGGGGGTGGAGGGACGTGTGTGGCTCGTGCCAAGTGACACAAACCCCCTTTGGCATCCTAATTAAATTTTCCACTTTTCCACACTCGCATTAGGCCTCCATCCAGCCGGAAGGAATGGACGCACCGGAGGAGTAGACCTCAGGAAAGGACTCTGCCCACCTCTTCTCCTCTCGTCAACCCAACCTCATCAACGCCTCCTTATGTACTCTTTTCTGGCATTGTCTCATGTTTGAGGACACAAACAGGTAGTCAAAATCTCTGTTGAATTGAACAGTGCATACTTATTTAGCACCAGTCATAATTTATCTAAGGCAATGGCATGAGCAGAAGACGAGATAAATCAAATTTCAACAATTTTACTATTCCACACGGAGGATTTGAATACAGGGGCTTGAGGCATACGTTGGTACACATTTGGCAAACTACAATACATTATGTGTATGGACTGAAAATAACTTAGATTGGAAATATACAGTGTTAATCATCTCTGAAGCATTACATTGAAAATTGAAACGATCCTCACACTTAAAAACCTCATATTTCTTGAATAAAATCACTTGTATAAAATGTGTTTTTTGACACAGAATAGGATCTGTTGAAATCTATATATAGATGGATTATCAAAGGGCTTGCTATACTGTAGGTGTTCAGGTTTTTCATCTGTGGAATGCTTTTTCTTTGGCTACCGTCATTTCTCAAAGTTGGATACAATGTTGCCTTTCGTTGGGTTATTCAATCACACTATTCTAATTCAACTTGCACAAAAATACAATGGTCATTCAGAGGTGTTAATAATATATAGTAGAGCCCATATTGCTGCTTTGTTTTGTATGTATATACTGTATGTGCAATATAAGATAACACAAAGGTTTTCAATGAATGTCAGTGTCATAGGCAAATAACAAGAGAGCAACTTGTTTTCCTAACAAACCCCATTAACATTCCACTCTACAGGGCCTCAGTCCCCTCTTAGACCGACATTCTCGTAAATTGTGGGGACAGCCATGTTGACGGACTGAGATAAGCTTCTCTTTGTGGGCTGTGGCTGCGTTGAAAAGCACCCGTGCAAACTCCAACTCGATTATACCACTTGGGTCAATTCAACCTGGAGAAACACAAAAACAGAAAATAATACAGAGCCCCGTTTAGTAGGACAGCTAACACTTTCCGCTGCTTATTTTCCAATAAAAGCGTATTTTGTTTTGTTTGAGATTGTTTTCCACAGACAAAACAACTTGTGACCGAAGGTCCAGTATGGGTGGAAGAAGTGCGGGGGTCCTGTTTATCCGTGACTGCAGGTGGCTGAGTTGACTCCTCTGTGTGCTTCGAAGTTTCCCCACCACTCAAGTTCACTTCATTCTCCCTTCCTTGGTTATTTGTTCACTTCTTCCACCACACACTCCAACATTTCCCTCAGTCTTCTGTTTTTCGCCTTGCTGCGTTCCATTCCACTTTGTTTCGAGGTACAGTGTGTTTGTGACGCACTTCCTTCCATTGTAGCAGGAACTGATACCCTGGTTGTAAAGTTGTGTGTGTGTGTGTGTGTGTGTGTGTGTGTGTGTGTGTGTGTGTGTGTGTGTGTGTGTGTGTGTGAATGAAGTGGACAACAGCGAGAAGCTTAATGTAGACAGTTGAAAAAAAAGTTAAAACTGGTAGTGTACAGATTTGTTTCTGTACCACTTTAAACAAGAAAGAAGACCATTGCTTGCTCTGTAATGGTGAATATATAGATAGATAGATGGATAGATGGATGGATGGATGGATGGATGGATGGATGGATGGATGGATGGATGGATAGATAGATAGATAGATAGATAGATAGATAGATAGATAGATAGATAGATGATAGATAGATAGATAGATAGATAGATAGATAGATAGATAGATAGATAGATAGATAGATAGATAGATAGATAGATAGATAGATAGATAGATAGATAGATAGATAGATAGATAGATAGATAGATAGATAGATAGATAGATAGATAGATAGATAGATAGATATGGATATACATATATATATATATATATATATATATATATATACATACCCCCTGGAGGAGGTGGTAGAGGCAAGGACACTGTCCAAACTGCGGGCCATAAAGGACAATGCCTCCCATCCACTCCATAACATGGTGGCGGACATGCATAGCACTTTTAGTGCTAGGCTAATCTATCCACGGTCCTATAAGGAGTGTTACAGGAAGTCCTTCCTGCCTGCGGCTGTTAAATTGTTTAATGCCTCACAGTGAGATAACCATAGAGATGGATAGATGGTGTTCTATTCCTATGGAGCTAACACTGTCAGCGCCTGTGGGGATGCACTCTTGTCATCAGCCACCTTCATCCTTAATTGTGCACTATCTTTGTCCTATCTTGGCACTGTCTATTGTACGGTATATGTGCTGAACTAACTTTGCACTGTCTATCACTTTTTTCACTGTAAGTCACTGTCTCAGAGTTTGTTCACTGTTGTGCTTTCTGTTGTGCTGTCTGCACTTATGTTGTTGCACTTTCACTTTACATTGTTTTTATTGTTAGGTACTGTTTTTAGTTTTTGGGGGGTAATTCTTTGTCTTGCAGCTGTAACATGGTAATAAATAAAGTATCTATCTATCTATCTATCTATCTATCTATCTATCTATCTATCTATCTATCTATCTATCTATCTATCTATCTATCTATCTATCTATCTATCTATCTATCTATCTATCTATCTATCTATCTATCTATCTATCTATCTATCTATCTATCTATCCATCCATCCATCCATCCATCCATCCATCCATCCATCCATCCATCCATCCATCCATCCATCCATCCATCCATCTATCCATCTATCTATCTATATATTCACCATTACAGAGCAAGCAATGGTCTTCTTTCTTGTTTAAAGTGGTACAGAAACATATATATATATGTATATCCATATCTATCTATCTATCTATCTATCTATCTATCTATCTATCTATCTATCTATCTATCTATCTATCTATCTATCTATCTATCTATCTATCTATCTATCTATCTATCTATCTATCTATCTATCTATCTATCTATCTATCTATCTATCTATCTATCTATATATATATATATAACTGTTTCAACTATCCACTTTTGCAGCCACACCATTTAAATCTTCTTTTGTGTATCTGGCCAAAGTAAGCTCTTCATCTATATGTACCAAGTAACAGATAACAGGCGGGAATGCAAATATTTAAATGAACAACCACTCTCTGTCAACACTGAATAACTTGCATTCATCATGCCAATACCCAATTGTTAATGCAAAGATTAAAACATTCTATTCAACAAATATTTAAAAATTTTATCAGTATCACACCAACCATCAGTTTATCATGAAGGAAGCGCTGTCTACAATGTAAAAACATGAAATGACAAAGAAAGCCCCTTTAAACTGCACAAAAGGTAAAATGCTGAAACACACATTACAAAACACATAAGCGCTTACAAAACAAGTACGCTCTTAAAGATATCCACTGAATCTGCATTGTTTATGACTATTGGAAGACTGTTCCAGAGAGTCGGAGCTAGGCCTATGGCAAAAGGTCTGTCACCCTTAGTTTTTAGCAAAGATTTTGGAACAGCTATAAGGCCTTGGTCAGAATTTGAGAACTAGCATATAGCCACAACAGTTGTTTGTAAAACAGTCTTATTTCTGCATACTTAAATTTGTTTTGTCTAACAGGCAGAAATGCTGGCAAGGAAATCATTGTTCCTCTCCTACAATCTCACATTCTTAAAGTCAAGAATGCTCAAAATGTGCTGCCGCACTTATGTGTATGACTGCTTTACATTAGTTGTCACGGCAACCAGCTAATAGAATTGCTTAAAGAGGGTTTGAGACTTAATTTGCATCCTAGTCTGGAATCCAGCCTTCTTCTTGTTTTGTTACTGATACATTTTTCAGATTATCTAGGACAAAAAGATCGGGATTGAAACTGTGAAAACTGTACATTCTTTCAAACTAAGCTTTTGAGTCTGTATTACATATTTCTTTCTTTTTTTTCCAAACGTCTAAGTTAGTAATGCAAATGTTACTTACTAATAGGCCTATACGGATACTTTACTATTACAGTACTAATATATTAACTTGTATAAGCATCTTAGCATGCGTTTAACATTAGGTCATTGCAAAGCTCCACAGTTTGATATGCTAATAGGTTAACACTAATGTGTTAAAGATTTGTTCCACATGTTATTACACAGTTTCATGCTACTTTGAAAAGAAAAAAACTGGCAGCCTGGTTGGTCTTTTACCTACTGCACTTCAAGCACTTAAGTCAGCAATTTGGCACAGAAATCAGGCTGATCACTTGCTCTATTAACCAGGTTAAGGAAACCTGCGAATGTGCATTGTGATTTATGGAGAAAAAAGAAATGAGCGAAGAATATATATTTATAACGTTCTCAACATGACCAGTGAAGAATCATATTTACAATGAGACTCTGTAAGGTTGCTTGTAGGCTGTTAAAAATACATTGTTTCAATTCAGATTAATTATATAACCGTTTAAGTTACCGATTTTTTATGTCTTATACTTAGTATCGATGTCCTAATTCCATGACGTTGACCAGGGGCACTGTGGCCCAACAAAGTCACGTGTATGTTGATACTATTGTGTCATATTGTGTTGATACTATTGTGTCAAAACTTGAATGGTGCTCACCTTGATGATATAGACAATACCACACCCATTTTCCTACCATTTTATTTTAAATACTACAGTATGCATACTAATTATTGAATATTTCTAAAGGTCACTCTAGTACCATGCAGCTAATGTATTACTGGATTGCTTTAATGCTATGTATCCTGCTTGACTCGTTTCTGACGTAGCCTTCGAGATTGCAATGGATCAATGTCACTCATTTAGCCTCAGCATACCAATCTACAGCGCTTATCTCTTTCATCCCCTAGTCTGTGCTGGTAGTCAGCCACTACAGCCACTGAATCCACTAAAGTGCATTGGGAACACTTATGTACTTTTGCTATGCAGTCAGCAGTTATATGTGCCTACAACACTAAACAAACTAAAACAAACACTTAAATACAATACTTCCCCTTAGGCTAGGCTATAACGGAAAAAAATGAACCAGATCAATGTTGTGTTCCAAATAGGAACCCAAATGAAATAGCTGAGGGTTGTTTGTGAAAGGTGAATCACAGTTGATTGATCGTATAGACAAACTGGCACTAATCTTCAACCTTGAATAATTGTGTAATCAGTTGATGTGTCTGAAACAGGTTGCATTAAAAAACAAAACCACACATATTTTAATAGCAATTCAGACAGAAAGGTGATCAAAGATCTCCATAATTAGTGAAATAGCAGCCACTATTGGAAAATTAGTAATCATTAAGTGGGCTGATTACACAGACATTAGCTATTACCATTATCCCTTTGGAAAGGTACTGGGTGTCAGACTCTGAGACTCATAATGAAGATTGTAGGTCAGAGCGGGGTCAGAGTTGTGCCAGAACTTCAGTAGCTGCACAATTTAAACTTTTACCGTTAACTCTTAACAAATGTCTTGGCACAATCAAACAAATGTAAGGTTTATGTTGATAAATAGGATATCATCATGTATGTCAGCAACAGTATAGGTGATATTTTATTATTGACACATAGTTACAGGGATAACTAGAATTTCCCCATTGCACAGCTTAAAATCCAGGATTTTGTTTTTCTTTACCATTGAGTTGCACTACACACTGACATTTTAAGTGTTCAAATAAAAAAGATATAGTAATTATTCCGGTACTACGAATTATGTTTCGTTTTAGTTCAGTATGTGGGCATGTGTAGCCTACTGTATAACAATAAACAGCAGAATTGTTAAAGTACATTTTTCTGTGTTTCTGTATATTTTTTTTATGTAAAATGTATTTCAAATTGTCTCCTGTTGATCGAAAGTTCTGATGATCCTTAAACTAATTTCAGAGTCAACTGGACGGTATGGACTGAACATGGTGGGGTGGGTTGGGAAAGGTTGGCTGCGTTCTTATCTCACTATTACGCTTGACCATGATACTCAGGTAATAAAGCCTAAAGTCATACAAATCTGGCACAAGGCAAGGACGACTTTCTTGCATATGTTTTCTTACCGCGATGTCTCGAACAGAGAATAGCATACTATGGTGAGGTTTCTTGAGACCCGATCGCCATGAGCTCGAGCGAGAAACTACAACGCGCAAAGCTAACGGAGGGAATCCCTTCAGCGTCTGACGCTCATTTACCAAGGAAACCTACACGCGTGTCCTCTGACGAAACTGCCCATTTTAGGAAGCGTGCGTCAATGGACAGTACCATATTACAAATAACATGAATAAAGGGGTTCACCATCCATTTATGTCTGATGAAAACATAGATTTAATAGTTGGTAATTCGTCTTTACCCCAGTTGTTTTGCCTTATATACACCTTAATGATTTATGCATACATATGATACAGGCTTTTTGCCAAACAGTTTATCATAATGTTATCCAGAACTAGCACCCTCCCATAGATTAACTATCAACGCCCAGACAGTGACGTGAACAGCTTTGTTGGCGTTGATAAGCGGTTGCAGTTCCTCATAGTGCCATTGAAGTGAGTCATATCATAGGAAGTGTGGTAAATAGGTAGAAAAAACGTCAGAACTGTTCCAGAGGAACAGCAGAGTCTCGTTAATACATTCTATGGAAAGGAGCGTTTAGCTAGTGTAGACTAGGCTATCGTTTAAAGTGAGTTTAAGTTTGAATTAGTCATCAAGGCTGCACAAGTCTATTCTTGCAATAAACTCAGGACTGAATGCGAAAGTAGATTTCAACCTGACTTTTTTTCTTGAAGTTTGCTGGAGCGCAGCTCAGCACAGCAATAGGTTAGTATAGTTGTTTACTGACTATTCATTAGAAAGAAAGAAAAAAATATAACTAGTTGTATTGCCTTATTCTATTTCACCGGACTAGAGCTGTGAACCTGCGTTACACAGTACAAGTAGCCTACACCCTTTCAAATTCTAGGATATTTATTGTCGATTTTTTTCGACGAAAGGATTCCTAAGAACTCCAAAACTAAAATCACCTATTGACATATTCCCCTCTCCTGGATCATGTACCAGGACTACTCTGTGAATTACGACACCTCGTCCCGTGGCAGCAGCACATCTCCGGCTCAGCCAGAGTCTTTCACCAGCGGCAGCAGCACGATCGGCAGTCCGATCTCTACCTCATACCAGGTAACAACTCATCATATCTGTAACCTCCTCCTAATTTCTAAGAAGAAAGTATTCAGCCCGTGTTAAATGCATTAAATAATTGCGAGTATGCGTCAGATTTTCGCGCTGGACTGCGCGTAAATTGGCATAGGCCTGAACTAGATATTATTTGTGAGTTTTATGGATTATTTTACGCGTAGGATATTATAATCTACAATGTTTAGTCTAAAACCCACCCACTTTAGACTACATTATAATTTCCTGAGATTATTAAATTAGCCGAACTACACTAACTGCTTACAATAGGCCTATAATCCGTGAATTGGTAATTGTTCATGTATGTGCAAGCGCAGGTTTCTAATACACCTTGTACGGAAACTACCTAACCTGAGTTTTGGCAATTATTTATTTTTTTTACTCACACGATTCTCCTACAACAAAAACAATACATTGTGCTGGCTGCATTAGTTATAAAATCATCGGACCTAAACGTGTGATCATTTTTGGACCTAGCAATTAAACAATGATAATACTTTGCCATGGGTATCCAAAAAAAATAATTATGTAGGCAGGTTTTATCTTGGCTTGGAATCAATCGTTTAAAAGGAGAACTCGGTGAAGCCTAGTACTGCGCCCTCGTACATATTGGGAGAAATAATTCAATCTTATTGACCAAGATATGTATTTGTTTTGTACAATATGGGATGATTCAAGATACAGCACTGTTTTAAGTTATAATATACTTGTTCATGGTATTAGGCATAATACGCTAGAAACATGCTGTCCCTATACCCTCTCCCAATTAAATGTGGAACGGTATGTTACCAAGTACTTCATTCCGTGAGCTATTTATACGGATACATGATGTTCACCCATATATCTATTCAGAAATCGTCCGCCAGCAATTAAAAGCAGTTCTTCCCGTTTTGGCGCAATCGCTACTACTATGCGTATTTGCCACCCAGTTTAATATTATCCCCGCTTGCTTAAACAGACATTTTTTTAATCATTCGACACATTTTGGCTTAATTCAAGAATAAACACAATTGTGGCACAAGTCCATATTCCAGTTAAACAAAACAGCCAAAATACAAGTGTTGACGTCTTGGCACTTAGTAACTTGGCAGCTCATTAAGCAGATTTTACACGGGCATTACTTTCAACCCCTTTATTACATCTTAGGGTACGTACCCCCACAGTTCAGACCTCACAATGTTTATTCAGGAATGTGTTGGCATGGTCTAGCTCCTCCTGAATGTAAAACGTACTGCTTCCTGCTTTACTGGAACTGGCCGTTTCACGCACTTGTTTAAACACATCCTCTTAACACACCTAACTGAACTACATAAATCACCTGGAACTAGGCAAATGTAGACATTGCACAAAACAATGCCCACTGGCAATTTTCGGTTTGGGCTTTGTTTTGTTAAGAAACCAATATGATCCACTTGATAAGCATGTCCTGCTGTAAACTTAGTTCTGCGCATAGGCTTGGACGAAAAAGCAAGTTTGTATGCTAATGATAAAAGCACATTGCCTCAGATCCATAACTTTACTAACCTAATACACTCATAGTCTGACACCTTTGATATGTAATACAAGTCACAGATTTGTACCTTGTCTATGAAGCTTCTTGCACCAAGGGCTTCCCTTCATGATTCAGAATACGTCTCAGTGTTTTACTCTGGATGTTAAAGGGATGATCAGAAACAGTGCTAGTGGGTGAAATTAAACACTTTGGTACTCTGAAATGTGGATTATGAAGCAATGACTTTGCTAGGTAAACCAAAACTGTCTGTGTGTTTATCATGTTATGAATCGCTACTTGTTGATGTGAACTAAATTTAGTTTTTCCCATCCCTCGTTCTCTTTCCTTTTCTCTTACTCCACCGCCCCAACAGAAGTATAGAGTCGACATGCCTGGCTCTAGCAGTGCCTTTATTCCAACAATAAACGCCATCACAACAAGTCAAGACCTCCAGTGGATGGTCCAGCCCACTGTCATAACCTCGATGTCCAACCCTTACACCCGCTCTCATCCCTATGGCCACCACATCAGCAACGGACCAGGGCTTCTTGGTCACAACTCACTGGCTCGTCCTGGTGTAATTCGTTCTATTGGGGACGCCCGTGGCCGACGCAAAAGGGATGAGCAGGTAATGGCCTTAGGATAGCGAATTGTATGTACCTAGTGGTTTGTTTACACCATGGACATTACAGTCCACAGTTTGATCTGACCTGCTAATTTCAGAGAATTTCAAAATGTACAAATTAAATCTTTAACTAAGGTCTATCCATATGTTCTATCCATCCATATATCCTAAAACTTTAACTGCCTCCTAAACCTTTTTTGTGTTTTACACAGCACCGTTTGTTTGTCAAAAGAAGAATTTAGATAGCAACAGTTTATCGTTTACTCATTCTAAATAGAATAAACTGACAAGTTTCTTGATAATGTTTTTTTCAATTCACAGTCCATAGCGGTTCTTTTTTTTTCATTTGATAACATTTTTTTGATTCCCAGCTTACTCCTGAAGAAGAGGAGAAGAGGAGGGTCAGGCGTGAAAGGAACAAATTAGCTGCGGCCAAATGCCGTAACCGCAGACGAGAACTCACTGAGATGCTCCAAGGGGTGAGTTTACTGCCGCATTGCCACCTGCTTACATTACTACTTGACTAGCTCCCTTTTAGACTCAAACAGCCATCAGCAATAAAATATATATTATATTATTAAGAAATTGACGTTAGTCAAATTGCAGCCTTTTTTTGGCAAACCAACAGGCAATACAAACATGTCCGAACTTTTTGCTCAAAGACTTGTTGGATTTTGGGCTGTTGTAAACTCATTGATCCTCAATCTTGTGTGACTGGTTTTTCTGTTACCACTTAGCCAAAAGACGGCAGCTCATGAAAGGTTTTTTATCTCTCAACGGGGAAGACAGTTGTAGACATAGGTAGGGCTTTTGAACCTAGCCTGGCAGACAGTAATGACTTCTAAATGTACTAATAAGCTCAATTATAGTGAGGGTAAGCTTGTCAGGCCCGTAACACCAGGAATGGAATGTGCCAAAGGCAGTTCTCCTTGTGAATACTGGGCATTTTATAAAATAGTAATTGCTTAACATCCCAAAAGAATATCTCCTTTTGTACTCCTATGTATTCACTCTCTCTCTCTCTCTCTCTCTCTCTCTCTCTCTCTCTCTCTCTCTCTCTCTCTCTCTCTCTCTCTCTCTCTCTCTCTCTCTCTCTCTCTCTCTCTTTATCTCTATCTCATATGAACCACCCTACCATTCTTTGGACCAGTCTAATAAGGAAGTGACACATTCATGTTTATAGACATTAATTCAATGTGTTTATCTTCTGAGGTTATTTTTTACATGAATCTCTCTCTCGCCTTAATTTCAACATACTTTTCTACTTCCTCATACCTTTGACCCAGAGTGTGAAAGTTTTCAGACAGTGCGTGAGGTTATCTTTGTTTTTCTGCCCGCCCCTGTCTGGGACCTGTTAATGGCCTTCCTTGTTTCTCATGGTTGTGTGTTACATTAATAATAACGTTGCATCATTACCATTGAGAGAGGGAGACGATTAAGGTTATTTTTAACTTTTAAGACCGGTCACTGACAGCTAATGCATTTTGTGTATACATTCTGGTTTGAGTGTTAGGGTTAGGGTCTGTACAGTATTCTTGTTTTTGTAAGATTTCCATGATTTGTATATTGTGCAAAAAAAAAAGCTTTTTAAGTAAACAGCGCCCCCACTTGGTACTATGTAGTAGTTCAGACAAATTCTACTGCTCCATCCTGGTTGGCTCATTGGTTTTCAATAAAACATGGCAACTGCTTGTTCTACAGATAATAGATAGATGATCAATAACACACATGCTACCACTAATAGTACACCTTGTAACCTAAACCTAACTGGAATGTTCATCCGTTTTACTCTGTTTTGTTGGTTTGTGTGTGTGTGTGTGTGTGTGTGTGTGTGTGTGTGTGTGTGTGTGTGTGTGTGTGTGTAGGAGACTGAGGAGCTAGAGGAGGAGAAAGCAGACTTACAGAAGGAGATCGAGACTCTGCAGAAAGAGAAGGATAAGTTGGAGTTCATGCTGGTGGCCCACAACCCTGTATGCAAGCTCCCTATAGAGGAACGTCACCAGGGAATACACCACCAGCAGCAATGTGCCCCCTTACCCCTGACCATGCGCTCTCACATGGGCTCCCGAGGCCCTATCAATCCAGTGGTGGTGAAGCAAGAGCCTGAAGAACACGACAACCTTGCAGGCAAGACCCAACGCTCAGTCATCAAGCCCATCTGCCTTGGTGGCAGTGGTGTTGGGATGTACTGCTCAGAGGGTGATAGCCTCAACACACCCGTGGTGGGAGCCTCCACGCCAGCATCCACACCCAATGCCCCCAGCCTCATCTTCACCTATCCCAGCATGCTGGAGCCTGAGAGCCCATCGCCCTCTTCTGAGTCCTGCTCCAAAGCCCACCGGCGTAGCAGCAGCAGTGGAGATCAATCCTCAGACTCCCTTAACTCGCCCACCCTCCTGGCCCTCTAAGCCAGAGCTTGGCAGATCACAAGCAGGGTGACCAACACTGTGGCGGAAGTAGTGAACGAGTGAGTGAATGCCCCCCTGTTGTCTTTGAACACCTAAGAGCGCATTCAATTGTTTGGACGAAGCCAACCGTGTGAGCTGTTTCCCCAAAACAAGGAAACTCACAAGGGCTAAGCTGCTTGTTTCGTCTTGTGACGCTACGATGTGTTTTCTATAAAGTCTGTCTGTGCATTTGTACTGATGTCCCAGTGTTGTCCCTTCACCATTTCCGTTTCTTTGTGTCAATTTGTTTACTGAGCAAAGGGACATGCAGGAGATGTCTAAGTGACGCGGTCATTAGTGGAGACTATGATTCTATTCTCTGTTTAAGCAAGTCAGAATTCGTTTTTAAACAATCTCAAATAAAGCCATGTTGACAATATTTGCACTTTGCAAAGATCAATCAATAAATCAATAAAAAAGATGACCATTTCTTCATGTCCATACTTTTTCATTGGACAGTATATAGACTTTGAAAACATTTTCTTTACATTCTTACGTCGGAGAAACTTTTCTGTACAACAAGGACAATTCTGGATGTGCTCTTAAACAATTTGACTTTGCAGCCAACTCGCCATCGTATTTATGCCCTGTTGCTGGTATTTTACAAAGTGTTCTGTTGTAAAGAAGCCTCTTCAAAGGAAATGAGCCAATTTATATTCAATATGTAGTTCCTCAATACTCTACACCTGATATTATTACCATTGCATTGATGGCTTTACAGTAGTATCGATGTGCTTTTCCTCAGTGTTATACTCCACAACATGTTTATTACAAGTGTGTGTGATTTACATTGATGTCAGGGATATTTTCCTGTGTTGTTCACCCCTATCCTGAAGAGCATTACAGGAATTCAGAACGCTCTGCAGCATTGCCAAAGTGTTGCAGTTACAACAAGGGAGGGGTTTTACAAGGTGTACAGTACCTTCTTGTGTCTAAAATGTCTTGTTCAGATAGGGTTTGGGAATTATACCAATTTACATTTAAATAGTTAGATCAAAAGCTACATTGCAAGACTTATTGGTCGTACCAACAACAATATTCTCCTTTCATTCACCATCATTAAAAACCCAAACTGTTATCAAAATAAGGTTCTGAACTTTTGTTCTTTAACAGTTTTTGTTTTCTTTTTGGGGTTATTTTATTTTTCTTATTTAAGTTGTCCAATTTAATGTAAAAAAAATCTTTTTTTTATGTATTTAATTATTAAAATAACATACATATCGGGTGATTCACGTTCACTAACCATAATATGTGGGTAAATTAACATATACCCTGGGACACTGGAACTATATGGTGGCACATGGCAAAATAAAAGACCACATGCACATTCCAGTTCATTTCTAATAAATAAAAAGGGATGGAAATACTTCTACAGCTGGACTGAAACAGAAGACAGGACACCTTGTTTATTATATTGTATGTGTCTGCAAGGTATGTGGGTTATGAATGCAAAGCACTGAGAAGGATCTAATTGCAATATTTCAGACTTTTTTCTTTGCTTGCTTTGCTTTGCAGCAGATATACTTTGCAAAACCAAACAGTTTGCTGCTGACGTTGTAAAACTCATTCAGAAAGAACAAGATGCCTGTTTTTCCTTGTATGGCACTGGAATTATTCTCACTTGCCATGGTATCACATTACGCATAAGGGGAATTCCCATGATGCACTGCGAACACCAACAAAGTGATACCAAAAATGTTATTGTGGAGAGAGTGTAACATGTCTATCTGTCAGTAATCTTTTGGAGAAGTTCTTTCCCTCTAGAGAAAAGTAGTAAAGCCAATGACTGTAGAGCATAAACTGTCAATGTAAGCGACTGTACCACCCTCTGTTTTGCACTTCTATTACTTATTTTTAAATGCTTTAACTGTTTAAAATGACCATTAAAAACTATTAAAAATAAACAAAAAAGCAATATCTATAGCAGTGTTTGTTATATTTAAGTAAATAAAAACAATTTTCAACAATGAACAAATGTGTACTTTGGATTTAGTGTAATGTCTGGTTCAACAAAAACAAATGCACTGATTTACTATTATTGATAAATAAGTAATAAATGAATACCTATACTTATAATAAATGTATTACTTAGTTAATGCACTATTAATCGCTATTCCAACTGCTGGCTTGAAACATGGAACGCTCAGACAGTTGAATGAATAAACTTGCAATGTAAACCTCAAGTCAATATACTTGGGCCCCGTAATGCGGACCCCTATGGCTTCATCACTTACAGTTGCAATAAAAATGATTTAACCCCCATTGCAAATTAGGCTTATTAGCAAAATTGACAAACATTCAGCTGTTTGCAAAAAACTATCAAACAAGAACAGTTTAAATTCAACACAAAATGCCACTTTTAATGACTACTGCAGAATTATTCAACCCCCTGAATATAAACCCTCATAAGAGCACACATTGGCGAATCAGGTGTTGTCTCAAGGGCTTCATTAGTTGCGTAGGTGTGCTTGAGATAAAACACATCAAATACCTGTACTGGCTAGGGCTTTGTTGACGGTGACGTTTGACTGCATGTTAGAAAAGTCAAAAGAGTGGTGCAAAAAGTTAAGAAAATAGATTATTGCCTTGCACAATCAAGGAAAAAGATACAAAAAGATAGCAAAAGCACTGAATGTTCCTAGAGATACTGTTGGAAGCATAGTTTACAAGTTCAAAGTTGAAGAAACACTGGCTACACTACCTGGACGTGGCAGAAAGAGGAAGCTACTGGCTGCCACCAGATTCCTGTGGACGCAGGTGGTCATAACCCCTTAAGTGACTACAAAAGACCTCCAGCAAGATTTGGAGGCAGCAAGCACTGAGGTTTTAGTTTGCACAGTGAGGCGCATACTAACGCTGAAGGTCTCCATGCCCGAACTCCAAGACGCACACCTCTGCTGACCCAAAAGCACAAGAAATATGCTCCAATATGATCAAAACCATATAAATGAGCCGCAGAAGTTTTGGGATTCTGTGGAGCGATGAAACAAAACTGGAACTTTTCGAAGCTGGTATCTGGCTATGCATAACATTTGCTGCAGGTCATAACAGCAAAAGGGTGCTCTAATAAGTACTGAAGACTGATTTTAAATCACGATCAGGTAGCAGCATGGGGCGTTTCACACAATATTAAAGCAGCAGGTGATTAAAATTTGAAGTGAACGGTGTGTCAAATAAAGGAAGGCTTTGCGTCAATTGCAACTGTTGTTTGATGTGGACGCTAGTGAAACTATACATCATATAGTTCTCGTTATTGCTATGGTTAACGGCCTAGGTGTGGAGGCTGCCTTACTCCAATCGCTGTAACGCAATCACATTGCATTTTCTCGAAAGTGCATTTCTAGTTTTTAATCTTAAATTCCTCTGTAAACCCAGTAAACTCCAGAGCACATTTCCCATAGAGAGCCATACTACATACTACTAAGACATTGTGGCACCCCTAACCATTTTCTAGAATAAAACCAATTTTTCTGTCTAGTGTTTTGACTTTAGTGATTGGTATACACTGCCACTAAAAGCTACTTTGACCAATGGCCACTTGAGCCGGGGTACAAGTCCAAACTTTAGGCACCATAGCTTTTGCTTTCCTGGTAACCCTGACTTCTCAATGCTCTCTAGACCTCTGTTTAATTATATCCTTAAGTCCAAACTTCAGGCACCATAGCTTTTGCACATTTTTAAGGAAAAATACAATCCAGATCCAGGTCACTAGATGGCACAATCTACCCATGAACTATAATCTACAGATAATACTGTAATAATTTATGTCGACAACAGCTGAGGGTGGGTGGGCAAAATTGCGACAATGTAAATATATTGGAATTTCTCATTTTCTAATGTGTACACCTGCAACAAATAAATAAAATATCTGTGATTTTCACTGTTAAACTTTTTTTTTCAAATTGGTTAATACAGCTCATTTTCACCAAGCTCTACCCACCAAACCCAAAACAAGTTTATCCCTTTTTTGTTTTTACGTTTTTCAGTAGTCCTGTCTCATTTCAGCATGTTTTACAAAGCGTTTAGTACAATTCAAATGCTCTGGTATTGTTTGTTTCCTTGCCTTCAGTAAACAGGAGAAGACAAATTTCACACCCGAACAGGGACTTTAACGCTGGGCCCTGAGATCAAAAGTCTGATGCTGTAAATGATGGTCCCATTTAGAGTAAAATAGATGATAAAGCAGGGTATGCTTTAGGGCGTGGCTACTTTGTGATATTCAATCAGGATAGAGACAGGCACCACCCCTCGCTCCTCCCAGCTCCTCCCCAGTCCCACCCTCTAGTCCAAGTATGGTCAATGTCGTCACTTCTGGTTTAGAAAAAAAAGATGGCGATGGCCTGTGAAACCAACATGGCGATTTTCATAATACCAAACTCGAAACTTCCAACCAATGGGTGACGTCACGGTCACTTCGTCCACTCATATATACTGTCAATGTGGCCAAAACGTGGATTACGATCCACAGGTGGATCACAGAAGATTTTATGTGGACAAATCAGATCAATAAAAATATGCGATATGAATGAATTCATCCACACATTAAAAACAAAACGTCTTCCAACAGGCTAGATGGCGCTACTTCACAGTATGTGCTTATAGTGACCAGATAATATTCTGAAACCCGCTAACGGTTTCTAGTAGATATAGCCCGTACGTGTTCGTCAAGTTTGTGTCGAAGTTGAATGTATTGTTTTGTGGTGATTTTCGAAAGATGGGGGTGGGGTTGTATGGAGATAAATCCATGTCAAAACTCAAGGCATTGTAAGATTTACAGAGTTGAAACATGGTGTCATAAACTTGAAAGGTAATGTGTAGAGTTGAATTGCAGTTTGTAGTGTTGTACAACTTTCTGTAGACCTGTGAACAACTTAACTCATATGTATTTAACCAGAAAACATTTGCAAAACTCAAATCTGCGCGCAGAGTTTTGTCAGCGATTTAGCGCAGGGCAGTGTCGAAACAATCTGTACGTTAGCTGTAAGATTACAGCATTTAGCACAATTCATAATAATAAGCTCTGTGTACATTTTTCCGTGATTTGCAAAGTCAAAAAAAGACACATTTCTTGCCTGAACAGGAGGTTCAACTCTGGAACGTCAGATTAAGAGTCTGAAGCTCTGCCTACTGAGATATCCGGGCTCTATTTAGAGCTCTTATTCCTGCTTTTTTTGCGCAACCAAGGGCTTCCTTCAAGTGTTTTCAACCTATTTCAATCAAGTTTCAACAATCTTGTTTCCATTGCTGCTTTGCAAAGTCGAAAAAAAGGAACCTTTCTCGCCCAAACAGGGAGTTCAACTCTGGACCCTCAGATTAAAAGTCTGATGCTCTACCGACTGAAGACGGTTGCGTGTTCAAATCACGTCGGGGTCAAACTTATATTACACTGTCAGCATTGACAAAAGATGCTCTCTTCTTGTGCTGAACTGTTAGATGAATGTTTAAAGCTCATGGGTTTATGAGCAGCAATCTCTCATTTCAGCATGTTTTACAAAGCTTTTAGTACGATTCATAATTCATAAGCTCTTCGTCTCATCGCCTTTTCCCTGCTTTGCAAAGTCAAATAAAGACACATTCCTCGCCCAAACAGGGACTTGAACCCTGGACTCTCAAATTAAAAGTCTGATGCTCTACCGACTGAGCTATCCGGGATCTATTTAGAGCTCTAATTTCTGCCTTTTTGAGCACCCAAGGGCTTCCTTCACGTGTTTTCAACCTATTTCAATCAAGTTTCAACAATCTTGTTTCCATTGCCTTTTCCACAAGCGAAGGAAGAATTATAACGTTTTCCCTCTTTTTAAAGGGCTGATTTGTCATCTATTTAGGTCTAGGTTTTCTATCAAAAAGGGCTGGCTCTCTTGGACCGAAAAACATATCTTTGATGCTGCTGGGGTCTTCGATGTCAGTTCTGTATGGTTCTGCTTTCTTTGGGTGCATATATTTGTGACGTTTTCTTTACTTTGTTCACAAGCTGAGACCTCGTGGCGCAACGGTAGCACATCTGACTCCAGATCTGAAGGGTCAAACTTATATTACACTGTCTGAATTTGATGGCATCAGCATTGACAAAAGATGTAACACAGTAACGTGTCACCCGAGGGCTTCCTTCACGTGTTTTCAACCTATTTCAATCAAGTTTCAACAATCTTGTTTCCATTGCTGCTTTGCAAAGTCGAAAAAAAGGAACCTTTCTCGCCCAAACAGGGAGTTCAACTCTGGACCCTCAGATTAAAAGTCTGATGCTCTACCGACTGACGTTTCCGGGCTCTATTTAGACCTCTACGTCCTGATTTTTTGCGCACCCAAGGACTTCCTGCACGTGTTTTCAACCTATTTCAATCAAGTTTCAACAATCTTGTTTCCATTGCCTTTTCCACAAGCAAATGAAGAATTATAACGTTTTCCCTCTTTTGAAAGGTCTGATTTGTCATCTATTTAGGTCTAGGCTTTCTGTCAAAAAGGGCTGGCTCTCTTGGACCGAAAAACCTATCTCTGATGCTGCTGGGGTCTTCGATGTCAGTTCGGTATGGTTCTGCTTTCTTTGGGTGCACATATTGGTGACGTTCTCTTTACTTTGTTCACAAGGTGAGACCTCGTGGCTCAACGGTAGCACACCTGACTCCAGATCTGAAGGGTCAAACTTATATTACACTGTCTGAATTTGATGGCATCAGCATTGACAAAAGATGTAACACAGTAACGCCTCACCCGAGGGCTTCCTTCACGTGTTTTCAACCTATTTCAATCAAGTTTCAACAATCTTGTTTCCATTGCCTTTTCCACAAGCAAATGAAGAATTATAACGTTTTCCCCTCTTTTTAAAGGGCTGATTTGTCATCTATTTAGGTCTAAGTTTTCTGTCAAAAAGGGCTGGCTCTCTTGGACCGAAAAACATATCTCTGATGCTGCTGGGGTCTTTGATGTCAGTTCTGTATGGTTCTGCTTTCTTTGGGTGCACATATTGGTGACGCTTTCTTTACTTTGTTCACAAGCTGAGACCTCGTGGCGCCTACGGTAGCGCATCTGACTCCAGATCTGAAGGGTCAAACTTATATTACACTGTCTGAATTTGATGGCATCAGCATTGACAAAAGATGTAACACAGTAACGCGTCACCCGAGGGCTTCCTTCACGTGTTTTCAACCTATTTCCATCAAGTTTCAACAATCTTGTTTCCATTGCTGCTTTGCAAAGTCAAAAAAAGGAACCTTTCTCGCCCAAACAGGGAGTTCAACTCTGGACCCTCAGATTAAAAGTCTGATGCTCTACCGACTGACGTTTCCGGGCTCTATTTAGAGCTCTACGTCCTGCTTTGTTGCGCACCCAAGGGCTTCCTTCACGTGTTTTCAACCTATTTCAATCGAGTTTCAGCAATCTTGTTTCCATTGCCTTTTCCACAAGCAAAAAAGAATTACAATGTTTTCTTGGACTAGACAGGGACTTGAGCCTCATTTTAAAGGGCTGATTTGTCATCTATTTAGGTCTAGGTTTTCTGCCAAATAGGGTTGGCTCTTTTGGACCTAAAACATATCTCTGATGCTGCCTGGGGTCTTCGATGTCAGTTCTGTATGGTTCGGCATTTTTGGGTGCACATATTGGTGACGCTGTCTTCAATTTCTGGCCAAGCTGAGACCTCGTGGCGCAACGGTAGCGCATCTGACTCCAGATCAGAAGGTCGCGTGTTCAAATCACGTCGGGGTCAAACTGACTTAATTTGATGGCATCATCATTGACAAAAGATGCTCTCTTCTTGCGTTGACCGTTTAGATGAATATTTAAAGCTCATGGGTTTATGAGCAGCCATGCCTCACTTCAGCATGTTTTACAAAGCTTTTAGTACGATTCATAATTCATAAGCTGTTCAGCATCTTTTCCCCGCTTTGCAAAGTCAAATAAGGACACATTGCTCGCCCGAACAGGGATTTGAACCCTGGACCCTCAGATTAAAAGTCTGATGCTCTCGACTGAGCTATTCGGGCTCGATTTAGAGATCTAATTCCTGCCTTTTTGGGCACCCAAGGGCTTCCTTCACGTGTTTTCAACCTATTTCAATCAAGTTTCAACAATCTTGTTTCCATTGCCTTTTCCACAAGCAAATGAAGAATTATAACGTTTTCCCTCTTTTTAAAGGGCTGATTTGTCATCTATTTAGGTCTAAGTTTTCTGTCAAAAAGGGCTGGCTCTCTTGGACCGAAAAACATATCTCTGATGCTGCTGGGGTCTTCGATGTCAGTTCTGTATGGTTCTGCTTTCTTTGGGTGCACATATTGGTGACGCTCTCTTTACTATGTTCACAAGCTGAGACCTCGTGGCGCCTACGGTAGCGCATCTGACTCCAGATCTGAAGGGTCAAACTTATATTACACTGTCTGAATTTGATGGCATCAGCATTGACAAAAGATGTAACACAGTAACGCGTCACCCGAGGGCTTCCTTCACGTGTTTTCAACCTATTTCAATCAAGTTTCAACAATCTTGTTTCCATTGCTGCTTTGCAAAGTCAAAAAAAGGAACCTTTCTCGCCCAAACAGGGAGTTCAACTCTGGACCCTCAGATTAAAAGTCTGATGCTCTACCGACTGACGTTTCCGGGCTCTATTTAGAGCTCTACGTCCTGCTTTTTTGCGCACCCAAGGGCTTCCTTCACGTGTTTTCAACCTATTTCAATCGAGTTTCAGCAATCTTGTTTCCATTGCCTTTTCCACAAGCAAAAAAGAATTACAATGTTTTCTTGGACTAGACAGGGACTTGAGCCTCTTTTTAAAGGGCTGATTTGTCATCTATTTAGGTCTAGGCTTTCTGCCAAATAGGGTTGGCTCTTTTGGACCTAAAACATATCTCTGATGCTGCCTGGGGTCTTCGATGTCAGTTCTGTATGGTTCTGCATTTTTGGGTGCACATATCGGTGACGCTGTCTTCAATTTATGGCCAAGCTGAGACCTCGTGGCGCAACGGTAGCGCGTCTGACTCCAGATCAGAAGGTTGCGTGTTCAAATCACGTCGGGGTCAAACTGACTGAATTTGATGGCATCATCATTGACAAAAGATGCTCTCTTCTTGCGTTGACCGTTTAGATGAATATTTAAAGCTCATGGGTTTATGAGCAGCCATGCCTCACTTCAGCATGTTTTACAAAGCTTTTAGTACGATTCATAATTCATAAGCATTTCAGCATCTTTTCCCCGCTTTGCAAAGTCAAATAAAGACACATTGATCGCCCGAACAGGGATTTGAACCCTGGACCCTCAGATTAAAAGTCTGATGCTCTCGACTGAGCTAATCGGGCTCGATTTAGAGATCTAATTCCTGCCTTTTTGGGCACCCAAGGGCTTCCTTCACGTGTTTTCAACCTATTTCAATCAAGTTTCAACAATCTTGTTTCCATTGCCTTTTCCACAAGCAAATGAAGAATTTTAACGTTTTCCCTCTTTTTAAAGGGCTGATTTGTCATCTATTTAGGTCTAAGTTTTCTGTCAAAAAGGGCTGGCTCTCTTGGACCGAAAAACATATCCCTTATGCTGCTGGGGTCTTCGATGTCAGTTCTGTATGGTTCTGCTTTCTTTGGGTGCACATATTGGTGACGCTTTCTTTACTTTGTTCACAAGCTGAGACCTCGTGGCGCCTACGGTAGCGCATCTGACTCCAGATCTGAAGGGTCAAACTTATATTACACTGTCTGAATTTGATGGCATCAGCATTGACAAAAGATGTAACACAGTAACGCGTCACCCGAGGGCTTCCTTCACGTGTTTTCAACCTATTTCAATCAAGTTTCAACAATCTTGTCTCCATTGCTGCTTTGCAAAGTCAAAAAAAGGAACCTTTCTCGCCCAAACAGGGAGTTCAACTCTGGACCCTCAGATTAAAAGTCTGATGCTCTACCGACTGACGTTTCTGGGCTCTATTTAGAGCTCTACGTCCTGCTTTTTTGCGCACCCAAGGGCTTCCTTCACGTGTTTTCAACCTATTTCAATCGAGTTTCAGCAATCTTGTTTCCATTGCCTTTTCCACAAGCAAAAAAGAATTACAATGTTTTCTTGGACTAGACAGGGACTTGAGCCTCTTTTTAAAGGGCTGATTTGTCATCTATTTAGGTCTAGGCTTTCTGCCCAATAGGGTTGGCTCTTTTGGACCTAAAACATATCTCTGATGCTGCCTGGGGTCTTCGATGTCAGTTCTGTATGGTTCTGCATTTTTGGGTGCACATATCGGTGACGCTGTCTTCAATTTATGGCCAAGCTGAGACCTCGTGGCGCAACGGTAGCGCGTCTGACTCCAGATCAGAAGGTTGCGTGTTCAAATCACGTCGGGGTCAAACTGACTGAATTTGATGGCATCATCATTGACAAAAGATGCTCTCTTCTTGCGTTGACCGTTTAGATGAATATTTAAAGCTCATGGGTTTATGAGCAGCCATGCCTCACTTCAGCATGTTTTACAAAGCTTTTAGTACGATTCATAATTCATAAGCATTTCAGCATCTTTTCCCCGCTTTGCAAAGTCAAATAAAGACACATTGATCGCCCGAACAGGGATTTGAACCCTGGACCCTCAGATTAAAAGTCTGATGCTCTCGACTGAGCTAATCGGGCTCGATTTAGAGATCTAATTCCTGCCTTTTTGGGCACCCAAGGGCTTCCTTCACGTGTTTTCAACCTATTTCAATCGAGTTTCAACAATCTTGTTTCCATTGCCTTTTCCACAAGCAAATGAAGAATTTTAACGTTTTCCCTCTTTTTAAAGGGCTGATTTGTCATCTATTTAGGTCTAAGTTTTCTGTCAAAAAGGGCTGGCTCTCTTGGACCGAAAAACATATCCCTTATGCTGCTGGGGTCTTCGATGTCAGTTCTGTATGGTTCTGCTTTCTTTGGGTGCACATATTGGTGACGCTTTCTTTACTTTGTTCACAAGCTGAGACCTCGTGGCGCCTACGGTAGCGCATCTGACTCCAGATCTCAAGGGTCAAACTTATATTACACTGTCTGAATTTGATGGCATCAGCATTGACAAAAGATGTAACACAGTAACGCGTCACCCGAGGGCTTCCTTCACGTGTTTTCAACCTATTTCAATCAAGTTTCAACAATCTTGTCTCCATTGCTGCTTTGCAAAGTCAAAAAAAGGAACCTTTCTCGCCCAAACAGGGAGTTCAACTCTGGACCCTCAGATTAAAAGTCTGATGCTCTACCGACTGACGTTTCTGGGCTCTATTTAGAGCTCTACGTCCTGCTTTTTTGCGCACCCAAGGGCTTCCTTCACGTGTTTTCAACCTATTTCAATCGAGTTTCAGCAATCTTGTTTCCATTGCCTTTTCCACAAGCAAAAAAGAATTACAATGTTTTCTTGGACTAGACAGGGACTTGAGCCTCTTTTTAAAGGGCTGATTTGTCATCTATTTAGGTCTAGGCTTTCTGCCAAATAGGGTTGGCTCTTTTGGACCTAAAACATATCTCTGATGCTGCCTGGGGTCTTCGATGTCAGTTCTGTATGGTTCTGCATTTTTGTTTTCAACCTATTTCAATCAAGTTTCAACAATCTTGTTTCCATTGCCTTTTCCACAAGCAAATGAAGAATTATAACGTTTTCCCTCTTTTTAAAGGGCTGATTTGTCATCTATTTAGGTCTAAGTTTTCTGTCAAAAAGGGCTGGCTCTCTTGGACCGAAAAACATATCTCTGATGCTGCTGGGGTCTTCGATGTCAGTTCTGTATGGTTCTGCTTTCTTTGGGTGCACATATTGGTGACGCTTTCTTTACTTTGTTCACAAGCTGAGACCTCGTGGCGCCTACGGTAGCGCATCTGACTCCAGATCTGAAGGGTCAAACTTATATTACACTGTCTGAATTTGATGGCATCAGCATTGACAAAAGATGTAACACAGTAACGCGTCACCCGAGGGCTTCCTTCACGTGTTTTCAACCTATTTCAATCAAGTTTCAACAATCTTGTTTCCATTGCTGCTTTGCAAAGTTAAAAAAAGGAACCTTTCTCGCCCAAACAGGGAGTTCAACTCTGGACCCTCAGATTAAAAGTCTGATGCTCTACCGACTGACGTTTCCGGGCTCTATTTAGAGCTCTACGTCCTGCTTTTTTGCGCACCCAAGGGCTTCCTTCACGAGTTTTCAACCTATTTCAATCGAGTTTCAGCAATCTTGTTTCCATTGCCTTTTCCACAAGCAAAAAAGAATTACAATGTTTTCTTGGACTAGACAGGGACTTGAGCCTCTTTTTAAAGGGCTGATTTGTCATCTATTTAGGTCTAGGCTTTCTGCCAAATAGGGTTGGCTCTTTTGGACCTAAAACATATCTCTGATGCTGCCTGGGGTCTTCGATGTCAGTTCTGTATGGTTCTGCATTTTTGGGTGCACATATTGGTCACGCTGTCTTCAATTTATGGCCAAGCTGAGACCTCGTGGCGCAACGGTAGCGCGTCTGACTCCACATCAGAAGGTTGCGTGTTCAAATCACGTCGGGGTCAAACTGACTTAATTTGATGGCATCATCATTGACAAAAGATGCTCTCTTCTTGCGTTGACCGTTTAGATGAATATTTAAAGCTCATGGGTTTATGAGCAGCCATGCCTCACTTCAGCATGTTTTACAAAGCTTTTAGTACGATTCATAATTCATAAGCTGTTCAGCATCTTTTCCCCGCTTTGCAAAGTCAAATAAGGACACATTGCTCGCCCGAACAGGGATTTGAACCCTGGACCCTCAGATTAAAAGTCTGATGCTCTCGACTGAGCTATTCGGGCTCGATTTAGAGATCTAATTCCTGCCTTTTTGGGCACCCAAGGGCTTCCTTCACGTGTTTTCAACCTATTTCAATCAAGTTTCAACAATCTTGTTTCCATTGCCTTTTCCACAAGCAAATGAAGAATTATAACGTTTTCCCTCTTTTTAAAGGGCTGATTTGTCATCTATTTAGGTCTAAGTTTTCTGTCAAAAAGGGCTGGCTCTCTTGGACCGAAAAACATATCTCTGATGCTGCTGGGGTCTTCGATGTCAGTTCTGTATGGTTCTGCTTTCTTTGGGTGCACATATTGGTGACGCTTTCTTTACTATGTTCACAAGCTGAGACCTCGTGGCGCCTACGGTAGCGCATCTGACTCCAGATCTGAAGGGTCAAACTTATATTACACTGTCTGAATTTGATGGCATCAGCATTGACAAAAGATGTAACACAGTAACGCGTCACCCGAGGGCTTCCTTCACGTGTTTTCAACCTATTTCAATCAAGTTTCAACAATCTTGTTTCCATTGCTGCTTTGCAAAGTCAAAAAAAGGAACCTTTCTCGCCCAAACAGGGAGTTCAACTCTGGACCCTCAGATTAAAAGTCTGATGCTCTACCGACTGACGTTTCCGGGCTCTATTTAGAGCTCTACGTCCTGCTTTTTTGCGCACCCAAGGGCTTCCTTCACGTGTTTTCAACCTATTTCAATCGAGTTTCAGCAATCTTGTTTCCATTGCCTTTTCCACAAGCAAAAAAGAATTACAATGTTTTCTTGGACTAGACAGGTACTTGAGCCTCTTTTTAAAGGGCTGATTTGTCATCTATTTAGGTCTAGGCTTTCTGCCAAATAGGGTTGGCTCTTTTGGACCTAAAACATATCTCTGATGCTGCCTGGGGTCTTCGATGTCAGTTCTGTATGGTTCTGCATTTTTGTTTTCAACCTATTTCAATCAAGTTTCAACAATCTTGTTTCCATTGCCTTTTCCACAAGCAAATGAAGAATTATAACGTTTTCCCTCTTTTTAAAGGGCTGATTTGTCATCTATTTAGGTCTAAGTTTTCTGTCAAAAAGGGCTGGCTCTCTTGGACCGAAAAACATATCTCTGATGCTGCTGGGGTCTTCGATGTCAGTTCTGTATGGTTCTGCTTTCTTTGGGTGCACATATTGGTGACGCTTTCTTTACTTTGTTCACAAGCTGAGACCTCGTGGCGCCTACGGTAGCGCATCTGACTCCAGATCTGAAGGGTCAAACTTATATTACACTGTCTGAATTTGATGGCATCAGCATTGACAAAAGATGTAACACAGTAACGCGTCACCCGAGGGCTTCCTTCACGTGTTTTCAACCTATTTCAATCAAGTTTCAACAATCTTGTTTCCATTGCTGCTTTGCAAAGTTAAAAAAAGGAACCTTTCTCGCCCAAACAGGGAGTTCAACTCTGGACCCTCAGATTAAAAGTCTGATGCTCTACCGACTGACGTTTCCGGGCTCTATTTAGAGCTCTACGTCCTGCTTTTTTGCGCACCCAAGGGCTTCCTTCACGAGTTTTCAACCTATTTGAATCGAGTTTCAGCAATCTTGTTTCCATTGCCTTTTCCACAAGCAAAAAAAAATTACAATGTTTTCTTGGACTAGACAGGGACTTGAGCCTCTTTTTAAAGGGCTGATTTGTCATCTATTTAGGTCTAGGCTTTCTGCCAAATAGGGTTGGCTCTTTTGGACCTAAAACATATCTCTGATGCTGCCTGGGGTCTTCGATGTCAGTTCTGTATGGTTCTGCATTTTTGGGTGCACATATTGGTCACGCTGTCTTCAATTTATGGCCAAGCTGAGACCTCGTGGCGCAACGGTAGCGCGTCTGACTCCACATCAGAAGGTTGCGTGTTCAAATCACGTCGGGGTCAAACTGACTGAATTTGATGGCATCATCATTGACAAAAGATGCTCTCTTCTTGCGTTGACCTTCTAGATGAATATTTAAAGCTCATGGATTTATGAGCAGCCATGCCTCACTTCAGCATGTTTTACAAAGCTTTTAGTACGATTCATAATTCATAAGCTGTTCAGCATCTTTTCCCCGATTTGCAAAGTCAAATAAGGACACATTGCTCGCCCGAACAGGGATTTGAACCCTGGACCCTCAGATTAAAAGTCTGATGCTCTCGACTGAGCTATTCGGGCTCGATTTAGAGATCTAATTCCTGCCTTTTTGGGCACCCAAGGGCTTCCTTCACGTGTTTTCAACCTATTTCAATCAAGTTTCAACAATCTTGTTTCCATTGCCTTTTCCACAAGCAAATGAAGAATTATAACGTTTTCCCTCTTTTTAAAGGGCTGATTTGTCATCTATTTAGGTCTAAGTTTTCTGTCAAAAAGGGCTGGCTCTCTTGGACCGAAAAACATATCTCTGATGCTGCTGGGGTCTTCGATGTCAGTTCTGTATGGTTCTGCTTTCTTTGGGTGCACATATTGGTGACGCTTTCTTTACTATGTTCACAAGCTGAGACCTTGTGGCGCCTACGGTAGCGCATCTGACTCCAGATCTGAAGGGTCAAACTTATATTACACTGTCTGAATTTGATGGCATCAGCATTGACAAAAGATGTAACACAGTAACGCGTCACCCGAGGGCTTCCTTCACGTGTTTTCAACCTATTTCAATCAAGTTTCAACAATCTTGTTTCCATTGCTGCTTTGCAAAGTCAAAAAAAGGAACCTTTCTCGCCCAAACAGGGAGTTCAACTCTGGACCCTCAGATTAAAAGTCTGATGCTCTACCGACTGACGTTTCCGGGCTCTATTTAGAGCTCTACGTCCTGCTTTTTTGCGCACCCAAGGGCTTCCTTCACGTGTTTTCAACCTATTTCAATCGAGTTTCAGCAATCTTGTTTCCATTGCCTTTTCCACAAGCAAAAAAGAATTACAATGTTTTCTTGGACTAGACAGGGACTTGAGCCTCTTTTTAAAGGGCTGATTTGTCATCTATTTAGGTCTAGGCTTTCTGCCAAATAGGGTTGGCTCTTTTGGACCTAAAACATATCTCTGATGCTGCCTGGGGTCTTCGATGTCAGTTCTGTATGGTTCTGCATTTTCAGGTGCACATATTGGTGACGCTGTCTTCAATTTATGGCCAAGCTGAGACCTCGTGGCGCAACGGTTGGCGTCTGATTCCAGATCGGAAGGTTGCGTGTTCAAATCACGTCGGGGTCAAACTGACTGAATTTGATGGCATCATCATTGACAAAAGATGCTCTCTTCTTGCGTTGACCTTTTAGATGAATATTTAAAGCTCATGGGTTTATGAGCAGCCATGCCTCACTTCAGCATGTTTTACAAAGCTTTTAGTACGATTCATAATTCATAAGCATTTCAGCATCTTTTCCCCGCTTTGCAAAGTCAAATAAAGACACATTGATCGCCCGAACAGGGATTTGAACCCTGGACCCTCAGATTAAAAGTCTGATGCTCTCGACTGAGCTAATCGGGCTCGATTTAGAGATCTAATTCCTGCCTTTTTGGGCACCCAAGGGCTTCCTTCACGTGTTTTCAACCTATTTCAATCAAGTTTCAACAATCTTGTTTCCATTGCCTTTTCCACAAGCAAATGAAGAATTTTAACGTTTTCCCTCTTTTTAAAGGGCTGATTTGTCATCTATTTAGGTCTAAGTTTTCTGTCAAAAAGGGCTGGCTCTCTTGGACCGAAAAACATATCTCTGATGCTGCTGGGGTCTTCGATGTCAGTTCTGTATGGTTCTGCTTTCTTTGGGTGCACATATTGGTGACGCTTTCTTTACTTTGTTCACAAGCTGAGACCTCGTGGCGCCTACGGTAGCGCATCTGACTCCAGATCTGAAGGGTCAAACTTATATTACACTGTCTGAATTTGATGGCATCAGCATTGACAAAAGATGTAACACAGTAACGCGTCACCCGAGGGCTTCCTTCACGTGTTTTCAACCTATTTCAATCAAGTATCAACAATCTTGTTTCCATTGCTGCTTTGCAAAGTTAAAAAAAGGAACCTTTCTCGCCCAAACAGGGAGTTCAACTCTGGACCCTCAGATTAAAAGTCTGATGCTCTACCGACTGACGTTTCCGGGCTCTATTTAGAGCTCTACGTCCTGCTTTTTTGCGCACCCAAGGGCTTCCTTCACGAGTTTTCAACCTATTTCAATCGAGTTTCAGCAATCTTGTTTCCATTGCCTTTTCCACAAGCAAAAAAGAATTACAATGTTTTCTTGGACTAGACAGGGACTTGAGCCTCTTTTTAAAGGGCTGATTTGTCATCTATTTAGGTCTAGGCTTTCTGCCAAATAGGGTTGGCTCTTTTGGACCTAAAACATATCTCTGATGCTGCCTGGGGTCTTCGATGTCAGTTCTGTATGGTTCTGTATTTTTGGGTGCACATATTGGTCACGCTGTCTTCAATTTATGGCCAAGCTGAGACCTCGTGGCGCAACGGTAGCGCGTCTGACTCCAGATCAGAAGGTTGCGTGTTCAAATCACGTCGGGGTCAAACTGACTGAATTTGATAGCATCATCATTGACAAAAGATGCTCTCTTCTTGCGTTGACCTTTTAGATGAATATTTAAAGCTCATGGATTCATGAGCAGCCATGCCTCACTTCAGCATGTTTTACAAAGCTTTTAGTACGATTCATAATTCATAAGCTGTTCAGCATCTTTTCCCCGCTTTGCAAAGTCAAATAAAAACACATTGATCGCCCGAACAGGGATTTGAACCCTGGACCCTCAGATTAAAAGTCTGATGCTCTCGACTGAGCTAATCGGGCTCGATTTAGAGATCTAATTCCTGCCTTTTTTGGCACCCAAGGGCTTCCTTCACGTGTTTTCAACCTATTTCAATCAAGTTTCAACAATCTTGTTTCCATTGCCTTTTCCACAAGCAAATGAAGAATTTTAACGTTTTCCCTCTTTTTAAAGGGCTGATTTGTCATCTATTTAGGTCTAAGTTTTCTGTCAAAAAGGGCTGGCTCTCTTGGACCGAAAAACATATCTCTGATGCTGCTGGGGTCTTCGATGTTAGTTCTGTATGGTTCTGCTTTCTTTGGGTGCACATATTGGTGACGCTTTCTTTACTTTGTTCACAAGCTGAGACTTCGTGGCGCCTACGGTAGCGCATCTGACTCCAGATCTGAAGGGTCAAACTTATATTACACTGTCTGAATTTGATGGCATCAGCATTGACAAAAGATGTAACACAGTAACGCGTCACCCGAGGGCTTCCTTCACGTGTTTTCAACCTATTTCAATCAAGTTTCAACAATCTTGTCTCCATTGCTGCTTTGCAAAGTCAAAAAAAGGAACCTTTCTCGCCCAAACAGGGAGTTCAACTCTGGACCCTCAGATTAAAAGTCTGATGCTCTACCGACTGACGTTTCTGGGCTCTATTTAGAGCTCTACGTCCTGCTTTTTTGCGCACCCAAGGGCTTCCTTCACGTGTTTTCAACCTATTTCAATCGAGTTTCAGCAATCTTGTTTCCATTGCCTTTTCCACAAGCAAAAAAGAATTACAATGTTTTCTTGGACTAGACAGGGACTTGAGCCTCTTTTTAAAGGGCTGATTTGTCATCTATTTAGGTCTAGGCTTTCTGCCAAATAGGGTTGGCTCTTTTGGACCTAAAACATATCTCTGATGCTGCCTGGGGTCTTCGATGTCAGTTCTGTATGGTTCTGCATTTTCAGGTGCACATATTGGTGACGCTGTCTTCAATTTATGGCCAAGCTGAGACCTCGTGGCGCAACGGTTGGCGTCTGATTCCAGATCGGAAGGTTGCGTGTTCAAATCATGTCGGGGTCAAACTGACTGAATTTGATGGCATCATCATTGACAAAAGATGCTCTCTTCTTGCGTTGACCTTTTAGATGAATATTTAAAGCTCATGGGTTTATGAGCAGCCATGCCTCACTTCAGCATGTTTTACAAAGCTTTTAGTACGATTCATAATTCATAAGCTGTTCAGCATCTTTTCCCCGCTTTGCAAAGTCAAATAAAGACACATTGATCGCCTGAACAGGGATTTGAACCCTGGACCCTCAGATTAAAAGTCTGATGCTCTCGACTGAGCTAATCGGGCTCGATTTAGAGATCTAATTCCTGCCTTTTTGGGCACCCAAGGGCTTCCTTCACGTGTTTTCAACCTATTTCAATCAAGTTTCAACAATCTTGTTTCCATTGCCTTTTCCACAAGCAAATGAAGAATTTTAACGTTTTCCCTCTTTTTAAAGGGCTGATTTGTCATCTATTTAGGTCTAAGTTTTCTGTCAAAAAGGGCTGGCTCTCTTGGACCGAAAAACATATCTCTGATGCTGCTGGGGTCTTCGATGTTAGTTCTGTATGGTTCTGCTTTCTTTGGATGCACATATTGGTGACGCTTTCTTTACTTTGTTCACAAGCTGAGACCTCGTGGCGCCTACGGTAGCGCATCTGACTCCAGATCTGAAGGGTCAAACTTATATTACACTGTCTGAATTTGATGGCATCAGCATTGACAAAAGATGTAACACAGTAACGCGTCACCCGAGGGCTTCCTTCACGTGTTTTCAACCTATTTCAATCAAGTTTCAACAATCTTGTTTCCATTGCTGCTTTGCAAAGTCAAAAAAAGGAACCTTTCTCGCCCAAACAGGGAGTTCAACTCTGGACCCTCAGATTAAAAGTCTGATGCTCTACCGACTGACGTTTCCGGGCTCTATTTAGAGCTCTACGTCCTGCTTTTTTGCGCACCCAAGGGCTTCCTTCACGTGTTTTCAACCTATTTCAATCGAGTTTCAGCAATCTTGTTTCCATTGCCTTTTCCACAAGCAAAAAAGAATTACAATGTTTTCTTGGACTAGACAGGGACTTGAGCCTCTTTTTAAAGGGCTGATTTGTCATCTATTTAGGTCTAAGTTTTCTGTCAAAAAGGGCTGGCTCTCTTGGACCGAAAAACATATCTCTGATGCTGCTGGGGTCTTTGATGTCAGTTCTGTATGGTTCTGCTTTCTTTGGGTGCACATATTGGTGACGCTTTCTTTACTTTGTTCACAAGCTGAGACCTCGTGGCGCCTACGGTAGCGCATCTGACTCCAGATCTGAAGGGTCAAACTTATATTACACTGTCTGAATTTGATGGCATCAGCATTGACAAAAGATGTAACACAGTAACGCGTCACTTGAGGGCTTCCTTCACGTGTTTTCAACCTATTTCAATCAAGTTTCAACAATCTTGTTTCCATTGCTGCTTTGCAAAGTTAAAAAAAGGAACCTTTCTCGCCCAAACAGGGAGTTCAACTCTGGACCCTCAGATTAAAAGTCTGATGCTCTCGACTGAGCTATTCGGGCTCGATTTAGAGATCTAATTCCTGCCTTTTTGGGCACCCAAGGGCTTCCTTCACGTGTTTTCAACCTATTTCAATCAAGTTTCAACAATCTTGTTTCCATTGCCTTTTCCACAAGCAAATGAAGAATTATAACGTTTTCCCTCTTTTTAAAGGGCTGATTTGTCATCTATTTAGGTCTAAGTTTTCTGTCAAAAAGGGCTGGCTCTCTTGGACCGAAAAACATATCTCTGATGCTGCTGGGGTCTTCGATGTCAGTTCTGTATGGTTCTGCTTTCTTTGGGTGCACATATTGGTGACGCTTTCTTTACTATGTTCACAAGCTGAGACCTCGTGGCGCCTACGGTAGCGCATCTGACTCCAGATCTGAAGGGTCAAACTTATATTACACTGTCTGAATTTGATGGCATCAGCATTGACAAAAGATGTAACACAGTAACGCGTCACCCGAGGGCTTCCTTCACGTGTTTTCAACCTATTTCAATCAAGTTTCAACAATCTTGTTTCCATTGCTGCTTTGCAAAGTCAAAAAAAGGAACCTTTCTCGCCCAAACAGGGAGTTCAACTCTGGACCCTCAGATTAAAAGTCTGATGCTCTACCGACTGACGTTTCCGGGCTCTATTTAGAGCTCTACGTCCTGCTTTTTTGCGCACCCAAGGGCTTCCTTCACGTGTTTTCAACCTATTTCAATCGAGTTTCAGCAATCTTGTTTCCATTGCCTTTTCCACAAGCAAAAAAGAATTACAATGTTTTCTTGGACTAGAGAGGGACTTGAGCCTCTTTTTAAAGGGCTGATTTGTCATCTATTTAGGTCTAGGCTTTCTGCCAAATAGGGTTGGCTCTTTTGGACCCAAAACATATCTCTGATGCTGCCTGGGGTCTTCGATGTCAGTTCTGTATGGTTCTGCATTTGGGTGCACATATTGGTGACGCTGTCTTCAACTTAAGGCCAAGCTGAGACCTCGTGGCGCAACGGTTGGCGTCTGATTCCAGATCGGAAGGTTGCGTGTTCAAATCACGTCGGGGTCAAACTGACTGAATTTGATGGCATCATCATTGACAAAAGATGCTCTCTTCTTGCGTTGACCTTTTAGATGAATATTTAAAGCTCATGGATTCATGAGCAGCCATGCCTCACTTCAGCATGTTTTACAAAGCTTTTAGTACGATTCATAATTCATAAGCTGTTCAGCATCTTTTCCCCGCTTTGCAAAGTCAAATAAAGACACATTGATCGCCCGAACAGGGATTTGAACCCTGGACCCTCAGATTAAAAGTCTGATGCTCTCGAATGAGCTAATCGGGCTCGATTTAGAGATCTAATTCCTGCCTTTTTTGGCACCCAAGGGCTTCCTTCACGTGTTTTCAACCTATTTCAATCAAGTTTCAACAATCTTGTTTCCATTGCCTTTTCCACAAGCAAATGAAGAATTTTAACGTTTTCCCTCTTTTTAAAGGGCTGATTTGTCATCTATTTAGGTCTAAGTTTTCTGTCAAAAAGGGCTGGCTCTCTTGGACCGAAAAACATATCTCTGATGCTGCTGGGGTCTTCGATGTTAGTTCTGTATGGTTCTGCTTTCTTTGGGTGCACATATTGGTGACGCTTTCTTTACTTTGTTCACAAGCTGAGACTTCGTGGCGCCTACGGTAGCGCATCTGACTCCAGATCTGAAGGGTCAAACTTATATTACACTGTCTGAATTTGATGGCATCAGCATTGACAAAAGATGTAACACAGTAACGCGTCACCCGAGGGCTTCCTTCACGTGTTTTCAACCTATTTCAATCAAGTTTCAACAATCTTGTCTCCATTGCTGCTTTGCAAAGTCAAAAAAAGGAACCTTTCTCGCCCAAACAGGGAGTTCAACTCTGGACCCTCAGATTAAAAGTCTGATGCTCTACCGACTGACGTTTCTGGGCTCTATTTAGAGCTCTACGTCCTGCTTTTTTGCGCACCCAAGGGCTTCCTTCACGTGTTTTCAACCTATTTCAATCGAGTTTCAGCAATCTTGTTTCCATTGCCTTTTCCACAAGCAAAAAAGAATTACAATGTTTTCTTGGACTAGACAGGGACTTGAGCCTCTTTTTAAAGGGCTGATTTGTCATCTATTTAGGTCTAGGCTTTCTGCCAAATAGGGTTGGCTCTTTTGGACCTAAAACATATCTCTGATGCTGCCTGGGGTCTTCGATGTCAGTTCTGTATGGTTCTGCATTTTCAGGTGCACATATTGGTGACGCTGTCCTCAATTTATGGCCAAGCTGAGACCTCGTGGCGCAACGGTTGGCGTCTGATTCCAGATCGGAAGGTTGCGTGTTCAAATCATGTCGGGGTCAAACTGACTGAATTTGATGGCATCATCATTGACAAAAGATGCTCTCTTCTTGCGTTGACCTTTTAGATGAATATTTAAAGCTCATGGGTTTATGAGCAGCCATGCCTCACTTCAGCATGTTTTACAAAGCTTTTAGTACGATTCATAATTCATAAGCTGTTCAGCATCTTTTCCCCGCTTTGCAAAGTCAAATAAAGACACATTGATCGCCTGAACAGGGATTTGAACCCTGGACCCTCAGATTAAAAGTCTGATGCTCTCGACTGAGCTAATCGGGCTCGATTTAGAGATCTAATTCCTGCCTTTTTGGGCACCCAAGGGCTTCCTTCACGTGTTTTCAACCTATTTCAATCAAGTTTCAACAATCTTGTTTCCATTGCCTTTTCCACAAGCAAATGAAGAATTTTAACGTTTTCCCTCTTTTTAAAGGGCTGATTTGTCATCTATTTAGGTCTAAGTTTTCTGTCAAAAAGGGCTGGCTCTCTTGGACCGAAAAACATATCTCTGATGCTGCTGGGGTCTTCGATGTTAGTTCTGTATGGTTCTGCTTTCTTTGGATGCACATATTGGTGACGCTTTCTTTACTTTGTTCACAAGCTGAGACCTCGTGGCGCCTACGGTAGCGCATCTGACTCCAGATCTGAAGGGTCAAACTTATATTACACTGTCTGAATTTGATGGCATCAGCATTGACAAAAGATGTAACACAGTAACGCGTCACCCGAGGGCTTCCTTCACGTGTTTTCAACCTATTTCAATCAAGTTTCAACAATCTTGTTTCCATTGCTGCTTTGCAAAGTCAAAAAAAGGAACCTTTCTCGCCCAAACAGGGAGTTCAACTCTGGACCCTCAGATTAAAAGTCTGATGCTCTACCGACTGACGTTTCCGGGCTCTATTTAGAGCTCTACGTCCTGCTTTTTTGCGCACCCAAGGGCTTCCTTCACGTGTTTTCAACCTATTTCAATCGAGTTTCAGCAATCTTGTTTCCATTGCCTTTTCCACAAGCAAAAAAGAATTACAATGTTTTCTTGGACTAGACAGGGACTTGAGCCTCTTTTTAAAGGGCTGATTTGTCATCTATTTAGGTCTAAGTTTTCTGTCAAAAAGGGCTGGCTCTCTTGGACCGAAAAACATATCTCTGATGCTGCTGGGGTCTTCGATGTCAGTTCTGTATGGTTCTGCTTTCTTTGGGTGCACATATTGGTGACGCTTTCTTTACTTTGTTCACAAGCTGAGACCTCGTGGCGCCTACGGTAGCGCATCTGACTCCAGATCTGAAGGGTCAAACTTATATTACACTGTCTGAATTTGATGGCATCAGCATTGACAAAAGATGTAACACAGTAACGCGTCACTTGAGGGCTTCCTTCACGTGTTTTCAACCTATTTCAATCAAGTTTCAACAATCTTGTTTCCATTGCTGCTTTGCAAAGTTAAAAAAAGGAACCTTTCTCGCCCAAACAGGGAGTTCAACTCTGGACCCTCAGATTAAAAGTCTGATGCTCTCGACTGAGCAATTCGGGCTCGATTTAGAGATCTAATTCCTGCCTTTTTGGGCACCCAAGGGCTTCCTTCACGTGTTTTCAACCTATTTCAATCGAGTTTCAGCAATCTTGTTTCCATTGCCTTTTCCACAAGCAAAAAAGAATTACAATGTTTTCTTGGACTAGACAGGGACTTGAGCCTCTTTTTAAAGGGCTGATTTGTCATCTATTTAGGTCTAAGTTTTCTGTCAAAAAGGGCTGGCACTCTTGGACCGAAAAACATATCTCTGATGCTGCTGGGGTCTTCGATGTCAGTTCTGTATGGTTCTGCTTTCTTTGGGTGCACATATTGGTGACGCTTTCTTTACTTTGTTCACAAGCTGAGACCTCGTGGCGCCTACGGTAGCGCATCTGACTCCAGATCTGAAGGGTCAAACTTATATTACACTGTCTGAATTTGATGGCATCAGCATTGACAAAAGATGTAACACAGTAACGCGTCACCCGAGGGCTTCCTTCACGTGTTTTCAACCTATTTCAATCAAGTTTCAACAATCTTGTTTCCATTGCTGCTTTGCAAAGTCAAAAAAAGGAACCTTTCTCGCCCAAACAGGGAGTTCAACTCTGGACCCTCAGATTAAAAGTCTGATGCTCTACCGACTGACGTTTCCGGGCTCTATTTAGAGCTCTACGTCCTGCTTTTTTGCGCACCCAAGGGCTTCCTTCACGTGTTTTCAACCTATTTCAATCGAGTTTCAGCAATCTTGTTTCCATTGCCTTTTCCACAAGCAAAAAAGAATTACAATGTTTTCTTGGACTAGACAGGGACTTGAGCCTCTTTTTAAAGGGCTGATTTGTCATCTATTTAGGTCTAAGTTTTCTGTCAAAAAGGGCTGGCTCTCTTGGACCGAAAAACATATCTCTGATGCTGCTGGGGTCTTCGATGTCAGTTCTGTATGGTTCTGCTTTCTTTGGGTGCACATATTGGTGACGCTTTCTTTACTTTGTTCACAAGCTGAGACCTCGTGGCGCCTACGGTAGCGCATCTGACTCCAGATCTGAAGGGTCAAACTTATATTACACTGTCTGAATTTGATGGCATCAGCATTGACAAAAGATGTAACACAGTAACGCGTCACTTGAGGGCTTCCTTCACGTGTTTTCAACCTATTTCAATCAAGTTTCAACAATCTTGTTTCCATTGCTGCTTTGCAAAGTTAAAAAAAGGAACCTTTCTCGCCCAAACAGGGAGTTCAACTCTGGACCCTCAGATTAAAAGTCTGATGCTCTACCGACTGACGTTTCCGGGCTCTATTTAGAGCTCTACGTCCTGCTTTTTTGCGCACCCAAGGGCTTCCTTCACGTGTTTTCAACCTATTTCAATCGAGTTTCAGCAATCTTGTTTCCATTGCCTTTTCCACAAGCAAAAAAGAATTACAATGTTTTCTTGGACTAGAGAGGGACTTGAGCCTCTTTTTAAAGGGCTGATTTGTCATCTATTTAGGTCTAGGCTTTCTGCCAAATAGGGTTGGCTCTTTTGGACCCAAAACATATCTCTGATGCTGCCTGGGGTCTTCGATGTCAGTTCTGTATGGTTCTGCATTTTTGGGTGCACATATTGGTGACGCTGTCTTCAATTTAAGGCCAAGCTGAGACCTCGTGGCGCAACGGTAGCGCGTCTGACTCCAGATCAGAAGGTTGCGTGTTCAAATCACGTCGGGGTCAAACTGACTTAATTTGATGGCATCATCTTTGACAAAAGATGCTCTCTTCTTGCGTATACCTTTTAGATGAATATTTAAAGCTCATGGATTCATGAGCAGCCATGCCTCACTTCAGCATTTTTTACAAAGCTTTTAGTACGATTCATAATTCATAAGCTGTTCAGCATCTTTTCCCCGCTTTGCAAAGTCAAATAAGGACACATTGCTGGCCCGAACAGGGATTTGAACCCTGAACCCTCAGATTAAAAGTCTGATGCTCTCGACTGAGCAATTCGGGCTCGATTTAGAGATCTAATTCCTGCCTTTTTGGGCACCCAAGGGCTTCCTTCACGTGTTTTCAACCTATTTCAATCGAGTTTCAGCAATCTTGTTTCCATTGCCTTTTCCACAAGCAAAAAAGAATTACAATGTTTTCTTGGACTAGACAGGGACTTGAGCCTCTTTTTAAAGGGCTGATTTGTCATCTATTTAGGTCTAAGTTTTCTGTCAAAAAGGGCTGGCACTCTTGGACCGAAAAACATATCTCTGATGCTGCTGGGGTCTTCGATGTCAGTTCTGTATGGTTCTGCTTTCTTTGGGTGCACATATTGGTGACGCTTTCTTTACTTTGTTCACAAGCTGAGACCTCGTGGCGCCTACGGTAGCGCATCTGACTCCAGATCTGAAGGGTCAAACTTATATTACACTGTCTGAATTTGATGGCATCAGCATTGACAAAAGATGTAACACAGTAACGCGTCACCCGAGGGCTTCCTTCACGTGTTTTCAACCTATTTCAATCAAGTTTCAACAATCTTGTTTCCATTGCTGCTTTGCAAAGTCAAAAAAAGGAACCTTTCTCGCCCAAACAGGGAGTTCAACTCTGGACCCTCAGATTAAAAGTCTGATGCTCTACCGACTGACGTTTCCGGGCTCTATTTAGAGCTCTACGTCCTGCTTTTTTGCGCACCCAAGGGCTTCCTTCACGTGTTTTCAACCTATTTCAATCGAGTTTCAGCAATCTTGTTTCCATTGCCTTTTCCACAAGCAAAAAAGAATTACAATGTTTTCTTGGACTAGACAGGGACTTGAGCCTCTTTTTAAAGGGCTGATTTGTCATCTATTTAGGTCTAAGTTTTCTGTCAAAAAGGGCTGGCTCTCTTGGACCGAAAAACATATCTCTGATGCTGCTGGGGTCTTCGATGTCAGTTCTGTATGGTTCTGCTTTCTTTGGGTGCACATATTGGTGACGCTTTCTTTACTTTGTTCACAAGCTGAGACCTCGTGGCGCCTACGGTAGCGCATCTGACTCCAGATCTGAAGGGTCAAACTTATATTACACTGTCTGAATTTGATGGCATCAGCATTGACAAAAGATGTAACACAGTAACGCGTCACTTGAGGGCTTCCTTCACGTGTTTTCAACCTATTTCAATCAAGTTTCAACAATCTTGTTTCCATTGCTGCTTTGCAAAGTTAAAAAAAGGAACCTTTCTCGCCCAAACAGGGAGTTCAACTCTGGACCCTCAGATTAAAAGTCTGATGCTCTACCGACTGACGTTTCCGGGCTCTATTTAGAGCTCTACGTCCTGCTTTTTTGCGCACCCAAGGGCTTCCTTCACGTGTTTTCAACCTATTTCAATTGAGTTTCAGCAATCTTGTTTCCATTGCCTTTTCTACAAGCAAAAAAGAATTACAATGTTTTCTTGGACTAGACAGGGACTTGAGCCTCTTTTTAAAGGGCTGATTTGTCATCTATTTAGGTCTAGGCTTTCTGCCAAATAGGGTTGGCTCTTTTGGACCTAAAACATATCTCTGATGCTGCCTGGGGTCTTCGATGTCAGTTCTGTATGGTTCTGCATTTTTGGGTGCACATATCGGTGACGCTGTCTTCAATTTATGGCCAAGCTGAGACCTCGTGGCGCAACGGTAGCGCGTCTGACTCCAGATCAGAAGGTTGCGTGTTCAAATCACGTCGGGGTCAAACTCACTTAATTTGATGGCATCATCATTGACAAAAGATGCTCTCTTCTTGCGTTTACCTTTTAGATGAATATTTAAAGCTCATGGATTTATGAGCAGCCATGCCTCACTTCAGCATGTTTTACAAAGCTTTTAGTACGATTCATAATTCATAAGCTGTTCAGCATCTTTTCCCCGCTTTGCAAAGTCAAATAAGGACACATTGCTGGCCCGAACAGGGATTTGAACCCTGGACCCTCAGATTAAAAGTCTGATGCTCTCGACTGAGCTATTCGGGCTCGATTTAGAGATCTAATTCCTGCCTTTTTGGGCACCCAAGGGCTTCCTTCACGTGTTTTCAACCTATTTCAATCGAGTTTCAGCAATCTTGTTTCCATTGCCTTTTCCACAAGCAAAAAATAATTACAATGTTTTCTTGGACTAGACAGGGACTTGAGCCTCTTTTTAAAGGGCTGATTTGTCATCTATTTAGGTCTAGGCTTTCTGCCAAATAGGGTTGGCTCTTTTGGACCTAAAACATATCTCTAATGCTGCCTGGGGTCTTCGATGTCAGTTCTGTATGGTTCTGCATTTTTGGGTGCACATATTGGTGATGCTGTCTTCAATTTATGGCCAAGCTGAGACCTCGTGGCGCAACGGTAGCGCGTCTGACTCCCGATCAGAAGGTTGCGTGTTCAAATCACGTCGGGGAAAAACTGACTGAATTTGATGGCATCATCATTGACAAAAGATGCTCTCTTCTTGCGTTGACCTTTTAGATGAATATTTAAAGCTCATGGGTTTATGAGCAGCCATGCCTCACTTCAGCATGTCTTACAACGCTTTTAGTACGATTCATAATTCATAAGCTGTTCAGCATCTTTTCCCCGCTTTGCAAAGTCAAATAAAGACACATTGCTCGCCCGAACAGGGATTTGAAACCTGGACCCTCAGATTAAAAGTCTGATGCTCTACCGACTGACGTTTCCGGGCTCTATTTAGAGCTCTACGTCCTGCTTTTTTGCGCACCCAAGGGCTTCCTTCACGTGTTTTCAACCTATTTCAATCGAGTTTCAGCAATCTTGTTTCCATTGCCTTTTCCACAAGCAAAAAAGAATTACAATGTTTTCTTGGACTAGACAGGGACTTGAGCCTCTTTTTAAAGGGCTGATTTGTCATCTATTTAGGTCTAAGTTTTCTGTCAAAAAGGGCTGGCTCTCTTGGACCGAAAAACATATCTCTGATGCTGCTGGGGTCTTCGATGTCAGTTCTGTATGCTTCTGCTTTCTTTGGGTGCACATATTGGTGACGCCTTCTTTACTTTGTTCAGAAGCTGAGACCTCGTGGCGCCTACGGTAGCGCATCTGACTCCAGATCTGAAGGGTCAAACTTATATTACACTGTCTGAATTTGATGGCATCAGCATTGACAAAAGATGTAACACAGTAACGCGTCACCCGAGGGCTTCCTTCACGTGTTTTCAACCTATTTCAATCAAGTTTCAACAATCTTGTTTCCATTGCTGCTTTGCAAAGTCAAAAAAAGGAACCTTTCTCGCCCAAACAGGGAGTTCAACTCTGGACCCTCAGATTAAAAGTCTGATGCTCTACCGACTGACGTTTCCGGGCTCTATTTAGAGCTCTACGTCCTGCTTTTTTGCGCACCCAAGGGCTTCCTTCACGTGTTTTCAACCTATTTCAATCGAGTTTCAGCAATCTGGTTTCCATTGCCTTTTCCACAAGCAAAAAAGAATTACAATGTTTTCTTGGACTAGACAGGGACTTGAGCCTCTTTTTAAAGGGCTGATTTGTCATCTATTTAGGTCTAAGTTTTCTGTCAAAAAGGGCTGGCTCTCTTGGACCGAAAAACATATCTCTGATGCTGCTGGAGTCTTCGATGTCAGTTCTGTATTGTTCTGCTTTCTTTGGGTGCACATATTGGTGACGCTTTCTTTACTTTGTTCATAAGCTGAGACCTCGTGGCGCCTACGGTAGCGCATCTGACTCCAGATCTGAAGGGTCAAACTTATATTACACTGTCTGAATTTGATGGCATCAGCATTGACAAAAGATGTAACACAGTAACGCGTCACCCGAGGGCTTCCTTCACGTGTTTTCAACCTATTTCAATCAAGTTTCAACAATCTTGTTTCCATTGCTGCTTTGCAAAGTCAAAAAAAGGAACCTTTCTCGCCCAAACAGGGAGTTCAACTCTGGACCCTCAGATTAAAAGTCTGATGCTCTACCGACTGACGTTTCCGGGCTCTATTTAGAGCTCTACGTCCTGCTTTTTTGCGCACCCAAGGGCTTCCTTCACGTGTTTTCAACCTATTTCAATCGAGTTTCAGCAATCTTGTTTCCATTGCCTTTTCCACAAGCAAAAAAGAATTACAATGTTTTCTTGGACTAGACAGGGACTTGAGCCTCTTTTTAAAGGGCTGATTTGTCATCTATTTAGGTCTAGGCTTTCTGCCAAATAGGGTTGGCTCTTTTGGACCTAAAACATATCTCTGATGCTGCCTGGGGTCTTCGATGTCAGTTCTGTATGGTTCTGCATTTTTGGGTGCACATATTGGTGACGCTGTCTTCAATTTATGGCCAAGCTGAAACCTCGTGGCGCAACGGTAGCGCGTCTGACTCCAGATCAGAAGGTTGCATGTTCAAATCACGTCGGGGTCAAACTGACTTAATTTGATGGCATCATCATTGACAAAAGATGCTCTCTTCTTGCGTTTACCTTTTAGATGAATATTTAAAGCTCATGGATTTATGAGCAGCCATGCCTCACTTCAGCATGTTTTACAAAGCTTTTAGTACGATTCATAATTCATAAGCTGATCAGCATCTTTTCCCCGCTTTGCAAAGTCGAATAAGGACACATTGCTGGCCCGAACAGGGATTTGAACCCTGGACCCTCAGATTAAAAGTCTGATGCTCTCGACTGAGCTATTCGGGCTCGATTTAGAGATCTAATTCCTGCCTTTTTGGGCACCCAAGGGCTTCCTTCACGTGTTTTCAACCTATTTCAATCGAGTTTCAGCAATCTTGTTTCCATTGCCTTTTCCACAAGCAAAAAAGAATTACAATGTTTTCTTGGACTAGACAGGGACTTGAGCCTCTTTTTAAAGGGCTGATTTGTCATCTATTTAGGTCTAGGCTTTCTGCCAAATAGGGTTGGCTCTTTTGGACCTAAAACATATCTCTGATGCTGCCTGGGGTCTTCGATGTCAGTTCTGTATGGTTCTGCATTTTTGGGTGCACATATTGGTGACGCTGTCTTCAATTTATGGCCAAGCTGAGACCTCGTGGCGCAACGGTAGCGCGTCTGACTCCAGATCAGAAGGTTGCGTGTTCAAATCACGTCGGGGTCTAACTGACTGAATTTGATGGCATCATCATTGACAAAAGATGCTCTCTTCTTGCGTTGACCTTTTAGATGAATATTTAAAGCTCATGGGTTTATGAGCAGCCATGCCTCACTTCAGCATGTTTTACAAAGCTTTTAGTACGATTCATAATTCATAAGCTGTTCAGCATCTTTTCCCCGCTTTGCAAAGTCAAATAAAGACACATTGCTCGCCCGAACAGTGATTTGAACCCTGGATTAAAAGTCTGATGCTCTACCGACTGAGCTATCCAGGCTCTATTTAGAGCTCTAATTCCTGCCTTTTTGGGCACCCAAGGGCTTCCTTCACGTGTTTTCAACCTATTTCAATCAAGTTTCAACAATCTTGTTTCCATTGCCTTTTCCACAAGCAAATGAAGAATTTTAACGTTTTCCCTCTTTTAAAGGGCTGATTTGTCATCTATTTAGGTCTAAGTTTTCTGTCAAAAAGGGCTGGCTCTCTTGGACCGAAAAACATATCTCTGATGCTGCTGGGGTCTTCGATGTCAGTTCTGTATGGTTCTGCTTTCTTTGGGTGCACATATTGGTGACGCTTTCTTTACTTTGTTCACAAGCTGAGACCTCGTGGCGCCTACGGTAGCGCATCTGACTCCAGATCTGAAGGGTCAAACTTATATTACACTGTCTGAATTTGATGGCATCAGCATTGACAAAAGATGTAACACAGTAACGCGTCACCCGAGGGCTTCCTTCACGTGTTTTCAACCTATTTCAATCAAGTTTCAACAATCTTGTTTCCATTGCCTTTTCCACAAGCAAATGAAGAATTTTAACGTTTTCCCTCTTTTTAAAGGGCTGATTTGTCATCTATTTAGGTCTAAGTTTTCTGTCAAAAAGGGCTGGCTCTCTTGGACCGAAAAACATATCTCTGATGCTGCTGGGGTCTTCGATGTCAGTTCTGTATGGTTCTGCTTTCTTTGGGTGCACATATTGGTGACGCTTTCTTTACTTTGTTCACAAGCTGAGACCTCGTGGCGCCTACGGTAGCGCATCTGACTCCAGATCTGAAGGGTCAAACTTATATTACACTGTCTGAATTTGATGGCATCAGCATTGACAAAAGATGTAACACAGTAACGCGTCACCCGAGGGCTTCCTTCACGTGTTTTCAACCTATTTCAATCAAGTTTCAACAATCTTGTTTCCATTGCTGCTTTGCAAAGTGGAAAAAAAAGGAACCTTTCTCGCCCAAACAGGGAGTTCAACTCTGGACCCTCAGATTAAAAGTCTGATGCTCTACCGACTGACGTTTCCGGGCTCTATTTAGAGCTCTACGTCCTGCTTTTTTGCGCACCCAAGGGCTTCCTTCACGTGTTTTCAACCTATTTCAATCGAGTTTCAGCAATCTTGTTTCCATTGCCTTTTCCACAAGCAAAAAAGAATTACAATGTTTTCTTGGACTAGACAGGGACTTGAGCCTCTTTTTAAAGGGCTGATTTGTCATCTATTTAGGTCTAGGCTTTCTGCCAAATAGGGTTGGCTCTTTTGGACCTAAAACATATCTCTGATGCTGCCTAGGGGTCTTCGATGTTCAGTTCTGTATGGTTCTGCATTTTTGGGTGCACATATTGGTGACGCTGTCTTCAATTTATGGCCAAGCTGAGACCTCGTGGCGCAACGGTAGCGCGTCTGACTCCAGATCAGAAGGTTGCGTGTTCAAATCACGTCGGGGTCAAACTGACTGAATTTGATGGCATCATCATTGACAAAAGATGCTCTCTTCTTGCGTTGACCTTTTAGATGAATATTTAAAGCTCATGGGTTTATGAGCAGCCATGCCTCACTTCAGCATGTTTTACAAAGCTTTTAGTACGATTCATAATTCATAAGCTGTTCAGCATCTTTTCCCCACTTTGCAAAGTCAAATAAAGACACATTGCTCGCCCGAACAGGGATTTGAACCCTGGACCCTCACATTAAAAGTCTGATGCTCTACCGACTGAGCTATCCAGAATCTATTTAGAGGTTTAATTCCTGCCTTTTTGGGCACCCAAGGGCTTCCTTCACGTGTTTTCAACCTATTTCAATCAAGTTTCAACAATCTTGTTTCCATTGCCTTTTCCACAAGCAAATGAAGAATTTTAACGTTTTCCCTCTTTTTAAAGGGCTGATTTGTCATCTATTTAGGTCTAAGTTTTCTGTCAAAAAGGGCTGGCTCTCTTGGACCGAAAAACATATCTCTGATGCTGCTGGGGTCTTCGATGTCAGTTCTGTATGGTTCTGCTTTCTTTGGGTGCACATATTGGTGACGCTTTCTTTACTTTGTTCACAAGCTGAGACCTCGTGGCGCCTACGGTAGCGCATCTGACTCAAGATCTGAAGAGTCAAATTTATATTACACTGTCTGAATTTGATGGCATCAGCATTGACAAAAGATGTAACACAGTAACGCGTCACCCGAGGGCTTCCTTCACGTGTTTTCAACCTATTTCAATCAAGTTTCAACAATCTTGTTTCCATTGCTGCTTTGCAAAGTCAAAAAAAGGAACCTTTCTCGCCCAAACAGGGAGTTCAACTCTGGACCCTCAGATTAAAAGTCTGATGCTCTACCGACTTACGTTTCCAGGCTCTATTTAGAGCTCTACGTCCTGCTTTTTTGCGCACCCAAGGGCTTCCTTCACGTGTTTTCAACCTATTTCAATCGAGTTTCAGCAATCTTGTTTCCATTGCCTTTTCCACAAGCAAAAAAGAATTACAATGTTTTCTTGGATTAGACAGGGACTTGAGCCTCTTTTTAAAGGGCTGATTTGTCATCTATTTAGGTCTAGGCTTTCTGCCAAATAGGGTTGGCTCTTTTGGACCTAAAACATATCTCTGATGCTGCCTGGGGTCTTCGATGTCAGTTCTGTATGGTTCTGCATTTTTGGGTGCACATATTGATGAGACTGTCTTCAATTTATGGTCAAGCTGAGACCTCGTGGCGCAACGGTAGCGCGTCTGACTCCAGATCAGAAGGTTGCGTGTTCAAATCACGTCGGGGTCAAACTGACTGAATTTGATGGCATCATCATTGACAAAAGATGCTCTCTTCTTGCGTTGACCTTTTAGATGAATATTTAAAGCTCATAGATGCATGAGCAGCCATGCCTCACTTCAGCATGTTTTACAAAGCTTTTAGTACGATTAATAATTCATAAGCTGTTCAGCATCTTTTCCCCGCTTTGCAAAGTCAAATAAAGACACATTGCTCGCCCGAACAGGGATTTGAACCCTGGACCCTCAGATTAAAAGTCTGATGCTCTACCGACTGAGCTATCCAGGCTCTATTTAGAGATCTAATTCCGGCCTTTTTGTGCACCCAAGGGCTTCCTTCACGTGTTTTCAACCTATTTCAATCAAGTTTCAACAATCTTGTTTCCATTGCCTTTTCCACAAGCAAAAAAGAATTACAATGTTTTCTTGGCCTAGACAGGGACTTGAGCCTCTTTTTAAAGGGCTGATTTGTCATCTATTTAGGTCTGGACAAATAGGGTTGGCTCTTTTGGACCTAAAACATATCTCTGATGCTGCCTGGGGTCTTCGATGTTAGTTCTGTATGGTTCTGCATTTTTGGGTGCACATATTGGTGACGCTGTCTTCAATTTATGGCCAAGCTGAGACCTCGTGGCGCAACGGTTAGCGCGTCTGACTCCAGATCAGAAGGTTGCGTGTTCAAATCACGTCGGGGGTCAACTGAACTGAATTTGATGGCATCATCATGACAAAAAGATGCCCGCTCCATGCGTTGACCTTTTAGATGAATATTATTCAAGCTCATGGGTTTATAGATGTCGAGCCGATGCCTCACTTCAGCATGTTTACAAAGCTTTTCAGTACCGATTCCATAATTCATAAGCTGTTCAGCATCTTTCCCCGCTTTGCAAAGTCAAATAAAGACACATTGCTCGCCCGAACAGGGATTTGAACCCTGGACCCTCAGATTAAAAGTCTGATGCTCTACCGACACTGAAGACGGTTGCGTGTGTTCAATCACGTCGGGGTCAAACTTATATTACACTGTCAGCATTGACAAAAGATGCTCTCTTTTGTGCTGAACTGTTAGATGAATGTTTAAAGCTCATGGGTTTA
>CM030175.1:14869112-14906279 GCA_017639675.1 Aplochiton taeniatus
TTCACTCGTGTTTCAACCTATTTCAATCAAGTTTCAACAATCTTGTTTCCATTGCTGCTTTGCAAAGTCGAAAAAAAGGAACCTTTCTCGCCCAAACAGGGAGTTCAACTCTGGACCCTCAGATTAAAAGTCTGATGCTCTACCGACTGAAGACGGTTGCGTGTTCAAATCACGTCGGGGTCAAACTTATATTACACTGTCAGCATTGACAAAAGATGCTCTCTTCTTGTGCTGTACTGTTAGATTAATGTTTAAAGCTCATGGGTTTATGAGCAGCCATGCCTCATTTCAGCATGTTTTACAAAGCTTTTAGTACGATTCATAATTCAATTCGATTCATAATTCATAAGCTCTTCGCCTCATCGCCTTTTCCCTGCTTTGCAAAGTCAAATAAAGACACATTCCTCGCCCAAACAGGGACTTGAACCCTGGACCCTCAGATTAAAAGTCTGATGCTCTACCAACTGAGCTTTCCAGGCTCTATTTAGAGCTCTAATTCCTGCCTTTTTTGGGCACCCAAGGGCTTCCTTCACGTGTTTTCAACCTATTTCAATCAAGTTTCAACAATCTTGTTTCCATTGCCTTTTCCACAAGCAAATGAAGAATTATAACGTTTTCCCTCTTTTTAAAGGGCTGATTTGTCATCTATTTAGGTCTAAGTTTTCTGTCAAAAAGGGCTGGCTCTCTTGGACCGAAAAACATATCTCTGATGCTGCTGGGGTCTTCGATGTCAGTTCTGTATGGTTCTGCTTTCTTTGGGTGCACATATTGGTGACGCTTTCTTTACTTTGTTCACAAGCTGAGACCTCGTGGCGCCTACGGTAGCGCATCTGACTCCAGATCTGAAGGGTCAAACTTATATTACACTGTCTGAATTTGATGGCATCAGCATTGACAAAAGATGTAACACAGTAACGCGTCACCCGAGGGCTTCCTTCACGTGTTTTCAACCTATTTCAATCAAGTTTCAACAATCTTGTTTCCATTGCTGCTTTGCAAAGTCAAAAAAAGGAACCTTTCTCGCCCAAACAGGGAGTTCAACTCTGGACCCTCAGATTAAAAGTCTGATGCTCTACCGACTGACGTTTCCGGGCTCTATTTAGAGCTCTACGTCCTGCATTTTTGCGCACCCAAGGACTTCCTTCACGTGTTTTCAACCTATTTCAATCAAGTTTCAACAATCTTGTTTCCATTTCCTTTTCCACAAGCAAATGAAGAATTATAACGTTTTCCCTCTTTTTAAAGGGCTGATTTGTCATCTATTTAGGTCTAGGTTTTCTGTCAAAAAGGGCTGGCTCTCTTGGACCGAAAAACCTATCTCTGATGCTGCTGGGGTCTTCGATGTCAGTTCTGTATGGTTCTGCTTTCTTTGGGTGCACATATTGGTGACGTTCTCTTTACTTTGTTCACAAGGTGAGACCTCGTGGCTCAACGGTAGCACACCTGAGTCTAGATCTGAAGGGTTAAACTTATATTACACTGTCTGAATTTGATGGCATTAGCATTGACAAAAGATGTAACGCAGTAACGCGTCACCCGAGGGCTTCCTTCACGTGTTTTCAACCTATTTCAATCAAGTTTCAACAATCTTGTTTCCATTGCTGCTTTGCAAAGTCAAAAAAAGGAACCTTTCTCGCCCAAACAGGGAGTTCAACTCTGGACCCTCAGATTAAAAGTCTGATGCTCTACCGACTGACGTTTCCGGGCTCTATTTAGAGCTCTACGTCCTGCTTTTTTGCGCACCCAAGGGCTTCCTTCACGTGTTTTCAACCTATTTCAATCAAGTTTTAGCAATCTTGTTTCCATTGCCTTTTCCACCAGCAAAAAAGAATTACAGTGTTTTCTTGGTCTAGACAGGGACTTGAGCCTCTTTTTAAAGGGCTGATTTGTCATCTATTTAGGTCTAGGTTTTCTGCCAAATAGGGTTGGCTCTTTTGGACCTAAGACATATCTCTGATGCTGCCTGGGGTCTTCGATGTCAGTTCTGTATGGTTCTGCATTTTTGGGTGCACATATTGGTGACGCTGTCTTCAATTTATGCCCAGGCTGAGACCTCGTGGCGCAACGGTAGCGTGTCTGACTCCAGATCAGAAGGTTGCGTGTTCAAATCACGTCGGGGTCAAACTTATATTACACTGACTGAATTTGATGGCATCATCATTGACAAAAGATGCTCTCTTCTTGCGTTGACCTTTTAGATGAATATTTAAAGCTCATGGGTTTATGAGCAGCCATGCCTCATTTCAGCATGTTTTACAAAGCTTTTAATATGATTCATAAGCTGTTCAGCATCTTTTCCCCGCTTTGCAAAGTCAAATATAGACACATTGCTCGCCCGAACAGGGATTTGAACCCTGGACCCTCAGATTAAAAGTCTGATGCTCTACCGATTGAGCTATCCGGGCTCTATTTAGAGCTCTAGTTCCTGCCTTTTTGGGCACCCAAGGGCTTCCTTCACGTGTTTTCAACCTATTTCAATCAAGTTTCAACAATCTTGTTTCCATTGCCTTTTCCACAAGCAAATGAAGAATTATAACGTTTTCCCTCTTTTTAAAGGGCTGATTTGTCATCTATTTAGGTCTAGGTTTTCTGTCAAAAAGGGCTGGCTCTCTTGGACCGAAAAACCTATCTCTGATGCTGCTGGGGTCTTCGATGTCAGTTCGGTATGGTTCTGCTTTCTTTGGGTGCACATATTGGTGACGTTCTCTTTACTTTGTTCACAAGGTGAGACCTCGCGGCTCAACGGTAGCACACCTGACTCCAGATCTGAAGGGTCAAACTTATATTACACTGTCTGAATTTGATGGCATCAGCATTGACAAAAGATGTAACACAGTAACGCGTCACCCGAGGGCTTCCTTCACGTGTTTTCAACCTATTTCAATCAAGTTTCAACAATCTTGTTTCCATTGCTGCTTTGCAAAGTCAAAAAAAGGAACCTTTCTCGCCCAAACAGGGAGTTCAACTCTGGACCCTCAGATTAAAAGTCTGATGCTCTACCGACTGACGTGTCCGGGCTCTATTTAGAGCTCTACGTCCTGCTTTTTTGCGCACCCAAGGGCTTCCTTCACGTGTTTTCAACCTATTTCAATCAAGTTTCCACAATCTTTTTTCCATTGCCTTTTCCACCAGCAAAAAAGAATTACAATGTTTTCTTGGTCTAGACAGGGACTTGAGCCTCTTTTTAAAGGGCTGATTTGTCATCTATTTAGGTCTAGGTTTTCTGCCAAATAGGGTTGGCTCTTTTGGACCTAAAACATTTCTCTGATGCTGCCTGGGGTCTTCGATGTCAGTTCTGTATGGTTCTGCATTTTTGGGTGCACATATTGGTGAGACTGTCTTCAATTTATGCCCAAGCTGAGACCTCGTGGCGCAACGGTAGCGCGTCTGACTCCAGATCAGAATGTTGCGTGTTCAAATCACGTCGGGGTCAAACTTATATTACATTCTCAACATTGACAAAGATGCTCTCTTCTTGTGCAGAACTGTTAGATGAATGTTTAAAGCTCATGGGTTTATGAGCAGCCATGCCTCATTTCAGGATGTTTTACAAAGCTTTTAGTACGATTCATAATTCAATTCATTCAATCAATTCGATTCATAATTCATAAGCTCTTCGCCTCATCGCCTTGTCCCTCATTTGCAAAGTTAAAGAAAGACACATTCCTCGCTCGAACATGGACTTGAACCATGGACACTCAGATTAAAAGTCTGATGCTCTACCGACTGAGCTATCTGGGCTCTATTTAGAGCTCTAATTCCAGCCTTTTTGGGCACCCAAGGGCTTCCTTCACGTGTTTTCAACCTATTTCAATCAAGTTTCAACAATCTTGTTTCCATTGCCTTTTCCACAAGCAAATGAAGAATTATAACGTTTTCCCTCTTTTTAAAGGGCTGATTTGTCATCTATTTAGGTCTAGGTTTTCTGTCAAAAAGGGCTGGCTCTCTTGGACCGAAAAACCTATCTCTGATGCTGCTGGGGTCTTCGATGTCAGTTCGGTATGGTTCTGCTTTCTTTGGGTGCACATATTGGTGACGTTCTCTTTACTTTGTTCACAAGGTGAGACCTCGCGGCTCAACGGTAGCACACCTGACTCCAGATCTGAAGGGTCAAACTTATATTACACTGTCTGAATTTGATGGCATCAGCATTGACAAAAGATGTAACACAGTAACGCGTCACCCGAGGGCTTCCTTCACGTGTTTTCAACCTATTTCAATCAAGTTTCAACAATCTTGTTTCCATTGCTGCTTTGCAAAGTCAAAAAAAGGAACCTTTCTCGCCCAAACAGGGAGTTCAACTCTGGACCCTCAGATTAAAAGTCTGATGCTCTACCGACTGACGTTTCCGGGCTCTATTTAGAGCTCTACGTCCTGCTTTTTTGCGCACCCAAGGGCTTCCTTCACGTGTTTTCAACCTATTTCAATCAAGTTTCCACAATCTTTTTTCCATTGCCTTTTCCACCAGCAAAAAAGAATTACAATGTTTTCTTTGTCTAGACAGGGACTTGAGCCTCTTTTTAAAGGGCTGATTTGTCATCTATTTAGGTCTAGGTTTTCTGCCAAATAGGGTTGGCTCTTTTGGACCTAAAACATTTCTCTGATGCTGCCTGGGGTCTTCGATGTCAGTTCTGTATGGTTCTGCATTTTTGGGTGCACATATTGGTGACGCTGTCTTCAATTTATGCCCAAGCTGAGACCTCGTGGCGCAACGGTAGCGCGTCTGACTCCAGATCAGAATGTTGCGTGTTCAAATCACGTCGGGGTCAAACTTATATTACATTCTCAACATTGACAAAAGATGCTCTCTTCTTGTGCTGAACTGTTAGATGAATGTTTAAAGCTCATGGGTTTATGAGCAGCCATGCCTCATTTCAGCATGTTTTACAAAGCTTTTAGTACGATTCATAATTCAATTCATTCAATCAATTCGATTCATAATTCATAAGCTCTTCGCCTCATCGCCTTGTCCCTCATTTGCAAAGTTAAACAAAGACACATTCCTCGCTCGAACATGGACTTGAACCATGGACTCTCAGATTAAAAGTCTGATGCTCTACCGACTGAGCTATCTGGGCTCTATTTAGAGCTCTAATTCCAGCCTTTTTGGGCACCCAAGGGCTTCCTTCACGTGTTTTCAACCTATTTCAATCAAGTTTCAACAATCTTGTTTCCATTGCCTTTTCCACAAGCAAATGAAGAATTATAACGTTTTCCCTCTTTTTAAAGGGCTGATTTGTCATCTATTTAGGTCTAGGTTTTCTGTCAAAAAGGGCTGGCTCTCTTGGACCGAAAAACCTATCTCTGATGCTGCTGGGGTCTTCGATGTCAGTTCGGTATGGTTCTGCTTTCTTTGGGTGCACATATTGGTGACGTTCTCTTTACTTTGTTCACAAGGTGAGACCTCGCGGCTCAACGGTAGCACACCTGACTCCAGATCTGAAGGGTCAAACTTATATTACACTGTCTGAATTTGATGGCATCAGCATTGACAAAAGATGTAACACAGTAACGCGTCACCCGAGGGCTTCCTTCACGTGTTTTCAACCTATTTCAATCAAGTTTCAACAATCTTGTTTCCATTGCTGCTTTGCAAAGTCAAAAAAAGGAACCTTTCTCGCCCAAACAGGGAGTTCAACTCTGGACCCTCAGATTAAAAGTCTGATGCTCTACCGACTGACGTTTCCGGGCTCTATTTAGAGCTCTACGTCCTGCTTTTTTGCGCACCCAAGGGCTTCCTTCACGTGTTTTCAACCTATTTCAATCAAGTTTTAGCAATCTTGTTTCCATTGCCTTTTCCACCAGCAAAAAAGAATTACAATGGTTTCTTGGTCTAGACAGGGACTTGAGCCTCTTTTTAAAGGGCTGATTTGTCATCTATTTAGGTCTAGGTTTTCTGCCAAATAGGGTTGGCTCTTTTGGACCTAAAACATATCTCTGATGCTGCCTGGGGTCTTCGATGTCAGTTCTGTATGGTTCTGCATTTTTGGGTGCACATATTGGTGACGCTGTCTTCAATTTATGCCCAGGCTGAGACCTCGTGGCGCAACGGTAGCGTGTCTGACTCCAGATCAGAAGGTTGCGTGTTCAAATCACGTCGGGGTCAAACTTATATTACACTGACTGAATTTGATGGCATCATCATTGACAAAAGATGCTCTCTTCTTGCGTTGACCTTTTAGATGAATATTTAAAGCTCATGGGTTTATGAGCAGCCATGCCTCATTTCAGCATGTTTTACAAAGCTTTTAGTATGATTCATAATTCATAAGCTGTTCAGCATCTTTTCCCCGCTTTGCAAAGTCAAATATAGACACATTGCTCGCCCGAACAGGGATTTGAACCCTGGACCCTCAGATTAAAAGTCTGATGCTCTACCGACTGAGCTATCCGGGCTCTATTTAGAGCTCTAATTCCTGCCTTTTTGGGCACCCAAGGGCTTCCTTCACGTGTTTTCAACCTATTTCAATCAAGTTTCAACAATCTTGTTTCCATTGCCTTTTCCACAAGCAAATGAAGAATTATAACGTTTTCCCTCTTTTTAAAGGGCAGATTTGTCATCTATTTAGGTCTAGGTTTTCTGTCAAAAAGGGCTGGCTCTCTTGGACCGAAAAACCTATCTCTGATGCTGCTGGGGTCTTCGATGTCAGTTCGGTATGGTTCTGCTTTCTTTGGGTGCACATATTGGTGACGTTCTCTTTACTTTGTTCACAAGGTGAGACCTCGCGGCTCAACGGTAGCACACCTGACTCCAGATCTGAAGGGTCAAACTTATATTACACTGTCTGAATTTGATGGCATCAGCATTGACAAAAGATGTAACACAGTAACGCGTCACCCGAGGGCTTCCTTCACGTGTTTTCAACCTATTTCAATCAAGTTTCAACAATCTTGTTTCCATTGCTGCTTTGCAAAGTCAAAAAAAGGAACCTTTCTCGCCCAAACAGGGAGTTCAACTCTGGACCCTCAGATTAAAAGTCTGATGCTCTACCGACTGACGTTTCCGGGCTCTATTTAGAGCTCTACGTCCTGCTTTTTTGCGCACCCAAGGGCTTCCTTCACGTGTTTTCAACCTATTTCAATCAAGTTTCCACAATCTTTTTTCCATTGCCTTTTCCACCAGCAAAAAAGAATTACAATGTTTTCTTTGTCTAGACAGGGACTTGAGCCTCTTTTTAAAGGGCTGATTTGTCATCTATTTAGGTCTAGGTTTTCTGCCAAATAGGGTTGGCTCTTTTGGACCTAAAACATTTCTCTGATGCTGCCTGGGGTCTTCGATGTCAGTTCTGTATGGTTCTGCATTTTTGGGTGCACATATTGGTGACGCTGTCTTCAATTTATGCCCAAGCTGAGACCTCGTGGCGCAACGGTAGCGCGTCTGACTCCAGATCAGAATGTTGCGTGTTCAAATCGCGTCGGGGTCAAACTTAGATTACATTCTCAACATTGACTAAAGATGCTCTCTTCTTGTGCTGAACTGTTAGATGAATGTTTAAAGCTCATGGGTTTATGAGCAGCCATGCCTCATTTCAGCATGTTTTACAAAGCTTTTAGTACGATTCATAATTCAATTCATTCAATCAATTCGATTCATAATTCATAAGCTCTTCGCCTCATCGCCTTGTCCCTCATTTGCAAAGTGAAACAAAGACACATTCCTCGCTCGAACATGGACTTGAACCATGGACTCTCAGATTAAAAGTCTGATGCTCTACCGACTGAGCTATCTGGGCTCTATTTAGAGCTCTAATTCCAGCCTTTTTGGGCACCCAAGGGCTTCCTTCACGTGTTTTCAACCTATTTCAATCAAGTTTCAACAATCTTGTTTCCATTGCCTTTTCCACAAGCAAATGAAGAATTATAACGTTTTCCCTCTTTTTAAAGGGCTGATTTGTCATCTATTTAGGTCTAGGTTTTCTGTCAAAAAGGGCTGGCTCTCTTGGACCGAAAAACATATCTCTGATGCTGCTGGGGTCTTCGATGTCAGTTCGGTATGGTTCTGCTTTCTTTGGGTGCACATATTGGTGACGTTCTCTTTACTTTGTTCATAAGGTGAGACCTCGCGGCTCAACGGTAGCACACCTGACTCCAGATCTGAAGGGTCAAACTTATATTACACTGTCTGAATTTAATGGCATCAGCATTGACAAAAGATGTAACACAGTAACGCGTCACCCGAGGGCTTCTTTCACGTGTTTTCAACCTATTTCAATCAAGTTTCAACAATCTTGTTTCCATTGCTGCTTTGCAAAGTCAAAAAAAGGAACCTTTCTCGCCCAAACAGGGAGTTCAACTCTGGACCCTCAGATTAAAAGTCTGATGCTCTACCGACTGACGTTTCCGGGCTCTATTTAAAGCTCTACATCCTGCTTTTTTGCGCACCCAAGGGCTTCCTTCACGTGTTTTCAACCTATTTCAATCAAGTTTCCACAATCTTTTTTCCATTGCCTTTTCCACCAGCAAAAAAGAATTACAATGTTTTCTTGGTCTAGACAGGGACTTGAGCCTCTTTTTAAAGGGCTGATTTGTCATCTATTTAGGTCTAGGCTTTCTGCCAAATAGGGTTGGCTCTTTTGGACCTAAAACATATCTCTGATGCTGCCTGGGGTCTTCGATGTCAGTTCTGTATGGTTCTGCATTTTTGGGTGCACATATCGGTGACGCTGTCTTCAATTTATGGCCAAGCTGAGACCTCGTGGCGCAACGGTAGCGCGTCTGACTCCAGATCAGAAGGTTGCGTGTTCAAATCACGTCGGGGTCAAACTTATATTACATTCTCAACATTGACAAAAGATGCTCTCTTCTTGTGCTGAACTGTTAGATGAATGTTTAAAGCTCATGGGTTTATGAGCAGCCATGCCTCATTTCAGCATGTTTTACAAAGCTTTTAGTACGATTTATAATTCAATTCATTCAATCAATTCGATTCATAATTCATAAGCTCTTCGCCTCATCGCCTTGTCCCTCATTTGCAAAGTTAAACAAAGACACATTCCTCGCTCGAACATGGACTTGAACCATGGACTCTCAGATTAAAAGTCTGATGCTCTACCGACTGAGCTATCTGGGCTCTATTTAGAGCTCTAATTCCAGCCTTTTTGGGCACCCAAGGGCTTCCTTCACGTGTTTTCAACCTATTTCAATCAAGTTTCAACAATCTTGTTTCCATTGCCTTTTCCACAAGCAAATGAAGAATTATAACGTTTTCCCTCTTTTGAAAGGGCTGATTTGTCATCTATTTAGGTCTAGGTTTTCTGTCAAAAAGGGCTGGCTCTCTTGGACCGAAAAACATATCTCTGATGCTGCTGGGGTCTTCGATGTCAGTTCGGTATGGTTCTGCTTTCTTTGGGTGCACATATTGGTGACGCTTTCTTTACTTTGTTCACAAGCTGAGACCTCGTGGCGCAACGGTAGCGCATCTGACTCCAGATCTGAAGGGTCAAACTTACAGTCTGAAGGGTCAAACACTGTCTGAATTTGATGGCATCAGCATTGACAAAAGATGTAACACAGTAACGCGTCACCCGAGGGCTTCCTTCACGTGTTTTCAACCTATTTCAATCAAGTTTCAACAATCTTGTTTCCATTGCTGCTTTGCAAAGTCGAAAAAAAGGAACCTTTCTCGCCCAAACAGGGAGTTCAACTCTGGACCCTCAGATTAAAAGTCTGATGCTCTACCGAATGAAGAAGGTTGCGTGTTCAAATCACGTCGGGGTCAAACTTATATTACACTGTCAGCATTGACAAAAGATGCTCTCTTCTTGTGCTGAACTGTTAGATGAATGTTTAAAGCTCATGGGTTTATGAGCAGCCATGCCTCATTTCAGCATGTTTTACAAAGCTTTTAGTACGATTCATAATTCAATTCATTCAATCAATTCGATTCATAATTCATAAGCTCTTAGCCTCATCGCCTTTTCCCTGCTTTGCAAAGTCAAATAAAGACACATTCCTCGCCCGAACAGGGACTAGAACCCTGGGCCCTCAGATTAAAAGTCTGATGCTCTACCGACTGAGTCAAATAAAGACACATTCCTGGCTCGCTTGGACAGAGCTCTATTTAGAGCTCTAATTCCTGCCTTTTTGGGCACCCAAGGGCTTCCTTCACGTGTTTTCAACCTATTTCAATCAAGTTTCAACAATCTTTTTTCCATTGCCTTTTCCACAAGCAAATGAAGAATTATAACGTTTTCCCTCTTTTTAAAGGGCTGATTTGTCATCTATTTAGGTCTAGGTTTTCTGCCAAATAGGGTTGGCTCTTTTGGACCTAAAACATATCTCTGATGCTGCCTGGGGTCTTCGATGTCAGTTCTGTATGGTTCTGCATTATTGGGTGCACATATTGGTGACGCTGTCTTCAATTTATGCCCAAGCTGAGACCTTGTGGCGCAACGGTAGCGCGTCTGACTCCAGATCAGAAGGTTGCGTGTTTAAATCACGTCGGGGTCAAACACTGTCTGAATTTGATGGCATCGACAAAAGATGCTCTCTTCTTGTGCTGACCTTTGAGATGAATGAAGCTCACGGGTTTATGAGCAGCCACGCCTCATTTCAGCATGTTTTACAAAGCTTTAAGTACGATTCGTAATTCATAAGCTCTTCATCGTCATTTCCTTGCTTTGACTTTGGGAAATCAAATGAAGACACATACCTTGCCCGAACAGGGACTTGAACCCCGGACCCTCAGATTAAAAGTCTGATGCTCTACCGACTAAACTATCCAGGCTCTAATTAGAACTCTAATTCCTGCTTTTTTGCGTACCCAAGGGCTTCCTTCACGTGTTTTCAACCGTTTTTCCACTTCTGCATGGTTTTGCGCTTTAGTTTGCGTCTTTCCCTCTCACTTTCAGCATGTTTTACAAAGCTTTTAGTACGATTCATAATTCATAAGCTCTTCATCGTCTTTTTCCTGCTTTCCAAGGCAAAAAAGACACATTCCTCGCCCAAACAGGGACTTGAATCCTGGACCGACTGAGCTATCCGAGCTCTTTTTAGAGCTCTAATTCCTGCTTTATTGCGCACCCAAGTGCTTCCCTCACGTGTTTTCAAACATGGGCACGCTGAGGGATTCATCATTAGGACACAGTTACTGGGAACTGTAGTACAGTATTTTTATTTTAAGTAAAACTTGAAAAAGATTATGTTTATGTACATGGTACTTAGAATAGATTGTAAAATATTAACCGTTTATAATAATGATTGATTAATTACACAATGTAATTTAGTTTTATGTATTGTATTTAGTTTTAAGTTGTTTACTGTACTTTTCAAAAAATAAAAGAAATTGCTGTAATATTTTGTTGACATTTGACATTACTTATAAGTAGATCTGCTATAAAGCATCATTCTGAAGGAATTCGCTTTTTCAGATTTTTGGTCTTTAAGGTATATGGATTTAAAGTTCAGCCAAAAGTTGCCTTACTGCACTACTGTGACCCCTTTCATTATTGGGGTCTGCAACGACTATTGAACTACATGCATATCGTCCATATCGTCTACATACTTCCCCTTGGCCCGAACATCTGTCACTTGACCATCTTGACATACAGTCATGCATATATTATCAAAGGTCACTGCTGGGCTTATCAATTAAAAAGTGTAAACCATGAACATAATCAAGAAAGTAATTAACAATCTAGGCCTATTTGAATGGTAGGGGGCCAAGCACAGAACCTTGTGGGACACCCATAGTGACTGGAGCAGTTGAAGAGGTGAGGATTAAAGTTGATGAAGTGCCTCCGGTTGGTGAGGTAGGAATGGAGGAGAGTGAGTGTGGTGCCCTGAACACCTACTTCCAACAGCCTTGTGAGGAAAATGTTGTGACGTACTATGTCAAAGGCTGCTAACAAATTCAGGAGAGTAAGGATGTTGAGGGCACCTGCATCGGCAGAGGTTAGGAGGTCAAAATAACTATTTAAATTAATTAATTTATTCTTAGACTATAGTAATCATGGGATAGTAAAGAACAAACCCGATCAAGAGTGTTTCCCACGTTTGCTTGTGACCACTGGATTGGATCTCTTCCGGCTCTTACTCTTTTGTCTTTGAGGAAAGGCAGGAAACGCAGCATTTTCTATCGCCACTGCAGCCTATATGTATGCAGAGTTTGAGAGTAGAACAACAAAGTTCTAAGACACAATGTAAGACAGAAGCACTTATAATTAAGCATTATTAAACAGTTACAGAAAAGGGTATAACTGACCCGTATATTAGATCAATAAACAGCAATAACATTACAGACTTGGCTTATCATGAAAAGCCTCACCCTGGATTCAAGGAGATGAACCTGGCTAAAGAATGCTTGGCATATGGATCCTGGCCTCATGTGGGTCATCAAAGGTTCTCACGCCAGAATTGACGGAGATAATATTCAAATAGAGACAATACAGACACAATATACAAACAATACACAAAATGAAGAGAGAGAGAGAGAGAGAGAGAGAGAGAGAGAGAGAGAGAGAGAGAGAATGAAAGACGTGAGAAAGAGTGATTAAAAGAGAGACAGCGAGAGAGCGATTGAAAAAGATGTGTGAGAGAGAATAGCTCTTAAAAGAACTGTTGTTTTTATTTGAGCGTGTGTGTATATGAGTGTGTTGTCGGTGTCTATACATTGTAATAAAGCTGTAAAACAGGAAAAACGAAAAAAACATTATTAGAATAGCCTTTGAAATAAATGGGCATTTCTTAATTGCTAAGATCAAAATATTGTAATTTACAAAATATTGTTTTTACATAACTGCACTATAACTACTGCCAACTCTTTGTTAATGACACATACATAAACTTATTTTGGTGGGTTGCAGTGTCACAATCCAACTGTACAGGTGTTAAACTGAAATCTGTGACCATCGAAACGTGTGCGCTGCTGTGCCACATTTTCTGCAGATATGTTTTCAAGAACGTGCATGAAGTCGTACACAGTGTGGTCACATACTGTATTTCTGACGACTGCTGTCAGAAATAGTGACCTGTAGAAATAGACTATGTATGCATACTCCAAAAGAATTTTAAGATTAGGGAATGCAAATATCACTTATGCATGCACAAATAACCACATTTTAGGGGACTGTTAGTTCATAGTTTATTTCATAAACTTTAGCAATAAAAAAACGGACGTTTCTAAAACGTAAGCGCAGTAGCGACAGACTGCGGTCACACATTTCGATGGTCAAAGGTTTCGGTGTAACACGGGAACCTTTAGCTGACTAGCTAACTACCGGTAACTAGATCTGCTTGCAGCATTAATGGTTGCTGGGTAGCCATGTAAAAGTGAATGCACACTAACACCCCCTCAACCTAATCTACAGGGATGGAACACTATAGCGCTCCGGACGTCACGTGACTCTTTCTGTTTATGCCGCCATTGAGGCAGTAAAAAACGTACGAAAATGAATGGCGCAAGCGTGAATTTCCAGCTGTCCGAGTACACCGCCCACTTTAATCCCAATTATATTGAACGATATGTTGAAAAAATGAATAGATTAAACGTTAGTGACCCTTATAATGCCCCCGGAGTTATTTTCCATTTGTTAGCGTGACTTCTTTTATTAATCTACGCAATAATTCAGGGTTCGAATTTGCTTTTTGCATAATAAAATCGCCAGTAACAGTAACCGTAATAAAGGCCGCTTATAAAAATGAAACATATTGATACAAATCAAACGATATCAACGTTAATAAATATTGTACTTTATAACGTTATCTGACATGAAGTGGCAACTAGTACTACACAAGCGGAATCCGTTACTTTGTACATCTCATCGTTACGTTTTCCTGCATCGTTACGTTTTTCTCTGCTTCTAGTACGTTTTATGGCAGTATTCCATTTTTGACTTTCAGGATCTTTAGGAATACGCTAAAATGCTCTCACGTTTACTTGTCCACGTTTTTTCTGGCACCCCGGCACACAACAGCTGCCCACCATATTCACCTCAACAGGCAAATTTGGCAAGCTTTCCTGACAATATGGCGGTTTTTGAGTTTGACACTGGAATGCTGTGACTGCGTGACGTCAACCGCCGGAGCTCTATAGAGACCTGGCTTCAGAACAACAGCAATTTTGAACAAGTGAACTCCCCCCCTGGGTCGAGATACTTACCGGCGGCGGATGAAAAGAGTGAAAGCGCCCAAAATGCAAATTTTCATAAAGCGTGCGTGCGTGATGTAGCGTTGCCGTGGTAACGACTGACTCTTGTTCTCATATTAATTGTAATACTATTAATCTAGTTTTCACGCCATTTCAAATCGTAAAGTCACGGTAACCATTTATTAATAGGCGGAGTTTACGGGGAGGCGTAAATAGCGGCCGAAATACGTCACTACATTAAGTCTAAAATACGCACGCCGCGCATTGACATCAATAATAAATGTCTGCCCCTCCCAGCGCTAATGTCAGACTCCAGCAGGCCGCTGCCACGTCGGCTGAAATGTACGCCACGCCAATACACGCTACGCATTGACATCGGTGAAAAAAATGCCCATCCCAGCGCTAATGTCAAACTCTGCCTGTTATATCCTGATTAGGCTATATTCAACAAATTCGTAATTAAAATGTGGGGGTAGTGGTCTTAACAATCATTCGTTATCCTCATCATCATCATTTTATTGTTATTATTAGGGTGAAAATTACAAAAGAGGAATATAATTGCCATTTTTATAACGATAAGTAAGGGGAAAAATGTATTTGACACAGCTCAAACTCTGGCCTTTCGTCAAAAATAACAATAAAATAAAGTTTGGAAAAGTAGAAACATTATCCACCGACCATTGTGTGACGTTCATAGACCAGGGAATTCGTGTGTCTACCACGACAAAGGATCCCAATTGACCTTCCATTGCGATTGTTTCCGTGGTGCCAGCACGTCATTTTGATACGTTAGGCCTACATGCATGCTTTTCCAGTTCAGCGGGACAAGCCAAAAGGCGTCTTGCTTTTACATTTTCATTTTGACACATGCAAAATACAGAAAATGTAACATGTAAATAACACAGCTTTGTAATTTTTTTTAAGGACAATTTAGTCACTTTGGAAAGCCATGCTAGTGGTTACCTCAAGCTTATTATATCGCTAGGCTTCTTTTACCACTACCACGTAACTAACTCAATACTGGACACACTGACATAACATTTATATCAATCATCTCGTTTGACTAAGGCAGGGGTCGACAACGCTTACTATCAAATGAGGCATTTTCTGGAAATTGTTGGCCAAAACAATCTGTCTTGAGCTGCAAAACATATTTAAGCCTTATAATGAAGGTGATTATTATGTCTATCATTTCATCGACATTAGCCTACTAATAATATGTAAATGAGCATTCATTTATGCTGCTTCGGAGCCGCAGGTTGCCGACCCCTGGACTAGGGGTAAGTTGGGGCATATCTTATTTCCCTATCACTATCACTTTAATAATGGACTAACCACTTCCTAACCGGTTTACACCATCTTTGAGTTAAAACTAAAAAAATGTAAGAATTAAAGTGTGCACTTTGAGGAGGTCCTTTCATTTAGTTTCAAATGAAATGGATTGGAGTACAAATCGAAATTATTAAAAAAAAATGTCTCAGACCGAAACTGTACATATTAAGAAGCACACACACGATGACCCAGGATCTTAAATTGTAATTTCTGACCATTCATCTGGGTCCTTCATACACAATACACATCACTGATCTACATTATTGGACCCATCAAAACTTTATCAAGCAATGGGTGGCACTAGCAGGGGAGCAACTCTGGATCCTGCTTGCACTTGTGATGGCTTCCAGCCCATCGCAAAAGCTTGTCCATTCTCATCAGTTCTCTAGCCAGAGGAGTGGACAGACGGCTTCCAACTACGTGGTTGGCGGTGTTGGGAAGATAATTTAAGCAAAGAGGATCGTGGCTTGACAATGGGCTCACTTGCCTAAGCTGACCCTAAAAGCAAATGAAGTACAAAGTACTGAATACAATTTTAAGAATTAGATTACATTTGAAACTTTGAAAGCTACTCTGAATAAAGGCTTTTTTTGTGTGTTAATGACATCAGTTTACCGTACCAGATAGTCATAGTTTTTGAGAAAGCTCCAATTCCTTTCCCTGTGTGGATGAAAAACAAAAGGCAGACATTTACACAGAGTCCATGTGTGATTGTTATACAGTATCAATTATAAAACAATTTGTCAAATCAAGATTAAGACAGATATTAGATAATCGAGTTGGCAGATACTACTTAAGTACAACCATTCAAACACGTAGTTATTGTTGGTGGGCATTTAAAAAATTAGGCAATATTTGTAAACTTGTATTTCATTTTAGAGGTGCGTACAATAAATAGCATGGCAAATGTAAAATTTGGAGCAGCAAAGCGATTCCGGTCCAATAGCTTACGCGATATTCATCATCCTATGGGCTCCTAGCCAACTTGTGAACTGGTATCGACTCACCATGACCACATACACACCCGCTTAACATAGGACGCCAAATAATAGAACTCTAGTCTTACCATTCATTAACCCCTCTCAATTCTGTGCGCACATATTCTCTCCACACTTCATCCCGTTTGGCGGGGTCGAATGGTAGTCGCTCAGTCGAATTCTTGTCTTCTTGGATGCGCGTTGTTTGTCGTTGCAATTTTTGCAAGACGTCTTTATCCGAGGATTGTGCCTTTAGAATTACATTGTCACGTTCTGGTAAACGGTAACCAGCCGAAGTTGCACGTCGAGAGTCAAAAGACATTTTCTCGTGTGTATTATTGAACAGCATAAGCTTACAGGCAACCAAACGCTGCTCTTGTAAAATCACGATCTAGTGTAGAATCTAAAGCTCAGTTAGTGTTTGCGTCTCCCCAGGATACCGCAGTTATTTTGTTCAGTTGTCTATACTAGATCAGAGTAGCCAGGGCTGGCCCAAGCCTTTATGGGACCCTAAGCAGAATTTGATTTGGCATTTATTATAAACAAGTTAACCACTTTTGGTAAAAAAAAAAAAAATTACAACTGTCAAGAGTGCAGAACAAAAAACTAAATTTCATTAAAATGAAATAACTTTAGATGAAGTAAAGTTCAGTAAAGTTTCCCTTTAAAGGCAGTGGCCCTCTGCTTACCAGATCAGTCCTTTCTGAGTCAGACAGGACAGATGACCACTCAGCTGGCTCAACTGGAGGAGCTGCTGATCCATGGTCTAGGCTGAAAGTTTGTGAGGGAGTAGATGTGACATCGATCCCAATGACCACTGAAGTAGAAGGACCTATAGGGAAATGAAATTTGTAACTATAATCTGAAGTATTTATTTAACAATATACTACAGTAAACTGAGCAAAAACAAAGGCTACTGTGGTGTTAACTTACTAACCACATCAGCTGAGGTTGCAACAGACACGGATTGGACAGTAGGATCAGTGGATATAGGTGCTGGAAAGTGCTCCTTGCCTGCAGATGTTCAGTGCTTGAGAGGAAGATGGACCTAAGATGAGAAAACCAAAAAAGCTAGCCATGTTAAATGCCAAATTGAAAGGTAATGTAACTGTGACTCTGTCAACAAGAAAAAATTACTCACAAAAGGCATGGTTTATCCATATAAATCTGGGAAAATTACCCTTTGTTGAAACCTCACCTGCTGTATTATCAGCAAAGGAAGTGGATTGCAGACAATGCTGAATGTACAGTGGCAAGATCATCACTGACACTGGCACTTGGGGAAGTATCAGGCGTAGGTGGCCTTGGTTGTGTTCCAGCTCCAAAATACTCAAACAGCCCTCCTGGGGAAGTTTCATGTATGAGTACATAGTTGATGGAACAATCATTTGTACACATAAAACAACAACTCTTAATCTATAAGTCTAGCTAATTAAGGCATAATTATATTGGAATATAATAGCAAAGAAAGACCTCAAAATGGTAACGTTAATGTAAATGATTTTAGGCTGTTATCAGTAGCTTCCAAAGTTTATGGAACAGAAGCAATAGTTTTTCTTTACAGAAATATATACGTTTCCCAGCAACAAGTTATTTTACAGAGAAGAAAAAATGTAAACTATCTAGCAGTGAACATACCTTGACTGAACTAAAGGCTTGTGACACATCTGTCTAGAATGTTTATGGTAAAATACTGTAATTAGTCATGTAAACATACCTTTATCGTGCTGTTTTTTCTGCTCCAGAAGGATATGTCCTTTTTTGCGACATTAGTTAGGCAAGACTGTAACCTAACGTTGTTTTGACAAACTAGCTAGCTAGCATCAAAATGTGTGTCAGTCAGTCGTCCACACATCATGTAATTTGCGCATGAATGTCACACGACAAGTTGTAGTCTGACCATTGAGTCTCACAGAGGCAGTGGGAATTAAACCAGTTTATATTAGCTAGCCATCCCATTAGCATAATATTGCTTTTTGGTATCTATGATTAATGATTACCAATTGACATTTTACACATTAAAAATATGCTTCACAAAAAGAATAAAAAACATTTATCAAGTGCTCTTGGGGGCCCCCTGGCGGCCAAGGGGCCCTAAGAAGCTGCTTTGTTCGCTTATGGCATGGGCCGGCCCTGGTAGGCCAAAGTTAAAATATAAACAACAGTTCAAAACTTTAATGCAGGAATTATATATCTGGACCTATAAAAATGAATTGCCTTTCTAGCAAAATGTTGCAAATGTATAATGGAATAGAGTAATATTTGAGTATACAAATATAGATTGGCGGGCAGCGCGGTGGCTCAGTGGTTAGCACTGTTGCCTCCCAGCAAGAAGGTTCTGGGTTTCAACCCCACCTGACCTAAGGGCCTTTCTGTGTGGAGTTTGCATGTTCTCCCTGTGCCGGCGTGGGTTTCCTCCGGGTACTCCGGTTTCCTCCCACAGTCCAAAAACCATGCAAGTTAATTGGTGACTCTAAATTGCCCATAGGGTGTGAATGTGAGTGTGAGTGGTTGTCTGTCCCTATATGTGTTGGCCCTGTGATAGACTGGCGTCCTGTCCAGGGTGTACCCTGCCTTACGCCCTGTGTTGGCTGGGATAGGCTCCAGCCCCCCCGCGACCCTGTAAAACAGGATAAGCGGTAGAAGATGAGAGAGAGAGAATATAGATTGTTTTTCTTTTAATATGAATAAAATATATATAGATTTTTTATGAGGGGAAACGCGCAGTCAAAATCAAAAGGTCTGGTGGGTAACATGTAGCCCGTGAGCTACAGGTTGGTTGACCACTGCCCTAGACCAACGAGCCGCCCTTGCCAGACACTGGCCTCACTTGGCAAACCAACAGACCAACTTTTAATTTTACTTGTCAATTGCATGTTTGGGTTCTGACTTCTCTAAAAGACAATATTTTCATTTGGACTTTGGGAGAAATGTTGTCAGCTATTCAAAGAGTGAAACATAAAACTTTCATCTGATGCAAAAACATATCTATCAATAGTAAAAGCAGAGGCCTAGCCTAGTTGATTAGCAAAAATGTATTTACTAAGTTTCTAAATGTGCTGGCGTAGCCTTTATCATATTTCAAGTTGTTGCAACCGTCCCCAAGCTAAGCAACCATATCAAAACAAACCACACAACAGTATTTTTTGCAGTGCTTCATGTGCAAGACCTGGGCACATAAAGATTGCACTGGGGTAGAGGATTTTTACACGTGCTATGACTGACTTATTTTTTTATGGATTGGCTTTCCGGTAGTTGGCAGAATTCTTATTATTGTTAATATTGTACTTATTACCCTGGCATACAACTAAATACACTGCCCCCTACCCCTTCACACTCAAACACATACTCATTCCCGCTCTCTCCTACGTCCCTTCCTAACTCACTACAGTTTTCCTTTTCCTATGTCATCTATGTTATCATTTGTAAATGTCTTTGTTAGTTTATTTCATATGTGTTCGTTCTATGTACCTGTTCTTGTATGACCTCAATTGTAAAGTGCTTTGGGTGTCTGAAAAGCGCTATATAAATTAAATGAATTATTATTATTATTATTATTATTAATGTTTGATAGGGGGAGGGTGTGGGGGATGTTTGCTTGTTAGCTATGCCATTTTGGGATAGTGAACCTTTGAGAAAAACCCAAGGCCACAGTTCACATTCACGAGAGTGGGACAGCAATCTGTTTTTAAAACAATTGCAGTTTTTTTATACACTAAATATGCTACATGATTAATAATAGTTTATTGCATGGAAAATTGTTCCATTCATCATGTCTAACACTGTATATGGATAGATTGAATAGCATCTGTAACATCTGCTCATTGACTCTGAATAGGCCTATGTTGTTTTTTGATCAATATTACTGTATAACAGTATATTATTATTGTTTAAACAAATACAACTCTAATATTATTGTAAAACAATACATATTTTCATAATAATATGCTCATCGAGACAAAAAACAAAAGTTAATTTGTGAAATCAAACCTAATCGTGTTGCAACTGTCCCCAGGGATGGGGTTAGTTGTAACACTTAACTTCTTGCATTAAAATAAATATTAAGAACCATATGTTTTATGTACTCATCTTTAAATGGTATGAGTAATTAGCAGACAGATGTAAGTTTAATATATAAGACTTTGGTTAGTCTAATTTAAATAGTCTCTGAATAACACAGAAATGCCAAAAATGTTGCAACCATCCCCAGCCTCCCCTACCCCACATACTTTGTGGGGGTTTATCTTGAAATTCCATGAAGCGACTTCTTCGATATTTGGATCACAGCTCAATGAGGCCTCCTTCTAGGTCCAGTCTAAAGCTCTCTAGCGACAGATGTATTTTAGGGTAGTAGCAACACAATTCAAGTATTTGAAACACATTTAAAGTAAGTTATTTATGACCGATAGGCAAAGTCGCTCAGGGTCAGGTCCCGAGAGGGGTTGTCTTTAAAATGAACCTAGTGTTGTGGGAAGGCCGGAATTTTGCTTAAACACTAGGGGTGCACCAATTTTCCGAGACGTTTTTAGCCAGAAAGAGATTCTATGCCCGGTATCGACCTTTGGGGAGTGGGGAGTTTAAAATGATGATATTATTAACGGTAGACATGGAAAGATTTAATCGTCAGTGGTTTAATAGTGTGCTTAAACTAGTTCATCCATTGTTTCATATTAAGTGAGTTTGTTTTTTTTAACTGCTTTAAGACAAAGTTAAAGTTATGGATTTTTTCAAGTAAGAACAAAACCCATGCTCTTTGGAAGCTACCTATGAATTAGCAAGAGCTGTATACATTTAAACACTAATGTATCGTTACTTATGATTGACAGATGCAATTTAAACCAACAGTAACAGTATATTTGTGTCCATTTAAAGTTTTAAAACGCTACAAAGTACAATTTTTCTTTAGTGCTGAGTGTCGCTCTGCCGTACGCCTACTGTCTACATTGGAGTTTGAACGTTGCAGAGCAGCTGCTCATTAGCTAATGAGGTGAGTGAGCTCCTTTTCTGCCTGAACTTTGTGGTAGTCTCTGTAAAACTAGGCAAATATGGGTTAGCTAGAATAAAGATATGTACAGTTTTTATACAGTTTTGCCAAGGTTGAAGCACCTCCGGTCAGGTTTGCTAACAAGCCAGCAATTCCCCAGCTAGCAAGGTATCGTTCAGTGTAAATTCAATTTTCCAATGATTATAAAATGTATTGCAGCAAACAAGCTTAAACCATAGTGTTGAGCTCTGCAAGCAAGCCAAGCAACCCTAAGACAGGCTGTCAGCTAAACCTAGAACTCTAACTTAGCTGGCTTGAAACGTGCATCTGTCAAGTTAACTTTGACATGAGTTTCTGTCAGGATGTCCCACGGTTTATAGTTGCATAGTGTTCGATGTACATTAGCTCCCTAGAAAATGAAGATCCTTATAGTATATTATGTAATGTAATGTTTGGATTGCTGTCGGTCATAACAGAGCTAGCTAATAGTCTTACCCAGCATCCACCACAGGATATTTCATACTATTTGGCTTGCTGTTCATATGACAAGTGTGAAAGTACTGTCTGCATTAGACCATTCTTGTTTGTCTACAAGCCTTTGGTGATAATTTGTTTACTGTAGAGATTTGGGAAATAGCAAACTGCTGTCAATTAATTGTGGACATTTCTATATTGTTGGGATTGATTGAGCCAGAGACCAAGGTCCAGTCCCTCAGGAGGAGAAAGCTGTGGACAGCTGACAAGCTGAAGCTCATAGCAGAGAAGGACATGGACTATAAGAGCATGAGATCTCAGGAAGAGAGATTCTCCTGGTCATGAAACTGCTGCAGAAATATCATGACCGTCAGGAAATTGGGGAGCAGGACCCTGATGCCAGACAAGAATAACAGCACATAATACACGGTGGTCGAGTGTTGCTGCTGTTCACTTAATAACATGTAGGCCTCCTATATAATATTGTTCCTGTTTAAGTGTTCAAAATATTTTATATTCTACGCACTTTAGTAGTTTGGCATGCAATTCTGATGTTGCACGTTATTTGGAATTATCCATATTTAAATAAACTGTGTTTCATTCAATACATACAGTATATTGTATATTTTAGGATGTGTGTCTTTTTTAGGTAGATGTCGTTAAAGTACGTTAATGCAGCTGATCATGAGAATTGTGGAGAAGTGTTAAGAAAACATAATATCTTAGTCCTTTAGTTTCCCCCAATTACTCACTGATCACATGCTCATAATCCTACAAACTGGTGTATTTTACCAGCTGGTCTCACCAATAGGAGCTAGTAACTAGTAACTCATAAGAGTCTTAGCTATGCCTAATCAGAGATGGGCAGTATATTAATACAAATTATTTCAAATACGTATTTTAATTACTTTCATTTGAAGACCAAATATGTCACAGTGGCGCGCCGTGGCTGTCCCATCCCGAAGGCTCCTTCAAATGCGACCGAAAACTGCGGCCTTCTCTCTCCAAATTTGGAGGATGCAAGTGCTAGATCCTTCACGGCCCAATCTATCCCAAGATTCATTGGGTGCTGGTGATGATTGGATACAAGTGTTGTGACTTAAGGGTAAGGGTGGGAACAGCTGGTGATGCAAATTTGAAAACCTCAGTAGACCAGACTGTCTCATTTAATGTAAGTTAACAACGATCGGTTCGGCCTTTGCGGTCTACAAAGGCGTGCTTTCATACACCGCATCCTTGGAAGGATGCAGCCCCTGAATTGGGACACAGTCAAAGGCTTCACTTTTCAGATCCGGAAGCTACGTCCACTTAAATATACAGTCTATGACATTTTCATAGGGCCAGCACGCCCTTGGACTACTGCCGCTAGAAGGAGCTCCAGAATGGACATTAGTGGATTCTTAAATGGGTCAGGACTGCGCCAGTGACAGGGAGAACCTGTCACATGCTCTCTATTAGCCACTCAACTTTGAAAGAAATATGATTGTGACAGTCCCATCCTCTTCTCTTATAGTTTCACGAAAGGCCATGGTGACAATCTTTAACGTTAGCTAAGTTCAGTTAAACCAAGACCTTGGCCTATACAGGCTATCATTTATTGTATGTATTTATGATATTTATTTTATGATTTTATGATATTTATATCATAAAGACCAATATATGGCAACGACTTGGAACTAAAGTGAAATCCTATAGATGTCTCAAAAGTGAACTTTGCGCCAAAATGTAGCAGTGAAGAATGAATCATGATCAACTGCCAGTTACACGCCCCCAATATCGTAGAGGACTGTGATTGGACAATGATTGGATTTCAATGTTGCAATGTTCCACACTTGTTTGGCTTGTATTGTAATGCAATCGCAACCTCAATCGTGGAGAATGCAATCATGAGATTAGCAATTTCAAAGGTAATGTTCAAGTATACCACAGTGGAATGCAATACAGCTTTGTCGATTGCATTTAGAGGTGGATTGGTTTAGATTCTGACATGAATTCAGCATTTAGGCGACAGTATATTTTTTTAAAAGGGAACCTATCATGATTTTCCGTATTTTCGGACATAAACGTTGGAGATCTCATATTAAACGTGACCATTTAATTTACATTTTCAAATAATGAGGTAGACTTATGTTAAAGTAATTCCCGTGGGCAAAAACCTCAAGCTTCAGACTGCTTTTTTCGACTTTTGGGCAAACTGACATCAGTTTCTTTATATGGTCATCTTCAGCATCTCACAGGCACTGGGTGCTGGCCCTGCGCAGGCTATTGCGAAGTTGGCCAACCAGAAGAAGGTGGGCTATTAGGGATGAGGGCCTTAAAGGGACAAGAGCTAAAACGGCTCGGATCAGACGAGGATAAAATGATGTGCTACATGAATGGACAGTGTAAGATAAATAAGGATTGTTTTTATGTGAATCATGAAAAACTACTCTATTGGAGTCCCAGAAAAAAACTAAAAGAGGTGGAAATTAGCATAATAGGCCACATTTAAAGAAAATCTACCCATTGTTTTTCACTGTAGACAGAGATGTGAAAACAACGTAATGACGGTTTTACTTTTCATTTTGACACGTCTTCCCACGTTGCTAAACAAAGGTAATGTTATGTGCGTGTGGTATTTTATGTTGTTCAACTGTAATGATTGCATTTCAATGTGGCACGGACCCTGTTCCATAGAAAACGTGGTTGTTGATGATCGTCTACGTTAAGCACTACCAGACCAGTTGATGTGTGCGGAAGTGAAATGAAATACAGCTGCGACAACATTTTTGGCCGACGTGCGCGCGCCCGATACGAGGATTGATCAGATTCCTTTAACTCCTGTAATTGAATAGCCAACAACGCATCAACAATGGAATCTGACACGGTGTTAAATATAGCCAACTTCAGCACGTTGTTCGTTTGCATGGTGCTGAAATTTCCGCAAATATTTGTTCTGATACGAGCAAAATCAACGACCGGAGTCAGCTTGAACAGTCTCCTCCTCGAGTTAACAGGGTAGGTAGGGTCGTTTATGTTTAGGCTTCATATGTAAGAGTTCAAGTAGGCCAACGGCATAAATAGTCGGCATTTGCCCACCGATTGCCTGAAAAGTGTAAGCTCCAAGCTATAATTAGTTTAAGTTTAATTTGTTGCTAAATAGGCAGTCTTTATATAAACTATATTCTAATCATTCAAATTAAGGTGACCAGTTGCATTGTGTTGGGAGCCATACAGGTAGTGATATTGGATACACTGGCGTAACTTAATCATGACGTACCAAGGTGTGCAAAACCATGGAGGGCCCCTGGCCACCCATATTTCCCTATCACATATAGCCTACAGTTGGTTAGTAACATCAATAATTAAATATAAGTCAAACATAATTTTGTTGGTAAGGCTGTGTTTTAATATTACTTAGGATTTTAACAGCAGAGGAAAACCTAATCTAAGGGCACATTTCAAGCTGTTTCCAATTTCATCTTCTGAACTGACCATTCATGAACTAATCATTCGATAAGCCTTCCAGTTGCTTAAATGGGATATGTAATATTTACACGTTTTTTATAAAAAGAATTATAACATTACAGCTTAACAAAAATGTTGTATTCCTAGAGAAAATTAAGAAAAGTAGGCTATAACAAAACAGTTTCTCCCCCAAAAATGTTACGTTGTATCTTGGCACATGTCCTTGTTTGACACCCACACGATTTAACTTTTTCGCAAACCCTCCCACAAATGTAAAACTGCCCTTTTACTGTCCATTAATGATTGCTACTCTGACAGCGTGGGCATACCTATGCTCGTTGCTATCAGTATGATTGAGCCCGTCTAGATCGGTCTACACATAAATAATGTAGGCTGTAATTTCTCATCGTACATTTTCATCATAGTGGAATAAATGGCTGATTATAGATATTATTTTGATATATTATTTTGTGTACAAAACAGCAACCCTCAATTTGTTTTGTAAAAAAAAAGGCTAAATGATAAGGCCAAGTGATGGTCATTCAGTTCCAACCTATCAGGTGCATTGGTGCATTATACAGTTTATGATTTCAAGTTATCCTCTTCTTTCTTAAAGGTTCATAGTCTTTGTGACCTATCAGATGTACTATGATTATCCACCCCCAACATATCTGGAGTACCCAATCCTTATTGCTCAAGGTAGGACCTTTTGTAAAACATATTTTCTTATTACTGTTAGCAGGATTATAACTTGCAATTAGTCATTGGTTTTATACAGCGAAACATGCTCTAATTTCAATTGACAGCTTCTCCAGATAAACACCATAACTTGTCTTGAGTTTTGAGTTTTGGTTAACCATAATAATGTTTTTGTGATTTGCTTTTCCTTCCAGATGGCATCCTTCTAGTATTAATTCTGCACTACAATGGCAGCGTACAGCAGAGTCTTTTATATACATTAGTGTATCCTTCCAGGAATATAACAAATATTCTGGCAAACTATTTGTCCATAACTGACTGATTTCTTTATGTTGATACATCCATTTGAGAACACTTTGAGCACACTTTGATTGTAAATTCAGCCTTACCAGTATTTCTATCCTTGCACACAATATTAAGTCTCGTTTGGTTAGTTTTAGTGTCACATTGACAAGCAATCCAAAGTGAATGGCAGAATGTTATTTTAGTGGCACTTTTGGATTCATGTTTAGAGGAAATATGAAAAGGTGTTGTGACGCAGCCATTTGGTGATATGGAATAACAGGTTACCACCTTAGCGTGATGCCTAGGTTTGTTGGGGGATGGCAGCTGCTTACCGTACAGAAGTGGATCATTGACTTGGCTATGGTAAGATTTATGTAAAGACCAAGTAAAAGACATTGCACCTCCTGAGCAATAAATACAAGTTCTTTTTTTTTTTTTACTAGCCCATACTAGTGGTTTTCATGATAATTAAAATGTCATGTCTTGATTGGTTACTGAATTCAATGGAGAGCAGGCCAGTTTGTACAACTTATAAATAATTTTCATGGCAATTGTGTCTCTTACAACAAATGTATTTATCCCCTTTCCTCAGAGCCTGTGCACATTCATAAGTGCTGGCAGCAAGTTTGCCCAGCTGCAGTGCTTGTGGCGGTCCAAGGACTCAGGCCAAGTAAGTGCCCTCTCCTGGGCCATGGCCTCCTACACTTGTCTAGGTGAGTAAAGGTTGCCTTAAACTGCTCCTATTGTCAATTATTTTGGATAGTGTGCTTATTTAAATAAGAATCGGATAAAAAAGGCACATGGTTTTAGAGGTAGATATTTGAAATAAATGAATAAAGCCATACCCGTATGTTGCAGTTACTAATTATCGAAAGCAAATTTAGCCACAGAGAAGCAAGTAAATACTCAAAATATTTACTAGTAAAAATATTGATATATACAAACGACAAATGGAATCAAGTCACTTGCTTATGGTACTATTGAAATTAAATATTTTTGTTTTAGCACGGATTTACACCACCACAGTGACAACTGGAGACATGCAGGGTAAGAGATAACACACCTCCGGTCAAGTTGTGTTGCTGGAGCACACATTTTTGATATGTTGGCCATTGGGAGATGAATTTGGTCTGGACATTGAAACTGGTGGAATGAAACATTTTAACCTGAATGATGGAAGTCTTTCAGATTTCTTTGATTACCTGTCATCAAAGCAGTATTGTCATCTTTCAATCTTTACAATGCAGGGTAACCTTCTCTTAAACGTTAATCAACTAATTGTTGGAGCATTAAATTAAAATACGTTCTACATTTTGGTTGTCAATTGTTGCTGACCTAATAATCAAAGTTATTGTCTTTGATGTACTCTGCTAACAAGACTTACCTCTTTGTCTCTGGTTGCAGTTCTGGTGAGGTTTGTAATCATGACCCTGCTAAATCTGTGGGTGTTGCTCACAGTGTTGCACTACAGGAGAAGCAGCTCAAAGAAGCAGGACTGAGACAGTACAACATCAGACAACTCGGTTGTTACCTCAAATGCCTACAATAGTATTCCAATCCAGCCACAAACTTCATCTGCTCTTTTTTATCTGAGGGATGACGAACAGCTAGCAATCCCTTGAAAGACTTGTACAATGAGTGTTTTGTACTCTATTTTTATAGGATTTGTTTAGATGATTTGTTACAACATTCCAATGACCAAAACTGTGTTTTATTCGATAGTGTGAAATACATTTTACAAATGTACTGTAGGTTTTAGGAAGAATGTTGAATATAGGTTGACATTTTTGATCTTATTGAAATGCAGTACTGTCAACTTACTTAAGCAGTGGGACAACTATAATGTATATTAAATGTATATGTAGTCTTTGTTACAACAGATGTACCAAAAGATTCCAGCAAAGTGACCTGTGCCTTAACTTCTATACATACAATGCATTTACTCTTATGCAATAAGAAATAATACAATAAATAAATGTACAAGATTTGTTGTGCATGCATTACCCTGAAAGACCCCACGGTTAATGGGACAAGCAAAAAACAGGATTACTCTTGCTATATAAACATGTACGACACTCAAAGCCAAATAATCCGAACCAAGAAACACATCCATGTGTTTATTGTTTAGCTGTTTTCAGAGCAGTTTTTGCCATATTAAACATGCAATCTGGATGTACCGTCCTTAAATACAAAGTGGACAAGGCAGTATAAATAATCCATTGTGCACCATATGTCATGTAAAATATATACTGTGTACATTTATATATGTATAAAACATGCTTCTTGGGAAACAAAGCACAGCACATCCACTTTTACTCTTGACTTGCATTATGAGTCAGATACGCACCATGTGCCAAAACTACAATTTTGCTTTTAATACAAAAATATGACAAAGACATTCAAAACTATGCCGTTATATAATTGTTTATTACTTCAGCTTGCGAGATACAATTGCAAGCGTTTTTCTTTAACCAAAGAAATTAGTAAACTTTTAAATCCCACTCTTGTTCACATGAATGATTAAAAGCACATTCTTGCTTTTAGAAGAGGTGAACCAAAGGCATAAAAGGCAACAGCACTTGGTGTGGAGCAAAATGCATGCAGGTTTACTCAAGTCAAGGTAGATGGTGAGGAAGAAGGCCCTTGCCAAGTAGATTTTAATTGATCAAACATTTTCACGTCTTATAATGCTTGTATAGATCGCCTGGATACTAGTACATTCAAACAACAAAAATACTAGGCTCTGATTAGAAAAGCATAATGGTGCATTCATCTGGTTTCAGTAAACATATCTCTATGATGCCATTTGGGGAGTAAAATAAGTAAGCCTGCTATTTAGGCTCAAAATATCTGCCAACTAATGCCATATTTCTAATATATTTTCAGAAGATTCAGTTAATACTTGGATACAGGCCCATTCTTGGAATTATTGTTCTTTAGTCAATAGTTTCCTTCACATTTCTCTTGCTCAAGCACACTCACCCAGCAGAAAATAGTGTAGAGGACCACCGGCTATTGTGATCGTGTTGCACAAGACAACTTTAGTAACAAAAGGCTAAAACCTACATCTGAAACCAGCTTATATGGAATGTTCAGTGGTATCCATTTACAAGGCTGCAAACCACAATACTATCCTTTGAATGTAGTGATCGGCATTACAACAACTCAACACTCCAGACTCCTTGGAATCGTTTGGTGAGCATAATAAACGTCTTTGCTTTGGCCACAGGTATAGCGGTTGACAAAGGAGAGCGGCATCCTCCCCACGTTTTTTTTCAGTGTTCCCTGTTGTCGACAATGTTCTTGTGGGAAGGGTGTGAAGGTAAGTGCTTTAATCCTCTTCTTTGTATTAGTGCTTTATTGTACAAAGTCAACCAGGCAATGCGGCCTCCTGAATTGACGTAATTTTCATTTTGACGCCGCCTCAGACATACATTCGTTTCCATGGACCCAGAAGAGAGGGCACTGGTAATCGAAGACTATTGGTAAATGTACGAAAGACATGGGCATGTTTTCAGGCATGCTTTGGTGGTGATGATGATGATGGCTTGGAAATAACAGACTACACCTCTCACAGGCAAAAGCAAGACAGAGAAGTTGTGTTGAAGAGTGAACTGTACTGATAAAAAGGTGCAGTGATATGCAAATAGAGCACTGTATGATTAGTCATTTGCTTTTAAGGTAGACACACCCACCACCATGACGTTGCACCACACTCCCAAGTAAGGTTAACTAGAAAGAGAGAAATAGGGAGTCAAATTAGTTTTTGCAGTACAAATTAACCACCATTAACATTATTATCTATCAGTGTGCCAAACCCTGAAAATCTGGTCCAAAGACAATAATACTGCACTTGAAAATGATTTCTGTGATTAACAGGTAATATTTTTAACAACATAACTGAACAAATGATTCAAAGGAATAGTCTGATGTAATCACATCTGGTTCATTGACACCTCAGACCCCAGTCCAGAACTACGTTCTGTCAAATGATGTGTCTCACATCAATTCATGCATTAAAGTTCACAATGTCGCTGTTGATGTACATGCTCTACTTATGCAGAATATGTGCACACCGCACCAAGTACCAGCATCCGCTAAGGCTGTGGGTTCAAGGTTTTATTGCCAGGACAACCAACCATCGTAATTGTGAACTATGCATGAAATTGCGAAACAGAGTAAGCCAACACACTCAGAGAGAACATTTATGATTTGTGGCGATGGCCACTGTTGGAGTCTTCTCGTATCCGTCTGAGGCCATCTGACCTGGGAGCACTGAGGTCAGGAGTGGGAACACACGAGGCAAGAGGGAGAAAGCCGATGACTATTCATTACAGTAACTGATCTGAGCAGGGATTTAGATCTATTGGGTTTTTATTCATCTCGACTTTTAAATAAGATGCATTCAAAATTACTTCCAGAATTGTAACGTTTGCCATTGCTAAAATAATAGTATTTTTGAAAAAGAACAAAAAAGAAATAGACATATACATCATAAAATATCATTATGAGCTTCCGAGCCAGTAATCCAAATCTTTTGTCACCTCATCCACAACCATCACTCAGATTCAAAATACATTCCATTTATTTGCAGGGAATTTGCCTATATGAAAAAAAGAAATGTTACGTCCTTAAAAAGTTATTTCTGGAAACCGAAGTCCAAACGGCAAAAGGCAGGATCTGGAAATGCATAGGTGTTATAATACGGCATAATAATACAATCATTTTGACCAATGTTGCCATTACTAGCCACAACTCAAGACAACATATGAAAAAAGCTATAAGTCAAATTGCACATTTTCCTCGAGGGCAAAGAATTGTATTTGCATAAGCACATCCAAATAGAAAACAACCATGTCGTTTAAAATTCCAGAAATGTTTGTCATCTCAAAAAGATGCTTCTTGATTTCTAATGGAAATATTCAAATATTTAATTGACAAAAAATGATTCCCTATTAAAAATGTGCAATGGGCTACAAAATAACCTTGATGCAAACATCCTAAGCTAGCTCGCTCAAAGCACAGATCACACACAGCACACAAGTTTATCCTAGCTGCTCATCAGAAATGAAAAGAACAATCATGCAACAATCAACCATATCATCCAATATCCAATGTCCAATGCCTGTACTGAATCCCATAATCCAGCAATCTGAAAGGTAAGATTTGCTTTGGTGGTTGGATAAAACCCTTAACTATTGAAGGACAGATGCAGTTTTACCCCAGTGTAAGAGTGTCATATAGTTGAAAACGATCTCTCAGACTTTTCCTCACCTGTTTTTGCCAGGGGGCAGCTGTCGACTGGGCCTTCTCATTGACTGGCTGGGCTGGACTTTCATCGAGGCACGAGGTGAGGAGCGGGCAAAGTGTTCTGTCGCCGGGGGCTTCTTGGGGATTTTCTTGACCAGGCGGCTCACCCACTTCTGTTGCTCCTCCTGAGTTATGGCTAGCAACAGCAGGTTCTTGGCCGTGGAGACGTCATAGTTCACTGAGTAGGGTAGGCCAGAGAGAGTGCATTTAGTTATCTAGCACCGTTTTGTACTTACAATGGAGGAGGATCATGTCAATATCATTTATCCTTATGTTTTTATCGGCATTGTGTTATAAAATCATTATGCCAGATGTGAAAGACAAGCCCCACCTCTGCAAGGTGCAATGATCTCCTCCTTCTTGTCCATGTGGTCCTTGTGGCACTTGATGTGGCAGCGCCGGCACTCAAGGGCAGGTGGGGGTTTGAAGACATTCCACAGAGGCTTGGTGCAGGCCTCGCAGTTAGTTGGGAAGTGGTACAGCGTGGGGATGAACTCGTGTCCCTTGTGACAGATGTAGCTCAACTTTTCGCCAGAGGCAAGTGGCTCCACAGGGAACTCTGGCTCCTTCTTGCACTCGCCCTCATTGGCATAGAGGATCTGGGATGGCAGAATGGGAGACTGTGTTGTTTTTGTCTATACTTATAGCCTCTGCATTTAAATGACGAATTCTAGCATCCACTTTAAATGTTCTATTTGTTTTATTACCCCCAAATTCATTCACTTCAGGTGAAGGATCATTTTTGCGTAATTCATTATATGTATATATTACATTTCAATTCAATAAACATCCATACACCACAACTTTAGAAATGAAATGAATGCATTGTCAATAACCTGAAATATCCTAGGGATTTCTTTGGAGTCAGCACGGTACACATCTGTTTGAGTCACAGGTCTCACATGGAAAAGTTTGCTAGGGAGGAATATGAATACATCATTATAAAATGGTGGTGGCCAATTATACTGATTCATATAAACTATACTAAATTAAGTAATTGAACCAGTGTTCTTGAAGAATCAAGGGCCGTCCTCATACTTACTCTATGTCCAGCACCATGTAAGGATTGGACAGTTCTTTGTCTTGTTCACTGTTGTAGAACAGAATTTTCTTGCTGCTTACTACAACATACTAAAAGAAGATACGGTAAAATGCATTACTTGCTGCCACTTTACAATCAATGTGTAGATTATAGAAATTATTTTTTAGTTATTTTACCTTTCTCTCCCATCCAAACTTCTTGGTGTTGTTTCTAACAGGTAGAGAGAGCCATCCCTCAAGTCTTGTTTCTGAGAGAGCGGACAAGGTAAAAAAATGGCCGCAGGCACAATTGGCACTCTATTACAGTAGTAAACAATAGATTGCATGATTAGCTAGGATATTACCTGTGTAGGCATCATCAGTGTCAAACTCTGGACCACTGCTGATACTAGTTGAGTCCAAAGACTGGACGTTGAGAGCCTGCAGAAGGTTCCGCAGTTGCTCGATGTCGCTGTCTTTACTGTCCAGCGCCATCTGCAGCTCAATCCGCACCTGACTCTCATCCGCTATTTGCTATATATAATCACAATAAAAGACAAAACAAGTATATTTATTGGGTTGTAAAAACTCCTTTGCACATGTGGAGGGTTCCAAAATCTAGTGCACCGGGGTGTTGCAAACGAGCAACATGCATTTCAGAGGCCTATATCACGAAGCAAGTTCCACATAACCAGAACATCTTTTTGTTTTCTGGCTCCACTAAACCTAACAACCGCAATCAAGCGTGGAATTCATAAAACATAAATGTCTGCAGGACTATAAACGCACAACTTTGATGGGTTGCACTGGCAATATTTGGCTCAAGAAGCTGACAAAAAATATAAAATAATTGATATACATCTTTCATATATGCGTCAAGGAAAGCCAAAGGGTTCTGTCGGTCTCTAAAAACTCCTGTCTTTCTGGACCCTCGCACTATTCGCGCACCAAGGCCCACGGGATCTAACAGGAATGGTGATGCAATTTTCAAGGAGAATTGATTGGTCAGATTGCTCAAAGATAACCTAGTCCCGAGCAGTTTAGGTGGGCAACTTAAGTTACCATGGCGATCTACCCCGGTAAGAAGCGACCCACCCTCCACTATCCTGAATTACCCAGCAGATACATTTATGGACTCAGTTAGTTCATTTACCAGAGGTGACTGAACTTCATGAATCATAGAGGCAAAACATACAGCAGTTGGCTAGCGGCGCGGCATGGCCTACAATTATTTACAAGAGGTCCTGAACATAATTCGTTAAGTTAATTGAACTACAGGACATAAAGTATATGCTTTGGGAGGGGGCATCAAATAAATAAAAAAATTGTCGAATAGGGTTTGCGGTGCAACTTTATGCAGCCCTGTTGAAAGTGGTCTTTGTGGTAGATTATGAGTTTGTGGTTACTGCCTGCATGTGGTCTCTTGCACTAGCAGATAGGGCCGTTGAGATGTGTGATATTTGATAGGAGGCTGTGGTGGAGGTGTCACTGACCGCCTGCATGTCGTTGATCTCTCTCTGGTACTTGATGATGGTGCTGTTGAGCTTCTCCTTCTCTGATCTTAGCTCCAGTTGCAGCTTCCTATTTTCCTTCTCCTTCCGCCGCATGTCTGTGTCATTACCACGGCGACTGCCGCCACCACGCACCTCCTTCCTGTTCATGATCTCTGCCAGTTTGTTCACAGCCTGCGGGAAAAACAGTTTGAACCCATATTTAGTTAGAACTCAAGAATACACATTTTAGTATTTTATAAGCTTTGCTTTAAAGCACACATTCGGTACTCACAAATACCGTTGCAGTTGTTATTCATTACTGCTAAAAGGTAAGACCTACCTGGGTCTTCAGTGTCCTCTCTGACTGCAGCTGCTTCTCGAAAGTAAGCTTCATTTGTGCAATCTGCGTTTCATCATCCTTAGACCTCTGCAGCTCTGAACACAGAACAGTGAAACAATTAGCCCAGAAAAGGTTTCTCTTACAGAGAAATGCAATGGAGTAATACCAACAATAATCCCAGATCTTAAATAATAAGTAAAAGAATAAAAATGATAAAAGCTACCGTCAACAATCTCCTTTAATTTGTTGTTGAGCTCCTCCTTTTCATTAGCTAGGTTGGCCACATCACTGGTCAGGGTACGATTGGCCTCCTCTAGCTACAAAACAACAAAAACAAAAAAAATAACAAAGGCAAATCTGTGATATGGACCTAATATATTATGTCGGTAATAAAAGTGTAAAATATGCCAGGAAATATTGTCCATACACCATGACCTTGCTCCGCAGATTTACACTCATTGATGTTAACCAGGCAATGATTTGAAAAGGATTACCAAGACTTACTAGACCCACTCATACATTTGTATAAATAAAGAGCAAATTGAAGTTTTGCTCATCTTGACATCTTGTCATAGGAGAGGCTATTGTGAGACGGGATCAATCCGTTTGACTCACCGAGCCGATGGTGATGTCCTTCTCAGCCAGCTCCTGTCTATGGCGAGCCATCATTTCCTTGAGCTCCAGCTCCTTCATGATCTTCTCCTTCTCCAGGTCCGAATACTGCTCCTCGGCGATGGAGCGGGCCAACTGCTCAGAGTCCGCCTTGGTCAGCGTGATTTCTAGCTGTGCCGCCAGGGAGTCCCTGAGGTAAGCAACAGATGTTGGCATATCCATCAGTAAGACAGCTTGGATCTGGGTCACAGATCCACGGCCTAAACATATTCCTTGATGCTTTCCCCGCTGACACCAAATGAATGTTTCAGTTTAAACATTACAAGTGTTTATAATCTGCTAAAACAATGTATACCCCATCATTGACTAAAGCAACCGATGCCATGGAGCTGACTATTTATTATTTAAGTGCACAGTAGGTAAACCAACCTCTCTTCCTGTAGTTCTTGAAGAGATTGCTGCATGTCTTTGTAAAGCTTGTTCCTTTCCTCACAATCCTCCTTCAACTCCCTTACCTGGGTCTTATACAAAGTCTACAAAACAGCAAAACATACTTGCCATTAACAATCCCATTGCATTTGAAATCTCTACAGACGGGAAGAAACACTGCAAAACAGAACAGGAATATTGGGCACTGTGTTCATCTATATCCATGCCAGATTCCATGCAAATTAAAGCATGTTCAAATGTACATTATGCCCTTGAAAAGTCAAACAAATACTTACAGAGAAATACTGTTCAGCTTCTAGCTGGTCTTGGAGCTCCTTCATTTGCCCATCTGCGTCTTGTCTTTCTCTGTGGACATAAACATAAATAAACCATTAATTAGCAATGCTGTTGTACCGACCACCCGAGTTCGGCCAAATCTGTTTCTCACTATCTTCCTAACTCTGAATGAATACAGTTAAATCTATGTTAGTTCAAGTTAATCCAAATTCATATTTGGTTTTAGTCTATATAATGCAAAGACAGTCTAGATAAAAAATAAGTGCTTATATCTGGGCCAATTCAGAGAGAATAAATGTGTAGCCATTATTCAATACTATGTGTTAATATTAGCATGGTAAATAGGTAAACGTCGTCTTCTTATACAAATTCTAAGAGCGGTAAAAGTTGGACAGACTTCCTCAGTTCTTGGTTCTGCTTCTCAAGACTGCGTTTGATGTCCAGCAGGTGGTTGGTCTCCTGCTTGAGCTGCTTCTCGGAGGTCCGTAGTGTGTTGAGCTGCTGGTTCTGAGCCTTGAGGTCATTCTGGGTTAGGTTGCGCTTCTGGGTCTCCTGCTCAATCTTCAGGCTCTGGTTCTTCACCTGATGGTGGAGAAAAGGGCATAGAAAAGCAAAACATTCACAGTGACCATTTGTTGAGGTATTTTTGGTGATCTGTAATACATTTGAATTCTGTATTCCTATTCAATTGTTACTTGTGACTTTACCATTAACCACATGGTAAAGTCTAGCATTAGATATGTGCTGATACACACACACACACACACACACACACACACACACACACACACACACACACACACACACACACACACACACACACACACACACCAATCCGTCCCCTAGCACTAACACACCTCCTCCGAGAGCCTGTCCTTGTGCCTGCGGAGCTCTTCTAGTTTCTGCAGGGACTGTTTGTAGTCACAGTCAAGCATGCTGCTGTGTTTTTCCAGCTCCAACATGCGGTTCTCCAATCGCAACTTAGCGGCCCTCTCCTCAGCCAGTTTTTGCTCCATCTCTGAAATGGGGTGTGGCATGAAAGAAGGGATCAATCAAGGACATGGACTGACAGTAGGCCTCATAGTGTGTGTTTGGGTATGGACTCTGTGAACTCACCCTTCATGGCTTCTGACTTCTCTATGGATTCTGTGATCTTGCTCTTGTCGGCAAGGCGCGCTCTGGTGGCCTTGTGGGCGGCTTCTTCCTGCTCGAGGCCCTGTTGCAACACTTTCAGCTTGTAGGTCATGTCTATTTCCTTGTTGCTCTTCTCCTACACAACAAAAGGGAAAAATATTAGTTAAATAACTCACTGAGCGGCACGATGGAATATTCTGTGTTTACGGTGCTTATATATCATGCTTTCATTTGTTCAGCCCCTCCGA
>CM030175.1:14906779-14935750 GCA_017639675.1 Aplochiton taeniatus
ATCTCTGAAAGCCAAATGTATATGACAAATTGAGGGGCAGAGGACAAGTGAAACTATCATTTAAAAATAGTGAGAAACAAGCTATGGAAATTTAAGGCAATAATAAAATGGCACATAATCCAAGGTTTGGCAGGGAACAAGCAAAGCCTAAATGCCTGACTAGCAACACACGGCAAATACTGTTGCAGTTCCTACTCAAAATGCTCTAGTCTAAACTCTGCTCTCCTGATTAATTTACACAGACACAAAGAGCGACACATGTAGTGTTGGAGACTAGACAAAAAGAGGGATGTAACAATACTTGTGCTTCTTCAATCATCTGGCAATGAGTTTTAGGGGATGTAGTGGCATAGCACCTCTGTGTTCAGACTGCTGCTTGGGTGCGTATGTATGTATGCAAGAGAGTAACGAAGAGCGATAGAGAGGGAGAGCAAGAGAGAGAAATACTGAGCAAGAGAGAGGATGTGTCTGTGTGTTATATGTTATCAATCTAGTAAATGCAGGGACAGTGTGGTCATCTAAAAAATGAGGTGATTGAAATAAGACCAATCATCAGTGGCAAATGGATTTAGTCAGCAACACTATCTTTTTTGGGGTGTTAAAACACACATCTGTTTTTGTACATTGATTAAAAGCTATGCTCCAGATCACCTCAAAGTGGAATTAATATTATGGAAATTATATATAATTACCACCCAACAGATACGTTTGAAGTGCTAATAAATTTGGCAACAATCAATACTTTTTTGTCTGGTGTCTGCTTTAGTATTAAGTTAAGTACAGGGTTTGGCAAACTTGCTTAGGATCTCAATTTCAAATTGGCATTGCTTACGGCACCTATGTTTAAAGACAAAACAATTTAAACATTGGCCTCTTTAACTGTCAACCTAGCACAAATGTCTCCCAATTTGGTGCATTTGGAAAAACCATGTCAAAGCCTGGGATGTAGTCCTATAGCCATTTCAGTCAGCACTAAAGGGTTAATTTACACAATAGATTCAACATAAAAGGAAAGTATAAAAGGACTTATATGAACAATAGAGGCTGTTAATACTGGCAAAACTATGAAATGGTGCATAGTGTAAAACACTGCCAAGAGTTTCGTTTTTGATGTTGTTCTTCACAAAAGGGTCTGCAAAGGATTACATAAAAAGAATCAGTTCTTTTTTCAATTTCAACAAATATATCTTTTGTGAATTTTAGTGCAGTATTACATTTCTCACAGAACATCTTTGTAATTTTCTTAGGGAAAGTGCAATGAAAATACATTATCCTAATCTTGTGTGGAGTAGGACGGGTATAGGACTGATATTTCCAACCCCTTTGTCATTACTCATTATTTTAGTGATGGAGAGCAAACCTCCACAGCCTTGCATCATAGATGAGGCTGTAAATACAGTGTAAAAATCTTAAACATAGCCGTTATTATCTCAAGTGCACGTGTGTCCGATCAGATATAGGTATGTGTCCATGCTAGGGAACAAAGAGCAACATATGTGCTACCATAGGTAGATAGCAGAAATTGCACAAACTCAACCCACCATTGCTTGCTGGTGAGGTTCTACCCTGTTTTTGCCATCTTGCATATGCTAATTCATTCAACACACAGCACACACACAGCATCAAGATGTAAGGCTAAACGTCAATGGTGTCCTCTGTTCCACTGTAAAATTGTGAACATATTTACACATTTTCCAGCTCTGCCTATTGGAAGAAAAGAAAAAAAACTGTTTGTTTACAGTACCTATCTCCATCGATGAAGTCAAAGTCAATTTGTAAGAAGGCAGAACAGCTGCTTCTGTATTTTGGGCTGGTAATAAAAAAACAATTGGCGGAGATTTTTGGGGGGGACAATTGGAGACAGGATGATGTTCTGCAAAATGGCAGACAATTCCTGCAGAGCTCTCTATGAGATTATGCAAGTGTTACAAATCACAAGAAAAAAAGGGAAAGGAATGCTAAAGGACAATTCAATAGAGGAGACACCAATCTCCTTGGTTTGTAAATGGGTCAGGCCTAAGAGGGCACTCTCTTTTTGTAACTCCCAGTTGATGGTCAGCATTTTACCATGATGACAGGCATTGACTGGGAGCTTCTTGTCGTGGCGAGGCTTGGTGGAGAGAGAGGGGCAGTGTGGGCTGAACGTCTCTGAAGAGCATAAAAGAAGCGGAGTGTGTTTTATCTAGGTCAAAGTCAGCCTTGTGTTTTAGCTGTAGTACCAGTGGCAAATGTTCCTGCGTGCCTGTTGAGACAGATTGACTGGAGGCCCATCAGGTGGGTGTCAAAGGCTGTTAGGAGTGCTGGTCAGTGGAGGAGGGCAAGAGCAACACGTGATTGTGTGTGTGCATGTGAGTGTGTGTGTTTGCGTCTGTGTGTGTGTGTGTGTGTGTGTGTGTGTGTGTGTGTGTGTGTGTGTGTGTGTGGAGAGTGTTCGATAGACAGGGGAAGTTTTGATTGCACAGCCCTCCTCCTTTGTCGTAGAGATGCTACCATCTGTCTAAACTGGAAGGAGAAATAAATATTAGACTGCATTTTTATTAGAAGATAAATCTTCTCATCCAATACCTTCATAACAATATACCCTAATCATTCCAGCTGTACATAAGTGTGTGTCTCTGACAGAGACAAGAAGTTCATTAACATTCCATACAGTTTTGGTGTAAGTAGTGGATTGGCAAAAAGGAGTTTCACTCTAAACTGAATAGGAGACCCACCTTATTTGTTCTGATTGCGGATTCGCAGGCACCTCCTCTTCAATGCCGGCTCTACGTCTGGGCTCCCGGTTACTGACAACGGTGCACTGATAGAGCAGGACAAAATGGCCGTCTTCTCCGAGCCGGGCTTTGGCACAGGCTGGATGACCACGCAGCCAGCGTTGGGCAGCAGGGGCAGCGCGTAGGTGTGCTCCTCGTCCTCCAAAGTGTCGTCTAGGTCAGCCTTACCGTCCCCTGTGCTCCCCGCCTCCTCCTCGGCCACCGCACACTTCCCTGTGTCCCACTCGGTCGCTGAGCAACTGTTCTCTTTTAGCGCCTCTCGCTCGAGCTCACAGCTGGTAGGCTGGTCCTCTCCCCTCGGTTCTGAGCTCTGCTCCGAGGCGGGTGGCTGCGGGAGCAGAGTGCTGCGCCCCGTGCCGTTGACTATGACGTTGCATGGAGCATGCGGGCTGGGTTGCGGTTGGGTCTGTGTTGCGCTGCCTCGAAGGGGGGGTTGGCTAAGTGCATGGGCATTCAGCTGGGCCTGTGGAGGTGGCTCGGCGATGCAGAGGGAGGTGTCGTAGCTGGCAGGCGGACAAGATAAAAGTGGGTTGGGATCAGTTTTGCTGGCCTTCTCATCACCCCCTTTCTCCGGAGCCCGGGCGTCCTCAGGGGAGCCTCCGTCCTTTGTGTTCGTTCCCTGTCCAGCAGGATCCAGTAGGAAGGGAGATGGGGGTCTGGGCTCCACCTCAGGCTCCACTTTGACCTGGACCCCAGGCGGCAGCCTTTGGATCACCTGCTGCTGGCGGGAACGCTGGCCCAGCGTCAGGTCAATAACCCCCTCTGAGAGAGTGGGCTCTACAGAGACAGCCAGGTGAGCAGAATTCTCCTCAGTCTTTACAGTCAAGTCAACCACCTCTGTCCTGCTACGCTCTGAGCCCAGTTGACCCGGGCTGGAGCCAGAGAGCCCCGGGGAGAGTGGCCCTGAGCTGGGAGGACCTGCCTTCGGATCCCTTCCATCACCAACAGATGAGCTAGGGGAGAATGGCCCAGAGACTAAGGGCTCAGTGGGCTCTGGAGCTTTGGGGATGGGGCCGCCGCTGTCTGGGTAATTGCCAGAAGTCTTGGGGTTATAGGGGATTGGCACCGGGATAGGGATGGGCACTGGTAAGGGCACAATAATAGGATAAGGGACCAACAGCGTCGGTGGGGGCACCAGAGGGGCTAGAGAGGGCATACCAAAGTTCATCATATGGGGCATAGGGATGTGGCCGTTTGGCATCATATTGACGGGGGGGAATGGTGGCAGGCCCGGCATGTGGAGGCCAGGGTGAGGTGGCATCATTCCTGGGTTGGGGTTGGACGAAGGGTGTACGTGTGGTGAGAGCATGGGTCTGTGCATGGGGCTGGAGGGTGGGCCCAGATTCCGGGGGGGTGGAGGAGGGCCAAGACCTGGGATCATGGGGTTGGACATGGGACTGTTGGGGCCAGTGGTATGGGGTGTGGGGCGAAGGAAGGGTTGACGCATCTGATGCATCATCTGATGCTCCATGAACAAGGGCAGGGGCATGGGTCCTCGAGGAGTCATCACCATGGGAGGGCTGCCTGGGGGCATCCCCATGGATGGGTGCAAGGTTGGGATGGGTGGCGGAGGCAGTGTGGGGCTATCGTGGGGCCTGGGGGTTGGGTTCTTTGCAGAGGAGGAAGAGGATGGGGAGCAGACAGCACCTGTTTCAGAGGGAGAGTTGGTAGAGGAAGTAGACTGGGCTTGAGCAGATGTGGTGGTCGCCACCGCTGGGGAGGGGGCTTTGCGTCGCAGGTCTGTTAAAGGTGCGCCCCAGGACTCAGGGGTGAGCAGCTGCACCCCACCACTCAACTCAGTCTTGCCCTCGCCCCCAGGCCCGTGGCCGGGGTTACACAGGCCTCCAGGCAGCGCAGCTTGGGTCTCCTTGTAGAAGATGTCCATTTTGTACTGGTTCAGACATTTGGCACTGCAAAACTGCAGCCTCCTTTCCCCCGCGCCAAAATCCAGGTACTCCTTTGTGTGGCGGATGTGTTTGCACCAGTCACATACCTACAAGATAAAAGAAGCACAAGAGACCTAACACATCAAAACATCTATACATGAAACTGGACCAAACCTGGAAATATATTCAGCACATTCAATATATTTTATTTACTTTATATAACTCCTGAAATGCTGTTTTACTGACTGTAGGTAAGTAGGTTGCAGTAGCAGTTATGGAAACACCTACTACGAATCAAGCTCTATAAGAATGCATTGTCTGAAATGATGTGACTGGGTTACCTCCAGACATAAGTTGCATAAGACTCAATTGTAAAGGTTTCCAAGTACAATGAAAATACATTCATGTAGCTGGACCGTTCATTTGCAGTTACTACATTATCAACTACAAAAGCATCGTTTTTCATTGACTGGGACAGTGAAGAGAGTTATAAGAAAGAGGAGAGATAAATACGGCAGCATTCAACATACTTTCTCCCAGGGCAAACCTAATGAACACATCATTCCAAACAGGGAAATCCAATATACAAAAAGCATCACGATTACTAGCCCCTTGAGCACATTTAGCCATTGATTGACCATCGGCAGAGCAGAGCGAGCGAGAGAGGGAGCAGAGGGTGTTCACAAGTGCATAGTTTTCAACTGTAATGCATTTGTTTGATGGGCTGTGAAGATGTAGATGTTAATAACAGTTGACTTAAAGGTGTTCACTGACTCACAGCTGAGAGGGAGAAAAGGGCTGCAAGTTTATCAAAACATTCTGCTTTACATACAGATACCAGTTTTACAACTACTCTTTCTCACTAAGATTTAAAATGATTATACTCCAAGCCCTTATCAAACAATGCATTAGACCCATTACTATATCTTATAAACTAGTTTAATGTTAGTTTAATTACAAATCAAACAAAGAAAACACCACAACTTACGCTGTTGTTTAGTCTGTTTAGTGGAGTTGTTTTCCTCATACAAGCAGCCTACCTTGCGTTATACGAAGTCTAAACATACACGATAAGATATTGCTAGGCAGCCACGCCATTCAATCATGCATACATTGCCATTCTGCAGCAGACCTGCTACTTTTAGGTAGATAATGAATGTGACCCTGGTAGAGTAGATAACTGTGGGCGAGCCCTTAACATGGCTCTAGTCGTCAGGCCACACACAGCTCACTCTGTCAGCTCCGGGAGGAGTGGCAGCCCCTTGCTGGAGATAATTAAGGCATTAATCAGGTGTCAGACCCCTCAACGACATGCATCCATCAGATGGCCTCTTAATCCCTTTCCCTGCATGCTAATAAGTTGTGGGACGACACTGGATGCGGACAAACTCTTGTACAGGGGAACAACGCCGGCTCATTTGGCATGATAGCCTGACAGCGGTAGTGTGTTAGTATTTCAAGCAGGTTTGGCCAAGTTTACTACGTTACTTTTGCCTTATACAAACATACCGTTAGTCCTCTAAAGAACTTGAATAATTCACTGAAATAAGTTTGAATTCCGATTTTGCACTCCTTAACGTCACACTATGGTTGTTGGAATACTTGTACAAGGCGCTTGATAGTGAGACTAGCAAGGAGCCCACACATTGAAAATCAAACTTGGAAATGATCTAAGGAAACCTTTAAAAAGAAGGTTAAACTACACCAAAAAGTGACTCACAGGTGAGCCACATATGATCTCTCTTTTGTCAGCCACTTTGATTTCTCTCTTAAGGAGGTAATTTGGTCCGGTGAAAGTCAACGAGCCACGACTGAGTAAAAGTCAAAAAGGTGGTTTTCAAGTTGAGCTTGGTAACGATAGATCCAGGATATTTTAAATAATAAATGTGCTGAAATTTTACTAGACTCAAAAAGACAGATGGGGAGCACTTAAGGACTTTCTGCACTGCGAGTGAGATTTCACTGTGCATTACCCTGGTGGAATTTTTCTTCTTCTCTCTTTTGCTGCGGCACACAGATGTTTGCAGTTGAAAGTAATTATTGTAATTTATTTCAAACCTGGTGGTTGAACCACCAGTTACCTTGCTATGGTTTAACCATCTGCTATGGTTACATAGTAAATACATTTTAAGAGTACTCAAGTGCCTCAATTTCAAGAGGTAACAGTGCGAGCGCACGCACACACGCGCGCACGTGCACACACACACACACACACACACACACACACACACACACGCACACACACACGCATGCAAAAAGACAGCATATTTATTAAGATAATACATGAGTGGTTTTCCACTATGTACAGAATCAATGATACTTTATGTCAGTGATTAAAAAAAAGATTTGTCGTGTATTTTTCAGAAGCACTGCTATCATCTTCCAAGCACTGCTATGTTGTCGGAACAAGATAATTTGTTAGATTGTGTTTGCTTATATTGCATTGAACCAGCAACATATCGATCTATACTGTTATGCTAACCTTTTTGTGGTACTATATTCAACACTTCCGACTACATATAATACAAAAGTATATCTGGTTTTACATTGTTGTATGTTACTCTATCTGTGTGATAACATGTTTTTAGTTTCTAACTACTTGTGAAAAATAATAGTATTATTAATGTGTTGTAGGCACACCAGAAAACAAAAACAAACAAAAAAGCGTTTAAAAATATAATAGGCCAATGATCAAATATTGGTTAGAATATAATACTCGAAAAACGAAAAATAAAATAAAATGGAAATGAGAAAAAGAATGAATGGAGTAAAACCTCAACATTGTGTAGCTTACAAAATCCCCCTTTTTATAAAAAAGTATCTGCTGATGACAATGGACACATTCGGAAGTTAATAACATAACAGTAAACAACAAACAACATTAAAGAAAGGTTGCTGCAGTAACCATCCAACTTAACTCTAACTGGTGTTAAATGTTATAGTCCTTACAAGCACATCGCTGTTTGTCTTGAAGACAAGCCTGGGCGTGTCCTGTGAAAAGCTGTGCTGGGGTAATTTCCCACCGAGGCCATCTTCGTCTCTCGCCTGAGGGGAGAAATAACGGCCTCTTTTTACGAATGGACAAAATAAACAGATGAACAGAAACAACAACAAATGTAGAAATGGAAGGACACTGACAGTGATAAAAGAAAATGGTCATTATGTGAAATGGTGGGCATGCATTGGTTTGTGGATTCCATTCAGGTCTCCTAGAAGGCAGTGCATTTAAATTGTACACTTTTATGGGTATGTGTTTATGGTGTTGGGGTCATCAAAGTACTGCCAATGAGCTTACAATCAAAAGATAAGTTACACTGTAAAGTCATCATATACCTTGCATTTAAATCTTGAACAATTGTTTCATGCAATTACGTCAACTACACACAAGATAACTTTTTGTTAGAATATCTCCTAAACCACCTAACAGTATTCACTGTTAATTACACACACACACATATATATATATATATAGGCTGGGATTATAGGTCACAATAGTTTAAACTGGTACTAATATTTGCTTAGGACAGCAGAAAGGATCAGAAAGTAGAACATCATACTGTGCTCATTGACACAAATACAGCTAGTAAATATTATAGTCCAATAAATCTGTAGCTTGACTCGTTAATTATGATTCCTCTGCTAAATTTGAAATAATAATGTAGCATACTTCATCATCAAAATCCAAGTCACTCACCCTCTATCTCTTGTTCACTCTTTCGGTGAACTCGCTCTTTCTCTCTCACACACACACACACAGATGTGTCATTGTGTCATTATCCTGTCTCCATTTTGTGCTCTGACCCTCTGGCCCACTGCCAGTTCATTTACATATAGTACTAATGAGGTGCTGGCACAGTGCAGGATCCACACACACACACACACACACACACACACACACACACACACACACACACACACACACACACACACACACGCACGCACGCACGCACACACGCACACACGCACGCACAGAGTGAGAGAGAGAGACAAAGAGAGATATGGAGATATGGACAGACTGAGTGGATTGATCCATTTTCTGTTATTTACTTAGCTGACGTGGTCAATATACCTTACCTATACTTCGTTATAGGGCTCTTAAGTTCAAACAAGGAACTGGAATGCCTGGGGATCTAAGAGGAGAGATTTTATCTGTGGCTCCTGGCCACACCATGCCAGCAAACTACCGGTGACATCCAGTTGAAATCCCCCTTGTAAACATGGCACCGTGGGTCCTCGGCTTTGTAAATCAGCCCATGACTTTCTCCAGTGTCCGGAGGGGGGTGGCAGACAAGCTGTCACTGAGCTAACCTCCATCTGGACACATGTGAAGGCCCAGGTGTGTCTGCCTATCACCTGCCAAGGGAGTTGTGCTGCCCAAAAGACACTGATGGGTATCTGTAGGCCCTACGAGCCGTACACAAATACAGACAGCAAAAGCAGATGCACAGTTGAGATGATTATATGTATGCTCACACAATTTATGACTTTATATTTTGAAAGTGCCCCCAGGCACATTTAATATAAATGGGCATGGTATAATTCAATGATAAGGCAATACATTTTGGGCGTTATGCTACCTCAGAAAATGTTTCATTTCCTAAATTGGTTCCGTACTGCCGTCTGCTATTTCATCCCCATTCTACTTCATAGTATCTCAATGGTCAAGTCTTTGAATTTGCTCCAATTTCAGCTGAGTATTTGTTTTGTAATCTTATGTTTGGGTTTTCAAGAAACCTTTTGAGGGCATGTTAGGGGAAAAGTATGAAAGCTCATACCAACACTCCTATAACTTCCATAAAGTGTTGAATATCCTGTAAATCTTAAATCTTCTCTTATGATAGTTGGAATGGCTGGCAGCTATGAGATAATCACCTTCCACATTGTGCCCTACAGCGGTGTCAGAGAGGCCTGAAGGCAAAGTACCACTGAGTCAAAACATAATTCAGACATTACAAAGCACTCAATCACTCAAATACACTCCCACACACACACACACACCCTCATACAAACACATGCACGCATGCACAAGAACACACGTGTGCACGCACACTCATAAACTTCCTCTCACAGATAGAGCGGAATACACATACACGCACACTTTTCTGGTTTATGAGTCTTCTTTGCCGATGCATGTTTGAAGTAAATGGTGAAGTCTGTTAAAGCAGAGAAGACAACAACTTGGCTGTGTGCTAAGATATTTGTGTGTTTGAGGTTGATTTGACATTTCTGGGGTGACAGAAAGAGGCACTCTGCCCCCTCTTGCCTGGAGGGAGCTTAGGGGGAAGACAGAGGCAGATCCTCTGGTCTCTAGGGGATCTTCCTGAGTATGAACAAAAGGACCCACACTTCCGCACAAGTGGGCTGTAAATGCATGCTTCACACTGGCTTTCCACTGACTTTTTACATGTAGAGAGGCTTGTAGTGATGCATGTATGGTACGTGTGCTCAGTTAAATTGTCAAATATGGCCATAACATGATTGTAATTGCCCGAAGACAAAACTGGCTCATCATAAAGCTGTATCCTATGGTTGATTTGGTCTATTATACCAATAGGACAAAGCATTCAAAATATTTTTAGATTGAGAACACATTTCATTGTTTCCAAGTTTGCTGATTACCACCTGCCAAAGTACTGAATCCGTATCTGATTCACTTTCCTAAAGTCTAAAAGCAGATTTTTAGGCCATGTTGGACAAACAAGTCACCTAAGTAGCTGACTACCATGTTCTTCAAATGCAACACTGTCATCTTAAAATGAAAAATGATGCTGAAAATAATAATAATAATAATAAATGATAGTGACTGTAAGGTGTTACACCCCTGTGTTATGTGCAGCCATGCAATTGGAGACAATTTCATCAACGCCTGACATTCAACATGTATTCTGTACTTTTATTTCTTTCGAATTTATTCCGACAATGTTCCTCCCTGCCTACTAAACAAATGTCTGTTTGTATGGGGTTCATTATTACCAGGTGTACGCTGTTTTGCAGTGAATAAGTTGGGATCTAGCCCCCCATTGAGCAGCCCTCCTCCCTTCACCCCCCCCCCCCACACACACACACACACACACACACACACACACACCCTGCCCCTTCCCTCTCAATTTGCAATCCGTTGTCACTATAGGAGCAGATTGTGTTACGTAGACGAGGCAGCTGTAGATGTTTCACGCAACATGATGCCCTCACCTCTCCCCACGACCTACCGCATCCCCCCAGCTATCCGATGAACACAGACATGAGATACATTTTCTGCTATGAAATTGTTTTTCTTGTTGGAAAAGACTTGAGGATTTGTTGTTGTGGCCAACCTTGTGGGCGTATGAGAAAAGACACATGTGGGTATTGCTTACAGAAATGGCTTGCAAGAATGTGCAAGTGCCAGACAAAATATAGAATCTGAGCCCTCTTGGCCAACAAGGACTTTCCTGTGTTTACTATCAAAAGTGAATTGTGTATGATATTGTCTGTATTCTGCCACTGGATAACAGATGTGTCATATTTTACCTATCAATGGCCTAGTGTTCTGTTTTACCTGCTAAAAGGTTATGGTTTCCAATACTCACTGTTTCCAATAATCACAATCTCCACTGGAAAAATGTTTGGCCATTAATGATTCTGTAGCATAAGTCCCCTGACCCTTTTGCTTAAGGTTTAAAATTCAAATACCAAATGATGAACAAACATGTGGACAGAACAGCAAACAAAAGGCTTTGCCTGATGCTTTTTCATGCTGGGAAAACGTGTTTTCTGATGACCATACTGTGTGTATCTGCTTGCATACAGTGCCAATAAGTGATTATGTTTGGATGAAGAACTGATTTAGGACAAACAAGGAAGACAGGTAAAGATATATCATACTCACAGTGTAATGCCTTACATATCCAAGCTTTGGTATAAAAAGGAAAACAGATTGTTTAACTACAAAAATCAAGAGACATATGAGACAGTTATAAATTTGATCATTGTATTTTGCCATTTTGATCCTTTGTGCCTTTTTTGACGTTATTTTATGTTAATGGTTAGAATCCAGAAGGTTTTAGTTCAAAGTAGTAACTGAGGGCAGGGGCAAAACATGTGAATAAACTTTAGTTTGCTTCCTTAGCTCCTTAACATAGAATGAAATGAAGTATGAAACATTGCGTCAGTGTAAACAGACTGTTTATAATAGCTGCTGATGATAATTTGGTTGTTGACGAACCCTTTAAAATTGTCCAGTAAACTCAACCATGTTTAAAACCAACAACAAACAAATGCCTCATTACCTGACAGAGAGAGAGAGCGAGAGAGACTACACAGTTCACAAGAGGAGGGATGTTATGTATGCTCTGCATTTGATTGGTTGAGACAGGATTTGGAGGCAGCTTACCTTGTTTCTTTTGAAATAGGCTCGACGACAGGCAGCAAAGCACTTCTCACTGCAGAAACTTTTCAGCTCACTTCCCATACTGAGAGAGTAGCGTTTTACCCCGACCTTCTGGCACCAGGCGCACATGATCTGGACGTTCGTCACATCTTCGTCTGGGGGACAAGATAAATGCTAAATTAGCGATATGTTTCTCTTTGCTATATCCCCTTATTATTTATCTTTACAACAGGGCCTTTGGCGGATGAGAGATGGAGGTATACACATTTAGTGTAGGGGGCCATGCATGTGTGTCTCACGACGTGTGCTAAGAGATTAGTTTCCATGAAAAACGACAATGGAGGTTTTCTTTGCTTCACCCACTCAGTATTCAATCTGCAAAAATGAAGCTCAGGATATAATGAAAAAATATATAAAAAGAGTTTCACAAGAAAAATGTGGTGCAGTATTTGATTATTATTCATTATTATTCATTTTGATCGTTGGCTTATTCAAACATTATTTCCATTGTTACTACTGTACTATCTCGTCAACTGTTTTTCAAAATGCGTCGTTTAGTGACAAAACCAAAACTTGAAAAGAGAATACAATCCCCTGTGTATATAACCCTTGCATACCTTAAGAGAAAAATCATTAAACCAACATTATTTTTTGTTCATAAAAACAATGAATACAGCGTGGATTTAGGAATGTTTTATGAACAAAATGTCAGTGGGTAATTGTCGTCTGTTTTCAGCCATCAGTCCTGTTCTCACAGATCCTTTGAGATGCCTTCCAATAGCTCCCAATTACGATACTGTGACTTAGACTGTGTGAGGTGCGAAAAACTGTGTGCCCATTAGTATTTCACCTCCAATCACCTCTTTATCGCTCGGTGGCCAGGCTGTTCACCTCTTGTTAAGCTTAATGGATCTATAGAGCAATCGTTCTTTAAGTAAAGACCAAATTGCAATTAGGTGAACTGCTCCCTAGGGGCCCTAAGATAGCACCAAAGACCCACCATGCATATTTAATGGTTCTTTGGTTTCTCATTATGTAGGTTTGGTAGGAAGGGATGCGAATTCATTCAGTACGTCTATTTCTATCTATAATATTGTACTACAAGAAGGGAGCAATTAAAAATACTTGCTTAATTTGATGTTTATTCAATGTTGTGGTGTTTGAAAACAATTTTTTAGAAGGATGTTGTGAACAGAAAAAGTCAAACTAACACAAACACAGAATCAAGACTCAATTTAGCAGAATCCTGCTATTTTCATATTTACATTCCCACATCCTGGCATCTCCATATGTGCTAGCTCAAACACTCACATCTGCAAGGGAAAAGATGCCAGTAATTATGCAGCTTCCATGCTAAATACCTCCATCATCCACAGTACCTGCACCTCAAAAGGCCCTCTGTTGCATTTCGCGGGGCACATGAATAATTCAACGGAGTGTGGTGTGGTTAGGGGGGGGGGGGGGTACAAGTTGAAGAGGTGTCAGGGAAGGTAGGGGTGGATGCGGGGTTTGCGTTGGACTTTTAGTAGGACCACACCATCTGTTTCCCCGCCTATGCCGGGCTGTGGGGACTCCTCTAGGAGGATGCCAAGGCAGCTCTCTGCACCAAGGTGTAACAGCCTCTACAGCCACGGCAGACGCAGGGGATGATGAAGCCCTATGCCTGGCCAGGGATGTGGACACGATTCCACGGAGGGTCGACAGAGGAACGTTGACACTTGCGCAGGTGGAGGGGAACTAAGTTGTACAGTAGGTATCTAGCTCATTAGCCAACTACTGCTACATGTGGGCTGAAACATTACAGGCTGGGAAAAGCTGAAGGTTGTATTAAACAGGTCACTGAGGCCCGTTCAATAAATTTGATTGTATCTGATCTATTATTGTATTTATTTGACAACTGGAGAGAACATGCTCGTGTGATCGGATTTAAGGTTATTACAATTAAAGGTTCTTTTAATAAAACTAGCAAAGGACCTCTTCGGTGATGACCAAATAGAAGGCATGGTTTATGGCAACGTAAAGCCATAAAAACCAGGGGACGAGAGTCAAACGTGGAGTCAGAAATCATAACATTTGGTAGTGTGTTTCGAGAATAACGTGCGGTACACTACCTGTGGGTTGCTTAATAATTGGTGGGATCATTGGGACAACAATGGGTATGCCACTATGGTCCTTAGCACTGGGGGTCGAAGTGGAGGGTGTGGTGGAGCGTTCTCTCTCCCCGTTCCTTGACGTTGTTGTGGAGAGGGAGCTGTTAGCTCGATCTGGAGAACCATCGCTGTTGTCAGTTGATCGTGGGATTTTTGGCAACGAATTTTCTAGAAGATATACAGACAATTAGTAAAAGGTTTCATGGCTCAGATTAAAAAAAACGTAGCTGTTTGCCTCTTTTGGCCATGCCATTCTTTACATTTTGAAAGTCAAATGTGATAGATAATTAAGAATGCATTTATGATCTAATCCACATAATAAGGAATACCCTCCGAAAAATAATTACAAGGAGCAGTGAAATATGCATGCTCAATGTAAAGTGAGGTTGTCGGTTTCTTTACCTTTGAGAACGGAGATATGCTGTGGGTTTTCTCCTATCTCCAGGTTGTCTGAGTCTCTCAGCTCTACCTTGTCATAGCCATACCATCCCAACAGCTCATTCATAGTGTTTTCAGCAAAACTCTGGAACACAATCAGTTGACCAGTGAGAAACATAACAAACACCTTTTCAATGACAGAATAAAGAGGTCACTAGAGGTTAACAGTTAAATACAATCAATTAATGAAACATTAGAATCATCAATTGCACTACAGAAGTTTGAGGAATCTGTAAAGAATATTTCAAAGACCTGACATTGCGTTTCAATAACCGATTAACGTTGCTACATTGATTTGATCAAATTGATTATATTTACTGCCGAAAAAACGGTATGTTTTGAACAAATAAAAATAAAAATACTAATATTTTGTACAAATATTTTGAGTAGTATGTGTTTGCCTTTTTTGTGTTAATAAAACACTGTTTCCTATCTTATGTTAACATTGCAGCTTTTCTCTTGAGACACCTCATGACTTCACCTTCATGACAGCCAGACTGATCAAAAACACAGGAGTAAACAAAAACCCATGCACATAACCAATAATTAACTTAACAAAAACAAATGAACAAAGACATTTAAGTATAGTGTCACAATGGCTGAATACAACTCAGATATGTGATTAGGTGAGCGTGCACTTATGATCTGAGGATGCAATGGGAGGAGCGAGAAAGTAAGTACACTAACTATTCTCTTTCTTAACATTACAAAATGCATTGCTTTGGTTTACATTGAACAATTGCATAATCACTGATTTCAACATCATATCCTATGTATTTTTAAATGATCTAATTAAACAGTAAAAAATGTCATCTGATCAAAATGATTATCTGCAGTGATCAATTGCAAAACTATATAATTATGTGTTTGGCCCTAAACACAGCAATGCATATAGTTACAGTCTCACCAGGTTTAACACAACCCTTTTTAACTACAGAAGGTAAAAGAAAAGATGGAAAGAAATAAAACCTAATCACATTTGCAACCTCAAATTTGAATAGCTAAACCTCAATCACAGCTGGGTATAATATTTTAGAACAGAACCTCCTTGGGGCACAAGGGCATTATCTTGAAATCACTTTCACTCTTCCCCTTTTTGGGAAAATGTTTCTCATCAGTACAGCTGAACTGTTGTCACTGGCAATGTTCCGTTCTGATCAGCATAGAAAGAGGACCATTATTGTAGTACAATAGTCTGACAAGAATGGACTAAACGTATATATATATATATATATATATATATATATATATCTATATCTATATATATATATAAACGCATAGTGTCAATACTTCAATCGAGCAAGGACTAACAGAGCTCACCATGGAGAAGGGTGGGTTGCCATGGAGATGACCCGCCTTGCCTGTCCATTGGTGGGCTTGCTCGGACTCAACCTGATGAGACACGAGTCATTTCATTACAACTCTGCATTTCAAACCGTCAATCACACTCTCCTCTATCAAGCATTTAACACTCAGTTGGAAGGCGCACTGTCAGCACAAAAGCTACTGCTGAGTCAATACTTGAGAGCACATGGCCTAAACCAATCCGCTTTAAGCATATAACCAAATAAGGACTTCCCCAATAGGACGCAGTTCTGAAATCAATACACTAGCTATTAGCCATAGTAAATAGAAAGCAGTATAACAGGGTAGAGTACAGCTATACAGATAATAGCAGAGTATGAGATTTGGTGTGCTGAGCTGGTCAAGTCTTGAACACTTGCAGATATAGAAATATGCATGTTGCTGAATAAAATAAAAACCCCACAATCATTGTTACTATTTATACTCTGATCTTATCCAACCAAGTGCTGATTGCTTAACTGACTCTATCAAACTACTTCAAACAACTTTCAAATAAAAGGACAAATAGCAAAGCAGATATGCAAGCTTTGAGGTCAGAGAAGCCAGCTTATGATTGATTGGAAGATTGGTGATTACAACCCCGGGCCAGAGGTAATTTACGTAATGGAAGTGAAAAGGCATCTGGAAAGTTCTTGATTAGTGTGTAACCAATTACTGATGCCACTAGCCCCTCCAAAGCCTCTTTCACCATTGTACTCTTGAGCGTGGCACCCCAGTTCTCCAGTGGCTAACTACTGTACATTGGTTAACAGCTCTCTAGGCTGAATACTCGACTGAGTAAAACTAGGAACTCTGCCATGACGTTGCTGCAAATGAGAACATGTTCCCATACAATTTATTTGACTTAACATGTCAAATAAGAGAAAGTAAATCTGCTGTTTGTCGTTTGCAGCTTTTTTCCAAACTCAACTTACAATCACCCACGCTCTGACGAATCTCCCCCAGTTTACCCACACAAACACAAAGGATGACATGGAGCTATCCATCTGTAGCATGAAACCCCCTGTTTTATACATTATGTAGTGTTGTCAATGGCTGTAAGCTCAATGAATTGGCTAAAGGAAAACTTCACTAAAGATGAACTAAATTAAGTAAATTGGTGCAAAACAACTCAATTTATCTATGAGTCTATGCCTCTTACGCTTATATGCCTCTTATATGCTAAAATATAAATAAATACATATTACATTTTTGATAGAAATAAGACATCCATAGTACACAACTAACTTCCCAATAACAAAATGTGCTATATTAAACATAAGGGTGCTTATCAAGCCGCAATGTCCCTCCTATCCCTCCCTACCTCTTCTTCCTCCTCCATGTGTCACCCTGTCACTTCCAGAAAGTGGGAGTGGTAAAGAGTGTGGAACCCAATCCCAAATTGCAGCTTGTGAAAGCAGCAGCAGACATGGTTGGCTCTGGCTAAGATGGGAGGAGGTCCTTCTGGTGGTGCAGTATCAACTGTAGATGTACTATACACACAGTCTGGTGCCTCCTCTGCATCTACACTACAGCCAGTACAGCCAACTACTTCACCACTGACCACTTCTATTAATGAACTGATAATCTCCTAACTCTCCATATATCTAGATCAATTGAAAGCAGATGTACTGTATAACAGATTGAAAACCTAGTGCTGCTAGTTTGACCTTTCCCTGATAAGATGGCTTGCATCAGCTGACATTTGAGTATAAGATCCTCTAATTATGCTACAAGTTTATCACAGATACACGTATTGAAATATGATCTTCAGACACCCCTTGTCTGTCAAGAATTCACAAACCTTGTATAACACAGGCAACTATCCTAAACAAAAGAGACATGCCATAAAAATAAATCCATTTCCCTAGTCTACACAAGTCCATAAAATAAGCCTGTTTTTATCTGCTACTCTCATACACTCAAGGCTGGGGGAAGCACTCCCCTTGTTTTCGTAGGTCATACCACACAGAGCAAGCATACACTGCTAGTGTCGAAGGGGATTTGATACCTTGTGGCTGGAACTGGAGTAGGTCACAGTACACCATGATAAAATTCCCTAATCCACACGCCAAGTTTCCTTTAGCCAAGCCATCCTCCTCCAAACTATCCTGGCCAACACTTTTCCATTCCCTTGTTCACTCTCTCTTTCTTTCTATCCCAGCTCTCCACTTTCATTTCGCTCTACCTTCCTTGATATCGGATCCAGCCGAAACACTCAGGTTACAGTTTTTACAGCTTAGGCAGCCTATTGCTGTATACATTCCTTTCTCCCTTGCTCTTACCCTCTAGCCTCTCCTATCCTCTAACACAACCCCTTCTCCTTCATTACGTTCTGGGGCTTATTTTACCATGGTCCACATTAGGCAGCAACAGAAAGAAATACTCTCAGACTTTCTTTTTTCAGTGTTATGATACCTCAAAAGGACACATTGTGTGATTGATTTTCTGATATAGCCAACAAAAAAAATAGATAAAGGCAATTGTTTGAGTCTGTGATCAAGGTCTCAATGATTCTGTCTATGACAAGCAGACAAATTAAACAATCTAATAGAGATAATCAGACACCTAACAAGTTGATGGCATTGGGGATTTGTGAAAATAAAAAACTGTTAATTCTCAAAATTACACATGGTCAGTGTTGCACATTTTTTTAAACATAGCTAACTGTAAAGTGGTGCAAAATCAGATGCTAGATGGTTCATTCATTCAGTTGATTGATTTACATATTATTTATTGATCTACTCAACAGTTTAAGACTGAATTTAAGAAGTGTATAGAGGATCACATTCTACTGAGGGACTCTACAACTGTGGGTTTTAGCAATATAGTGTAATGCCTGCATCGAGAGTATGTACTTAATGCAAAGTCTTTAGTATCAAATTTGTTTACGCCTTAGATATGTTGAGAGGATTCATACACCAAAAAGGTGTAAGTGTGTTGTCACATTGTTGAATCTATCTACGGTGGCTAACATGGGTTAAAATCAACGTTTGTATTTTGGCTCTTTCCAAAGGGGAAAACATTATACTAATACACCTGAATAGATCTAAAAAAAAAAAGACAGACTTGGGCATTCCCAAGACTACATTTTAAATGCAGCCCTAGCTAGTAGCACAAGTAGGATATTATAATAATCTGGAAGGATTGTATTTGTACCCAAACAAAACTTTTGAAAATGAATTCATGCAAATATTTATGCAGCATATGTTACTGGATTTTAGAAATTAGGTTGCAAAGTTCTGTTATATTATGATATCATCCAGCTCAATGTGCATCATAGGATCCCTGAGACAGATGAATGCTCATTCAATTGCAGAGAAAATCCTTGCATTTTAATTAAGTATATGGCCATGCAGATTTATCATCTTATCTCAATGATATCAAAATGCCTTGTTAGGGCATTGCACACGAGTATATTTTATTATTCTTGTGAGACATGAATTTCTGTTCCTTATATATATATATATATATATATATATATATATATATATATATATATATATATATATATATATATAAATATATATTTATTTATACCCTTTAAAACGTTATTCGATATATTTGTTCATACTATTCGGAAAGGCTAAATACCATGAATGACGACGAGACGAGACAGTTTTGTCTAGCCCCATGTAGCTCCAATGAAACCAAACGAATGTGTACAAACAATGAACACATGAACCACCAGACAAAGCGACCTGGTGGTCTGAAAATCCCAAGTTATAGCTCTACCCAATCCAAAGCACAAAGCATAACTTGAGCCAATAATCTTGGTTTATATTTTACATCGCATTCAAGAAATCAGACATTGATCATAAAAAGGCATTACACCGCATGAGACAATGTGCTTGTCGACTGCTAGTGTCACATCTGGAATACTACACGCCTCTGGTGCTTTGGCGGTTCAACAGCTGGGCAGACATTGCGCCGTGGTTTGGCCAAGCCATGCAATGTAAAAAGACATATCAGACCATGAATAGTTTCCCCTATACAATACATTTCACTCAAGAAAAGAATCACGTTACAAGGCTCTGCTTTATTCCTACTGCGCACAGTGAGGGATTTCGGCGGGGGTAGCCGTTGTGCTAGTAATAGTAGTGGCACTGTTGACGCCTTCACTGACGCACTGGATTTTCCATTAACTCCAATGAAGCCATGTAAGGAAGCGCGCACTAATAGCAATTTTGTAACCAAAAAATAGGATTCGATTACCAACATAAGTAGCATGGAGCCTGCATGTTTAATTGCTTGTAAAAACAATAACAACACAGAAAATTACACACGAAAACAAACTCACGAGCCCATTGGATGTAGGCTACAGACAAACCTGCGTCTTGGCACTGGTTTAGACACAATGTAATAGAAATTCAAAAATCCTAGATATCTAAGATGTTTTTATCATTCATACGCTGCTCTTACATTGAGTTAGCCTGACCACTTACGATGGGTGCTGTGTAGCATGCATTAAAATCAATCCATGCTCTCACAATCACTCCATGCGTAATCATGCAGGTGAGCAAATCAGCGTTTTTACCTTCATTTCTTCATTAATTTCCCTTTTAACAGGGTGAGCCGGTTTTCTGCTTCTTTTATTTTCAGGAGGTCTGCCTTCTTTTTCCATTTCTGCCATTTCTTATGTTTTCTCTGTCAATAATTGCAGTGAGGGTAAGCTGGAGAGGTGTGAGGCGGGGCAGCTTAGAGTTTCCAAACGACGGATGTCAAGCTTTGCAACAGCCCATTCGAAGCTGATGATGCCGTTGAGGGCTTGAAGTGCCCGGTTAAGTCAGCCATCTTCTGCCTCTTTTTCCACGGTCCGTGCAAGAGTTGCGAATCGCCCCTGTGAGTCAAATGCGAGAGTGAGTGAGGAAAAAATCAGACAGGAGGAGGGGCGTCCACTGTAACATTATGTGACGCGCTGATGATCAGAGGTCCGTTTGCCTGCTTTATGGTCTTCTATAGTGCTTAATTTCCAATCATGATAGAACATACCCCCATATAAAATCTGTACTAAAACTGGACTTTAGACTATACTGTGATCAGTAAAACTATCGTGCACGAACTAAAACGGCATTCAATTTTACTGTGCTGAGAGTCACCGAGAATATGAACAGACATCCTTCACAGTCAATACAAAAAAAATAATTTCTTCCGGAGCATACATGGTGCACTCCCAACCATGACTGGGTATATGCATGCATGTAAAGTCACCAAGACAAAAAAAAAAAAAGACCAAAAAAACAGGTATGGAAGACACCCTCTGGCCCTGCTGGGTGGCACTTGGCGCCTGGAGTTCTGTAACCTGTAAACCTGCGGCTTTCGTTGGGAGCCATTGGTGACCCATTATTTATTATAAAATACACTAATCTGTACACCATTGTTTAAGTGCGCACCTGAAGTTCTAAACTTGTAGACCTACCTCCTCCAATGTGAGGATGGAGAGTTAGAACTACAGTAGACCTACTTATGTGACATTCCAAACTCAATAAAGGGACACAACATCAATAACTGCAATATAGTCCATAGGTTGTAAACATTCTTAGGCTACATTTTTTTTAAAAAGACAATCCAATCCACAAAACAGAGAAGCGTCTTGTTCTAAATATTATAAGTCTACTTGAACGATGGACGATTCCTCTCTGGTCCCAATTACAAGTAGGGCCTAGTTGGGGTGGGATTCAAGGAAAGCATTGTTAAACATGTGCCTGTCTGGGCAGTTAAGGTATACATACACCATTACATTGTTTTGCAGATTGTGTAACAAAGATGAAGCAACAGCGGTAAAAAATTTTGCAACAATTGGTGGAAATGTCATATATAATGCTCAAAGTGCCTTAAAAGGCTGCAGTTAGAGCCAAAAAGCCTCTAAAATGTAATCTTCATACACTACACTACTACTACTACTAGGCCTAGCCTACTAATAATTATAATACAAATATTGGGTTGCACTTGATTCATTATCGAAAACAATAAATGTAATGAAAACAAAATTAGAATTATTAAGAAAACTATTTATAACAACATAGTAGAAATACGAATAATAAACTACAACAAAACCCTTGCATTGACGAAATTGAATCTGAACAAATTTGAGAACATATAAACTAAATGGAGTTTTTCAATGGCAGCGTTGTTATTGTTGAGTTACTCGATTTTCTTTAGTCCGGGATAAAATAGTAGTCAGGATCAATCAACGGGGCAGGTTAGGTGGCACCTCAATGACGCGAACTGACCTACTGTGTTTTGAAAGATTGACGCTGCGTCTCAAATCGCATACTACTTCTTTTTACTTTTAGTTCGTAGACCTACTGCAGCAGCCCTTTGCATGCAGAAAGAGAATTGGGCCATACTAAATCCTTTTCTGGCATACAAAATACGATGGTAGTATTGAGACGCAGCCTGGGTTTGCGACATAACGTACTTGGATTACAAAGATGGCTGCCTCCTAAACACAGGTCGTATTATGGAGCACAGCTAAAAACTGGGATTAAAATTCACTTCAGATAGGATGAGAGCACGTTGACAGACGAACATAGCTGCTAGTAGGATTTTAAAGTAATAAAAAATGTATTCGGGCTATATAGCTAGAATTAACCTTTGTAAACATGACATTACCGATAAGGCAGTGATACTAGCATTCGAGCTATAGCTTGAAGCAGCGTCCAGTTAACTGACCTTTTTTTCTTCTAATGAGATAAAAGAAAGTATCGTGTTTGATGTCCTCAATTATACATTCGCTGCTGGTGTAGGAACACCATGTACCCTTCTATTAGTGTAGAGCTATTTTTGTTAATTTTCTAGAGTAACGTAACGTTATGAGTTATATTATAATCAATAGACACTTACGTTTGACAATGAGTGGCATGTGGCCACGACTCTCCACCATTGGTTTGATAAACCGTGGACATAGAAACATTAGTCTGTTTTCTAACACATCACCTTCTGACTGGAATAAAGTGGTCTCTGATGCTGAAAAAATTGTTGGCTATCCAACCTCGTTCATGAGTTTGCGCTGCTTGTTAAGTGATGAGCTCAGTAATGTGGCAATGCACGTGAGGAAGTTGGTGGGGACTAAACACCCACTTCTCAACACTGCAAGGTAATAATACACTTACCAAAATCTATCAAGGCAGGAATGCCATACAGTTTTTTAATTGTTGTAAGCATGATCGGGTGGCGAGAGAGTAGAAAAGTATGTTGGTTTGTCAATAGTAGTTCAGTTTGCCTGTTATCCATAACGTTTCAGAAAAAAAAAACATCCTAATAATGCCTCGTGTCTACAGTAGGTATGTATTCCCAATGAGACAGGGACAGAGGTCACGCCAACTGTATTAGAAGACACCATTTTGGGTTATTCAACTTCTCATATTCCAAAATATCCTTGCACATACGAAGGTCGCCATATGTTTGGCCTCTTCAATTGTTGAATCACAAATAATGCTGCCACTTTTTAACAGAGTTAAGTAGTATTGCATAATTGTTACTTGGACAGGTATTATTACCGGTTTGAAATAGTAAAATATGAAATTAAGTTGAACTGGTGCCAGTGAGAATTGACCAACATTTTATGGTAATAAACCCTCCTATTATTGAAGGTACAGGCTACCTTTCATTTGTGCTCATGTCTGTTAGCCAAATCTATTGGTTTCTTTTCTTTAAGCAGCCCTGGGGGTGACAATGTTAAAAGGTGTAGTGTGTAACAGTATAGTTAATTAACAACCTTTTGCCTGATCTTTTAGTGGTCCATATTTAGTTAGAACTGGTCTCTCAAATCCCTAAAGAGAACACTTTCAGGAGATTTATGCTATATTGGTCAATTGAGCTTTCCTTCAAGCCTAATTGAGTGGGATGGTATTTAGGAAGGATTCCATATAAAGATTGACCGTGGGATCTACATATATAACTGCATTTTATTTGTATTTATTTCATTTTATTCATGATTGTTTAGTTTAATTTATCTAACGTAACAGGGTACTGCTGGAAAAGAGACCTAGTGTTTGTCAGTTACCCTATATAAATAAATAAAATAATGCAATTTTGCCTGAAAATTAAGTGATTCCACAACACTTTTGACATGCAATGCAATTGAACAACAATTCACTCAAATTGTTTTTTTATTTCAAACTTGTGGACCAAAATAGCTTGCGTTCAAGTCTGTTTAAACAATACATTTGATGAAACATAGCACACTCTTTAAAAGCATGCTTGTGCTGTGCTTAAAGGGAAATAGTGAATCGGGTGTTTTATTAATTTGATATTAAATGTATAATTTCAACATTGGTGTCGCTTTCTCAAGGAATCTCTGTTTTAAAACAAATAGCCAATGTCATTAGGGCGTACCCTGATTCTGAAGTCTTTATTAACCTTTATGCTGTTGACCTGTTGGCCTTTAGAATGTCTATCACGATGCACAAGTGAAATTAGGCTACACTACGTAACTCTGATACAATGAAGGTAAAACGTGGAGTAGTAGCAGCAACATTAGGCAATGAGGAGTTTGAAACTCAACCGTGGCACCCCTTGTGGTGATGATGAATGAAAAAGAAGGGACTCAAAGGAAGTAGGAACTTTGGCCCAGGTCTGGTAAAGAGAGACAATGGTTAAACTCAATCCCGCCATGCAGATGAGTGTGTTGGAAACATTAGCCCAAGGGTGTAATAACCTATACACCTAAATTTGATATGACAATCCATTTTGGGGGTTGTAGCATAGGGGCTGGGTGTTTGTGTGTGTAGGGGTGGGGGTGGTGTAGACCTCTGACATTCTTGACTCCTCTCTGTCAGCCTGGGTTGGCTGGTTCGTATTTCCCACTGTGTCTCCGCCTTAGACGCGGAGTGGATAAAAATATCCACAATAGCAGACAGACAGACCCTCGTGGAGTTGCGTTTCGGTTTTCTCTTTCCTTTCATTCTCAAAAACTGCAGCTCAGCTAGCTTTGCCCCAAAGTCTGGAGTTACACACACACACAGAGAGAGAGAGAGAGAGAGAGAGAGAGAGAGAGAGAGAGAGAGAGAGAGAGAGATTGAACTTCCTTAAGGGAAGTCCTTGACGTAGTTTGCCTTTAGTAGAGTATATTTCTATTTACTTTGCGTTTCCCCCTTTTTCTTGGACCTATTCTTGATCAATATTTATTTATTTATATTCATGCACACCGATTATAGCGTAACAGACCATGTGTTTTTAAAGGCAGGCAATCATCATTGCATTGCTTTCAAACTAGGCCCCCGTTGTTTTGTAACAGCTGAATGTTGACATAAATGTTATGAAAGTGTGCAAGTCGGCATCGGGAGGCCAAGTGGATGGAGTTCCTGTTGATCCCCGACAACACATCGAAATGACAGCAGTCCATCTCTCACTGCTCATCTCTCCGACTTGCTCTCTCTATCACTCTTTCTCTATCTCTGTGCACTCATCCTTTGACCGCCCCTTTGCAGGAGGGGGGATATGATTGATTGATATGTCCTGGTGTGGATAGTGACATAAATATGAATCATCTGCCATCCTCGTGCTACATGCGGCTGGAGTATCACCAAAAAGAATGTGGCTTTAGTCATGGTACTTTTTCTAAAGGGGTAGATGCCTGTTGTCTTGTTTCAGTGACTAAGTATTTTACTACTATAGTTTATCTACAACCTTAACCTCAAAACAGCCTCACCGATAACCACCTCAGTCAAATGGGGTTTGAGACATTCAAAGTCAGTATAATAAGTGGATATAGGGATGGATCCTACTTTAAGTCTGCGGAAGAAAAATACTGTGACCAAGTGAGTTGTGTAGTGGTGGCTCAATCTGGATCGATCGGTAGTACGGTTAGAAAGGTGTTGTTTAGTATAGTCAATGAAAGAGTGTCATCTTCATTGTTTATCCAACCTGCGCAACTTGGAAATTAGACTTAAAAGCAACCTGAGCTATTTAATGGGAAGGATTTGGTTTTGGTTTGTGGTGTATGCCATCTTGTCCTTAAGTGGGGGACTTACTGCAATACACTCCTGTCTTTCTCTCATCTTTCGTGTCTGCCTCTTTTTTTGCCCCTGCTTCTGTCTCAGGCATGCACATCTCTCTCTATCTGAGACCACCCCCCGCCCTCCACCCCCTACCCTCCCTCCTCCTCCCTTGTGGTGCAGGGCTGGGTCAGGGGATGGGTAGTGGAGGAGTGGGAGGGGGTTGGGGGCCCGAGCAATGAGCGGAAGCTGGTGCCTTGGCAGGAGCGAAGGGGGCGTAGCCGGTTGTCTACTCGGAGCTTCTAACGAGAGTGTGATTCATGGCACAAGGGGCTCCCTCGGGACGGGATTAGAGGTGCTCCGTCTAACCGCTCTCTGGGGAGGCAAGATATTTAATCTGTTCAGGATACTGCGGCCTGGTCTACAGTACAGCAAGACTGCTATGTCTGACGGAGTGTGTCAGTTTTGATAGAACGATACTCTGTGTAGCTCAACATGCCCACCTTTTCATCTTGTTTGTAAATTCCCCTTTAACATTTTCCAAGAGTCCTTGCCGTTGGCCATAAAGACAACGCCTGGTTCTCAGAGGATACAGGACAGATAGGGGTGTTTAAGCTGTTGTCTGTCAAGCTATTTGTAAATGTCATTTTTTTTATAGATGCAACATCTTTTTCTCTTTTTTCTCTTTAATTGCTGTTAAAAGTCCTTGTTTACCAACAAATGTCATAATATTTGCACATCTGTGCAGGCAGAAGAATTCCGTCTCATGGGGTCCACACTTATAGCCTACTCATTGCTCTTTTTTATTCAGGGGATTTGTCTACGACAGCAAGAACAACCTTCAGATGCGGGGCCTGGTTGTCCTGCTTATGTCCAAAGCAGCCGGACCAAGCCACTCATCCCCTCTCCTCTCCCAGGACATGGTCAGTGGAATCTACCCCAGGTAAATGCTTCTTCAGGAAACAGGAACACTTCACACCAGTTATTCCTGTGGAAGTAAGCTGTGGGTGGAATAATATACACTTGTATACGTTTGGAGACTTCATTTGTATTAATATTTTATTTTTACATGAAAAATGTAGACCTTTGGTGGGGCGTTAAGGATTTTGCTCTGGCACACGTTACCAGCGGAAACACGGCTTCCCTCATATTTATATTATCAGGTTTGATAGGCGCAACATTGTTATATTGTCGTAGGCTGTTAACAAAACAAGTTAAATAGTATCCAAAAGCTAGGAGTGTTTGTTTCAAGAGCTTCATAGTATGACAGTGTGAAGTTCATACCTCAAGGGATCTTACCACATTTGTAAATAAAATCACATTTTAATGAGTCACCCTTTCTTATGGCTGTATTTGACCACAAACACACATGCTCTGTTATGTAATATTTTTGTTAAAACTGAGAATTAGGTGTGAGGATCTATGCTGCCTAGCCAAATGCTTACGGGAAGTGACTTGTGCTTGGCACAGCCACCTTGAACGACTCTTTCACTAGCTGGCACAAATAGCAGTATGGCACATTGAAATGCATTGGTGTCATGTTTCCCCACAGGATTGTACTAGAAGTTATCAAATAAACGAGTATTGCCCAATTCTGTACGTTCATATGTCTCCATTTGATTTTATGTTTCTAAATCAGCAGTTCTATTATGTAGTGCTTGGACTGCCAGTTAGATACATCTCTTACATCTATCCTAACTTATAAGCAATAAGAATGATACTAATAAAAATGTAAGCACACATGTTTTATTGTTTAATATGCTACTCATAGAATCCTGGTCAACCATTTGGGGGAGGTGACGCAAAAACAGATGTGTACTTCACAGACAGGCACACACACACACACACACACACACACACGGACACACACACTGCACACACAATCAAATTCCTGGGCTCATTAGCACCTGCGCTGATGGAGGGAGGATGGAAGGAGAAAGAATGAAGGGAGGGGGTGATTGATACCTCCCGGGGCTGTTCTCCTCCCTCCTGACAGGCAGCATTTGTACAACATCTCCCACTCCACTGCCAACCACTGATGATTCACCAGGGCATTAACGACAGACAGGCAGTAGGTAAAACAGATAGGGAGACTGTTAGAGGAACAGGTAGACGGACAGACAGTGTTGAAAAGATGGGATCTTCAATAAATGATTTGTAGAAATGTGCAGAACCTATTTTTCTATGATTCAGTCCACTGTCCAGTACCGCAGTTCGCGTGCATCACCAACATTCACTTCACCACATATAAATGGCTTGCTGTTACTAGGTGAAATCCCTAATGGGACTTTAGAATCACAACCTCTTGTTTTTGTTAAAGTTGCATATAAAGACCTCTTGTTCCGATTGACAGGTTACCTCAGATTTTTTGGACAGACAAATTATTGCACATGCCCAACACAGGCATTTGCAGATATTTAGAACAGAATGTGATGGTAAGGCAGAATCTGTGGAGGGAGGAAAATGGAACAGAACACTCAGGACAAGGGGCGTGGTAAGGGGTGGAACACCTCAGCAAGATGGCATCAGTTGCTATGCAACCGAGCGCCAAAGCTATTTATATACAGGCCCCCATGTCCCCTTTTTCCTCCCCTTGCTCCACCGCTGCTGATCAGGAGTACTGGATTGAAGGGGTGAAGGCATAGTTTTGTTGTGTGTGTGTGTGTGTGTGTGTGTGTGTGTGAGAGAGGGAGTTGAGTGTGGGGGAAGGGGGCTTCACGCACCATTTCTTAATGTTTGTAAGGTGTCTTTGTAGACCAGTGAATATAAAGAGTCTACTGTCTACATAGGTTGCTGTCCAACAGTGTAGACACTTTAAATATTAACCATATTAGCCAAATAAATTAAAAGGTAAAATGGAATATTATATTGGTTTAGTTTTTAGAGGATTGGTTCTATATCTTCTGCTTGTTGATGTAAATACTCTGTGTCCCAGAGTACATTTATGAGACAAAATGCTGCTGTTTCACCACGAAAGTTGCAGGTGTAAACAGTGAGATAACTTTAACAACATTTTACTAGCCTTGCTTCAAGTAATCACTTGTGCTTAACGTAATAGTTCCAGCTTAC
>CM030175.1:14936250-14985270 GCA_017639675.1 Aplochiton taeniatus
CTTGAAATGTAATTAAATGTTGTTTGCAGTTACAAATTAAGCATATTTCACATGACTTTTCTCGAAAACAATCCTTGGTTAAAATGATTGATATGCATTTTCTGTCATTAAATATTGCTTATTTAATCATCTCATCTCAACAGTTGCGGGCAGAAATCAACTCGGAAAAGGGCGTCAGTTCTGCTGTGGACCTTTGTGGTTACCACGGCAACAAGGCTTTGGAGGCCATTCAGGCCTTCCCTTCTTCAGAGGCGCGCTCCGCCTTGGAAAACATCGCCTCTGCGGTCACCAAATTTTGACTTAACCTCCTCAATTTGATTGTGAAATCTGTAATGCCATGCCCCCTGTGTCCAATGGACATATCACATAAACAGTTTACTTGAACTTCATTAGAGCAAGTTTGTGGCATGCATCAGAGTATTGTTCCCCTGTGTCCTATAAGATCAATGTGCATCAGAAGTACAATGGAAACATAATCAGAAGATGATCATTAAACATGCTTCTCCATATCTACCGTTTGTCTTTTGTCCTACATTTAGATTTGTATTTTCAAGAGTAATTACATTATGGTATTTGCATTGGTTTGTGTGTGTGTGTGTGAACACCAAACATTTCAACCAAGGGGCAGGGGAAAGGTCATGTAGCCTCCCCTGGCCCTGCCACCAGCGTATTGAAGCTCTGCCAGCAGTAATTATTAATGAAGACCTGAGCAAATGGACAGGAAATGCAGTGCTATTGATTGGCTTGCTGCTCTGTGCTGTGAGGTCTGGCGCCAGGCTGGTGGCCTGTGGTTTCCCAGGCATTGTCGACGGGGGACAGCCAAGGTGTGAAACCGTCTGGAAGGGGCAGAAGCAGCACCACCACCACCACCAGAGGCAGTAAACTGTCTGTCACATAAAGTACCATCTGAAAGACAGTTGAGATGCAGGGAGGTACAAAAATGGAGGCAGGGTACAAGAAAGAAGGAAAGATGCAGTAGAAGACCTGTGACGTAGCAGATAGTGAGTGGGTGGAGTATGAGCGGTGGTACAGGCACAAAGTGAAGGAGAAATGCTTGAGGAGGGTATGGGTGAGGTGTTGTTTAAAAAAATGAGTTTCTGTCTTATTTTATAGTTCACTTCCTCTCCTGTTTTGTTTCTGTTGGGTTAGCTTCCTTGATGCAGTAGGTACAGCGTGTGCCAGGGAAAGCCTAGGGCCATTCATTAAATATGTATTATTGCCATAAGCGGACATGGGGAAAGTAACATGGAAAGTTAAAGCTTCAAACGCGGAAGAAAATTAAAATTACTGGGGTCAAAACGTGGTCACCATTACAAAACGTCATATTTTTTTATTCGTTTTGATGGTTTAAAGCTGTCATTGAAAAGAAAAGAAAAGAAAAGATAGAAGTCCAGAAAAGATAAATAAGCTAGGTTTCTACTGAAGGCCCAAAAAGCTAAGAATTGCTTGATACATTTTCTGGTTATTCTATTTCAACAAAGACAAAGTTATGATGACATCCTTGTTGTCTATAGACATTTTTCATACCTCAAACATCAAATATTTGGCCATACCACAGGTCAACCTGGCTGAAATTAGGCAATTAAAACATACCTGGAGCCTCAAGCAGCAATTGAGATTCATGTCAATTTCACGTTAATTATGTCATCCAACGGCTAAGATTAGTTGGATGTCTGGGTTAGGCACATACTAGGAAGGGAGAAACCAAGTCATTACAACAGTGTCATCTCAATCCACCTTTGTTTTGATTCACTGAGATGATTTTTGTGGTTTGCTATTTTCCATGTCTCGAGTGCTAGGTTGGCAGGGCTGAGTTTACATAAATAATATGGAATGGACCAGCACAAACCTCAGCCACCCCCAACCATGCCTGTGGTGTAATTACAGATGCCTGAAGCTTAGTTGACAGAAAGTTAGCACACTGGATGTATTACACTTTCCCCACACTCCCATGGATTCTCAGGATGGGGGCTCATTTAGTTTGATGCTCATCATAACCTAGGGAACAATGACTTGTTTCAATTGCTTACACTCTTGTTAGTATTCATTCATTGACTTGATCTCCAGCACAGAATTATCCAAAACGATAAGCCTCATTTCATTTCAAACGTAAGGTGTTAAAACTTATTTTCATTTGACAGCTGGCCAATCACACACATCACTGTCATTATACCAGAGATTGAAATCTTTAATAGTCAAATTCTACATGGGAAGAAAATTTACAAATACTGGCCAGAATGTCTTGTTAAAAATGACCTCTCAGTAAACACCTGTTAATATCATCATATAGCTGCCTGTAATAGATGAGATCGTTTGCTACCACTGGCACAATATGCTGGTTTCCTCTCCAGCAAGACGAACATATTGCACAAAAATGACACTTTAACGAGCTCTTCGCAGTGCTAAATGTTGAATCCCAGCCCTTTGCCGTAAGCGTTTGCTCGAATGACCCCAGACTCCGCTTTCTCTGCACCGGCCTTATGCCTCGTTGGGTGATGGATCCGACTGCCATCGAGACAGCTCATTACCCAAATAATGAGCACCGCAACAGCTGCACGCTGTCTTGTTATATCATCCCCATATTGACATCTTAGTGGTTAGTGACAGAACATTGAGTACTGCTGTGTGCATAATAGTTTAGTACGCAATGATCGATATAGATAACTGCAAGTAAAGATATTTTGTCACAGTAGTAATACATGACACCTCTCAATGTGAGGACGATAATCCATAATATTCTGGATACTATTGCCACAATACTTCAGATTTTCTATTCCCACAACATCCCATTATCACGCATTTACATCTTGTAAATAAAACTAAACAAAAAAAATTATAATAATTTGATATCTGATAGTATGTTGGTACTGAAGGATTTTTTTGGTCTGTATTAGTTCAACCAGTAGAGGGAGTCATTGCTGCCTCTCAAGTCTTTTACTTGCCAAATGCAAAAAAGTCTAAGTGCCAACTAAAGGGCATAATCTATTGTATATATATTGTATATATATATATATATATATATATATATATATATATATGGGCCATATATCGTGCGATACTATCACGCAAGATACTGTTCAAGCAATATTCTTGAACTGTCTAACGTATCTGAATCTGGGAGACCCTTATCTAGTGAAGTGATGCAGTGATACCTAAAGTTTTCTGATACAGCCCATTTGGACGGCAATGTAAAATGTGCTCCATCTCCATATTTCTGGGCTACTGCACTCTCTTATACTATTAAATGCAATTCAACATAATCTATGTCTCTTTACAACCATTCTACCTATATATTATGGGTCATAACTATATTGCAGTAAGCAAATAACCGCTTTCAAGCAAGCAGAAAAGTGTATTCTGTCTAGTTAGTCGCGGTGCCATTGCAGTTTTATTAAGGTTTAGAAAGTTATCAGCCATCTCCCCTGCATCACCCACAGTAGTGCATTCAACAAGAACCTGAATAGCATTTTGACATTTTCTACATATTGCCATAAGGACATTATTTGCATCTCTCTAAATCAATTTAAAAACCTACCCAGAACTTCTACATTGCAGTATTTGGTCCGTTTTGCACAGCACAGCACAGCTGTGCGGAAGTGACACAGGAGGGTCGAGCAACGTCACGTCACGCGAGAGGGCACAGGGAAGAAAAAGCAATACGAACTACTGTCATCTGTGCACAAACCCCTATAATAATATCTGCAGAAATATGTCTACCACATGCACAATTAAGTTAGAGGACTGCATGAAATCGTAAAGGTAAGCCCAAACTACTGAATCCCTGTCCTAGAATATGATTTTCCAAGTCTGCGTGGGGAGGGAGGGGAGTTCGTCCACGCAAACAACCGTCGCGTCATTAGCTTGCTAAGGCTTAAAAACACGCAGTTATTTTATTACGCTGTCCATCATGTAGTATGCGTTTATCTACATTTGGCGTATTGTTATATGATTTTGAATTATTGTGAAAGTTTCAAAACTAGGCTACCACGTTGTAACAGCTGTTTTGTTTCATGTTTTGGTTCGTGGGGTCTGAGCGGAAGAATGAGGAAGTGGATGGGACAGGAGTAGGGCAGTTGTGTCACAGCCCAAGTCAGCAGGGATAAGTTATAGCAGCTTCCTGCGTTACCAACAATGATGACCAAAAGATAGGCTTTTTTTTTGTTGAAACTATGAAAACTAAAAACCAGCGTCAGGCAGTGCTATCCCAAGCTAATTTGTTTAGAGCATGTGATAGGCACAACGTTTTTAAATTGTAACTGGAATGGATTATTCTTGTCGGCGTTGTGAAAGAAAGTGTTGGAAGAACACATTACGAATTAGCATTTCTAATATTTCTCTTAATTTCCAGGATATGAATTCCTCTGAATATAATGGGGAAATGCCAGATGAAGCTATGCTTGAAAGAGGCAAGTCATGCAAATCAGTAATCACTACACACACACACACACACACACACACACACACACACACACACATACACACAAACACAATAGGATTGTGCGCTCTTTTGTTTGATATGAAGAATTCCCAAAGCCCATACAGCTTTTTGCAACATTGTAGATTGGTATAGAAGGACAACAATATACTTAAATAGTCCAAACGTTTTACCTATATATGCCACTTACTGAAAAAGACACAATTTCTTTGAAAATGTCCACATGCTAATGGTTAGAAAATTGTTTGTAGAGTTTGTCTGATAAGGGCTTTCTTTTGTACAGAAGGAATACTCATTCAAGACATCAAGGACGAGTTAGAGGACTTTGCTGTTTCCGAGACAAGTGAGAAAGATGAACGACCCATTGAGGCTGGCAAACGAGCAGCTTCAGAAATGGACAAAACTGAAACTGAACAATTTAGCAAGAAAGTCAGAGTTTCAAACACGGTGATTATTACTTATATTCTGAGACCTGATAAAATATTCCTAATATTACTAAAATGGTTATACCTCTTGTAGTTGTTTTGCAGTTAAAATGTTATGTATTTTATGTCAAGGTTCATTTTTGTCTCTACAGGCCGGGAAGCCTTTACTAGAGGAAAGGCCTTGTCTGATTATGCCTGGAGAGAAAAAAGACTGTGTCAAGGAGAGGAGCAGAGCTTCATACAGGAAGCCTCTCTTCAGCATCTCTCACAGGATCACAGAGAAGAGGGTCACACCAAACCTAGACCAGCAAACCAATCCGGAGGAAGGACGGCTTAGTTTCAATTGCCTCCTTTCCCCTAAACCGGTCAATGCAGGAGAGCAGAGCCGATTCGAGCCCGTCTTTTCCACAGGAGCCACAGGCCAAGCTTCTTTGACAGACTCAAACCTTTACCCACTGATAGAAAAGATGTTTTTCATCCTCAACACACTAAATTCCAGCATGACCCAGCTGCACAGCAAGGTGGACCTTTTATCCCTGGAGGTCACTCGAATAAAGAAACAGATCAAACCTTCAGAGATGGTGACAGAGTTTCATCCTCCACCAGAATATCTGCTGACAAGTGAAGAACTGAGTCAGCTAATGGAGCAGACATCAAATGCTGGGGACCTAGGATGCAGGCTAATGGTTCAGCTATTCCCAGAGCTGTTTAAAGCAAAGGACTGTAGCCAAGGCTGCATTGCTAGTAAGAGAACACTTGACTCTCTACATATACAGCTTATACGCAACTATGTAGAGGTCTGTTTCCCTATGGTTAAGAACAACAACATTTGGCAGGAGGAATGCCTTCTACATATAAACAACTTCTTTAATCGCTTCTGGGCTCAAAAGGATATGGAGAGTAGCCAGACTCACAGCAAACAAGGAATCCCAGGTGTGGGTGTTAAGGCTGAGCAGAACCAGACCTGCCGGTTCATTAATGAAGATGGGCAGGAAGAGCTTCTCTGCATAGACTCCAATGGCCACCAAAACAATCAGCCCGATTCTGACCTTGTATTTGACCCTCAGCTCACAGAGGACCTTGATGAGTTCTCCTCCCCAGAAGACTTTGCTATTTTTCTTGTAAACCGACTCTTCCCGGAAGTTTTTGAAGAGGGTAAAATGCCAGAGTGTCCAAATGGCTATAGCAGTGTGGGCCAGATGATACTTGAATCTCATAGGATAGAGGTTATTCGCAAGTACATGGAGGCTAATTTTCCTGACGTCACAGAGGAAAGATGGCTCCAGGTTTGTGTCCAACGCATTGAAGATGCGCTTGAGGTTTCTCACAGTAATGGCAACAGTAGTGATCGTGACATTAATGATGAAAGCTTTGACTGTAGTAGTCTTCCTGAAGATGTGTCTATTGTGAAGATCAGTGACTTGTCTGATTATGAAAGGACCAGCCGCAGGCCCAAAAAGTCTCTTCTCTCCCCTGTGGATTTTGACAATCTTGATATCCCTGTGCCAGACTTCAGCGTCCCTCAGGAGTACCTGCTGTCTACTGAACAGCTAAAGAAAAACTATAACTGTAGTTTGTCAATAGGGAACTTTGCCTCTCGCCTTTTGGTACTGATGTTCCCTGAGCTTTTCACCTACGAGAATGAACGGAAGAATTACAATTGCAGTGGTTCCCTTGGGAAGAAACAGCTTGATCCTATCCGGGTCGACTTAATACGCCACTATGTTCAGTTATTATATCCTAGAGCAAAAAATGACAGGGTGTGGACTTTGGAATTTGTGGGGAAACTGGACGAGCGTTGCAGACGTCGTGATACTGAACAGAGGAGATCGTACCAGCAGCAACGAAAAGTCTACGCTCCAGAGTCCGAACTAGAACCTGTGGACTTTGTGAGGTCATACCAAGTGACTCAACTTAACCCAGACAACATGAGGGAGGACTGTGATGCTCCCTCTCTTCCGCCTGAGAAAAGTAGCAAGGACTTCTGCAAGATTCCTTTAGAAGACCTGACTGTATCAATACCAGACTTTCCTGTGCCTTCAGTCTACTTGCTCTCAGACACGGAAGTACGAGAAATAGTCCAGCAGAGTCTGTCTGTTGGAAACTTTGCTGCCCGACTCCTGGTGCGACTGTTCCCTGAGCTCTTTACACAGGAGAACTTGCGGCTTCAGTATAACCATTCTGGTGCCTGCAACAAGAAACAACTAGATCCAGTACGCCTTAGGCTTATCCGTCACTATGTAGAAGCAGTTTATCCTGTGGAAAAGATGGAGGAGGTTTGGCACTATGAATGTGTGCCAAGTATTGATGAAAGGTGCCGACGTCCGAACCGAAAGAAGTGTGACATACTTAAGAAGGCCAAGAGATCAAGTACTGTGTCTTAGTCACAATGCTGTGATGGTTAGAAGATATTTTTCATGATACTATTTGCACAAAAACATAAGCTGAATTGTTTAGTGGAACTTTTACACACTGTCCTATGTAGGATAAGGCCACGCTATTTTGGCTTTCAATAAGTTGCCTACTTTTAGTCTAGTCTAATCTTTTAATTTGAGTAAAGTCAACCCTATGTTATAAGCCAAAACATAACTGTCATAGCTTATCTACCTTTCTCTATTGATAACAGTTGTAGCCTTAAAAACAATAATAATGTTAGTTAATAACATATGTCTGCCATTAGTCAGAAAGGAAATTAAATACTGCTATGAAATTAAATCACAGATTTCTAATGGAAATGTAGCATTGTGCCACCACTGTTTTTAATTACATGTTTATGTTATATCTTCTTATAGAAGTTTATATTATACTACAATTTAACCATGGCAATTGATCATGTTAACCTATTTGTAATAAAAAGAAGGGCTGTTGAGCCTTTTTACACGGTGCCACTGGTTTTAAATGATCTTTGCATCACCAACATTGTCACTAATCAGTCCGACTTTACAAAGTATTTGCATTCATTTTGAAATGCAAAGAGAATGGCATGAAGTTTTATTTGGGAAACTTTCAAGGTGTCTTCAGAAAGCCCACTATAAACGGTATTCTAGCATTAGGTGAAGGCAAATAGAAAAGTATTTATAATTCTGATAATCGGTATATCCTCATCTCAATATTGTCCTATACATTTTTTTAGGAACACTCAGTTAAAAAAAGCTATATTGTGGGAGCTAACCTTAACACAAACTAACCAACAATATTTATAGTACCACAGATGTTCACACAATGTTGAACATTCCAAGTTGAGTCTTTAAGAAATGGCTATCAGACTTTCTGCCTTTCCAATAACATAAAATATACTACAACACCCAATTGCTTTCAGGATGAGCAACTGGTGCTGTGTATTAACAAAACGTGAAGTATTTTTACTTTAAAAAGATACGAACGGTATGTGAACCACTCTTGCTTTATTAGCATTGCAATCAGACAAAACTGTTCTAAAATTCAGATTTATATAAGTAAGTCAGTTCCTCAGTAGTAGTTGTTATTGCATGTACTTTTGATTACAATTTGGAACAGAAAAGGTGAAGTGCCTGTTGGTTGGGGTAGTCTCAGGGTCCAGTTGAGTGAAAACAGAGTGGTACAGTATCTTCTTTACATTATTCCAATGAAAAACTACTTTCAAACCTTAGACGTATGTTTTCAACAAAATCACATTTTCTCCTCACTTTTAAAATCCTCCACTTTCCTCTTATAAGAAAACCTAAATAATGTACATATTCATTCAGACCACAACAGCATTGTTACAGTGAATAAGTGTTAATACATATTTATTACAGTTATATGAAACCCTGGATCACAAGTGGTTCATTTCAATGTGCTTTACTTCACATCCACTCTGTCAGTTTTTCTACAGAAAAGTCATGGCTTGAAGGCTTCCTCCTTGGAGAGTTCTACATTTTTCCAACGCCTGAGAGATACTTTGTACTTGTCTCCATCATTGGATTCACCCAGTATCTTCCTTAGGATTACCCTCATCAAAATGACAGTGTTTGTCTCTCGGTTCTCTGACAGTACTATGTCCAAGGTGTCTCCAACTGTCACCTGTATGAAAAGCGAATATACAAGCGGAAATACAGTATTATCTACATGAATTGGAGTCAAGGCGGCAACACATCAGTAAAGCTTTTATTATTGTGATAATGTTGAAGTGGGTCAAATTAACACTTGATAGTAAATGAGAACTCACCGATTTACTTTTCTTGATGAGTTTCTGTCCATTGAGTCTAAGCTTGTTGCTATAGAATGCATCTTCAATCTTGCTGTAATAAGGGAAAACCTACTATTAATGCTATCATGTCTTACAAGAGACAATTTAAAATGGAAAATATAATTGATTTCTATGCAGCCAGATAGTACACTCACTTGCGTGCTATGTCAAGGCCAGCTTTCATTATGACATCAAAACGGAAAGACTGCACATATTTCTCAAGGTCTTTAAAGTCTTTGGGTACATTGAAGTCATCTTTATCCTCATCTTCATAGTCGCTCTCTTCAGAGTCCTCCTCTTCGTCTTCTTGTACTTGCTTTGATTGCTTAGAACCTTGTTTTTTCTTGCTGCTGTTGAACCTCAGCTGATGGACAGACAAAGTATTGACCATTTCTCCCCTGTACATGGGCTTAGTTCCCAGTTTGAGGAAAGCAGAGGAGCCCCAGACTTGACGAGTGTGTATTGTTCGGGGGCACCATTCTGTCCAGTTCAGTCCATGGCCTGTAGTCAACAGCTGTCGAGGGTTAAGCTTCCCCAACTGTCTTAGAGTCAGGGCCTGTATCAATAAAGTCTGCATCTTGGTGTTATACCCTGGAGACTGGAAACAGACATGGCAGTCACATACAATAAAATCAGGTGGTTGTAGTTGAATCTGTAGGCAAGTCAAGATTTTGGTAAGTACTTTCTTTTCATAGATGTGCTCATTGTTATTTACAGCTCAAAAGTAACGTGACGTGACGTGACGTGACGAAAACATGATGCACTACCACCATGTTTAACCACTTCAGGTTTTAATGTTAATTTAATCTACCCACATTTCCATGTTCCACTTTGATGATAGAAAGTAATTTCCGTAAACGAATGACAAACGTACTCCATTTGGGTTTTCACTTAATTTTCCAACGCAGAGTTGACACTATTCAATAGCTTGATAAATGTAAATGGCGGTGATTGCTCAGTAAGGTTAATTTGGAGGACGGTGTCTTTACAATCCTCACAATTCCTTGGATCTTGACTCATACATTAAATGTGGCAATATTCAAATCTGGAATTAAGTAATATATAGCTATACTATATGTTTTGAGATAAGACATCGTTTTACAATTGAACTGGTGGGGAATAGCCTAGGTAAAATATTAGCATAACACTCACGCATGAGTACAACATAACTGAAGACGTCCTGCACAGTTCATGTAATCACCATATAAATCTGATTCGATCTTTTTTTGTTAACTAATCAAACTTTGGTAAAGGGCTGTGTTTAATATTTGCCCAGCAAAGATTACCTTTCTTTCCTAGCATATTACAACTTTACTTTGACCCTAATGCTGCTGCGTTGCCTCTTCTTCGTGGTTGGAACTTGGATCCTAGAACTTGTAGAAGTACAACAAGAAGAAGTCTGCCCCTAGCGGGCTATATTTTTTTACTTATTTGAATCTATTATCAGTTGGCAACCAACTTTTGGTGCATTACCGCCACCTACGGAACTGGAGTGTGGATCAGAAAAGTGGTGCTAAAATAAACCATCCTAACTCAACAGAAACCTATGCTGTACATGTCATCATGGATTATATAAGCATCGCCTCTAACCTTAGCCGACTAGCACATTATTCAGCATTAGCATTCGTCAATTTTTTTGTGTGTTTAGTTTAACTTACCCATTTAGGCTACTTCGAAACCCTTGTTAACAACTTTATACATGTTTTAAATTATTTGCAACATTTCATGCTTATTTAAAATAAATGATCTAATTCTTAATGCTAATATTTGGCTTTATGATATAACTCCAGGAACATCTGCAAATTCAGCATATTCACCAGTATCCCTTGGCAGGCAATGGTAGATAAGGCTACAGCACGTCAAAGATTCTCTGCATAAACACATGCAGTATAACGTTCAGGGAAAATTGATACACACTTTCCTAAATACCGAAGGTTTAGATGAAGCACCAAAGCTAACCATTTTTTCATGCATGCAAGAATAGGTTCAGACATTGACTCATTGATTTAGTATCTGTAATTTTAAGTAGCAGTAAACAGGATTACAAAAAAACTATTGTCTCTATTTATTTTCGGAACCTTCTGTGTGCACAGTAGTAGACTACACATGTACTATTTCCATAAATATAATGGAAACTGAAAAAATGTACATCAAAAGTGTTTTATGGCATCCTTAGAAGATAAACATTGACAACATTCGATTTTAGATTTTTTGAATTGCATTTGGAATAAACAATGTATTGTGTTGGCAAAATAAAAAGGAAAACTAATTGGAAACATGAATGCTTAACCCGATCAAATGGAGAAATTATGAAAGTATAAGAAGTAATGATTTTTCTAAAGCACATCAGTTGAGTAGTTTTATCCTTGGCAGTTACGTCATATATTAATAGGGAGGGAATGTGTCACCTCAAACCCCAACTTTACCACAGACTAGGTTTAACCTAAATCTAAATAGTCTTATACATGCATTAATATACATTTGGCTAAATTGACAATACATAAAACAATACAAAAGTAAGATTAACTCTGAAGAATAATATTGTAAATCTCTAGCTAAGCACACTAAACAAACCTGCCCTGTAGTGTGATAACATGCTGTTATTATTTTAAAAAATTATATAAAACAAATTATAAACCGTTTCTGATAATAGAATTCTGCCACTAGATGGTGACACCAGCCCTTTATCTACCTATTTTCACAGTTTAAGGTATAAAGTAATAATGTTTTTGCATTAATATTATACATTTAATATTTTTTTTTATAACATGACCACATTTACGTTTAAAACAGGATACTTAGTGTTTCTGCCAAACGTTCAGCTCATGAGAAACTGAGCTGTACATTGCTACTATTAAGTTACATCCAGTAACATTCAGCAGGGTTAAAATTCATAATGTCTAGTATTAATTCAAGTGCATATAAAGATTAACTGGTATTCACAACATTTAGTAACATGTGTAATAACATTACTTTTAACAATGTTTTTGCAAAACATCCAACCTTCTGAAAATGTGTTTGATATTACCTGTGAACTGTAGATTGCTTTTATAATGTCAACATTAAAACAAAATGTTATTTTTGGGAGATTGCGGCATGTGTACATCTAGACATAACTGTATGGTGTGTGTAACTCACTGTTAGCTTTCCTAATATACTGTATGTAACTCTCTCATACAACATACTTTGTTGGTACGTGAGATCTGAGATAGACACTAACACATGTACTAGGTAGAAATGGTTTCATGTAGCTGAAACTGCCATTTACAAAACCGGATTACATGTATTGTCAAAGTTGGGTACTACATTTTAAGACTGTGTACTACATTGTAGACTATATGATGTATGATTATATTAATTATAGTGTCTTATTTTAGTGATGCAGGCATTCAAAATTGGTGTGCACAAGCGAATCTTATTGTGTTGAAGTACACTGTTTTAAAACTGTGAAGTAGGGCGTGATGTCTCGATTTTATGTGTTTATTTGTTTGTTATTGGTTTTTTTTATGTATTTACTATTCATTTATTATTTTTGTTGAATTGTTTTGTTATTATCTGTTTTTACACATGTATATATGGGCTGAAATAAATAATTTCAATCATTCAATCAATTTTGAAATGGAACACTATTGTCGTCCCCCAGACAAGTGTCCTGTTGCAGTTTTCTAAGATGTTTTGGTAAAACTATGTATTTACGAATAACATTCATTTGATATCAAATGTGTTGTAGTGGTGTAAAAATGCAAATATATTTTTCAGATTGATTTTGATGAATAAAAAAAAAAGAAAACAGTTGGAAGATATTGAAAATTGGCAGCTATTGCTCTCACCCTATTGCAACAAGTCTGAGCTTTGACTTCGAGTAAATAGTTAAAATTACTCATTAGGGTTACTAAAATAAATTGTTTGGTATTTGCAATACTTTTTTTTAAAACTGAAACATTCCTAAACATGCTGACATTACCCAGCAAATAATCTCACAGACCTTCAGTATATACAATGTTGAAATACAGTGTATAAAGTTCATGTGTTCACAAGCATTTGAAACTTATTCCTGAAGTATTTTGATTAATATTTCATTGCTATTTTGACTGACACATTAATCAAAAGACACGATATGAGATAACAAAAGGTTAAGTGTAGTTCTCTAAAGGACAAGTTGCTTTATGGATTCAAACTACAGTGTTACATTCATACTCTCCACTCTGAAGCAGTGCACTGATATTGCTTTCTGACTGTTGAACTTGGTGTTGTTCTTACAGTCAGGACCATAGATTCCCAACAGTCTCACACAGGACATTTCACACTGTACATTTAATGTCTAACAGTGGGTCAATGCTGTTGAGATGCATACATAATATTTTAATAGATGCATGGTCACAGGGAGGTTTCGACACAGGAGCCGTTTCTGTGGAATGACCTGTGGTTGTGGCAATTCTCACTGCAGTGAACAATCAACACAGGAAAGCAGAGAGCGTCTTGGTAGTCTGGGGGATCCTCCTCGTCCGGTATTGGCCGCTCTGACAAGCATCGGGTGTTTTCGCTAGGGCTCTCGTGGTCATCCAGACTGACGCTGCCGCTCCTCCACAAGCAACTGCGCTGTGAGCCGTAGCGGCGCGCCAGGGAAAACCGACTTGAACTGAAAGGCATGCGCGAGCTGCCGCCTGTGCATATGCTGAGGGCGCTGCGCGAGAACACAGAGGAGCAGCTCATGGCCCGGTGGCAGTGCTCACAGTTCTGACGAAAGCCGCTAGGGCCAGTTGGGACTTGTGCAAGGTCCATGAGCCCAGCCTCTGAATAACTTGGCACCAGCTGCTGGTTGGATCGAATGTGCCACTCCAACTCTGTGCTGTCAATGGTGTTGACGCGTGGAATACGGCGGCCATGCGGTCGATCTTCACAGGGGGTCAAGGGGAGGTAATCTGGCCCAAAGAGCTTCTCCACGCGATAGTGAACATAGGCGGTGCGATACTCTGTAAATACTCGCAGAGGCCAGGAGAATGTCAGGAAGGAAGCCAGCCAGAACACATAATGAGACAGGTACCAAGGGTGGTGGTCAGGATCCGCCAAAACCATCACATACTCTTTCAGGTCAATGTTTTTCAGGTGCATACCCTCTCGTGCTTCCATGTAATCATCTAAGCCCTCGTTGTCTGTGAAGAACCTGGCTCTTTGGGTGAGGTAGGAGTTTTCAGACTCTACGTTGGCAAAACTAAAGCACTTGGTAAACCTCAGCTTTGTGATTGCTGACTTCTCAAGGCCAAGCAATTGTTTTGAAACATCCTTGACCCCACAGTGGGTGTAGTCAAATTCCGCCTCGGCCACGTGGGTGTTGACCCGTTCATGGTACACCTGGGTACTGGTATAAGCATCCCCGTTGCGATAGCGTGTGACCTGCCGAGTGCGGCGAACATAGTGGTAGCTGATGGCCTTCCACCAGATACATGGCTTGGCTTGCTGCATCCTCTGGATGCGTTCATAGATGCCCTCCACATCCACTTTATGCTGCAGCTCGTTCTTCACGTGACAGTGCCAGCACTCCACCAAGTAAACCAGGTAGAGCATACCTAGTAGGGCCAGAGGGATGTAAATGTAGCCATTGGAGCAGGGGCTGTCATGGTACATCATGGACTTCCCTTTGAAGGCACTGTCGAAGGTGAGCCGGGTCACCTTGGTGATGTGACACCACACCATGGCTCCCATGCAGCCATACATGAGGACGGACAATAGAAGGCATTTCCAAAAGCTTTCTCGGCATAGCGACTTGCTCAAAGATTGCTTCAAAGGCTTCTGCTGTGGAATGACAGTAAGAACATGTAGAATTGAGGAAATGTCAGTTGTCAAAACCATTCAGACATTTTTTTTTATTATTCATGGAACCTATCTTACTTTCAACCTATAACTAAATAAAACATAGTTGTTATAGCACTGAACACTTCTTTCAAATAGTGTAGATGTGAGTCTTAATGGTCTGCTATCCATTCAGCCATATTGGTGTGGTTGATTTAAAAAGAAAAGCCTTGCTGCCAAGATCAAGGAAGCTCCACATATGCTCCAAATCATGCTGTCAGAGGAAATAATTTGTATAATTTGTAGATTTGAGTATAATGAGGGGACTAACATCCTAGATTCAGAAATTGAACAAACCTATGCAGGCATAGGCCCTGGTGGCATAGTAGCCTAGAAGCACAGAGCAAACAATAGCCCACGAAGGCAGCAAGACTATACGAAGGCTTTCCAAGCACACTTTGGTCAGTTTGTTTCCATAGCTTATTGTAACCTAAAATATGGTATGTAACACAAAACTACCGTTTAAATACTTTATCATTCTCCCAAGCAGTAAGACATAATTTAAAAAAGCACGAGGTAGGTTAACAGGTTGAAATTCTAAGTAGCCCTTTTTCTCAACTGATGGTTGAAAAACACAAAACCATGCCAAGCCTCTTTTTGGGACCTATGTTGAAGTCAACATGACATGAAACACAATAGCCTAATAGAGAGAGAGGCCAAAAGGCAAAGGCTGATAAGATAATAGGAATAGGAGCGTTAATGTAATACCTCTTCTCTCGTGTCTTCATCGATAATGGTGCTTGCACTGCTCTCACTCGCTGTCGCAGCCGATGCTGGAGGGGACATTGTGGTAGCCTATCAATGATGATAGGACATGGAATATCCTGCAATAGGGTTGCTGCTAAAGTGTCACTCAGGTAAGATGATTTATTTATCGCCCTTGCCTTATGGCTAGGCTTCCAACACGTTGTTATTACGGACCTCCGTCGAGGGAGCCACATATGCTCTCCGACAATAGCCATAAACCTTATGCTTCAATAAAACAAAAAATAGAAAAACAGTTCACAATATACCATCTGCCACAATAGAGGGATACATTTTCTGTTCTGCCAGTCCACAAAGACTTAAATTGCATACTGATCACTGCGTATTTCACCGAACATAATGAGCGTGCCTCGCCTCTTCGTTTAACCGGTGTCTCCTGATTGAGCAGGCTCACCTCTTTGTAGAGGAGCTAGATCTCAACGGTCTTCTAAAATATGTTAATACGAACCTACTATCAACGTTTTAGGTCCATAAAAAATGACATTTAAAAATGTGAAACATTGGCATTCCTTAATATGGTGTTAGGAAAGGGTTTCGCCAACAGCTCGCTGGAAACCTTGACAAAGGGATGGTGTAGCTCTCCGAGGTCCTAAACATTCTGCAGTAGTGGTGCTTAAGGTAAAACTCAACGTCATAGGCCCACAGCCTCATGAAATGCAGATTGGAATTGCTGATAAACAGATGTCACTGTGCTTTAGCAGAATCAACGGATATGGGCATGGCTCCAAGCATTTAAAAAACACGAAAAAACGCTAAGAAAACCAGTCAATGAACACAAGTTAATGACAAAACAAGCTGAAAGACTGTCCAATTAAAAGATTCACTAAGTCGTCATAGTGTTTGCAGATTTCATCAAATGTTAAACCAGTTTGCAAGAATGTAAGATATATGAACACGTGAAGAAGGATTGCAATACATTTTATTTGTGAGATTACAGTGCAACAATATTTATTCATACATAAAGCTTGCCAATGAACATGTTGTGAAAATCTAGAAAACGTTTAACGATCATCGTTTTGTTTAGCTACCAGCAGTCCCCACTTGTGTAATATTAGATAATCATAATGTAGCCTTATATTAGTTCATTTTTAAACTTCATAAGCAAAATAAAGTTGTAAATTAGCAGTTGCCTAAAGTATTTTGTTATACAACAAGCAATTTTATTGTGATGAAACCATGCATGGCCAACATGTTCAATGAATCATGGTAATTAAAGAAAGTGTATCGGCTAGTGATAAATATATACTTTCAGAAAAGCTATCATGTATTTAGATCAGGCTAGATTTACAATCATCTTCACAGCTAAAGATTATAGCATTTGATTTTTGAAGCACTTTAATAACAATTCTTAAATAAGTCATTATATTGAAGCATTAAAAAAACATCAAACCATAGAAAAAAATACAAAAGTCCAACTTATCTACATCTTCAAAACCTGTAAAAAACGTTGTCAACCAAATTTGCAGATTACAAAAAGATGTACAAAATAAATACATTTCATATTTTATACCACTGCAGATGACATTAATAAAGAGTACAGCAAATTAGGTTTTCGACCAGCCAAGAAGACACACTTGACTGGAGATAGGGTTTCCTGCTGCTAACCAAATCTTGTAAATTCGCCAATATTCAGCACGATTCATTTTCAGTTCTGAATATCCTTCTCCCATGGCCTATTTTTCTGGAAGGATTTTTTGCCACCCCGGAAATTGCCCTTAAATAATCAAGGAGAAAAATACTTATTCTACAACTGATTGCATACAATACAAGGATTATCAATATAATGCATTAAGATCCATGCAAGATGAGCAAGGTGCGGATGAATACCAACTATGTTAAACTAGAGAAAAATTAAAATTTTCATCGATTTATCTTGACTTACAAAATGAGTTACTTACTGCATACACATTGGAGAGGTTGTTGAAAAGCACTTGACCTGCGCTTACTTTGTTTTTCACTCCACGCACAGTCCCATTTTTGCTGCAGATGTTGATTCGTTTGTTGCTGAAAAGCAGCTCTCTCTTGGCACTGGCATACATGAGCAGGTCGTCCGGTTCACTACCATTTTCATCCTGCACAGGCACCGCAAGACCACTCAGGTGCCAATTTGCCTGGCTGGTTTGAGCTAATCTTTCCTGTTCCACCTCTGAGTTACTGGTGCAATCTGATTCCACAGAGTCTGACATAGAACCAGCCAATGCTTCATTCTTGAACACTTCTGAGAGGATACGACCACTATTCGCAGAGGCCACCCTAAATCTAACTGTTCTTCCAGCCTTTTCGTTATCCTGTTTAAAGGATGCGCCCTCCATAGAATCAAAGTTAATGAGCATCACATGTTTTACACACTCTTTGCCAGAGCAATGTGTATTATTTTAAGCACTAGGGCATACTATTTATGCCACAATCAAACATTATCCACATTGACACGTCGAAACTGAGCTTAAAATGCCGGAGAGCACGAAAAACAGACTCCAAAATGGTTAATAATGAATGAGGTACTGCCATGGTAACTGCATAAACAGGCAAACAGTAAATTGATATCACCATGCTCAATAATTGATCAAGGTCACATTGGTAACAGCTTCAATATAGACTAGCCCTACATGAACCTCTTGTCTAGTTCGGTCATGGTGAGAGAGTTACAAGATATTCCACACTTGCTAAAAGAGACAGTGGACCCGACTGACCTTATGAACTTTATCAGAAGGGGTCTATGACGTTACCATTGAGATAAGTCCTGACTTTGCACGGGGTGGTGAGAGAATGGTAATATTAATATATTACATACCTAATATATCATAATATACAGAATGGGAAATGATCAAATATCTAAAGAGATCGCAATCTGATGGATCAAATAGGCCAGATACTTTTTGTGGACCACTTGAAAAGGAGAATGATCCAATCTCAACACTAGGAAAGTTCCATTGTATTATAATAATTGTTCTGTATTTAAGTTTTGTCAAACTTGAGCAAATTGTGTCTAAATCATTGGCAGTGTTAAACATCGTAGTCAGCTGTACTCACAGTTATTCACCTTCACCTAAGCCTCAGGCATGTGGACCTTAACATAACGTCTCTGTTTCATATCTCATTGTACATACAGTACTTTTGGAAATTGTAGACCGGCAGTATGTGAACTGTAGTCTAAGGCCAACTACAGTACACATCATGCCCAGACTATAATTTCCCAAAAAGAAAAGTACTGTACAGTGAGATATGAAACAGAGAAGTTATGTTAAGGTGCATTTTGCTAAACAACGACAACAACAACATTTTCTTTAAGCTGGTTTTGTCATCAAGATGATTTATGAAAAATTCAGTGTACCTAGCACTCCAGTCCTGTTGATGGCGATCATGCTCTTTGCCGTTACAGTCTGACACAAAAGAAGAAGGTTAACGCACATGTGAAGGTATAGTAATCTTACACTGTCAACATGGGCAAAAGGAGACAAAATAGGGACATTTTAATGAATTTGTCTAAAAAGCAAAAGAAGCATTTGAAAGAGTTTGGAGAAGAACACCCATTCCACGATATGTGAGTAACCCAGGGTCCATTCAGTTGTCTAACAGACTAGTTAACGTAAAGCTAGACCCCACAAACCCGATAAGTAAATAAAAATAAGCAGAACGTTCACAACCGCCGTCACTCTGGCCGTGTCTTCGCATTCTTCAAATAACGTTAAACATTATTACAAACATGGTTGTGAACGGCTGATATCGTTCGAAGGCAAGTCCATGTTGAATCGTTTCAGTTATTTCGCTTTGAATGTTAATTAATTAAGTTTTATGTGAATTTCTTGGGAACGTGTGGTTTTCCCCGATTTCTCAGGTGCGAAAAGTTGATTTAATGTGTTACATGCAGGTAGTATCAATTTGCAACCGGGTTGTTAATATGCGCATCTTTAGGACTTATCTCGGCCAGAGTAGGCCTATGTGCTTCTTTCGTTGAAGAACAATTTTTTTTGGCACCAGAGCACTTTAATAATGTCCTGGTCTGGTGACAACCGTGGCATTGTATTGACTATGCAGTCAGCTCCAGAATTATTGGCACCCTTGATGAAAATGAGCAAATAAGACTAGAACACAGATTTAAAAAAAATTGAGGTTTTCCGACACGTGGAAAACATTACTTTTTTAATGATTCCATGCAATCAACCAAAATTATAAATCTTCCAAATTATACATTAACGTCCCCAAAAAAGTTTCACAATTATTGGCAGCCCTGTTTTTAGTATTTGGTGCAGCCTCCCCTGGAAAGGATAACAGCACTGAGCCTATTTCTATAATGTTTAGTAGGTTGGAAAACACATTTGGAGGGATATTGGACCATTCCTCCATGCAGAACCATTTAAGATCCTCGATATGCTTAGGTTTGCAGCATAGACTGCCCTCTTCAATTCAGACCACATGTTTTCGATAGGGTTTAAGTCTGGAGACCGAGATGGCCAAGGCAAAACATTGATTTTGTTTTCACTGAACCGTTTCTGTCTTGAATTTGACAGACTGCTTCCTGGCAGAGGCAACCAGGTCTGTGGCTAAAATGTCCTGGTACTTGGTGGAATTCATTGTGCCATTGATCTTAACAAGAGCCCCTGGACCACTGGCAGCAATATAGCCCAAAAGCATCAATGGTCCACCGCCACATTTTACCGTAGGTATGAGGTGCTTTCCTTATGTGCATCCTTCTTTTGACGCCAAACATGCCGATGGTGTACATGGCCAAAAAGTAAAACTTTGGTTTCATCTGACCATGGCACCCTGTTCCAGTCATAGTTCCAATGACGTTTGGCAAACTCCAGATGCTTCAATGTGTTGGTTGCTCTCAGTGAAGGATTTCTTCGTACAACCCTTCCAAAGAGCCTGTTGGTATGGAGGAGGCATCGTATGGTGGATTTGGTGATCCTAAGATACATCTTGAGTCTGTAGTTCTTGAACTGTGGTCCTTAGGTTGTTCTTGGCCTCCCTCACCATCTTCTTCACTGTCCGTGGGGACAGCATGCACGTGCATTCTCTTCCTGGCAAGTTTTGAACTGTTCCAGATATTTGAAACTTTTAGATTATTGCCCTAACAGTGATTAGTGGTATGTTTATGTATTTCTTTGTACCCATTACCTGACTGTGTAGGTCAACAACCATCTGTCTTTTGATTTGACAGTTTTTTTACCCATGGTGATGGATGATAAAGGGATTTTACCTCATGATGTTACCTCATTTTTATACCCTAGTGAAAATGGAAGAGATGGAAGGCCATACAACAGTCTCTAAAGGCTGAGATGAACTTAAATGAGTAGAAGTTTTATTTAAAAGAATATTTGGGGGTGCCAATCGTTTTAACACCTACATTATTCATAAGCGTTATTTCTCAATGAAAATAAAATAAAAAATAGGGTAATAATAATGTAACAGGATAAAAGAATATAGTTTGCCTATATGTTTGGGCATGAAATATAGCTCATTATCTCTGTTTATGCAATTTGTGGTCATTTTTGTCAAGGGTGCCAATAATTCTGGAGCTGACTGTATATAGCCTAGGTTTTAGATGTTGTGGGCACAAGTTGTCATAATGCAAGGTCAATATTTTTTATAGTAAGAAAGCAAGTTAGAAACAAGAATTTAGGTAGAATGGGGTTTGATTTGGGGATTTATGTTGTTATCCTGAGTTGCCGAGTATGGATAAGAACAGTTTATTTCTGTTTTAATTCAAGTGTCTCTGATGTACACGAGAGAACTCAAATTGTCAAACTGGTGAGTAATGAACATTATTCTAAGTTTAACATTACAAGACTTACCTCAAGGTTTATTGAATAAGCACTTTTATCTGGGCGCTCTTCAGACAGATGCAGAGACCCCAAAGCAGCAGTTCAGGCCTGAGAGTGAGGAAGAGGATGAACCAGAGCAGAAGACAGCCTACCAGAAGCTGCTGTCAACTCTTAGTCAACCCACCCACAATGAGGAGAGTGAGAATGAGGAAAGCACTGAGGACGAAGAGGATGAGAGTCTCATTGACAGTAAGCGTTTTTTTTTTATCATGACATCCCACATGAAAAGAGAATGTGTGAAGGTCGACTTCTTTTTGCCAAGCTCGTCTGACTTGTACTGTAGTTCAGTAGACATATTTGTTGCTTGTCATTAGGCGATAGTGCTGAAGATAATGAGGACGAGGAGGAAGCTGAAGAGCTAGACCAGGATGTGCCATTGGCAGTAGACCAGGCCAATGATGAGGAGCCCATTGCACAGGCCGGAGATGATTCCGTAGAGCATCTTGCTGCGGTGGGCGAGGAGTTCACCGACAAGGAGCACGAGTCACAGTTCTGCCTGGAGATCAACTTCAGTGGTGACGAGGAGACGGCGACCGTAGAATGCACTGCTGCGCAAGATGACAAGAAAGGTGAGCCGACATCAAGGGCATGGAGGTAGCAGTAGGCTTCCCGGTGGGTGAGATGCTTTGATACATTGATAGCTCGGGTTGCTTGGTTTAGCCCGTTGGAAAAACAATCTCTCTTCTTTGTACAGACAGTTTTCTTCAGCACCTGGAAACAGAGCTCAGTGAAAAAGATGTAGAGGGGATCACATCTGGCACCAAAGCTAAGACTCATATCAAGGTACTATCCAGTGTCCCACTGTTTAGACTTAAGGCAATCTGATTTACTGTAAAATAAACAGACATACAACAAGGATTCTTTTCAATTAAGCATGGGATCTGTGCTGTTTTAAATAAAGTCACTGTAAATCCTGAAAGTACAACCTTTGTACATTCTGTTTTTTCCTCCCCCCACACAGTGGCCAAAGCTGGGTACTCTGCTGTGCTCTACGCCCCTAGAGAGATTTGGCCCCGTTGGCCATGAGCGAGACACCAGCCCTCCTTCCATCCATCCAGTCCTGGAGGCTAACTGGAATTCTGTTAACCAGACCGCCAACCCCAACGAGGTACAGCAAGAGTTGAGCCCCCTGCAGCTGGAGCTTTTGACCCTTCTGGCTACCTACAGAGACGTCTACCTCCCGGAAAGCTCCCCACTCAGCCAGGGTCCACAGGTCCGTGTGGCCTACTGCCACCATGCACTCAACCACGTCATGAAGGCCAACTCGCGTGTCCTGGCTCACAATGCCCAGCTGAAGGAGCAAAAGTCCGAGACTCAATGTTGCGCAGAGCCGCAAAACGAGCTCAGAGACCAAGGACTCACGCGGCCCAAGGTAATCTACCTGTAACCACTGATCCTAACTTAAGAAGGATATCCCCTTTTCTAATGTCTCTTAAAAATAACCTTTATTCACCCAGGAATATAGAGCTGCATGACCGTAATGGAAGTAGATAAGGGTTGGGGAATGGAATTAGTCAACCCTGGGAAGTACATCCACTATATGCTTAGAAGTTCTACCTCAATAGAAATCTGTGTTCTCGCCGCTGTCCTGCTTGTAACAGGTTCTGATCCTGGTGCCGTTCCGAGATGGTGCGCTGCGGGTGGTCCACACATTCCTTAGCCTATTAGAGAAAAGGGGCAAGAAGATGGACGTCAGCCACAAGAAAAGATTCAAAGAGGAGTTTGGAGAAGAGCAAGAAGACAAACCCTCTGACCTGATGCGACCAGACGACTACCGTGCCATCTTCTGTGGCAACATAGATGACCACTTCAGGATAGGTCAGTCGCACTGATGACCTGGAGTTTTGGGCTGTCTTAAGCATTTACAATTGAAATTGTTTACTACATTGTTTCCGAGAATGTTGTAAAAGGCTTATTAGCTTTAGCCTACCATGCTACTGTGCCCTAGACATAGACTGTGTTCTCTCTGTCAACTGAGCTTGCAATATCGAAATATTCAGAATTTTCTTTATATGCTCCATACGTTTTTGCTATTTCTTCTGAACCACTTTCATGTATCCTAACCAGGCCTGTCCTTCCTGAAAAGAAGCGTACGGCTGTATGCGCCATTCTACTCCTCTGACATCATCATAGCTTCTCCCCTGGGCCTGCGCACCTTGCTTGGGGCCGAGGGAGAGAATAATAGGGACGTTGATTTCCTGTCCTCAATCGAGCTACTGGTGGTGGACCAAGCCGATATCTTCCTCATGCAAAACTGGGAACACTTGCTGGTAGGTAACAGTAAACATAAAATAGCCACCAGGATCCTTGTTGAACCGTCTTTTGTTACCATGGGGTCTGCTCTACAGCCCTATCTCAGTTTAAAAGTGTGCCCTCTGCTGGCAACTGAGCGGTTGTGCCTATATTGGTCATCTACCGCAAACTCCTTAGCAAAGTACACTATGAATTATTTCATATTTTTAATGCGTAATCAATATCTGGATCAGAAGCTACTCTTTGTTCTAATTGCAATGTGTCGTGGAAACCTCACACTCCTGCAGCATGTGATGCAGCATCTGAACCTGCAGCCGTTGGACTCCCATGGAGTGGACTTTTCCAGGGTGCGAATGTTGAACCTAAACAATTGGGCCAAGCATTATCGTCAGACTCTCGTGTTCAGTTCTGTCCCGGATCCCCAGATCAACAACCTTCTGACCAAACACAGCTTTAACTACCGTGGACAGGTACACTAGGGGAAAACATAAACATTCCAATGAATCATTTTCATTTTAAAACCAGTCATTAGCTGTTTCTAAATTTGTCTTTTACATTTTTTTATTTATTTTCTTAGGTTACGACCAAAAATATTCCCATCGTGGGATCCATCTGTCAGGTTTTGGTGCAGCTACCTCATGTCTTTCAGATGATCACCACTGACAGCTTCATGGACCAGGATGTGAGGTATTGGGCCCCTCCATGTAGAAATACTCTCTTTAGTTTTTTTAAGTAACCGTGGTTGTTCAAATTCAAGCTGTTAAGCACAGATTTCTATCACTGATGATATTTCAATGCTGTTTTGGTGTTAGTAAATATTTAGTAGTGTTAATAATTAACCCCCCCCCCCCTCCCTCCCCAGATTTCAATTCTTTGTGGACAAGGTACTCCCGCAGTACAGAGACTCTGTAATGTCTCACACCCTGATCTACGTCCCGTCCTACTTTGACTACGTTCGCCTGCGCAACTTCATGAAGAAAGAGGAGATAAACTTCATGAGCCTCTGCGAGTACTCGACAAAGTCAGAAGTGTCCCGAGCCAGGCATTTTTTCCAGAAAGGAGACAAACAGTTTTTGCTTTTTACAGAGCGGTTCCACTTCTACAAAAGGTTAAGATCTTGTTAGTGCTATTAAAAAAAATAATAACAACTAACATAGTGGTTCACAAACTTCTTTTAAACTCGAATTATATTTCTCTTTTGTCATAGAGGAGAACTTAAATTTGGCATTGTATATTCGATTGAGAGCCATAAACTGTGGGTCAGGGAGATATCTTTTAATAATCTAATCTAATCTGATGGTCAAGGTTATCAAGCTATCTTTTACTGTAGGTACAAATCAAGATTAAAATCAATTTGAGTGGAATATTTAACCTTATTTAACCTTTAATCATTATATAATCAACATATTTTTTGGTTACCCACATCAGATACACCATCAAAGGGATCCAGAACCTAATCTTCTATGGGTTGCCAACATACCCCCACTTCTACAGTGAGGTGTGCAACATGCTGCAAGTGGGAGGGCAGGGAGAGGAGGCCAGCTGGACCTGCACCGCCCTCTACTCCCGCTACGATGCCCAGAGACTCACTGCCATCACAGGGGCTCCACGGGCCGCTCAGATGCTGCAGTCAGACAAGTCTGTTCATCTCTTCATTACTGGAGAGGAGAAAGCCTCATAATCCCAAGGGGGGTGGTTGGAGGGTCTAAAAGCAACGGAACTTGGGTGTACAGTACTTGAAATGACTTGGTTGTTATTTTGTATTGCTTTTATTTTGCTGAGGACAACATGTATTCCTGTCAAAGAAGTTGCATGGATTGTTTATTAGTTTAAGCATTATAACATTCATGCCTTTCAATGTCAGAAAGCTTCCTGGGTAATCAAGAAGCTATGTGCTGTTTTTGTGAATTATTGCAACGTTGTAAACAATTCCAGAATAGATAAATCACCAACGTGTGTTATACTCTATAATACATATCTTTGTCATAAGTTATCCCTCAGTGTCATAAACATTTACTTCCTGGCTTAGAGTTTAGGTGTTACACAGCTCTGCCGCACTGTGGTTGATTGTGTTTAAGTAATTATTAACCCCCTCATTTGCACTAAAACTGACTGGACACAGGATTAAAGCGTTTCTTTTTGACTGAACACTACAAAGGAAAACGTTTTGGGGTCTATTACGGGTAGAAAATCCTTCCTTGCTGTTATGGATGACAAAACACATAAGTTCACCTTGAAGCGTGAAGTGGGCCTGGTTGGAGCTGTATCACTCATTGCAGGAACAATGATCGGCTCTGGAATCTTTATGTCTCCTCAGACAGTGTTGCTCAGTGTGGGTAGCCCAGGGGCCAGTCTGGTGATATGGGCCTGCTGCGGGTTGTTGGCTGTGCTAGGCTCCCTCTGTTATGCTGAACTGGGCACTGTTATCCAGGAGTCAGGAGGGGAGTACATTTATATCCTTAGGACGTCAGGCCCAGTAGTTGCGTTCATGTTGATCTTCACCTCTGTTTTGTTTGTGCGTCCTGCTGGTGTGGCTGGTATAGCCCTGAGCTTTGCGGAATACGCCGTGGCACCTTTCTATCAGGGCTGCACACCACCTCAGCTGGTGGTCAAGTCTGTGGCGGCAGTGGGGATTCTAACACTTGCCACCGTGAACTGCCTAAACGTCCGCTTCGCAATGTCCGTCCAAGTGTTTTTTCTGGTGACCAAAGTCCTGGCATTGACAGTAATAGTGGTGGGTGGTCTGGTAATGCTCATTAGAGGGCATACAGAGAATTTTGAAGACTCCTTTGAAAACACAAACGTAGGAATCAATCCCATTGGTATAGCTTTCTACCAGGGCCTGTGGGCATATGATGGATGGAACAATTTAAACTATGTGACTGAAGAGCTGAAACGTCCAGAGGTAAAACGCAATGTATTCTTTTAATCTAAGTTTCATAATGTGAAGTAAAAAATTATTTGATTTTCACGTTACTTCATTCGTATTTACCATGCTAAAGAACAACTAAATTATTAAATTCATTTTATTTCCCAGGAAAGTGAAGTCCCTAATCTCTGGGTGCAAGCTATAAAAAAATACCTTCAGCACAGTCATTGAAAAAGAGACAAAATTGCTCTACAGCCTACTGATGTTGCCACATGTATTCATTTACACAGCAATTGAGGTCAAACTAGTGTTGCGTGATTATGCAGGAGGCAAAAGGTTAAAGCTGTTAAGGGCCGACTACAGGTGATAAAGGTTTACAGTAAGAGCTTGGAAAAAGCACCAAGGCCTCTTCAAAAGCCCGGCTCAATGGCCAGCTTATCAGCATTTCATGGAACAGAAAGAATCTGTTATGTATTTTTGCCTCTAAACTGACATCTTCTAAAAATGTTGACAAACTTTACCACACAATGTAATTATTAACTTACACAGTAAAAGAACAACAGAAATGACCTGTCTTGTGTGACTAAACCCGAGTCCAGATCATATTGTTGTTTGTAAATTGGAAGGCCTTGACTGTGGATACAGCTCCCACTTGTTCAAGAATGGAAAGCCAAGCTGAGGGACTGATCCTGAAAAGGGAAGTGGGCCTAACAGGCGCTCTGTCCTTTATTGCCGGCACTATGATAGGCTCAGGAATCTTCATGTCACCTCAGTCTGTGTTGGTCAACATCGGCAGCCCGGGGGCAAGCTTAGTGATCTGGGTGGGTTGTGGCCTGATTGCCATGCTCGGTGCTCTCTGCTATGCCGAACTGGGCACTGTCATCCCAGAGTCTGGAGGAGAATACGTTTACATACTGCGGACATCAGGCCAAGTCTTCGCTTTTATGTTTGCTTTCAGCTTTATAATGGTAATGATACCAGCCAGTGCCACAGGAGTAGCCCTAGGTTTTGCAGAATATGCTGTTGCACCATTTTATCAGGGCTGTACACCACCTCTGCTGGTGGTGAAATGTGTAGCTGCCGCTGGAATTATAATACTTGTCTTGGTAAACTGCCTGAATGTCCGTTTGGCCATGTTCATCCAGATGTCTTGCATGGTGACCAAGGTGCTAGCCCTGTCAGTAATCATTCTAGGAGGTGTTGTGATGCTTTTCGAGGGCCGGACAGAAAACTTTGAGAATTCCTTTGAAGGAACTAATGTTCAGATCAATTCAATTGGAATAGCATTTTATCAGGGTCTTTGGTCCTATGATGGATGGAACACTTTGAATTATGTAACGGAGGAACTGAAACGACCAGAGGTAGGAAATTGACAATGTTCTATTTATATATCTTGCTATCTGTGATCCTATCATTTGTACAATATTACCCATTCGAGTTTATTGATGGTTAGTTTTAAAACCATAACTAACAATTTACAAAGATTATGTGTGAATACATGTTTATGCAACAGAAAATGTAGTTGCTTTCTCTAAAATAATGTTTATGTTTTTCAAAGAGTGAATTTATATTGAGTACCAATTAAGTAGGATTTTAATTAACAAACTTGTATACTGTATGTCTGTGCAGTTACGTGTGGAAAACATTTATGATGGCAAATGTTTTTTTTTTCCTTCAAAAGCATAATTATGCTTCCCCAATTACTGAATATTATAAGTCTTTGCTTTTGACTTTTTTGAAAATAGTGATGAGTTGCGACAGTTTCACTATCAGGGCATTGTTAAGAAAGTGTTGTATTCTCATCAAATTAGTTTAAGCTATAAGGCAAAATCTACAATCTCAAACCATTAACCCAACCGCATATCAAAACTTGTTCATAAGCTTACACTTCAATAGAAAATATTTTTTTGAAATTACTTTTTAAATAAAGTATTGATTGATACAAATATTTACACATTTATTTCATATTCAGATCAGCTAGACAGTGGGAATTGACTATTACCTCTATATAAACTAATAGATACATTGACAATAGATAGTGTCTTGAACTTGAAGGACTTGCATGCCAAAAAAAAAGTTAATATTAACCGAGCACTTTGCACCAATAGTAAAATAGTGAATTTGCTTTTAGACCTGTTATTTGTGAGAAGATTTCTTTGGTGGCTGTCAGTTTTATTTGAATACGAGTTATACTGGTCATGGCAAGTCAAGTACAAGAGGGGCTGAAGATGAAGCGGGAGGTTGGCATATTCGGTGCCGTGTCACTAATCGCCGGCACTATGATTGGATCTGGCATATTCATGTCCCCACAGTTTGTGCTGCTCTACTCTGGAAGCACTGGAGCCAGCTTGATCATCTGGGCTGTTTGTGGCGTTGTGGCTATGTGTGGTGCCCTCTCTTATGCCGAGCTTGGAAATATCATTTCAGAATCCGGAGGGGACTTCATTTATGTTCTACGCATCTATGGAAAATGCCCTGCTTTCTTTGTAGCATTCACCTTCCTGTTTGCTACGAGGCCCTCAAGTATTGCAGCAGTATCTCTCAGCTTTGCAGAGTATGCTGTCGCTCCCTTTTATCAGGGCTGTCCCCCTCCACAACTTATGAAGAAGTGCCTTGCCATTACTGCCATATTGGTTGTAGCTACAGCCAATATCTTGAATGTGCGCCTTGCGATTCGGATTCAGGTGGTCTTCCTGGTGGCAAAGTTGTTTACATTGATGATCATAGTAATTGGTGGACTAGTGTCACTTGTACAGTCCAGAGATATCATTACTGCAAATCTGAATATTGAAAATTCCTTTACGGGCACAGAATTGGGTATAAGCTCACTGGGGATGGCTTTCTACCAAGGCCTTTGGTCCTATGCTGGCTGGTACAACTTAAACTTTGTGACCGAAGAGGTGAAACGACCTGAGGTTAGAGCATTACAATAGGCCCATTGTAAGATTAATATCTTTCGTTTATCAGAAGGTATTCTTAAAATACAGGTAGTAGTACTTTGGTGAGAGTAAAGTTGTAAAGTCTTTATTGCAACTATCTCTTGGCATCTTTTCAGTGAATCTGCTAATTTGATCTTAATTTACAAAACATGTGTAATGGTTCTAGAGCATATTTGTATGTGATCACTGAGATAATTCTTTTGTCTTACTGCTTGGTCATTTTATCCATTAACTTAGTTTGAAAAGGTGATTTGGATTAAGTGTTAACTGTAAGATCAAGCTCAGTTGAACAATAACGGAATCTGAATCAATAAACCATTGTAACCTGTGCCACAGTATCATTGTCACCTGACTGCTTACATCAAACTTTAAGTTTGAATCTTTTGACCTTCTACTAAACAGTGTTGCATCCTGGTCACTCTGCTCTTTCAAACGTCCGAAAAGCAACACACATAAATAATGAAGCCTAGGTATTTTACTCTATACCAATGCGGGTTATTAGCCATAAGAGAACAACAACTATTTTAATGACAATAATGTTTGATGTAATGTACTGTACTTCATTCTGTCAGGTGAATCTACCCAGATCTGTGCTGATAGCCATTCCGACTGTCACTGTGCTCTATCTCCTGGTTAATGTGAGCTATCTGACCGTGATGACACCACGAGAGCTGATGTCCTCCAGCGCAGTAGCAGTCACATGGGGGTGAGACAAAACTTGGTTACCTTTAATGATTGGCCGATTGTTAATTAATCAAATTCGATGAATAAGAGCATTGCGACATCATGATTGTCTGCTCCATCCTGTTTGATGGGTGCCTGTACATCATCTAATAATTATAACACATTTTATTTGTGGGCGCCTTTCAGGACACTCAAGGTCACCCTACAACCAAGGGTTTATACAGTATCAAGTATCAAAATAAAAATGGATAATAACCAAAATAGCATATCAATAATAAAAAAGGTATATGTCTTGGAACATCACAGAGGACAGGGGAATGAGAACAAGACATACAATACATCACAGTGAATATGGACAGGGGAGGCAGTGGGAGAAGACAACACATCTGAGGATGCCTAAACTGACAATTTTTTTTTTTATTCCAACAGGAACAAAGTGCTAGGGAATTGGGGTTGGGTCATGTCCGTGGCAGCAGCATTATCTGCATTTGGCTCCTTGAACGGAACCTTCTTCAGTGGGGGACGTGTGTGCTTTGTTGCTGCTAGGGAAGGACACATGGTGAGAATCTGATTGGCTACATAATTCTAAAACAGATGAACTTTTCTAGTCGTTGCTGGCCAATCAGGGATACACTTCTGTGTGAATGAATTTGTACACCAACTGGGCAATTTATTTTTCAAACTTGCTCCTGTAATATCTTAGTTGTCTCAGGTTTTGGAGTCTTGTCTTTTATGTGCATGCTTTTTATATGGTGTTTTTCGTTTCACAGCCAGGTATCCTTGCCATGGCACATGTTAAAAGACTCACTCCCTCTCCAGCTCTCATTTTCACCACTGCTATCTCCCTAATAGTGCTGATCCCAGGAGACTTCCAGAGTATTGTCAACTTCTTCAGGTAACGTGTGTGTGTGTGGTGTTTGTGTGTGTGTGTGTGTGTGTGTGTGTGTGGGGGGGGGGGGGGGGGGGGGGGCAATTACCACTGTCCTTTTTGCCTTCTTGGTTTTGAGTCCTAAACGCATTCTTAGAGCAATCTTCTGTCAGATTTAGTTTTTGACACACCTTTAAGAGTAACACACAATGCAGTTTTGGGCCTAAATATTGATATGGTGCAATGTGGAATAAAGGTTTTGGCACACAGAGTTCAAAGCTTCATAGTGTATGATACAGTGTTTTTTTTTGCGGTCCCTTAAAAATTGCTTTTGTTTGACCAACCACAATAACTGTAGTTTGCACAATACTCCTGATCTATAATTGATTAATTATGATAAAAATAGAAATCAATAGTAAGTCCCTGTCTAGAATTCCTTTAAATCAACATTTCTATTGTACAGTTTCACTGCATGGTTCTTCTATGGAGTCACTTTGTCTGGACTACTTTATCTCAAAATCAAGAAGCCAGAGCTCCCGAGACCATACACGGTAAGTTAAGGGGTTCTCTCTAATGTTAGCTTTCTCTATATGCCAATAGTCGCTTTGTCTCATTTGAAATCATTAAATTAACTGAGTACCAATGGATCACCTGAACTTCATCTCTGCTCACAGGTTCCTATTCTGATTCCCATCCTGTTCCTCATCGCAGCAGTTTTCCTGGTGCTGGCACCTATTATAGACGACCCACAAATAGAATATCTTTATGTTACATTGTTCATTTTCAGTGGCGTTTTACTGTATGTGCCCTTCATCCACTACAAGCTCTGTCCTGGCCTGTTGGAGAAACTCACAATGTACTTGCAACTGTTCCTGGAGGTTGCCCCAGCAGAAAAAAATCTTTGATTTTTCAAAGTTAGATTGAATCAAAAGTAATCTTTAACTGCTACCAAGAAATGTATGAACAGAGGTATCAATATTGTTTCTGCCTTGACCTTTCAATTAATATTGTATTGTGTGCTAATATCTACAATAGTGATAATAAGTGAGATGTGTCCCATTAGGAATGTGTCAACACTAAAATGGGGATTACTTGTCATGAACAGAAGGACTGCATATATGCTGTACACTTTTAGAGTCATATTTAGTTTTGGACTTAAGTCAACATTACACTCCAGGCAATGTGCTGTGAAAAGTACGATTCAATGGCATTTTTTACCTTTATTGTTACAATTAAATTTCTATTTATATAACAATAAAACACAATATCATTTGTGTTTTACTGTGTATATGATTAAACGAGAAAAATCTGTTGTGTCTCGGTGCATCCTATTAGATTCATGTAACATCTCTACATTTAGTGCCACCAGTGGGCACTATTCACTATCTTCTGTGTAGTTGTCTTGGGGTCTCTGTTAGCGCTGTAAAGCTCAATCTTGCATGTGGAATATTCCAGGGGTACAATGTAACCACACACACACAAACAGACACACATACACACACACACACACCCACACCTACACCCACACCCACACACACACACACACTCACCCATTTAAATCTTTATATAGCAGGGATTTAGAGACAGACATGTGACTGTTCAGTGAAGTTACTGGAACAATTACGGACCTTATTTGCTGTCAATAATACTTAAAAATTATAACAAGATACAAAATTGGTGATTACAATTTACATGTTGGTAACGTGTCAGGGAAGGATCAAAGATTTTATGAACCTTTTAGAATCATTTGATTTTACGCAACATGTCTCTGGGCCAACCCAACGGTGGGTACACATCAGACTTAGTGATATCTCTGAGACTAAATGTTAGTGTGTCATCTATTATTGATGCTATCTCAGACCACCACTATGTTTGTCAACACTGTCATGTACAGAGAAAAAACAACAACAAATGAGCGCATAGTCAAACAGCGTTTCTGCCTCATCTGCAGGTGAGTTCTCTGACCTTATCTTTTATAGACAATGATGGCCTTATAGAGGATTTAGTTCATCATTAAAACTGTGGACTGAAAAGTGCCCTTGACATAGCTCCTGGAAAAACAAGAAACTTTGTTGTGACTAACATATGCCTTGGAAAAACAAGGCCTCAGGTTACAAGGGAATGTTGCAAGACTGAAGTAAATCCGATTTACAAGTTCACTCTGAAATACTCCATACCTGCATCTCCCCCTACAATAGGGCAGATTGAACAGAGAGACAGGCCCATTTGTACTAAAGTATTGCCGACAATTAAAATAATCAGAGACTATTGTTCTCTACTATAGACCATATTCTAAACCCACTCCCAGCAGCGGAGTGGCTAAGTTAAGTGTCTGTTTCAAAGTGCGAAGAGATTACATCTTTCTTTCAGGAAAAAAAAAATGATATCTGATCGGGCATTCAGCAACTACCACATGATGCTGAATTAGTTCACCCCCTAACAAAACCATTAAACAATTTCAGCTCATTTTCCATAGTAACAGGACATTCACTAGACAAAGTAGTGTCACAAACGAAATCATCCACCTGCTCTCTTGATCCCATTCCTACATCATTCTTTAAGGATGTTTTTAACTGCCAATCAATTGATGTTCTGAAATTATGAACTGCTCATTACAAACAGAATTTATTCCTGAGTCATTAAAATCTGCATTAAGTAAGCCACTACTTAAGAAACTTAAACTAGATAGCAGTGTATTCAATATTCAATTCAATACAATTCAGACCAATTTCAAATATTCCTTTTCTGAGTAAAATACTAGAAAAAGCAGGAAAAACAATCACTTACAGGAAAACAGCACCCATTTATTTCAGTCAGGCTTTCGGACTGGCCGTAGTACAGAAACTGCCCTAATTAAAGTAGATTATGACCTAAGACTAAACATTGAGTCAAAAAAGTTACCATTCTTATTCTTTCAGACATAAGTGCCACCTTTAATGCAATAGTTCATGCAATACTACTCCATCGTCTGGCAAACTGGTGTGGGTTATCACATACTGTTTTAAAATTGTTCAAGACACCTAACAGGAAGACAATTCTCTGTCACATTTGGAGAACATACTTCAGAGTTAAAAGAGATTACCTGCAGGGTACCACAAGGATGAATCCTTGGGGCAATTTTGTTCTCGCTATTTATGCTACCCCTGGGACAAATCATCTGGGAACATGGTGTAGAATTTCAGTTATGCATACCACACATTTGACAACTTTACATATCTTCAGACTCAGAAGATCCAGATTGTCTCTCCCCTTTAACAAATTGTTTTACCAGCTTTGCATCTTGGATGTTCCAGAACTTTCTTAAATTAAATGATAAAACTGAGATACTTGTGTTTGGACCATAGTGCCAGAGGGATTCCATTATCGGAAGGTTGGGCCTCTTAAGAGTTGCAGCGCACCAGCGAGGCACGTAACCTAGAAGTAGTTCATGACTCAGAGCTTAGTTTTGAATCTCATATAAATAAAAGAGAGAACACATCTCCCCTGTCCTCTTTGGTCACCTCTGGTTACCTGTATTTTCTAGAATAGATTTTAATGTAATTATAATTGTCTTTAAAGCACTAAAAGGGTTGCACCAACCCACCTTAGAGACTACCTCGTTGATTATGTACCTGGCATGGCCTTTAGATCCTCTACTGCTTCTTTAATGGTAACACCAAGGTGAATTACAAGAAGAGCAGAGAAGCATCTTTTAGCTTTTATGTAAAAAAAACAGTGGGTTTTTCCATCCAAGACATAATTGAGAGTCTGAATCTGAATCAGTCATCTCTTTTAAAAGGGATCTTAAAATGCATGTTTTAATAAGGCTTCTGTACAAATAAAGGTTATTATTATATTATTATCGTGGTTTTTAAGGGTGGCTAATTGCACTCAACTGGTGCCGTATTGTAAAGAGAGACGGATGGTTTGAGATAAGACAAATTGAGAAGTAACCCATCCCTTTAGTGTAATGTCACTTTTTGACCCATGGTAATTGATCACTCCACTTTCTATAAATACTTTGAGCAGTGTGGCTGTTAAGGAGTTAGGAATTATATTAGGCAGCTTGTATTTTAATTAGCCATTACTTTTAATTGGGAAATTGTGTTTCTGTTCTTTCACCTCAGCAGGTAATTTCCATCACAAGCACAGTGCCAAAAAAGAAAAAATGCTTTAAGACTACATACTGTTTATTTACATGGCTCAAAAGTGAACTCATACTTTCTGTTTCTAACTAAATTAGTATCCTGACAGGACTGAAAAGTTTGCTTGAATCAAAGCAAAGTTTTGTCCTAATTTGTGTCGCTTTTATTTGTCAACAGTTTGTGAACAACAACCAACCCGTATGAGGCACAGATGTATGACTAAACTGATCTGTGATAATGCGCTAAGCCTAGCACCTTAACTCTGGGCCACATTTAAGCATTGGAACAAATGGGTTCCGCTAACTCTAGCTTTAATCCAAATAAATGGAAATTCCAATGCATTTGCAATATTTATGCTTTCACTGAAGTGAACAAAAGTACACATGGGAACTGAACTCTCCTGAGTCCTTTTAAAACTGTCAGGGGAAATATTCCAAGATTAACCATGACACATACTAAAACAATTCAAATATGAATCAAAATGGGAAAAGGGTGAGGAAGAGAGAGAGAGAGTGCTGCCTCCTCATATAGCCTGTCTAAATGAGTCTCAAGGGGGACCGAAGAAGATGGCTGTTTAAAAGAGAAAAGAACTGCATGTCTTCAAACATCTTTGTCATTAACAATGCATTCATTAAAAGTCCTCAGCTGCCTGTCACAAAAATGAAAATCCCCCCAAAACAAATCCATGGAATGATTCAGTGTATTATTTTGTACATTTATTTGAGTGTTTTCTGCGACAATTACTCAACTTGAGCTCTGAATTTAGAGAGAAACTATGTCCGAGTACTTAAAAGTACGCAGTGGTTTGAAGCTATTTAATTCAACGTCACGTATAGCCTATTCATGCCATATAGTAAATCAACATGATTTCAAATGAATAGAATAAAAAAATGATTAACAGCGTGCTTTCTACTCTTTGTTCCCTGACACAAGGAGGGGGGGTTGTCCCTAGATGGCACTATGGTGCAAGTTATAATATATTCTTCTGATTTTTGTAACGCGGTCCATTTCCTGGTTCACCTTCCCCACAATAGCCTGCCTTGGGGTACCTGCAAGTGGCAGCTGAAACGTTAATGTGTCTATTTTTCAAAGACTGAACTACCCAATAGGGTTTCAAAGCAGGGACAACCATTTATGAATGGTGTATTGTGAGCATCCTCTATTCATTCGTACCTTGGGCTGGTCTCTGCTTCTACCCACTCCACGTTAGCCCCTTCCTTCTCTGTCTGCTCCTCAAATCCCCTCTTTCATTAGGTTTTAATTGGAGTGATCTCTGCAGGCACCTGTGAGCAGCTATACAGTTAAGCCTTCTGACAGCGCCATGGAGAGGCCGACAAACAGTGTTAACACACGCACACACACGCACACACACACACACACGGACATCTCAAACCCCTCCCGCTCAGCTTTAATCAGTCTGCTGCCTCTCTTAATGAAGGAGAGAGGGCCGTAGCACTAACCAGAAGAGCCTGGGCTAATGAGTGAGTGTAGACTATGTGGTGGCATGTGACACTTCAGATGGGGGCGAGCCACAGGGGGATTTTGGGCCCGACAAAGGATATTGGAGTGGGAGAGGTAATGCTATTCAGAACAGCCAGACCTTAGATCAATACATATCTATAAAGAGGCAGCACAACACTGGTATCCATGCATTTTAAAGGACATTAAATGCAATGCCACCATGTCCTTATCGCAGTTTTCTATCCTTCACCCTCCTCTGCCTTGACAGCGATCCATTCTCTGAAGTCCTACTTTACAATATTGATGTATTGTCCAAAGGAGAGTGTTCGATTAATATATGGTCCTGCATTGTTGTATTTCCATGTCTTTGGTGTGTTAGCTGTCCAAGTGTTTGCATTTCTTCAAGTCAGAGCCCAAGAAGCGAGGTCTGGTATCTATATCGTGTATTGTGTCCTATTGGCTTGAAAGACCTATGTTCAGCAGTTGAAATTCAGGCAAGTCTCTGAAACATATATTCAAGCTTTTATAATCAGTTAACTTAGGCCAATTATTCTAAAACGAGAGCAGAAATAATTTAACAGTATAAGCATGATTTAATCTTCCCTTAATCACAGAAGGAGAAGAAAAGACTCCTGCAGACCTCCGCCAACAGACATTGCATTATTCAATTGAACCCAGGGTGTAATTTTCATCTTGTGTCCTTGTCATTTGGGTCTTGCTTCAGTGTGCCTGCAGCTAGTGGGCATCAATTGACCTGAGATTAACTCCCCTTGCTTTATTTCTCCTCACTTTTAATCTGTAATTTTTAGTGAGATAACTCAAAAGAAAATTATATATAAATGATCTAGTCAATAGTTGTGATGGATACTTCTTGCACTCCATATGGCGAGGCTGATACAAGTTTAGAGGGTAATGCATGGAGATAAATCGCTGTCAAAACTCGGTAGACTTGTACGCTGGATGTGTATATGTGTATTGTGAAGACAAGAATATTTGCAGAGTAGCATTAGGTTTTACAGTGTTGTGTAACTCTCTGTAGAACTGTGGACTATTCATCAAATATATTTTTCTTTTACGGGTCCAAAACAACCTTTGCAAACCACAAATATGCGCGCATAATAAAAGAAAGTATACTTGAATGTATCAAAGTTACCAACTTTTTTTCTAACTGGAGGTGTGATCAACATAGTAAACAATAGACTCCATGTAGCCTGCTGCAAGTGGAGACAAACGCTCTAATTATCCAAACCTTATCCTCTTTCAAAACCTACTCAATGGTAAAACATTCTTTCAGCATTTACCCATGAGTTCGTGCTCAAATGGAGGTGGATGATGGAAGTCAAGACAAAAGAAGCGGTAACTGTCCTCACTTTGCAACCACCTCCTCAGAGGCTACAGCATTTTAACCGAAGGGCAAAAACAAACACACGACTGTGCATGAATCTCCGGAGCAGATGGTAAAACAAGGATCATAACGTGAGTGTGTCGACAGGGTTGTGATATCCGCAGACCCGCGAGGCGCTATGAGCTGTACCGCTGTAGACAAAAAGGATTTGAGCTAATCTTTACGAATGCGAAGCTCTCGGTTTCGTCAGGGAGATGGTTGACAAATAAATCATAAAAATAATTGAATGTGTTTTTACCCGGCGGGGAACTTGCTGTTTTCGAAAAGAGGCAGTCTCTCATCAGACCAATCGTTGACTTTGTACTTACTGCCACTTGAATGTAATTAAGTGGTAATAATGCAGAATTAAGAGGTGAAATAGCCCCTGGGTGGTGTGCGTGTCCTAAGCATAGTTTACGGCAGCCTTTCATGCTGATTCCGTAGGGACAAAACTATTTAGTATCGAAGTTCAGAGAAAGTTAGGCCAAACACACCACTGCTGTTTCCCTGTTCCAACCCTGACTCAGCACATGAGCAACCAAATTGCCCAAAATGTGCAGTGAACAGAATAGGTGCACCATGGATGGGCATCACATTTTAATAATTGATATACGTATTTATTCATTGCAATTCTAAAAACACAGGATGCAATATTCATAATCCAATAATCCAAGACAAGCACTTAAAAGCTAAACACTGTGATGTTTAGGGGGAATTGAGTTGAGAGCAGGTAGGACATTATGTTTTCTTCGATTGGACACGTGACCAGTTCTAGATGTTTTGATAAATTAAGATCGATACATCTGTCGCAGTCCTCTGAAAGAATGGACTCTATTGAATATAATTTCAATACGGGTCTATCAGATATTGAAAAAGTTGGTAAAAATTAACTCGGCTGTGAGTTGCAACGTGTCTCCCTGTGCAGCCTATGTCAAACCAAGCCTTGTGGCTGTTTACTCGTGCATTTTGCATGGTATTATTATTATTTTGGGGCATTTGTTTAGAGAATCATCATTCATCTTAGATCCAACTATTTGAATAGCTTAAGACCTCGAGGTAAAGCAGTCAGGCTGGGGTTTTGAGATAACAATGGACCTCTCGTATTCCTATTCGGAACTATGTTAGTTTTATGGCTCAACATAACACAGTAACATTGGTATTTTAAATGGTAATCTTATTTTTCCATCAAACTTTATTGAATCAATTGTTGTTGATGGCACAACTCACACAAATACAGTAATTTAGTATATGGATACTTTTAGGAGAGAAACAAATGCTATAATTAAAATAGCAGCGTCAACATCGATGTACCCTTTGTTAAGCGCATTTGACGGAGGAGAATCCAAATCTCAGTGGGTTTTGTTAACAGGTTGGTAAAATAAAGATGCCGTAACGTAATGAACATTGAGCTTCGTGAAAAGGGGCACAGGACCTCTGGACAAACCTTTAAATCGTTCCATATGTTCTGTTAATTGCCTGTAGAGGATGTGTGGCCTGCCATTAATAAAATCCCGAAAGGTGTTTTACCAGAGCTCAGATGCATTGTTCAGGCTGGTTAATCCTTTCTCATACAGTGCATATCGATCCAGAAATTGCTCTCCACACCCATCGTTCATCTTGTAGAGGGGTCTCATGTACCAAAGAGCGCTCCAGGATGGATTTCATAACAAAGGGACCGCCATAATTACTACGTTTTTATCCTAATAACAAAGTGCAGTGTGCATTGCTCAAAGGTACATGAGCAAAAATGTTTCTGAACCTGTACTGGCAAGTCAGCACATTTCCCGATGCTCAGACCGTGTAGCAAATCTATCATAACATCAGCCATTTGATTGAAGTAGACTGTCCAAGACAGGATTCACCTCAGGCTGTGAACAGAGAACTGTTACTATCATATTAAATCTGTCATTTCCCCCGTTTATTTTGTCGTAGTGTACCAGATTATTCGTACGTGTATTCCATAATGAAGGAGGTCCGGCTCTAAGATTTGATGACAGTGGTGTTAGAGGACTGGATTCCATTTGCCATGACCCTGCTGCCATGACTTTGATAAATGGCCAATACTTACTTTATCCTTATAGGTTGAAATTGACTTTAATCAAGACGAATGCGGCTTGCCAGCCCAATTACATCCCCATGGCTTGGAGCAGTTTAAAACTCCTATGCTTTAGCTCTACACAGATCAATAAGTTATTTATTGTGTTTTTTTTCCTTTGGTGCTGAAAAACTGAGATACCTCAGTTTAAACGCCTGCTCTTATGTTCGTAGGATGATAGTGGGAGGATTTAATTATATTTTGTGATAATCATAACCCATTCAAAGGTCTTACACTTTTGCAGGAAGAACTAGTGTGTTGAGTCATATTGGAAACAGGACAGGATGTCTGGCGAAAATTTTTTTTAATTCAAATCAGCAGTGATTATACCCTAATTTCATTAAGTTAAAAACGTAGAATATGTTAATGAGGTTTAAGGTAAGCTTACACATTGGATGGGCTTGCAGGGAGGGGTAGGTCATATTTTCACCACAAGCTGGCAATAGCTCCCAGTTTCCAATTAATTATCAACAAGAAGGAGTATCACTCGCAATTCTTCAGATCATTATTGAAATATTAATTAACAGAATGGGTTCAGTTGTATTCTGACTAATTTACCAATAAAAACAAAAGGCAAAATATCAAATACCATTATAACACTGTCCATCACAATTTCTGTCAACTTTTTATTTTATCCCCCCCTCTTCTCTCTCTCTCTCTCTCTCTCTCTCTCTCTCTATCTCTCTATCCCCCCCCCCCCCCCCCCCCCCACACACACACACACACACATCTCTGAGCCAGTGGAATCTCTGTGGTGTAGCAATGTGTCTGTGGGAGTCAGAGAGATGGAAATAGTCCTAGGCTCAGAGAGCCAGTTCAGCCATACTAAGATATTCCCTGATGGCTTGTGGAAGGACTAATGCAGAGCTGCAGGGCAGGTTGCTGGATGTGTCTGATAACCAGGCAGACAAATGGCCAAGCTCTGGCTGGGTGGCAGTCAGGGAGCTCCGCAAGGCTGCTTTGTTGTAGTACACCAAGCGAGAAGATGTGCAAACACAAACACACACACACACACACACACACATACATACACACACACATACACACACACACACACACACACACACACACACACACACACACACACACACACACACCTGTTCAGACCAATGCCCATTCATTTTAACACTTTATCCCTCCCACCTTCTTTGTCTCACACAAACACACGGGCAAACAGTCCTACTGTGACACATGCAGACACAGCATTCCTCATTACCAGACTTCAGGATGGACAGGACCATTAAAAGTTGTGGTCATGGCCTGTCAACTGGGTGTATTGGAAATGTGTTTTATTGAGGAGTGTGGACAGCACAGTTGTCATAGAACACGCAAAGAAGCCTAGAGCCTCACTGGAAGCAGCTATATGAGCTGTAGTAAAGTCTTACTGTGTGGACTATCCACTTTCTGCGATCACCTGTAATAATTGGAGATGGGCAGTAGGGGCCAGGGATAGACTGGGAGGGAAAATAGGAAGGGTGAGAGAAAAGGGAAGTGTGAGATGTGAGAAGAGGGATAAGAGAGAAGTGGAGAACTGTTCATTTGGAGAAGATGAGTCTTTAGGGTCAAGTTCATGGTTAGTGCCATGTTTTTATGGATTGATTTTCTTATCATAGAAACTCAACTGATTTTTTTTTGGTACACAGTCATTTATTATTTAACCATCACTGAGCATCAGATCAGCAAGCCTTTTTCCTGGATTTCTTGTAAATAGCTTATTTTCTAAGTTCATGTTAACTCTAATGTTATTGATTGACATGTTGCACATCAAATCAAGATTTGTCCAGCAAAAAAAAAAGAAATATTGTGGTTTATGATACACAATTTGGGCATGCAAAAACTGTTGTTGCATCTGGTATTGCATGCCTCATTTTTTATTCCTTTTAATCAGAACATGATTTTCCTTCCCTGTGGACTCAATTACACGCCTCATAATCTGGACCCAGTGCTCCACATAACACTTGTTCCCCCAAACATGGTGTTTTACACTCACATAATCACTACCCGTTGTTCATTTAATTCGTTACTACAAAGAACGCATTTGAAAATATTTGCTCTTTGAGGTCTCACATCTTATAGTGGAATATATATGGGAAATTCACTGGAGCTTATATTTTCTTTTGGTAGCACATTTGAACTAAACCATTCATCCCTGAGACAGATTTCCGAAGTGACCAGTTTACAAAACTGAAAAAGAATGATGCTGTCTAATTCATATACTTTCAATTAATAAAAAATCTAAAGTAGGAAAATAAGAAATTAGTACATTTCATCTCATATTTGGAATACGCATTTCCACAACAGGGACTCTTAGTTTTGTCATCTCCTACCAATTCATGGCCAGATTCTACTGTCATCATGGAGTGCTGCTATGACTTCACTAGTATGCTAGGTAAGGCAGGGAGCTTCATCTTGTCGGCCGATTTGTCTTAACCGCTTCACCGTTCTTACACCTATAATCCTGTAAATACCCCATGTCGCAACTAAACATACTGAAGCCATCAGTTAGTTCTCACATCAGGCTGTCTTGGTGCTCTGCTCTCATATTACTTGTGTTTTTTGCTGCTATGCTGCAGCTTCGGCTAAACCACCTCCACCCCAATCTTCACTCACTTCAGGTCTGCTGTTCCCTATCTGGCAGGGGGAATCTGCTGATATCTGCTCCCTAACCATAGTTGTTCATTAGGTGTTTTTAGCTACAGCCTCAGTGTGGTGCTTCTGGAAGAGCCGATCCTTGACGCCAAGATTATATAAATGTATAATTTTTCCTTAGTAAATAGTTAAATGTACTGTATGTGTCCTGACTGAAATATAAGAGACAGGCTGTTATGAAAAAGGTAATTGGCAGTAATACTGAGCTCCAACTTCATGCACTATTGCAATGCTCTATTTGGCTAAATGTTTGGTTTGAAGGTAAAAAAGGGTATTGCTTGACCTGGTGGATCCATTTAACCTGTGCTCTGTAAATATATCTGTGATCACCTGGCCATGTCAGCACATATAGAATGAGGCTGATTGTTACTGCCTACTTTAACTACCTCGGTCAGAAATAAGGCATGCAACGATGTGACTTGATTCAATCTGTCGGACTGAACTGTAATTAAATTGGAGTACTATAACTCTTTAAGAACCATCTAACCAGTACCACATACCAGCATGTGTTATGTTATCATTAATGTTCATACTGAACGTATACAGGTTGTGAATTTTCATAATAATTTATAACTGTAACAAATATCTTTGAATGTCTATCGTTAGTAGGGTGTTATTGTAAATATTATGGCCTCAATAATCCACCCTAAACAAGAGATAGAAATCCAGACATTCTTATTTTCACCAGTTGTATGTTGGTCATATGTTTTGTTTTAATAGTCATGGCATACATTTTTTTGGGTCTGTACACTGATTGTTTCCATCCCTATTCAATTAGCACTCATGCCGGTCATAGTGAACTTAGAGTCACTCTTTTCCCCAAATCGTTAATAGCCTGTGAGACATTCTGGTGGATTTATTAGTACAAAATCTGAAAAGCAAACGGTGTAATTGCAGACAGAGAAATAAAGGAGACAGTTTTATGGGCTATTTCCTTGATGAGAAAGATTACGTTATTTCAGATGGACAAAATGTAGACGATGACCTGCAGGTGGATAGTTCAGTGTGATACTATATCCTCATGACACACACACACACACACACACACACACACACACACACACACAAACACACACACACACACACACACACACACACACACATTTGACTCAATGGGCCTTGAAGGAAAGTCAGAAGAGCAATGTATTTGGTGTCACGTAATACCAGACAATGGTTTCTTTGAGTAACCACATGTTCACTTCACTCCAAACCAGGCCAAGGGACATAATCTGGCCTACTTCTGCTGATTTATGATAAGATGTCAAGCTCTTAAAAATCTTCTCCCCAGTTGACTTGAGTATGGAGAAATCTTTTTGCTGGCGACAATTAGTTAGAATACAGGATTCTAGTGGGTATTGTCTGTCTTTGTGTGTGTGTGTGTGTGTGTGTGTGTGTGTCTATGTGTCTATGTGTGTGTGTATCTGTGAACCTAGGTGTGTGAAATGGATGTAAGAGGGCCAAAGACAGACTATTTCCACTAAACGGTCTACTTTGGTTTAGTTCAGTTTGTTACACATCGTAACAGGTTTTTCCCCATTTCCACTGGCAAACGTTGTGGATGGTACAAAAAATAACCATCCCATTCCGTCCTGATTTTCTCTACCCCTCTGTTGAAGTTCCTATCACACTGACCCAGGATTTACATTTACTTACCTGCCTACATTTTAGGGTAGCTGTTGGACAGGTTGGCACGGGTTGGGTAACATTTTCAAGTGTACGATATCAAAAGTTTTCCGTGGAAATGAGCCACCTGTGTGTTTGTGTATTTACCATGTAGGCGAACCAAGTCTCTTCACACTTCACCCCCGGGGTTTTATTGTCTAAGCCGGCTATCTGATGAGGGTCAGCTCTGAGGCCTGTTTCCCCTATCCTCCTGCAAGGTAACCAGAGGTGATATAAAAATCTCCAATGGTTAACCCTGTGCCCCTCCTACGAGTCTTCCTTGAATCAAAACGACCACCCTTAACATTCCAGATCCAAATCATGTCAAAGGGAAAACACTTTTGCTTCCCCAACAAAATTAGAACCCTCTTTTGCCCATGGGCAACTCATTGCTTATAAGGATGAAATGCTTTTTTTTTGCCAAAAGAACACTGAATGGAATAATCCGACATTGACAATAAGGAGAATTGAAGAATACATTTATGTTGGTAATCATGAGTGTAGGGTGTCCAGAGATGGGCAGTGATTTAACCGAATATCATGAATGTTCTTTTTTCTCAGATTCAATGGTAACTTTTTTAGCTCAAACCATCTTCTACTAATTTCTTTTTTCTTGAATTCCTTACAAATTCAGCCAGCCAGATAGATTGGTGACTGTTTTCTGATGGAGGTAGAGGAAGACTATGATGAATGTCCTAATGTAACTACTAAACCATCTCCCAAGGGAGTTTTGCTAGACCACAATGAACGAATGGACTCAGTGGCATAATGTGTTAGAACTTGTTAAAAATGTGTTTGGTAGTCTTTGCATACATTCTAACACTCGGAATGCGAAGTATTTTTGGGGTATGTGAAATACAAATACATGTATTTTAATTTAGTACATTTTGGACACCAGTATTTTGTAATTTATTTTGATACATTTGGCAAGGAAGTATTTGTATTTTGTAACATGTTAGATTATTAAGTATTTTAGCCCATCCTCATGTTGTTATTGTGTATTGTTTTAAAAATCACCGGTTCCCAATTTGCTAGAAATACCATGTTTGATTTTTAATTATTCATAACGCCAAGCCACAAGCTTTGGTATACTTTATATGAACATTTACAAATGATTGAAGTTAGAAATAGATCTAATCTGTCTATGTAGTTCAATCCTGCCAGGTTTTAAATCGCACCTAGGTGCAACCCTTTTGACCTTAGCCAATCATCTGTGCCAGGAACACACCCCTCTTGAACGGAATGGCAAAACTTATCGACAGAAGATGTCTTGGTCTCTTTTTTTCCTCTTCCTCTTCTGCACTTCACCTCATCCAGAAGAGGGCTATGGTCCCCTTTCATGTATATTCTTTCCCAAGAATATCTAACCAGGTGCTTGTTTCGTACAGGCCTCTTTGCCAACCAAAGAACTTCTGAAAAATCCTACCGCGTGCCTGTTTCAGACAACAAAGAACAAAGAACATTGAATTACCCACCAGTCAATTGAACACTCGGAAAGCAACTCATTGACAGCCAAGTTCTGTGCTTGGACACACCTACACCACGTACGAAGGAGTCTCCGCAGGGCCTTTCACCTCACGGCCGAATCAACCCTGTTTCTAAAATTCAATCACTACACACGCCTCTCTACACATTTGTGTTTGGTGCCGTAACTTTCTTAAAGTGTTGCATTGTTTAGTTAATACATTCATAAGGATCACTTATCCTGAGACCTCACTTACTAAATGAGTGTAACCATTTGCATGCTGCCACATAGATAATTCATACCCACGTTCATGCCTTGTAATATAACCATTCCTATATCAATTGAACAAAGTGTATTAAATGTATATATTCATTGTATATTCCGGTATTTAGTTGGTTTAGACTAGACATACAGATTATTGTTTGCAATAACGTGTGCTTGGGCATGAGATCAGCCTTTTTCACAAAACTTTTAATTGATGACACTTCAGAATTGAGATTAAGATTCCCACTAACTCTTGCTGATAAAGCCAAATTAGTGGTGGTGCCTCGTTTAAATAGTTTAATCTGACTCTTAATCAAGTTGATCGATGAAAATGTTACTTTATGAATTAATTGATCATTTATGATATTGAATAAGTGTGTATTAAACCCCTTAACAAGTATAGTCTATAAGCCAATTACCCTAAAACTCTAGAGTATGCACATTATATATAGTATGTGAGTCTGTGTTAATGTGTGTGCATCTTTGTGTGTGTCTGTATGTGTGTGTTTGTGTGTGTAGGCCTCAGCAATGTTACCTCGGAGCGTTAAGCCCCATCGCCCCGGCTGAGCAGAGTGACTGTGACATGGGACAGTCCTAGGCACTCTCATAATGTTTGGGGACTCTCAGACAGAAGTATACACATGGAAAAATGATGAAAAAACAAGCTAGTTCTTTATTCATTCTTAAATTCTTAATAAGCTATTTGGTGTTGACTAATTAATTAGGCTTTCACTCAATAAACATTTAAAAACGATGTATTTAATTAAGTAGGTCTTGTAAATTAATGCTACACCACTGAACTAGGCATGCAATCAGATATAAAATGTGGGGAACATTTTTATTCAGTTTTCCTGTTCATCTCTTTCTCTCTCCCACACTTATTGACAACCTTGTCTCAAATCAACAGCGAGTAGTGAAGAAGAAGATCTGACTAATGCAGTTTCTGAAGATAAGGATGTGATGCACTTCGTCAGTTTAAACCATCCAGAGGAATACTTCTAGAATTGGGTGAATTGTTGATCTGACAGAGCCAGAGCTATGGTTTTAAAATAGTTCACAACGAGTTCACAACATTTTAGAGGGTCAGAGTAGTATGCTTCTTTTTTTTTTGTAAAAGTGGGTGTCAGCACTACCCAAGTCATTAGGTTACATCCACAATGTACATGATAAAATGCTGAGACTTCATATTCCGACGTTCCAGCACGGCACAGCTGGGAGCTTCTGTAATACTCACAGATCATAAAGTGTCAACTTTCATGCAAGCAGGCAGTGTGAGAGCCAAAACCCTGACGTATTTCACCCTGTTCCTGTCCTTGATAAACAGTGAATCTTAAATACTCTATATACTCCCTCTCTTTCTAGTCTCCCCAGCACGCTCTTTGAGAAACAAACTACCTACCCAGATCATAAATAACATCTAGAAAAACACAACAACAAATTGAGGTGCGGCTCGGCTGGTAGCTACAAGTGCAGTTCAGTTCAATGATTACATATTGTTGGATTTCCATGATTAAATCATGATTTATCCTACAGATTTACTCTGACGAAATGAATATGCCTTTAATCTTGTAGGAGGACATAAAACATTCCGCATAGAAGAAGATGATGTGTGAATTAAGGCAGACTCTGCAGGGCAGGCAGGCTCAATGAACCATTAGAAAGTCATTATTACTGCTGTGTATGATTAATTATTTTAGAGGGACCCTGTGGTACACCTTAACAATTAACCCATAAGCTATTAAACATTGGCAGTGTGACAGAGCAGCAAATAAATCAACCAGTTTCATACATTTGGCTTGTCCATGGGTGTGGATGTCATTGCAGTAGCATATCAAGCAAATTTGAAACTGAAGTGAGAGTATAAATACATTAAAAAGTTACCCTTGGTAGCACTGTGCATTACTTTAGGCAAAAATATAATAATAGGGATGTTATATAACTGTTTTTTTTTTGTCTAGGTGTGAAAGAAACCAACTGACTGACTGATTGTCTGACAGAGTAAGTGTGGATCTGAATCCATTACTGATTAATTCCCAAACACCTTAGGTCTGCTCGGCAGTTTAATGACTGTGATTCCCACCCACACTGATATACTTACTGTCCTCCATTTGCACAGCAGTACATACATAATTCAAGTTTTCAGAAAAAACAGAGATGCTGCCCTCTCATGTTCCTTTAGTTGTGTACACTGTTTGTCTGATTGCAGAAGCATACAGGACTCCAGGCATCAGATTTAGCTTTCTGCCCTAAAATGAAATCGGCAATATTGGTGAGAAAGCCACAGATAAAAAAAAAACTGGTCACGTAATTCCCTTAACCAGTCTCTTTAAAGATCTTGAATGTATTCGAAACATTGCCTTGTTTAATTCAAGCTTTGTTGACATTCCCATGTACCATAGAAGGCTACATATCCATGGAGAAACACTGTTCATTATTTAAACAGTGGAATATGTTTGAAACTTTCAATGCAGATCGATGAAACACTGCTTTCACTGTACTGTATCTTTTAAGCAAAGGCCAAGCAACACAAGCCTATAGCACCACAAATGTTCAACTTTACTATCAAAGAAAAGTCTGCAATGTATTGTAAATGTGGATAACATTTCCTCTAACATAGAAAATAAATGGCGCAATTACTCAGATGATTACTATCTCAATTGAAGTTTTGATTTAACTCAAAACGTGTGTCCGTAATATATATATTTATATTTAAGGGTTGATGTTGATGTGTTTACTATGCCCTGTGCAATTCTATTTTCACAAGTTCCAGAAAGGTCAGCGTCTGCATATAGAGTA
>CM030175.1:14985770-15020472 GCA_017639675.1 Aplochiton taeniatus
AGAGATGTTTGATTCGTGAAAATCCCAGTTTCTGAAATCCTCAAATCAGCCCGTCTGGCACTAACAAGCATGCCACGTTCAAAGTCACTTAAATCACCTTTCTTCCCCATTCTTAAGTGTGGTTTGAACTTCAGCAGATCCTCTGGACCATGTCTACATGCCAAAATGCATTGAGTTGCTGCCATGTGATTAGCTGATTGGATATTTGCGTTAACGAGCAGTTGAACAGGTGTACCTAATAAAGTGGCCAGCACACATTATTATACGTTTTCTCATTCATTCCACTCTACCATTTCTGCCTTTGTTTTTGTGTAGCCGACATGGGGTTTCTGACAGGGTGTGTAGCAGTAATTACCGTCAAATCCGTGTCAATGGCAGATCAAGTCGAACTAGCCTGAGTGTCTATTTTCAGGGATTATGTTGTCGATATGGGACCCTCCACATTGTAAACCTGTCGCTCCGATAACACCACACATTATCCTGGTCGGAAAGGATGCCACAAACACACATGCACAATCTCACCATTTTAACCACCCACAGAATTATGGTACGGTATAAAACCTACGACATTATGTTCATCTTTGCTCCCTCCAGAATAAGCCCGTAGGGTAGAGCAGTCATCTAGATCAGACAATAGCAGAGGGAAGAAGCAGAGAGTGTGTGTTTCCTCAAGAGTCGTGGACCCTCTAGCTCTCCACTCTGATTTCCCATATGCTTTGGGATTATTGGATCCTCCTAGGCATGGTCTCTGTTGACCAGTTTTTGTCATTTCATTCTCCCATTTGATGGATTGAAGAAAGCTTCAGTGTTACTTATGTATATATTTCATATTGCAGACATTTGGACAGGTTGAGTCTAAAGTAGAAGTCAGTTAGGACTGGGGAGGTAGTTCAATACATGTTTTGTTTCATTTCCCATAAAGGTTCATTATACCTTTGAATGCTTTTCTGAGTGAATACCAGATACCTAATAATAGGTTTGAATCAAGAGCCATATGAGCATGGCTACAACATAGACTGACTTGAATCATTCTAGCATTGGCCTGATTTAATAATAAATAAAGGGTATTCAATTGCAAGTTCGTTCCAACAGGTAGCACATTTTTATTGCTTCCATTTTGTGTTATTAACTAAGAGTAGGTGCGTAAATTACATAAAGTGTAAATAGCTGTATTTAAATTAGGGTTTTACGTGTTTTGACTGATTCCTGCCATGGATAGTTTGGACAGAAAACAGAACCACAGCAAAAGAGAAATCAAATTGTATCCCATTAAATTACAGGTACTCGTGGAAGAGGCCAATAAACCCATTGTTGAGCTACAACAAAGAAATGTAAATGTGACAAAAGGAAATGCTATGTGGGAGATTATCGGCGACAAAGTGAATGCCATGGGGAAAAGAAAAAGATCAACAGATGAGATCAACAATAAGAGTAGCCATCTAATGAGGGCCAGTGATTAGAACATGGCCTTCAGTCGTACTCATTACAGGTGCTAAATGTTTCTATTTGCATTTCTCCTCCCCATATTTTGCATACTCAAGTAGGAACGCCCATTATTGAATGTGCGATAAGGAAAATACGCAAAATGGATACGGTGTTAAATTGCAGATTTGAATGACGCAATCCTCCATGCACCTCAGTAGATCAGCGTAGAAATTTTTTTCAGGGTGGTATGACGTTTACACATGTTTTTAACACACCCAGTAAATCAGGCCCTTATTGTAATACATAAGACGTTATGCTTTAGTGAACTGGTATTACATAACTTTCAATAAATCTTCTGATATGGATAAAGCAGCTCTTCCAGCTCTTCCAGCTTGAAAATAGTACCATCCTTGGGCAAGCTTGGGAGGAACTAAACATTTTTGTGGTCTCTCGCTAAGCTATTTGGACGGACTGTTCACTTTTTAGAGCCAATATGTGAGAAACCCTCATATTATTAACAGAACAGATACCCTTGAATGGTTTAACTATGGTATTAGCACTTATTAAAATAAGAATACAATAGCTCGGGAAATGGTACTAGACTAGGTTTTCATGCCTCAATTCACCCCTAGTTCCAACGTCAAGCCATCTTTGACATCAGGGCACTGTGTGTGTGTGTGTGTGTGTGTGTGTGTGTGTGTGTGTGTGTGTGTGTGTGTGTGTGTGTGTGTGTGTGTGAGAGAGAGTGAGAGGGAGAGTGAGAGTGAGAGTGAGAGAGAGAGAGAGAGAGAGAGAGAGAGAGAGAGAGAGAGAGAGAGAGAGAGAGAGAGAGTGAGCTAGTGAGCTAGTGAAAGGTAGATGCATATACAGTATATGCATAATTATTTGCATGATTATGGCTGATAATCGATTTGCATAGAAAGGGTGTCCTAATTCGACATTCCTGCCTTTTGTGTTATGCTTTCCGGGTCAATGAAGTTGTGCGATTTATCATTTCAGCTCCCAAGAGAAAATGTGAAAAGGGCACTGAATGTCAGCCGAGAGTTCCATAGCACATTTGATTGACAGATAGACTAGATTTGTTAGCAAGGCTGAGTATAATATACAATGGTTCTCCTTTGTAAATCATGTAAATTATGAATTTGCTTTTAGAAATGTCTGTAAGTAAGAGATCACAGTTTCCCTGTTGACGTGGTTGTATCCCCTGGCAAGCACAACAGTTCAATATAATGTTTATATCCTCATCCATGCAGAACAGTCTTCCACGGATTTCCCTGTCCCGCCGCATACCTACGCCAACGCTAATCAAATCAAAAGGTGAATGAATGCGTTTTGCTTATGAAAGGGTGATGCCACCTTGGCATTGTGGAGATGGCTGTGGCGGGAGAGGAGCGTAGCCATTAGAGGGGTGGCAGCAGGCATTACTCTTTGTCGCCGCACAGATCTCACCGACCTGAGGAACTGTTAATAACACGTTGCTGACGGGCTCTCCATCACTCCTAATAGAGACATTGTCATAGCGCGGCCATTCCCTGGCCCGCGCAGTCCCAGGAGGGAATGGATGATGGTGGGCTTGTGCCCCTCATCCCTCCTCATCATCCACTGCTGCTGCTGGTGGCATTCGTCCAGAAATCTATAAAACTAATAACTCTAGATTATGTGAACAGTGAGGGCCATTGCCAGGCAGTTTGGATGTAATTTCATCACTTGTGAACCCAGAGAAAGATCAACACTCAGCTTTAATTACTCAAAGAAATCAAAGAATTATGCCGACAATAAAATGGAGTTTGAAAAGTAAAATCAATTGCACTATCTATACAAACCTTGTGGAAAACAATGCGAGGAAACCTCCCTTTTTATTATTGTTCATGCAGTTGGAAGGGCATTGTTTTTGCAGCGGGTCATCATTGGTCCTGACCCATGAGAGGTAAATATGATCAAATATTTGTTGCCGTTTCGTTAGATCTTAATGTCTTGTCCAGACTCCAGCCCAAAATCAATCTGTGTTTAATGGTGGCAATCCTCTCTTTAATCATCTGCCTTTTATTACAGTGAATCAGACTGAGAGCGCAGGGAGCCCTGCCTGGGACTGAATCCCTTTATTGTCCCCCTGCCCTCTTAAAAAGCATTCTCCTCTGGTCTGGAAAATGGAATCATTGGCCTGCTTGCTGCACTGGCTTTCATTGGCCTTTTTCGTCTGTATTTTATTTTTGTACAGGACCAAAATATTATTCAGGCATCCAAACAAGATATTTTTTTAACAAGGTGAAGCACCATTGTTTATCTTCGAGACCATTGTGTAGCGTGTAGTCTGTAGTGTGTGCTGTAAAAGACATTGGCCCGCAAACTCCACTACACAAGAGCAAGGTTGTGACATTAGAATTAAAAGTTGCACATCTGAAGGTGAGTTTGACTCTTAAAATGTGTCCCTGTTTCATATTGTGCTACTTTTGCTAAACTTCAATTTTTTATCTTTGAGACAAATGCTTATAAAAGCCCTTTTTAAAGTGTATGCGTGTGTGCATTATGGCTTCAGTTCAGTACCATAGTGGATCCCATCTTTGGTTTAGCACAGTCTCAACTGTTCTAAAGGCTGTAATATTTTCAAATGCTTTGGTTCAAGGACAATTGCATGGTCAATGTCCCATCTGCAAATGAATCCTTGGCTGGAGGAGTTCCTTGTCATATTGCCCTGTGACGAACACCAGCTGTATGAAAATCAAACAGATGACCATCTATTTGTCATGATAGGCTTGGGAGTGAGGAAGAATCTCACAAAAGGAGAGAGAGGGCAGAGATAAAATGTCAGAGAAACCAAACCAGTTATGCTAACAACATATCTCTAATCCTTAAAAAAAAACAAGGATATCAACTCTGAATGATATCCAAACAATAAAAGCATACATAAAATCCAACTTCAAGCAATTTGTCGCGAGCAGTTGACAGTAGAATCTTTTGTCATTTGCATGCCACCCCAAATGTTCTGAGCAAACAGAGGACTGTTTGTGAACTTGTCAAGCTGTCCTCTCTCAGCCTTTCACAGGCCTCCTAACAAATCCGACACAGTTTGTGGAGCTGTCATGTTAAGCTGCAGCCTGTCTCATCTCGATCACTTACTTTCTTTTGGAGGTTGGTCCTCCAGGAGCATCCGTATTCAGTCAACGGCCAAAGCTGATTTGTTAATTAAAATGCAGTCAGAATGCATTTGGGACGAGTGGTAAAGGGAATTTTTGCTGTGCCTACTAATAGTTGTTTATTGCTAAGCACACATTAGCAGACTTAAACACAGAGAGCCTCTGACAGTAAATACATTTTTTTTTTTTGCCAGACAGTATGCAAATACACACTTATCTAACTGTAACTTTTGTCTTAATTACACTGTTTTCTCTGAGGGACCCAAAAAATAAAATGTGCCAATATAGACTGCTGTATGTGAAAGGTACAATATGTAGAATAAGCAAAACTGCCCAATTTGTTTGGGAGACATGAAAAGAGTGACAATAATAGAAATGAAGAGCAGAAAAACATGGCGACTCGAGGTGATTTTGCCCACACGCTAATTTCACTCTTGAGTGACCTGGCTTAAATAATTTCCCTGTCCAACACCCCATGGTGCAGCTTACCAAACCAAAACAAATATCAGGAAACAATGAAATTAAACTACTCAGATCTCTTCTGATGAAAATCAATCTTTTAAACCAGTGGTCAGGCCAAATAAATATTGACTTTGTTATAGCAAAACATTGATTTGTGTTTACTTATTCTCAAATGTGTATATTGAACATATATTTAAAAGCAATTTTCAGTTTTTGAGTGTAATGTCAAATATTCTTTCTAACTCCAAAGTCTTAAAAGCGGGGTACACCTTTCTTTATCACCAAGCTGCCAGTAGCAATATTGCCAATCTTATTGATACAGAGTGTTGGAGGGGCTGGAAACTGATGGGAATATGAACACTAGTGATGATATTTGGAACTGCTTGGATCAGCACTTAAGGGCTACTCATCTCTTAGCCGTTTGGTGATGGGGCCGAAGTGCCTCTGTCTATTTCCAGTATGCTTATGTGTTTGTGTGTGTGCGTCAGTGTCAGTGTGCGAATGTGCACGCATGTGTGTTTGTAGGTATACTTGTGTGGGTGCCCGTGTGTTGGTGTGTGTCTTCCTAACTGGCAGCCAGTGCAGACGCGGCGTTCAGCTGATAAGACTGGCAGCAGCTGGCACAGAGAAGCCGGGTCTCCGTGCCAGTGGGTCTGTATCCAGGCCCCACTTCCTGTCTCTCTGTGTGTTACCTAGAGGACAGCCAGCGGCCCATTAATATTCACAGATGCAAAATGTCAACAACTCCTCGTCAAGACCGCCAGTCAGTTTACCGAGCACGCCAGCTCCAAAGAGCCGAGTGCATATGTGCCTTAATTGGGTGCACATATTTTTGTGGATGTGTGCATTGGGGCACAAGTACGGTGGAAGTTTGTGTCGAGTGTCTTGGAAAGTTGCTCTGACAACATATACAAACTAATGAGCAGTCGGAGTTGTGCCAAAGCTGTTGCGGGGTGTCTTTTACCGTGAAGCCTCTGGGTCCTCTTGAGGAGAAACAGACGTGGTCGGCTTTAACTCCGTTTAAATACTACCGGCGAAGTGATTCTATAAGAGTGACATTCGGTAAACAGTGGTCTAAATGCACTCTATCAAGTCAGTAATGTGGGCACGGTTTAGTCAAAGCTTTAAACCACGCTAGCTACAGAGACCATAAAGTGGCCATACACTCTTGGTGATGAGCTGGCTCCACTGCCAGTTTCAAAGGTCCCCTCTGGTTTGTTGGAAGTGCCGGCTTGCCCCGTGTATACAAAGAAGACAAAAGCCCCGGCTATAAATTACACTGTGACAAGAGATCAGTAAATAAATCACCTTGGGGTGGCCTACACGCAGTGATCATAATTCATTTCTCACTCTGGAGGTGGGAGCATTTAAGCAAAGGTCTACCGCGTGGACAGGATGGATGGGGTCTCCCTGAAACTCTCCGGGTGTTCACACAACACAAACTAACTAGGTTAGACTCACTGGGCGGTGTACTGAGATAGGCTGGCGGTGTGTTGATCCTTTAGTAGCCTGACTTTGCTTATCACTTCTGCCAACGATTTTCGATTACTTTTATGATGTTACGGTTCTATCTCATATAATTTAAGCATCTATATACATTATGTACGATGCACGGTTCAAGGTATGGGAATTTAATTTAATGTCAACCGTTTCGACAGAATCATTGATTTGACATCTCTGCAATATAACAACTGCGCATAAACATTACCGCCTATGTTATTCCTGTGGGTTCAGCCCAACGTCATTGAAAACGTTGCTTTGAGCTCAACATTCCTTCAACACCCACCCATCCATCCACAGACCCTCTGGGTAGCTAAATGCAGGTACTAGATGGCATACCCATGGTCATCTGCAGGTTTGGCCTTAGATGATGAATGGCGCTACATGGCGGAAGCATCATTTGGTACAGGAAGCAATCCGCGATAAAGCGCCACGGCTGCACCAGTAGACAAGGCCCCGCCAACCCTGTCCTTGTATTACAGGGGAGCACAGCAACGTTATCTCAGAGGCGGATTGCTATTCAGAGTGTGCCTGCAGCCTTGTATTGGTACGTGCTTAGGAAGGCGCTAGAGACTATTTTTCATTCAGACACTTGAATGTTATATCTGCTTTCCCAGTAGCAACTGTGTTCCTTCCATTTAAAGGGATGGAATCTAGGAAAGCGCTTTGATGTAGCCGGTCACTTAGACTCCGTAATGAGAGGGGGAGAATCCTCCAAATCAAGTAATAGGCAACCAGCTGCCCTGCCCTTCATGCAGAGCTTTTTAATGAATTGAATGTTAATCAATAAGGATTTGCTCTTCATCTGTTTGATTAGAGGTTCAAGGAGAGTTTCACGTCTTTTACGAGACCAATTTGCAAGGTGTAAAGTGAGTTTTTTCCCCCTGCTTGTCAACAGTGCCAATAGGCATCCCGAAGCAGAGCAACAACCTTTGTTTGCTGATCACTTTGTGTACAACATACACGCTGTATATTTGTACATAAATGTAAAAGTACAATTTCTCCATATCCCCTGAATAAATAGATGTATCATATTCCTATTCCATCACAGGGATGGATCTGTGCAAACACTGGCTGAAGAATAGAGAGGTGAATTATAAATTCGAAGAAAGAAAAAAATCTCAAAGCTAGAACTTCTTTCCCACTAATATTTTTACTATGCCTCCCTAGAGTTCAGTCATCGCTGTTTTGCAGGGTAAATAAAATGACAGAGTAGAATATCAGTTTAAGGTTAGTGTCATTCTGCCCTTTATTTGGACTTTATCTCTCCATTGTCTTTCTCTCCCTCGTGACAGTGGAGAGCTGTGAAGCGACAATGTATCACAGGACTGTGCAAAAATAAGCCCGTTTATTAGTCACTCCCTGAGATAAAGACAAAAAATACATGACAAAAGACTAGGTGGTGAAGGAACACACACCAGCTGGGCCTGTGATAATGTCTCAAATCTGGCAGCCGGCGCAGGATGATGCACACAGATGGAGGCACACATAGAAATACACGCATAGCTTGTAGATACTCTTGTGCGTGCATACAGTAGTCACACACAGACACACACACAGACGCACACAATCACCCATACTTTGTATTATGGCACACACCACAATAGGCTCTCACATTGCCACTGTAAAGACCATCTTACAAAATGACGTGCGCCATCCAGCGTGACAACGTCTGTTCCCTATCACCTATATGTTTCACTATTCCCGGTTTGCGGCATCATTACTCATTATTTCAAATAGACTCATTAAGTGTGCATAAACCCAGCGCTTGTTTCGTTCTAGGGGTCTCTGTGACTCAGGTACAGCACGTCTCTACGACAGGGCAATAAGCTGAAGTGTGTTTTGGACTGCATCCAAACATCCATTCACAAGTCTCTCTAAGTGAGGGCAAGGACCTCTCATAGAACACACAACACCCCACTCCCCTCTCCAAAGGGCTCCTGCTGTTTAGCAGGGGGAGTCTTCAGAGGCCTTGATGGACAGTGAAGGTACGTAGAGCGCTGACTCAGAGGGCAACGTAGTCACCTTCATTTACATCCCACTCTATGTCCCTGTCTGGACTGCTTCCTCTTTGTGAGTCAATTCCTCTGCCGCTGAATCTATCTCTTCAACGATTTTGCTTTCATCTGACCCACGAGTTTATTTCACTGTTGTCACGGTCCACTTCCTCTGCCAAGGGTCAATTCTGAATTTATGCCTTTCAGATAGTTGGTTGTAGGGAAAATGTTACATTCCCCTTTTGCACGTAGAATAGTAATGATGTTTTCAACGTTATAGAATGACTTACACCCTCAGGTAAAAATGTCTTAAGCCCTCAGGTAAAAAGAAACAAAAAATTGTGTTTCATAATTATTAAAGACTGTATAAGTAATGTATTTTGCAAATCATGATTCAGGGTGAAAACAAATGTCCCCTTATGTTTTGAGCATCGGAAAGACTAGAGATAATGCCTGCGTGTCTCTAACCTGAGTCCATTGCTCTTGGTCCTTAGACCATGCCTCCTTAGACCAAGCTGCATTCGCCCATGCTTTTAAAAATGCAGCATGCTGGAAATTCTTCATATTTTTTAGGGCACTTTGAAAAGTAAGAGTGCATATCAAAATGCTATACATCCAAACCATGTTGTTTGTGAAGCTTGCAAATCTGTGGCAGGTTTGCCAATTCCCATTTAGTACAAGCAAGCGGGTAAACATTCATAGCTAGATCCCATGATTGGGATGTGCACACATGCCGAGTGGGTATAGCCCAGACAGCCCAGAGAGTCAAGGGCATGAGGATTTATGCCTTTCTACATTTGTTCCATCCATCTCATTTACCCCTTTTAGCATTCATCTCATCTGTCCCTTGTGTATTTCCTAACTGCTAGATCCTACCAAAATATTTTGGCATGCGATTCTCCTCAGAGGCCAAATGTTGTCAATGTCTCACTCTAGGGACCCAATCCTCACAACTGTGGGGCTTGAATGAGCTCCTATACTGACAGAGCTGACCTTCAAAAGGTGCCTGTCGTGGTCCTCAGAGGGATCTCTACTCTTTGAATTCCTGAACTGACCTTTAAGTACTTTGCTCTGGTGATGGTGAAGACCTCGTTGGGTGAGGGCCTCCTTGGTTGAGGTGTGCTGCTGGGGGTACCTTCACTTCAAGACAGCCTTATGGTTAGAAATGAGAAGCAACACCCATTAGTACGACAAGAACAAAAGCATGAAATTGGATCGTATGACTTGGTGGAATTCCAAGTGTGCAAACAAAGGCTTTATCCAAAAGCTCATGCTGATTAATATAGCACAGTAGACATTTATGTAGGAGTAAGCATAAAACCTCACAGTACAACATAGCACATTTCAGAACAAATAAAAAATATCTGATTGATCGTAAAGTTTAAGAGAACCTCTGCTATAATGTTATGATTCATCCATAAATCTCTCTTGGGTATGCAAATTATTAGTAACTATCAAAGCAAATAAAAAATAACTTTTTATATATAAATAAATATATATATATATATATAAAAAAAAAATAACTCACTAAAGTTGTATTTTACCAGGGAATGGCGAATGAAAACATACTCAGCTAAATGAAAGATCAAAGGGAATTATAACTAAGACAACAAAGAATTGTAATAAAGATATCAAGGTGAGTGGATATCCAGACTTAACAGCTCCAATCGATGCACTCAAATGCCTTGCCATTGTATTTCACCCCTCTTATATACCAGTGCAATGTTTGATTGCTAATTCAGATTTGTACAAAGACTGTTGTGTGTGATTTTACATGTGTGGAACATGTTTGCTAAACAGATACAATTGGGAATTTAGCTGAAGACAAATTGTCTTGATAAATGCGTTTTAAACAAGGGGATACCTATGGGAATCCATAGCAAACCCTTTTAATGGAACCAACACTAAATTTGATACATGGTGTGGGTGTATGCCTTCAGATGGTTGGAAATAACAACCTGCTATTCTCCTACCCTCCCACATGTTCTTTGCATCAAAAAGGACCCTCGAGGGTCACCACAACAAGTAAATCCTTAGGTCGCACAGCCTAGGTTTTATGCGCACCACCCTGCCTAATAAAATGTTAACACATAAGCATGCTGTACTATTTGAAATATGGGACAGGCACCTTGAGGCCAAGTAGGGATGCACTAAGGGATAAACTCAATGCTGAGGCTCAACAAGAGTGTCTGTTTTAGGCAGCTAAGAGTGTTTATCCCTGGGGTGCTAGGGCAGCACCAGAATGAAAGCCTAATTAATCACAAGTCTGCCGGAATGCTGGGAAGATATTCACGGGGCCCTCTGCTGTTATGCCTGCCCACGTAAAAACACAATTCTCAGATCTGAGGTTGTCAGATTCGAAGCTATCACACAATGTCCCCGTAGAGCAATGCAATTGACAAATGTGGTGGATTCAATCACACCATCAGGGTGTTCTTATGCTGGGGTTTCATAAGAAAACAGTAATATGTATCCATTGGAGAGTGGGTGAGAGGAGGAAAGAAATGAGGAGCCAGGGTGACACACTGGCTCGTTTAATCTGAATAGCGTACTCCTTAGCCAGCTCTCCAGAGAGCTGTCAGACCAAATGAATCATGTTGCTTTGTCTGCACATCTTCGTCTACCATTTGGGAGCTGTCACACAGGATGGCCCGTGGAAGTGATGGAGGTTGAGAAATAAAACAAAGCGTGTGGTGGTAATGAGGGGGAAAAAGAAAAGACTTGGTAAAAACAAGGATTAAAAATGATGAAGGAATATTCATAGCGTGGCCCTTAGGCCGGCTACAGAAGGTGTATGTCTTCCCTGGGAGAGGTAAATGCCATTACCCTTGACGCAGCTACGTTGGCAGCGGTCTCTCAGGTCCTGCTGCTGCATCAATTTCCTCCTATTGGAGCAAAGCTCGTGGTTGCACTCCCATCCTTGCAAATAGGGAAGCAAACGTTAAGGCTTGGACCTTGGCTTCACGGCAGCTGTGCTGTTTGCTAATAGCGGCAGACAGCCGTAATGCAAAGGGAGTTTTGCAGATGGAGTTGCTAATGCTATCCAGCAGCTGTCTGTTGGCCGATGGAACATGTTAATACTGATCGGCCCACAGAATGGGAATGCGTGGCAGAGCCGCTTTTAGAACCACACCTCTGCATCCCCAAGTAGAGGAGAGGAGGATGACTTGAATACAGTTGGGAAGACAGGGTTTAAGACCAACGTTTTAACAGGCTGTGGTCCCCTCTTAGCGAATATGTTCCGAACAATTTGACTAAATATCACATGGTATTTGGCCTCTGTTCATCCCTCAGCAGAATGGTTTATAATTAGTACACCTTTATCTTTTAGGCATGATTAAAACATAATTGTAATGCAGTTTTATTAAGATTCAAACAAATATTGTAACCTGCTAAATTGCTTTTTCACAAAAAGTAGGCTGTAAGGAGAACATGCAAGGAATGTCTTGTTCAAGCTGTATGCTACTCCATGGTAAACATTTAATGAAATAACACTTTATATTAGGCCAGTCATTCACATTACTTTTATCTAAATATCTGATGAGATCCAACAAGTCCCTTGCCTTTTGTCCCTGGGAAGTATCATAATAAAGAACCAAGACCTGAATATAGTGGAGCGAAGGAAATGGACTAGCTCAAATACACAAACTCTTGAAGAGACTCCTTTGTGGTCTCGGGCCAATGTAAACATTTCCGCTAAATCGATGCCAGTGCCATATTGACCTAATTCATAGTCTTAATTGATCCACTCTTTGTTTATAGTTTTCCACCTGCTAACAGTAGGGCCAATGATTAGGGGGAGTTCTGCTCATGGAGTAGAAGCTAGAGAGAGGTGGGCTTTGAGTGGGTTGAGATAAATTATTGGGAGCAGGTAAGACAAGTAAATATTTAATTTACTTGTTTAAAGTAGTATTTAATATAAAACATTTAAAAGAGATGCATACACATACACAAGGAACCAAATAAACCAATTGAAAGTCCGACAAGGGTAATCAAAAAACATGTAATTGTGTGTGTCCATGTCAACAAGTATTTGAACAGAGAATATTTATTCGGATGACAAGAGTTTGATTTAATTAAGGTCTTTGTAGTTGACGGAACAAAGCAGTGATTGAAAAAAGAATCCTGCACCTTTGCATTGCATTACAGTCATTTAGCAGACACTTTTATCCAAAGTGACTTACAAATAGTGCTTTCAACATGCAAAGATAAAACACCTTAAATCATGTAGATAAATAAGTGCATCCCTAACCCAACCCAACTTCAAAGCCATGTTAGTGGGGTCCAGAGAGAGGCAGTAAGGCTCCCATCAAAGATGATCAAACTGATTTAACTTTGTTTGATCTGGGAGATAGAGAACAGACAGAGATTTAAAATAAGCCAGGATCTGATTCACTGTCGCTTGTTCATCTGAATAAAATAAGTGCAATTTGAATGGTTTTGGTTACTATCACCATTTAGCCTAAATTACCCATTTACCCATTTTTACCCAATGACCAATTTATAGGTGCAGAACATTTTTCTTTTTTTTCTCTTATGAGAACATGGCTGTATGCCACTGAGACAGTCATGTACATACATGTGTGCATGTGCCACTGCTATCAGTACTCAATAGAGAGAGAAAGAGTGGAGGCCAGGGGAGCTTAGGGGAAAGGAGAGGCCTCTCTGACAGGACGATGGCCCATCACAGCTCTGTGGAGGAGCACTTGTCAGGGGCCAAGAGACGAGGTTAGTACAGCCACTCATGACAGACCCTGACACTGGGAACATTGCCCTTTATCAGGACCATTCTCTGCACCAGTAAGCTGACGATCCCTCAAGCACTCACGGAGGACCTGAGTGGCAACCAGGCAAAGTGCCGCAGTGCTTCATGAAGAGTTTGAGCTATTCCAATCTATATCTCAAACAAAACATTTTTAAATAAAAATACAAAATTAACCCAAAGCTTCAAGTAATGTTTCGCTATAGCATTTGCCCACAGACAATCATCCAGTAAAAAAAATAGGTAAGAGGGGCAGAAGAAAGTGTTCCAAAACAATAATCTACAGAACTGTATTGGCCACTTATTAGCTAGACTGCAGCCAAGGCAGGATCCATTCCTCATCAGAGTAATCATTGATAATGAGATCACAGCACTGTTTTTCTCCAGCACCCTGGAGCCCACTGATAAATGATAGCACATGTATTAAACAGTGGGTGCTTATTACCGCTCAAGGTACTTCGCACATACAATCTATTGAGACCACACTTGGGAATTCTCTCAAATCAAATAATCAATAACATTGCTTTGTTATGAGCTTTTTTTGCGTGTGTTGGAAAGTGTTTTGGAATGCACACACATTGATGATGGAAGATATGTGTTGGTTCAGGAAGTGTAAATGATCTGACAAGTAGAAAAGTGGGGCTCATCATTATAAAAAAGCCTGTAATGGTGGTCAGAATATAACAGGGTGTCTAACCCCAGGGTACAACCGATCTTATAAACCACACAGGAGGTTCACAGGCCAGATCACAGGTCATTAAAGTATGCCAATCTTTACTCAAACACATACGCATATCAAACATATTAATAACCTAATAATTAGAATAGTAATCAGTTTTCTATTATAATGCTGAAAATAGTCGTACCTCCTTTAAAATAAAAATAAATAAATAAACAGATGGGTAATAATCAATCAAATCAGGTAACAAAAGAAAAATTGTACTAGTTATGTTTACCAATTAGGATTCGAAAATGAGTATTTGTGTTTCCAAGATACCTGGAAAGTTTTAATCCTAACAGTCCATTCTTCAAACGGTTTTCCTTTCCATCAGAACAACTGTCTCAGAAAGTCCTGAGACTTAGTAAGCACTCATTTCATGTTATATCCCACTCCAGAGAGCTCCCCAGGCGGGAGCACTCCAAGACTACTTTACACCTTCATCAATATTCTTTTCCCGTCCATTCACAAGAGGATAGAGATGAGACGTCTATTCAAGAGGATGATGATCCTATCATCATTCCTGCAGTCACAGGTATTACCGTGGCAGGAAAATCTTGACCATATTCAAGGATTCAAGTCTGAGTTGATCAAAAGGCCGTCAAGACTATCATATATGTAACTCTGATTTCAGTGTCAAATACAAGAGCATGAAATGAAGTGCTCAGGAGATGTGTTTTCATGCGAGGTCTGTGTCATTGCAAGATATATCATCTGGTAACGTGTTGCACACGTTTCAGAAATGTTTGCATGGAAGCGTCTTGCCTTGATGCCGATGACAGTGGAAGGTACAGTATGTTCCTTTGAGGCCTTCATCACTTCTTGAGTCGACAAGGGGAAAAGGAACACCGGCATTCCTCATCTCTCCACTAGCCACAATTTAGAACCCGACGAGGGTCTACAGTTTTTCTCTCTGTCAATATTTTATTCTTCCCTTCTTTTGCTTTCTCTCCATTTGTCTTCACTATAGACAGTGGCTTGCACCAGAGGGGGTCCCTAACAAAGGAAAGCAATCTGGAGCGAGGAGAGGGTACGCAGAGGAAAGTGTGGGCTTATCTCCATATAAAGACTGGGAAGAAAGGGACAGAGTGGAAATGGAATGCCACATAATAGCCTTTTTGTTCTTTTATATAAAAAAGGAGGACTAAAATGTATGAGTAAAAGGAAATGCAAAGATCTCACAGGGCTTTTTAAAGAAATAAAAAAATAAAGATTAAATAAAAAATAGAAGGCGCCTCAATGGTCTTAAACAGGAGACGTTTTGCTGACATCTCAAAGGTTATTTTGCAAGATAACTCATTTATGCCTCTCCTCAAAGTAATATTTTAGAGAAATGAAAAAAGAAAATGTTTTCCCTCATTCTTTAATGTGATTATTTATTTATTTATATGTATTATTAAATCAAATGACATCGTATCAAAATGTATAAAGTAATCATTGTACTGTGCAAGCTAAACCTGTCTGGGATTTACAGTTATTTTATCCTTGTTTAAATGGGCTGTACTGAACCTGTTCTCTCAGTAGCAAAGAGATAAAACCTAGTGGCTTAATCTGGATTCATTTCAGCCTCATATCCAGGGAATCTTGGAGTGGAGCATCTGACACTATACATCTAAGTTACCTGAATGCTTTGGGGAATACAAAGCCCTGCAATGGCCAGCCATTGGTGTTGTGTGTTTTTTACGTGTGTGTGGCTGTGTGTTAATGTGTGTGTGTGTGTGTGTGTGTGTGTGTGTGTGTGTGTGTGTGTGTGTGTGTGTGTGTGTGTGTCTGTGCGCACAAGAGTGCATCGCAGTGTCCCCCTGTTGTGACAGAATAAGATGTGTGGAATGGGCTCTGCAATCAGCAGGCCATCCACCCGTGCAATTTCCTCCCCGGCTCTGTCACAGTCCAGATATTATCCAGCGATGCTTGGTCAGAGCTGGCCTAGTGCTCTTCATTGCATTATTGCCAGCTCATAAGTCAGTCGCCACTACTACACTACACCATAGGAAGCCGAGGCATTTCTCTTACATGCTTAAAATGTTTGCATATCTTAGATGAAATACAGTTCCTCTCTATGAGTTAAAGGGAAGGACATCTGCCTTATGAATGTTGCTATGCTGCTTGCATATGGTATGTATCACTTTTGAAATGGACCCAATTGTGCATCACGGGTGTCAAAAGACAGATTTATCAACATGTAATATGTCATCATGTATCAGAAAAGGCACTCTAAGCATACAGTACAGTAGCCTTCATTGTGTGGAAGGAAATTAGCAATGCATCCATCTCCTGGTAAAACCTTCTGAGGACAGAAGTTCTTTCGTTTTGGTAATCTCGGTCTGACAGCACCCACCAGACAGGTGGGAACAATCCCCTGCACAGAATTAATGCATAACGTTTTAATAGGACTACACCTGCAAGGGTAAGAGCAAGTAATGAGAGTCTTGGAATGAATTAGCGAGGTCTTGTTGAGATCTGTCACTGGCGAAACAATGGCTCCACTGTGCCCGAAAGAGCTCAGACAAGGCCCGCCTTCCTGGCTTCCGTCCAGCTGCACGGAAACTTTCACTTCCTCACTTTCTCTCCACCCTCAACCCACCGCTGCTCCCATCTAACTTAATTACCATTTATTTTTCATTTGCCTCCCGAATCGCCTTGAGTCCTCAACCCAACGATGGAGCGAGCATGAAAAAAAAGACAATCAAAGAGAACCAAATGTAATACGTGAAATGAATGCTAATAGCCTTGCTCAGTATTACCTCTAGAAAAGTATAATGATTATGTAGGTGTGAAATGACATTTGATACTAAGAGGGCAACGGACCATTTTGAAAGAGGATCAGTTTTTTCCCCATTTTTACCTCTTATTATATTCTGTCCAGTTCTCCAGTTTGTATCTACAGTATGTAGTTGTTACATGTAAGGATTACTAATTAAAATGGCAACATAACATCAGTCAGATAATTGTGTTATAAGATCAGGAGAGTCGAGCTGAGGGACAATGAGGTTGGGGTTGAATATCTGAGGACGAAATGGTAAAAACTATAAAGTACTCTGAGTGTGCCCTGGGGAACACAAAGATTAGCTTTTAAACAAGGCATGATCTTGTTATAAGAAAATACCTTTCATTCTTATCCTAGTGTGAGTCACTAGAGAAAACATTTAATTTCTGTTCAAAATATCCAGACCAAATAATTACAAATGGATGAATGATCACAAAGACATCATATTTTCTTCCCTCAAAAAACCAACGGGTTCAGTTGGTGTAGACCAAAGTACTTCTTACTGACACAATCCGGTCTAAAATCTTCCTTTTTGGATGTCAGTGACAACCTAAGGAACCAGTAATTGTGCCCTGTGAGAGTGCCGATGTATGTTACAGAGAGCAACCTTTTGCATTTGGGGACATTCAAATAAAAGGCTCAGGAGGAGACTGCCATCGTATCGGTCTCCGTCTTCAACAGTTGAGAAGTGAGGAGAAAGAGGTTTGATGAATTGGCCTGAGCACTGGGGCCCAAGGAGCTGTCCCCAAGGTGCTGTTCCAGTGCAGCGGCCCACTACCATAAAACTGCCTCTGGGGCTACTGGAGTGTGGCTCTAATAGAAACTAAGCACTGAGAGTTGGGTTCCATGTCTCCAACCATCTGGCTATAGCAATGGTATATGCCTAAGGTAAGGGGGAAATATCAGAAAAGTAACCGTGGCTTGTAAATCCACAGGCTGTTTAACATCACAGAAGAAACGAAATTGATCTATGTTCCTTGAAAACATTAATGTGTATACTAAAACAAATGGATGACATAAAATCAACTCCTAAAACCTAGGAAATTATGTTTATCACATTTTGCTAGACTTTGGCTGATCTCCTTATTCACTGTTTAGTGCGCTGTTCTAAAGTTCTAAACTATACTGGTCTTTTCAACTGGAGTTGTTCTTTGTAATGTTAGTTAAGGTTTTTGTCTGTGTGCTTTGTTTTGTGTAGGATCAATGATAATTATCTTCTCAGGCTTAAACTAATCAACTTTGCATTGTAAACTAAAAATCGGAAGAGGGCAGACAGAGTGGTCTTCTGTCTGCACGGCCTACTGAAACTTGCTGAGTGTAAATAGGAAAAATCTAGGCCAGCGTGGTGCAGGCCAAGAACATTTGTGATTATTGCAGAGAAAGGGAACTGTGGACTTGGGCTTACATAGATTATTATTTATTTCTGATTGACAAGAGAACTTAACCAGCACTACATATATTGGGATACGAAATAGGCCACATCAATAAACCTGTGTTTTGCTCTGCGCTAAATATAGTCTACTAGCTATTGACAATTCAACTCTGATCCCTTCCTCTGTGCTTTTAGTTCCTGACAAAAACCACATTACTTACTTCAACATACAGGCTTTTATTTAGAAGGGAATGATATGACCTGTGCTAAGATATCCTTTGAGTATTTAGCAGGCATCTGCAATAGAACAACATTCCGTTTTGAATGAATCCCCTTTGTTTGGTGGAAACACTATGCTTTTTTTGTGTGTGTGTGTGTGTGTGGGGGGGGGGGCTGTTAAAAGTGATCAATGAATAGCTTGCTTTGTTACATAGCAAATACGCATTTTGATGCAGAGTAGTAGAAGGCATTTGATGAACCATTTTACCTGTTCATTAATATGTTAACACTGTCAACAGAATATTGTGTTTATTATGCTTACAGCAAGTATGACATTTGGAGACGTTTCCAAATGGAGGACCTCCAAATATGATGGACTTCTACAGAAGAATGATGGAATCCTATTCTTCCAAGAACCAGAATGTTGCCAACATCTTTTATACAGAAGCAAAGTAAATTATGCAGGAACGCGTAGTCTATTGCATTTCCCTGAACTAAACTATTGTCATGGTGACAGTGAAAAACACAAGTTCCATGTCTTCATTGAATGCAACTACAGAACTGTCACTGCAACAATGAAATACAATGTATACTGTATTCTTTATCCTATGCAACAAGTAAAAGAGTATAGTATTTATATGGGTTTATTACCACTTTTAAAGTTACACACCATCAGTTACCAACACCAGATGAATAATAAAAAATATTGTAAACACATAAGTCAGTGATCACACAGGAGAAGTGAGGTCATTATTTGTCTAAGGTCAATTGTCACAAGATTTGTCGAATGATGATTCAGTCGGAAGCGTCCTTGCTTTCAATTATTAGGGGGCATTTGTAATTGATCCGAACAGGTCTATACCCTGATTTTTTTTACATACTGAATTAGAAGAGTAGAAAAACTTCTAAGCTCAATGTAGGAACAGCAATAAGCACTTAATGAGCACTTCTGGTCTACAAGATATATACATAATGTCTTCTCTGGGGCAGATATTGACCCTTACTCCATGAATCACATCCTTTTTTCCTTTTCTTAATGATGAACTATGCCCCTTCATCCAGTACACTATTAACAGTTTCCCCGAATACATAAAACCTAGACACATTGTTACTAAAATAAGGCACTGGGCAAATGACAAAAAGGATTCAATTAATCAATTTGCATCCATCTGTTCCGCTTGCAGAAATGAATGTTAAGAATGTTCAGTGTAGATGAAGTCAATTATAAACTTCATCCATCAACCTGCCACCATGTTCTTGAGGTGAATAATATGCCATTCTTTGCGAGCGTGTAGGCAATTTTAGAAAGTCGGACATTGCAACCAACACTTTGTAGTCTGGAGTCTTTACCAAAGTCCCAAGCTCGAGTTTATTTGCAGTTTGCTGTCAATCAAGTCAAGTGTGACTGTCTCTTACAGTACAATTTGTCAATGGCGGTGTGTACCATGTACCATGTGTGTATTCTTCCAGAACCAGTTTTTGTAGTATAGCATTCAAGGTCCTGACTATGTGAGGTTGAATCCATAAAGATGTACATTGGCGCTTAGAACATCCAAATAAGCTGGAGGTACATTTATATGCAAAGTGGCTTCCTACTCCTCCCCACTTGCTGTCAGATAAGTATCCTAATCACTAAAAGTTTGCGTGATTACTAGAGGCAAGGGCACTGGCAGCTGTGCTGTCTAAGGCAGAATTACAACAGGGCTATCAATAACAGTTAGAGCACTCCTAAAGGCTCAGCAGCAGAAGAGTCACCAGAAAAGAGTCACTTTGAAAAAGTTACAGCTTTTTTTACGTTGGATGAATTTGCATAACAAGCTTTACACAAAGATTCAAAGAAAAAAACGTATTGCTGTGAATTGGGGAATGAAAAACAGCAATAAGGGTCCTAATGAAACTACAAATGAAAACGTCTGATCTCACAGAACACCAATGCACCTTATGTCCTCCTTATGTTTTAATCATATTCATTTGTTCCATGGATCAGAAGTGTCAAGACAGATGCAACCAGTGAGGATCAGTCATTCCTCCACAAATGTACCATCACTGCTTTAACCTTTATTTTAATTCATTCATCATGGAAGAAGACAGAACTAAAGGCAGGAAATTAGAATATAATGTGCCTCACGTTCGTGTGATTTGTTTCCAGCCTGCTTTACTGTCCAGATCTTGCTCCGTAAGTTGAATAGTATGAATGCATAAAATGGAAAGTGGGGTCCTATCTACATGCTATTAAATATACTCTATATGCAGACGCTGACCTTTCTGGAACTTGTGAAAATAGAATTGCACAGGGCATAGTAAACACATCAACATCAACCCTTAAATATAAATATATATATTACGGACACACGTTTTGAGTTAAATCAAAACTTCAATTGAGATAGTAATCATCTGAGTAATTGCGCCATTTATTTTCTATGTTAGAGGAAATGTTATCCACATTTACAATACATTGCAGACTTTTCTTTGATAGTAAAGTTGAACATTTGTGGTGCTATAGGCTTGTGTTGCTTGGCCTTTGCTTAAAAGATAAAGTACAGTGAAAGCAGTGTTTCATCGATCTGCATTGAAAGTTTCAAACATATTCCACTGTTTAAATAATGAACAGTGTTTCTCCATGGATATGTAGCCTTCTATGGTACATGGGAATGTCAACAAAGCTTGAATTAAACAAGGCAATGTTTCGAATACATTCAAGATCTTTAAAGAGACTGGTTAAGGGAATTACGTGACCAGTTTTTTTTTTATCTGTGGCTTTCTCACCAATATTGCCGATTTCATTTTAGGGCAGAAAGCTAAATCTGATGCCTGGAGTCCTGTATGCTTCTCCAATCAGACAAACAGTGTACACAACTAAAGGAACATGAGAGGGCAGCATCTCTGTTTTTTCTGAAAACTTGAATTATGTATGTACTGCTGTGCAAATGGAGGACAGTAAGTATATCAGTGTGGGTGGGAATCACAGTCATTAAACTGCCGAGCAGACCTAAGGTGTTTGGGAATTAATCAGTAATGGATTCAGATCCACACTTACTCTGTCAGACAATCAGTCAGTCAGTTGGTTTCTTTCACACCTAGACAAAAAAAAAACAGTTATATAACATCCCTATTATTATATTTTTGCCTAAAGTAATGCACAGTGCTACCAAGGGTAACTTTTTAATGTATTTATACTCTCACTTCAGTTTCAAATTTGCTTGATATGCTACTGCAATGACATCCACACCCATGGACAAGCCAAATGTATGAAACTGGTTGATTTATTTGCTGCTCTGTCACACTGCCAATGTTTAATAGCTTATGGGTTAATTGTTAAGGTGTACCACAGGGTCCCTCTAAAATAATTAATCATACACAGCAGTAATAATGACTTTCTAATGGTTCATTGAGCCTGCCTGCCCTGCAGAGTCTGCCTTAATTCACACATCATCTTCTTCTATGCGGAATGTTTTATGTCCTCCTACAAGATTAAAGGCATATTCATTTCGTCAGAGTAAATCTGTAGGATAAATCATGATTTAATCATGGAAATCCAACAATATGTAATCATTGAACTGAACTGCACTTGTAGCTACCAGCCGAGCCGCACCTCAATTTGTTGTTGTGTTTTTCTAGATGTTATTTATGATCTGGGTAGGTAGTTTGTTTCTCAAAGAGCGTGCTGGGGAGACTAGAAAGAGAGGGAGTATATAGAGTATTTAAGATTCACTGTTTATCAAGGACAGGAACAGGGTGAAATACGTCAGGGTTTTGGCTCTCACACTGCCTGCTTGCATGAAAGTTGACACTTTATGATCTGTGAGTATTACAGAAGCTCCCAGCTGTGCCGTGCTGGAACGTCGGAATATGAAGTCTCAGCATTTTATCATGTACATTGTGGATGTAACCTAATGACTTGGGTAGTGCTGACACCCACTTTTACAAAAAAAAAAGAAGCATACTACTCTGACCCTCTAAAATGTTGTGAACTCGTTGTGAACTATTTTAAAACCATAGCTCTGGCTCTGTCAGATCAACAATTCACCCAATTCTAGAAGTATTCCTCTGGATGGTTTAAACTGACGAAGTGCATCACATCCTTATCTTCAGAAACTGCATTAGTCAGATCTTCTTCTTCACTACTCGCTGTTGATTTGAGACAAGGTTGTCAATAAGTGTGGGAGAGAGAAAGAGATGAACAGGAAAACTGAATAAAAATGTTCCCCACATTTTATATCTGATTGCATGCCTAGTTCAGTGGTGTAGCATTAATTTACAAGACCTACTTAATTAAATACATCGTTTTTAAATGTTTATTGAGTGAAAGCCTAATTAATTAGTCAACACCAAATAGCTTATTAAGAATTTAAGAATGAATAAAGAACTAGCTTGTTTTTTCATCATTTTTCCATGTGTATACTTCTGTCTGAGAGTCCCCAAACATTATGAGAGTGCCTAGGACTGTCCCATGTCACAGTCACTCTGCTCAGCCGGGGCGATGGGGCTTAACGCTCCGAGGTAACATTGCTGAGGCCTACACACACAAACACACACATACAGACACACACAAAGATGCACACACATTAACACAGACTCACATACTATATATAATGTGCATACTCTAGAGTTTTAGGGTAATTGGCTTATAGACTATACTTGTTAAGGGGTTTAATACACACTTATTCAATATCATAAATGATCAATTAATTCATAAAGTAACATTTTCATCGATCAACTTGATTAAGAGTCAGATTAAACTATTTAAACGAGGCACCACCACTAATTTGGCTTTATCAGCAAGAGTTAGTGGGAATCTTAATCTCAATTCTGAAGTGTCATCAATTAAAAGTTTTGTGAAAAAGGCTGATCTCATGCCCAAGCACACGTTATTGCAAACAATAATCTGTATGTCTAGTCTAAACCAACTAAATACCGGAATATACAATGAATATATACATTTAATACACTTTGTTCAATTGATATAGGAATGGTTATATTACAAGGCATGAACGTGGGTATGAATTATCTATGTGGCAGCATGCAAATGGTTACACTCATTTAGTAAGTGAGGTCTCAGGATAAGTGATCCTTATGAATGTATTAACTAAACAATGCAACACTTTAAGAAAGTTACGGCACCAAACACAAATGTGTAGAGAGGCGTGTGTAGTGATTGAATTTTAGAAACAGGGTTGATTCGGCCGTGAGGTGAAAGGCCCTGCGGAGACTCCTTCGTACGTGGTGTAGGTGTGTCCAAGCACAGAACTTGGCTGTCAATGAGTTGCTTTCCGAGTGTTCAATTGACTGGTGGGTAATTCAATGTTCTTTGTTCTTTGTTGTCTGAAACAGGCACGCGGTAGGATTTTTCAGAAGTTCTTTGGTTGGCAAAGAGGCCTGTACGAAACAAGCACCTGGTTAGATATTCTTGGGAAAGAATATACATGAAAGGGGACCATAGCCCTCTTCTGGATGAGGTGAAGTGCAGAAGAGGAAGAGGAAAAAAAGAGACCAAGACATCTTCTGTCGATAAGTTTTGCCATTCCGTTCAAGAGGGGTGTGTTCCTGGCACAGATGATTGGCTAAGGTCAAAAGGGTTGCACCTAGGTGCGATTTAAAACCTGGCAGGATTGAACTACATAGACAGATTAGATCTATTTCTAACTTCAATCATTTGTAAATGTTCATATAAAGTATACCAAAGCTTGTGGCTTGGCGTTATGAATAATTAAAAATCAAACATGGTATTTCTAGCAAATTGGGAACCGGTGATTTTTAAAACAATACACAATAACAACATGAGGATGGGCTAAAATACTTCATAATCTAACATGTTACAAAATACAAATATTTCCTTGCAAATGTATCAAAATAAATTACAAAATACCAGTGTCCAAAAATGTATTTAATTAAAATACAAGTATTTTGTATTTCAAATATCCCAAAAATAATTCGCATTCCGAGTAATGAAATGTATACAAAGACTACCTGACACATTTCAAACAAGTTCTAACACATTATGCCACTGAGTCCATTCGTTCATTGTGGTCTGGCAAAACTCCCTTGGGAGATGGTTTAGTAGTTACATTAGGACATTCATCATAGTCTTCCTCTACCTCCATCAGAAAACAGTCACCAATCTATCTGGCTGGCTGAATTTGTAAGGAATTCAAGAAAAAAGAAATTAGTAGAAGATGGTTTGAGCTAAAAAAGTTACCATTGAATCTGAGAAAAAAGAACATTCATGATATTCGGTTAAATCACTGCCCATCTCTGGACACCCTACACTCATGATTACCAACATAAATGTATTCTTCAATTCTCCTTATTGTCAATGTCGGATTATTCCATTCAGTGTTCTTTTGGCAAAAAAAAAGCATTTCATCCTTATAAGCAATGAGTTGCCCATGGGCAAAAGAGGGTTCTAATTTTGTTGGGGAAGCAAAAGTGTTTTCCCTTTGACATGATTTGGATCTGGAATGTTAAGGGTGGTCGTTTTGATTCAAGGAAGACTCGTAGGAGGGGCACAGGGTTAACCATTGGAGATTTTTATATCACCTCTGGTTACCTTGCAGGAGGATAGGGGAAACAGGCCTCAGAGCTGACCCTCATCAGATAGCCGGCTTAGACAATAAAACCCCGGGGGTGAAGTGTGAAGAGACTTGGTTCGCCTACATGGTAAATACACAAACACACAGGTGGCTCATTTCCACGGAAAACTTTTGATATCGTACACTTGAAAATGTTACCCAACCCGTGCCAACCTGTCCAACAGCTACCCTAAAATGTAGGCAGGTAAGTAAATGTAAATCCTGGGTCAGTGTGATAGGAACTTCAACAGAGGGGTAGAGAAAATCAGGACGGAATGGGATGGTTATTTTTTGTACCATCCACAACGTTTGCCAGTGGAAATGGGGAAAAAACCTGTTACGATGTGTAACAAACTGAACTAAACCAAAGTAGACCGTTTAGTGGAAATAGTCTGTCTTTGGCCCTCTTACATCCATTTCACACACCTAGGTTCACAGATACACACACACATAGACACATAGACACACACACACACACACACACACACACACACACACAAAGACAGACAATACCCACTAGAATCCTGTATTCTAACTAATTGTCGCCAGCAAAAAGATTTCTCCATACTCAAGTCAACTGGGGAGAAGATTTTTAAGAGCTTGACATCTTATCATAAATCAGCAGAAGTAGGCCAGATTATGTCCCTTGGCCTGGTTTGGAGTGAAGTGAACATGTGGTTACTCAAAGAAACCATTGTCTGGTATTACGTGACACCAAATACATTGCTCTTCTGACTTTCCTTCAAGGCCCATTGAGTCAAATGTGTGTGTGTGTGTGTGTGTGTGTGTGTGTGTGTGTGTGTGTTTGTGTGTGTGTGTGTGTGTGTGTGTGTGTGTGTGTCATGAGGATATAGTATCACACTGAACTATCCACCTGCAGGTCATCGTCTACATTTTGTCCATCTGAAATAACGTAATCTTTCTCATCAAGGAAATAGCCCATAAAACTGTCTCCTTTATTTCTCTGTCTGCAATTACACCGTTTGCTTTTCAGATTTTGTACTAATAAATCCACCAGAATGTCTCACAGGCTATTAACGATTTGGGGAAAAGAGTGACTCTAAGTTCACTATGACCGGCATGAGTGCTAATTGAATAGGGATGGAAACAATCAGTGTACAGACCCAAAAAAATGTATGCCATGACTATTAAAACAAAACATATGACCAACATACAACTGGTGAAAATAAGAATGTCTGGATTTCTATCTCTTGTTTAGGGTGGATTATTGAGGCCATAATATTTACAATAACACCCTACTAACGATAGACATTCAAAGATATTTGTTACAGTTATAAATTATTATGAAAATTCACAACCTGTATACGTTCAGTATGAACATTAATGATAACATAACACATGCTGGTATGTGGTACTGGTTAGATGGTTCTTAAAGAGTTATAGTACTCCAATTTAATTACAGTTCAGTCCGACAGATTGAATCAAGTCACATCGTTGCATGCCTTATTTCTGACCGAGGTAGTTAAAGTAGGCAGTAACAATCAGCCTCATTCTATATGTGCTGACATGGCCAGGTGATCACAGAGATATTTACAGAGCACAGGTTAAATGGATCCACCAGGTCAAGCAATACCCTTTTTTACCTTCAAACCAAACATTTAGCCAAATAGAGCATTGCAATAGTGCATGAAGTTGGAGCTCAGTATTACTGCCAATTACCTTTTTCATAACAGCCTGTCTCTTATATTTCAGTCAGGACACATACAGTACATTTAACTATTTACTAAGGAAAAATTATACATTTATATAATCTTGGCGTCAAGGATCGGCTCTTCCAGAAGCACCACACTGAGGCTGTAGCTAAAAACACCTAATGAACAACTATGGTTAGGGAGCAGATATCAGCAGATTCCCCCTGCCAGATAGGGAACAGCAGACCTGAAGTGAGTGAAGATTGGGGTGGAGGTGGTTTAGCCGAAGCTGCAGCATAGCAGCAAAAAACACAAGTAATATGAGAGCAGAGCACCAAGACAGCCTGATGTGAGAACTAACTGATGGCTTCAGTATGTTTAGTTGCGACATGGGGTATTTACAGGATTATAGGTGTAAGAACGGTGAAGCGGTTAAGACAAATCGGCCGACAAGATGAAGCTCCCTGCCTTACCTAGCATACTAGTGAAGTCATAGCAGCACTCCATGATGACAGTAGAATCTGGCCATGAATTGGTAGGAGATGACAAAACTAAGAGTCCCTGTTGTGGAAATGCGTATTCCAAATATGAGATGAAATGTACTAATTTCTTATTTTCCTACTTTAGATTTTTTATTAATTGAAAGTATATGAATTAGACAGCATCATTCTTTTTCAGTTTTGTAAACTGGTCACTTCGGAAATCTGTCTCAGGGATGAATGGTTTAGTTCAAATGTGCTACCAAAAGAAAATATAAGCTCCAGTGAATTTCCCATATATATTCCACTATAAGATGTGAGACCTCAAAGAGCAAATATTTTCAAATGCGTTCTTTGTAGTAACGAATTAAATGAACAACGGGTAGTGATTATGTGAGTGTAAAACACCATGTTTGGGGGAACAAGTGTTATGTGGAGCACTGGGTCCAGATTATGAGGCGTGTAATTGAGTCCACAGGGAAGGAAAATCATGTTCTGATTAAAAGGAATAAAAAATGAGGCATGCAATACCAGATGCAACAACAGTTTTTGCATGCCCAAATTGTGTATCATAAACCACAATATTTCTTTTTTTTTGCTGGACAAATCTTGATTTGATGTGCAACATGTCAATCAATAACATTAGAGTTAACATGAACTTAGAAAATAAGCTATTTACAAGAAATCCAGGAAAAAGGCTTGCTGATCTGATGCTCAGTGATGGTTAAATAATAAATGACTGTGTACCAAAAAAAAATCAGTTGAGTTTCTATGATAAGAAAATCAATCCATAAAAACATGGCACTAACCATGAACTTGACCCTAAAGACTCATCTTCTCCAAATGAACAGTTCTCCACTTCTCTCTTATCCCTCTTCTCACATCTCACACTTCCCTTTTCTCTCACCCTTCCTATTTTCCCTCCCAGTCTATCCCTGGCCCCTACTGCCCATCTCCAATTATTACAGGTGATCGCAGAAAGTGGATAGTCCACACAGTAAGACTTTACTACAGCTCATATAGCTGCTTCCAGTGAGGCTCTAGGCTTCTTTGCGTGTTCTATGACAACTGTGCTGTCCACACTCCTCAATAAAACACATTTCCAATACACCCAGTTGACAGGCCATGACCACAACTTTTAATGGTCCTGTCCATCCTGAAGTCTGGTAATGAGGAATGCTGTGTCTGCATGTGTCACAGTAGGACTGTTTGCCCGTGTGTTTGTGTGAGACAAAGAAGGTGGGAGGGATAAAGTGTTAAAATGAATGGGCATTGGTCTGAACAGGTGTGTGTGTGTGTGTGTGTGTGTGTGTGTGTGTGTGTGTGTGTGTGTGTGTGTGTGTGTGTGTGTGTGTGTGTGTGTGTGTGTATGTGTGTGTGTATGTATGTGTGTGTGTGTGTGTGTGTGTTTGTGTTTGCACATCTTCTCGCTTGGTGTACTACAACAAAGCAGCCTTGCGGAGCTCCCTGACTGCCACCCAGCCAGAGCTTGGCCATTTGTCTGCCTGGTTATCAGACACATCCAGCAACCTGCCCTGCAGCTCTGCATTAGTCCTTCCACAAGCCATCAGGGAATATCTTAGTATGGCTGAACTGGCTCTCTGAGCCTAGGACTATTTCCATCTCTCTGACTCCCACAGACACATTGCTACACCACAGAGATTCCACTGGCTCAGAGATGTGTGTGTGTGTGTGTGTGTGTGGGGGGGGGGGGGGGGGGGGGGGGGGGATAGAGAGATAGAGAGAGAGAGAGAGAGAGAGAGAGAGAGAGAAGAGGGGGGGATAAAATAAAAAGTTGACAGAAATTGTGATGGACAGTGTTATAATGGTATTTGATATTTTGCCTTTTGTTTTTATTGGTAAATTAGTCAGAATACAACTGAACCCATTCTGTTAATTAATATTTCAATAATGATCTGAAGAATTGCGAGTGATACTCCTTCTTGTTGATAATTAATTGGAAACTGGGAGCTATTGCCAGCTTGTGGTGAAAATATGACCTACCCCTCCCTGCAAGCCCATCCAATGTGTAAGCTTACCTTACACCTCATTAACATATTCTACGTTTTTAACTTAATGAAATTAGGGTATAATCACTGCTGATTTGAATTTAAATTTTTTTTCGCCAGACATCCTGTCCTGTTTCCAATATGACTCAACACACTAGTTCTTCCTGCAAAAGTGTAAGACCTTTGAATGGGTTATGATTATCACAAAATATAATTAAATCCTCCCACTATCATCCTACGAACATAAGAGCAGGCGTTTAAACTGAGGTATCTCAGTTTTTCAGCACCAAAGGAAAAAAACCACAATAAATAACTTATTGATCTGTGTAGAGCTAAAGCATAGGAGTTTTAAACTGCTCCAAGCCATGGGGATGTAATTGGGCTGGCAAGCCGCATTCGTCTTGATTAAAGTCAATTTCAACCTATAAGGATAAAGTAAGTATTGGCCATTTATCAAAGTCATGGCAGCAGGGTCATGGCAAATGGAATCCAGTCCTCTAACACCACTGTCATCAAATCTTAGAGCCGGACCTCCTTCATTATGGAATACACGTACGAATAATCTGGTACACTACGACAAAATAAACGGGGGAAATGACAGATTTAATATGATAGTAACAGTTCTCTGTTCACAGCCTGAGGTGAATCCTGTCTTGGACAGTCTACTTCAATCAAATGGCTGATGTTATGATAGATTTGCTACACGGTCTGAGCATCGGGAAATGTGCTGACTTGCCAGTACAGGTTCAGAAACATTTTTGCTCATGTACCTTTGAGCAATGCACACTGCACTTTGTTATTAGGATAAAAACGTAGTAATTATGGCGGTCCCTTTGTTATGAAATCCATCCTGGAGCGCTCTTTGGTACATGAGACCCCTCTACAAGATGAACGATGGGTGTGGAGAGCAATTTCTGGATCGATATGCACTGTATGAGAAAGGATTAACCAGCCTGAACAATGCATCTGAGCTCTGGTAAAACACCTTTCGGGATTTTATTAATGGCAGGCCACACATCCTCTACAGGCAATTAACAGAACATATGGAACGATTTAAAGGTTTGTCCAGAGGTCCTGTGCCCCTTTTCACGAAGCTCAATGTTCATTACGTTACGGCATCTTTATTTTACCAACCTGTTAACAAAACCCACTGAGATTTGGATTCTCCTCCGTCAAATGCGCTTAACAAAGGGTACATCGATGTTGACGCTGCTATTTTAATTATAGCATTTGTTTCTCTCCTAAAAGTATCCATATACTAAATTACTGTATTTGTGTGAGTTGTGCCATCAACAACAATTGATTCAATAAAGTTTGATGGAAAAATAAGATTACCATTTAAAATACCAATGTTACTGTGTTATGTTGAGCCATAAAACTAACATAGTTCCGAATAGGAATACGAGAGGTCCATTGTTATCTCAAAACCCCAGCCTGACTGCTTTACCTCGAGGTCTTAAGCTATTCAAATAGTTGGATCTAAGATGAATGATGATTCTCTAAACAAATGCCCCAAAATAATAATAATACCATGCAAAATGCACGAGTAAACAGCCACAAGGCTTGGTTTGACATAGGCTGCACAGGGAGACACGTTGCAACTCACAGCCGAGTTAATTTTTACCAACTTTTTAAATATCTGATAGACCCGTATTGAAATTATATTCAATATAGAGTCCATTCTTTCAGAGGACTGCGACAGATGTATCGATCTTAATTTATCAAAACATCTAGAACTGGTCACGTGTCCAATCGAAGAAAACATAATGTCCTACCTGCTCTCAACTCAATTCCCCCTAAACATCACAGTGTTTAGCTTTTAAGTGCTTGTCTTGGATTATTGGATTATGAATATTGCATCCTGTGTTTTTAGAATTGCAATGAATAAATACGTATATCAATTATTAAAATGTGATGCCCATCCATGGTGCACCTATTCTGTTCACTGCACATTTTGGGCAATTTGGTTGCTCATGTGCTGAGTCAGGGTTGGAACAGGGAAACAGCAGTGGTGTGTTTGGCCTAACTTTCTCTGAACTTCGATACTAAATAGTTTTGTCCCTACGGAATCAGCATGAAAAGCTGCCGTAAACTATGCTTAGGACACGCACACCACCCAGGGGCTATTTCACCTCTTAATTCTGCATTATTACCACTTAATTAAATTCAAGTGGCAGTAAGTACAAAGTCAACGATTGGTCTGATGAGAGACTGCCTCTTTTCGAAAACAGCAAGTTCCCCGCCGGGTAAAAACACATTCAATTATTTTTATGATTTGTTTGTCAACCATCTCCCTGACGAAACCGAGAGCTTCGCATTCGTAAAGATTAGCTCAAATCCTTTTTGTCTACAGCGGTACAGCTCATAGCGCCTCGCGGGTCTGCGGATATCACAACCCTGTCGACACACTCACGTTATGATCCTTGTTTTACCATCTGCTCCGGAGATTCATGCACAGTCGTGTGTTTGTTTTTGCCCTTCGGTTAAAATGCTGTAGCCTCTGAGGAGGTGGTTGCAAAGTGAGGACAGTTACCGCTTCTTTTGTCTTGACTTCCATCATCCACCTCCATTTGAGCACGAACTCATGGGTAAATGCTGAAAGAATGTTTTACCATTGAGTAGGTTTTGAAAGAGGATAAGGTTTGGATAATTAGAGCGTTTGTCTCCACTTGCAGCAGGCTACATGGAGTCTATTGTTTACTATGTTGATCACACCTCCAGTTAGAAAAAAAGTTGGTAACTTTGATACATTCAAGTATACTTTCTTTTATTATGCGCGCATATTTGTGGTTTGCAAAGGTTGTTTTGGACCCGTAAAAGAAAAATATATTTGATGAATAGTCCACAGTTCTACAGAGAGTTACACAACACTGTAAAACCTAATGTTACTCTGCAAATATTCTTATGTCTTCACAATACACATATACACATCCAGCGTACAAGTCTACCGAGTTTTGACAGCGATTTATCTCCATGCATTACCCTCTAAACTTGTATCAGCCTCGCCATATGGAGTGCAAGAAGTATCCATCACAACTATTGACTAGATCATTTATATATAATTTTCTTTTGAGTTATCTCACTAAAAATTACAGATTAAAAGTGAGGAGAAATAAAGCAAGGGGAGTTAATCTCAGGTCAATTGATGCCCACTAGCTGCAGGCACACTGAAGCAAGACCCAAATGACAAGGACACAAGATGAAAATTACACCCTGGGTTCAATTGAATAATGCAATGTCTGTTGGCGGAGGTCTGCAGGAGTCTTTTCTTCTCCTTCTGTGATTAAGGGAAGATTAAATCATGCTTATACTGTTAAATTATTTCTGCTCTCGTTTTAGAATAATTGGCCTAAGTTAACTGATTATAAAAGCTTGAATATATGTTTCAGAGACTTGCCTGAATTTCAACTGCTGAACATAGGTCTTTCAAGCCAATAGGACACAATACACGATATAGATACCAGACCTCGCTTCTTGGGCTCTGACTTGAAGAAATGCAAACACTTGGACAGCTAACACACCAAAGACATGGAAATACAACAATGCAGGACCATATATTAATCGAACACTCTCCTTTGGACAATACATCAACATTGTAAAGTAGGACTTCAGAGAATGGATCGCTGTCAAGGCAGAGGAGGGTGAAGGATAGAAAACTGCGATAAGGACATGGTGGCATTGCATTTAATGTCCTTTAAAATGCATGGATACCAGTGTTGTGCTGCCTCTTTTATAGATATGTATTGATCTAAGGTCTGGCTGTTCTGAATAGCATTACCTCTCCCACTCCAATATCCTTTGTCGGGCCCAAAATCCCCCTGTGGCTCGCCCCCATCTGAAGTGTCACATGCCACCACATAGTCTACACTCACTCATTAGCCCAGGCTCTTCTGGTTAGTGCTACGGCCCTCTCTCCTTCATTAAGAGAGGCAGCAGACTGATTAAAGCTGAGCGGGAGGGGTTTGAGATGTCCGTGTGTGTGTGTGTGTGCGTGTGTGTGCGTGTGTTAACACTGTTTGTCGGCCTCTCCATGGCGCTGTCAGAAGGCTTAACTGTATAGCTGCTCACAGGTGCCTGCAGAGATCACTCCAATTAAAACCTAATGAAAGAGGGGATTTGAGGAGCAGACAGAGAAGGAAGGGGCTAACGTGGAGTGGGTAGAAGCAGAGACCAGCCCAAGGTACGAATGAATAGAGGATGCTCACAATACACCATTCATAAATGGTTGTCCCTGCTTTGAAACCCTATTGGGTAGTTCAGTCTTTGAAAAATAGACACATTAACGTTTCAGCTCCCACTTGCAGGTACCCCAAGGCAGGCTATTGTGGGGAAGGTGAACCAGGAAATGGACCGCGTTACAAAAATCAGAAGAATATATTATAACTTGCACCATAGTGCCATCTAGGGACAACCCCCCCTCCTTGTGTCAGGGAACAAAGAGTAGAAAGCACGCTGTTAATCATTTTTTTATTCTATTCATTTGAAATCATGTTGATTTACTATATGGCATGAATAGGCTATATGTGACGTTGAATTAAATAGCTTCAAACCACTGCGTACTTTTAAGTACTCGGACATAGTTTCTCTCTAAATTCAGAGCTCAAGTTGAGTAATTGTCACAGAAAACACTCAAATAAATGTACAAAATAATACACTGAATCATTCCATGGATTTGTTTTGGGGGGATTTTCATTTTTGTGACAGGCAGCTGAGGACTTTTAATGAATGCATTGTTAATGACAAAGATGTTTGAAGACATGCAGTTCTTTTTTCTCTTTTAAACAGCCATCTTCTTCGGTCCCCCTTGAGACTCATTTAGACAGGCTATATGAGGAGGCAGCACTCTCTCTCTCTCTTCCTCACCCTTTCCCATTTTGATTCATATTTGAATTGTTTTAGTATGTGTCATGGTTAATCTTGGAATATTTCCCCTGACAGTTTTAAAAGGACTCAGGAGAGTTCAGTTCCCATGTGTACTTTTGTTCACTTCAGTGAAAGCATAAATATTGCAAATGCATTGGAATTTCCATTTATTTGGATTAAAGCTAGAGTTAGCGGAACCCATTTGTTCCAATGCTTAAATGTGGCCCAGAGTTAAGGTGCTAGGCTTAGCGCATTATCACAGATCAGTTTAGTCATACATCTGTGCCTCATACGGGTTGGTTGTTGTTCACAAACTGTTGACAAATAAAAGCGACACAAATTAGGACAAAACTTTGCTTTGATTCAAGCAAACTTTTCAGTCCTGTCAGGATACTCATTTAGTTAGAAACAGAAAGTATGAGTTCACTTTTGAGCCATGTAAATAAACAGTATGTAGTCTTAAAGCATTTTTTTCTTTTTTGGCACTGTGCTTGTGATGGAAATTACCTGCTGAGGTGAAAGAACAGAAACACAATTTCCCAATTAAAAGTAATGGCTAATTAAAATACAAGCTGCCTAATATAATTCCTAACTCCTTAACAGCCACACTGCTCAAAGTATTTATAGAAAGTGGAGTGATCAATTACCATGGGTCAAAAAGTGACATTACACTAAAGGGATGGGTTACTTCTCAATTTGTCTTATCTCAAACCTTTCGTCTCTCTTTACAATACGGCACCAGTTGAGTGCAATTAGCCACCCTTAAAAACCACG
>CM030175.1:15020672-15193172 GCA_017639675.1 Aplochiton taeniatus
ATCAAACATCTCTAAGGTTTACAGAGAATGACATGAAAAAGGGAAAATATCCTGTGAGCGGCAGTTCTCTGGGCAAAAATGCCTTGATGTTAGAGGTCAGAGGAGAATGGCCAGACTGGTGCGAGCTGATAGAAAGGCAACAGTGACTCAAATAACCACTCGTTACAATCGAGGTATGCAGAAGAGCATCTCTGAACACGTTGAACCTTGAAGCAGATGGGCTACAGCAGCAGAAAACCCCATCGGGTGCCACTCCTGTCCGCTAAGAACAGGAAACTGAGGCTACAATTGGCTCAGGCTCACCAAAATTGAACAATTGAAGATTGGAAAAACGTGGCCTGGTCTGATGAGTCTCGATTTCTGCTGAAACATTCAGATGGCAGGGTCAGAAATGGACGTAAACAACATGAAAGCATGGCTCCATCCTGCCTGTGTCAACAGTTCAGGCTGGTGGTGGTGGTGTAATGGTGTGGGGGGTATTTTCTTGGCACCCTTTGGGCCCCTTAGTACCAATTGAGCATCGTTTAAATACCACAGCCCACCTGGGTATTGTTGCTGACCATGTCCATCCCTTTATGACCACAGTCAAACCATCCTTGAGTTCACTGTCCTTAAATGGCGTCCACAGTCACCAGACCTCAAGCCAATAGAGCACCTTTGGAATGTGGTGGAACGGGAGATTCACATTATGGATGTGCAGCCAACAAATCTGCGGCAACTGCGTGATGCCATCATGTCAATATGGACCAAAATCTCTGAAGAATATTTCCAGCACCTTGTTGAATCTATACCATGAACAATTACAGCAGTTCTGAAGGCAAAGAGGGGTCCAACCAGGTACTAGCAAGGTGTACCTAATAAAGTGGCTGATATGTGTGTATATATATATATATATATATATATATATATATATATATATATTGTATGTAAAGTGTATATACACTTACCGATTACTATATATATATATAAATATATTTATAGAGAGAGAGAGAGATAATCTAAGGGCATGAGCTCCTATGAATGTAAAGCCATACGGAAAGGGCCTAAAAAGAGCGGTGTTTTGTCAGGCAGCTGTTTCTCTTTATAGTGTTCAACCCTGTTGGTGAACGTATTTAGATCCTGTTCCGTTACTTTAGCGTGCCAAATCACTGCACAACATCCTGTTAACTATTTATTACCAATATACCAAAAAAAAAGCCCTTAAAAACCTTGGGATAAATTATCATCTGAATGACCAAGTAAGAAATAGCCCTTGATCAGTGACCCCTTTGAATAATATGGTGCATCACGCATCAACATTCATTATTCTTGCCAATTTACACAAGACAGAAGTCTGAAAAAAACTCTACTTCCCTAGAACATGTACAAATACCCCTCTGCAACTGTCTCTGGCTCAAACACTGCCATTCTGATGGAGTATGTAAAAGTTTCCAGGTCGAATCCTCAGTCCAGGTCTGTCGGAACTACATCAGATAGAATGCACATTGTGCCTACTTACTTCACTTGAGACAGCCAACTCCACAACTCTTGATTAGAACACAGTAGACATGGGCTAGGCAACCCAGAGAGTGGACCTGAGGGGAATATGGTTGAAAGCAGTACAAAAACAAAAAAAGGACCTCAAGTAATGGACTTCCACAGGCTATCCCCTAGCCCCAGTCCTTGAGGCTGCCAGAGAGCTCATCACAGGCTGATCACTCTGATCTAGGCCCCTAATAGTTCCGCTGGGCCTCTCCCACCCAGCAGCACTCCTGTCTGGCCTGCATGGTTGTTTGCACTGATGGTTCCCTCCCTTGCCCATGATGGACGTGTAATAAATGAGCTGGGATGCGGTGAGGGGCCAATGAGGCCTTGACTTGACTCATTGATTACCTCCCTCCTAAGTTGACCATGGCTTATGGACTTTGGTTGAAAGAACCAGTTGGGCTGGGCCTATGATCCATTATATTATCCCTTGTCTAATTGATGGGGGCAGAGAGTCCAGCGGGGTTGTTCTTTTATGTGAACTTGGTCCAGGCAATTCTTGCGTGAATCTTCTTATTTTGACCACATGCGCTACTGCCTTTCTTGAGGGTATCTTTACCCTGTCTCAGCAGTATTTTCCGAATCAAAATTATTTGTAAATACAGTTAGTGGATGTAAGTGTGTATTGTAAATGATATCATGGACTTGCAAAATTCTGTCTGATGCCACTATCGGGCACCTGTTTTGGCTTTCTTTCAGGATGCAGATATTTTCTATGGGCTATGTGGCCTTATTCTCGGTGGTTAAAGGTGGCTGTAATGTCTGAACAGTTGTGTGGTCCCATTCTCATAGATAAAAAAGTAGAACCACAGTGAGCAGTTGACAAGTGGCTGACCATAATGTTAGGGTTAGGGTATTGATTTGGCATTAAAATACGTAATAAAATTTGTATTATCAAAACATTTAATTGCTACTTGTGATAAGATTCACATTAGGGTTAAGCATGTTCAAGAATTGTTGTCTTAACTCTGGTGTAGTTGAGTTTGGACTGGGAGTTTGTTAGGTATTGACTGCATCCTTTGAATTGTATGCTTTAAATAAAACCTTCTGCCACCCCAGCCAAGGCACTTTGGTGTATTCACTATCAGTTGGTGCCCCAACCCTTTATACCATTTGGAGGATATTCACTTTGGTAAAAATACTATTTCTAAATGACAACACAACAAAAATTAGGTGCATGTGATAAATATTGCTGAAAGTAATATTGTGATGCAAGACAGCATGTGCAACATTAAAATGGAAAATGCCATTGCTGTCTTAATGCCATCGTGCACAAGCATATCCCTCATCCAAATGCCATATCTACCACCTTGCATACAGATTCTTTTCTCACTTCTTAATGGATAAACAAAAAAGCCAAATGAGCTATTTGTTTTTAAAATGCATTCATTAAATGTTTACTCCAAAAAAATGCTAAGATGATATTTCTTATAGGTTGTCAAATTAAGGAATCTCATACTAGAGACATTACTTGGTTTATGTCTTGGTAGATATACTTTCTTAAGCCCTCACCATTTTGTTGTCTCTTTTTTGTCTTGGCAGGCATTCGGTACTGTATCAATGTGTATGTGTATGTGTGTGTCTGTGTGTTTTGATGTGTGATCTAGAAAGACTCTTTGCAATGGCAGAAAAATATGATTATGCAAGAGTTACCACCACTAGTGTTAATTCATTCCACACCGCCTTAGGTGTTCTGACAACAATGCCATGAAACAGTTTGTGGCATACAGCATTGGTCAGTGTCAGTGAGGAGATCATCTTGACCTCTTACCACCTCACATGGACATGAGACATGAGGCCATGACTTCTTAAAGAAGAAAAAAATAAATGGTTAACACGGTTTCATAACAGTGTTTTTTTTATCACGTTGCATTAGATGTGTTGAATGATTTGCCAGTACATTGGTGAGATTGGAGGAGTGTTTCTGCCTCAGGACATTTGCTCAACAGTTGATTGCAATCACATAAATTCAATTTTTTTTACATGCCTCGTTACCACCTTGGGGACAATTTGTAACAAATCTCAGTATGTCACAAACAATGAGAGCAGAACTAATCATTGATCAATCTATTGCCTCAGAGCTGCAAATTATGCTTTCTGATGCCAATGAAACTCTCAGGCGATGAAACGTTTTTAAATGATGAATATCTGTTTTGGAGTCAGAGCTGGTCACAGGTAATTCTTAGAGAAGAGTATTACCTGACACTTTGAAGCTCCCATTATTAAATTGAATGTGAAAAGCTAATCTAATGGCATAATTTGGTCCCTTTACTGGGAACTAATAGAAAAAGCTTCAATGAAGGTTGGGCCTGTAGGTCCATCTAATGTGAATGTCTTGTAATGAATGAGGTTAAAATAAAAGTGATTTAATAAGGACGTTTTCCTCTTTGATAAAATGTTTCTACTCAAGAATTTGGTAGTAAGCTAACATATGATATATATAAACTTGTTTTTGCATTTTATGACATGCTGTATCAAATAACTGAGTAGTGTGGATTGACTTGTTGTCATTGATTGTTCAATGAGTTAAAATCCAATCCAATCCAAGTTAAATATGATTATTGAAGGCGGCAACCCTGCAATTGGGTTTAAGCACCACAAAAAAATAAATAGAGAAATAGTTTTTGTTTTGGAAAAGCGCGTCCACCTCTCCCATTGCAATAATTACTGAAGGCTGGTGGAGTTATTAGGTTTCAGTCAAAGCATTTGACAAGTTCAATATATTCTGAAGGGTAACATTTTATCTTTTCTCATTTGGTGGACATTTGAGTGTTTCAGCTTTAAATGAGCAGAAACACTTATTCTGTTGGCAGTCTTTACATAATAACAGTGTGCTATTTGTGTTTCATAATTAACACAAGCTGGAGTATTTATTTTCTGCAGGAGGTAACTTTGAAGTTGAATTACAAATGTTTTATTCATTTTATCATCATATCTGGCAGGTTCCTTAGACAGCAGAACATTTCACCTTCATCATCTTCCTTAACTACTTACCAGAAATTAATTAGTAAACATAAACTCAGAGTCATATCTAGAGTGACCCCCCCCATCACATGTTTCTGTTTATGACAAGCAGACCTAACATAACTGGTGTTAAGTCCAAGGTGTGTTATAAGAATCATACTTTTGCATATTATGATTTGCATAATTATTATTTATTGATTAGCATATTAGTGATTGCAGTGAAATAGTCATCTTAATCATATTCTAAGAATACTAGTACAGTACCAAGTCTGGTCAATTTGTAAGGGCTAAGCAATTACCACTGTTTAGCTAAATCTTTTCACCACTATCACCTGTTTATAGTAAGCCATGGAACTGTTTCAAACATGATGTTGCCAGGGTATAAGTATTCTGTGAATGCCCTTGGACAGCACTCTCATCTTAGGTAGAGGTTGGCATTGGAGGAACCATCGACAAACAAGTAAAATGTTGCTGTCAATGCATGTTCAATTCTGAATGAATCCTTAACACCTGATTATACATACAAAAAGAACCCGAGGAATAGGCTTACTTCCACAGAAGTGACAGCATGAAGTTTTCTATGTAAACTAAAAAATCTGCTCAGTTAAACATGAAAAATGTGTATCCTAACCTACCATCCTTGGAACTCAAATCAAAGTCAGCAAGAAGCGAACAGTATAACCCAAATGCCTACCTCCTCATGACATAATGCCATTCCTATTCTGCCAGGATCAAAGACTTGAAGAGGAAGCTGGGATAGACCCTGACTTCAACTGTGTTGAGAGGCCATTTCCTCATTTTCTCCTGGGTGTCTTGAGCCTTTCTCCCTGATAATTACAAAATGAGTTCACTCTAATGGGGGTAGAACTTTTCTTAAAGGTTTTCCTCACTCACTGTCTCACACAGGCGCACACCCACACCCACAAACGTGCACGGCCACACACACACACACACAGAACTCTTTGCCTTAGGTAAGTATATGTATTTGACACTGTAGCCTACGGTATGCTTTGAATATAGCACCTCACATGCTTCCCAATTAAGAAATGATCCCTAGCTTTAAGCACAGTACCACACTGCAAGTCTGCAAACGCCATATACAGTATATACTATATGTGAATGCAAAAACAGGGAACTTAACTGCACACAAGCATCTGGATTGTAATGCTTGACTGCCCAAAGTACAAATCACACAACACATATTGCCTTCTTTAATAGTCAGACATTTACAACTGACCTTGTAAACCTTTTGTTGTTGTGGGTTGCCTGATTTGAATTTTTCCAAATGTTGTGCAGAGTAGCAACCCATTTTGAATACGCTGCTAAAAATCCAGTTTTTTGGGGACCTTTGGCTGTTTCTCGTTAATGTTGTTCATTCTTATTATTATCTTTTGATCTCTCAAAACAAACAATAACACTCCTCTTTGTGTGTCATGATCAATCTGGTCACACTACAGAACGCCTCCGCATCGTAGAGATCGGTGTTTGGGAACAAAGGTTGGAACCAGTTCACCGTCCTTTGTACCGTACCTCCTGACCTAGTCTGGGAGTCGTGGATGTCACAATGTTTCCAATGCGAAAGAACCGAGCCCTATCATTGCCAGATTTCCCTTCGATGAGGAGGATATCTGTAACATCTGCCTGCCACGTATAGTATACCATGTCCAATCTTTAATCGAAGGGGGCAAAGAGCTCAGCAATGTGGTAGTGACAGTCTCTGTGCTAAGCTGTGCTCCCCTGGAGGAGGTTAACCTGGGGCCAATGGATGACAAGGGAATCAGTATGGATTGACTCACATATAGATCCTCCTCCTGGGGACCTTCAGCCTTGGGGAGGGCAAATTGATTAGCTACAAACGAAGAGCGAAAAGGGGGGGGGGGGGCAGGGAAGATACAACATTGTGGGATCAAGAGAGAGCCAGAATGAAAGCATTTCGTTTCTACACAGAAGTCAGTGGCAGGTGACTGCTCGCCGGGAGCTTAGATCAAGTCCCATCGTTCTTTTATTGTCAAGGCTGTTCACGGATTCGCATTCCATTACAGTTGGCAACTTCACATTGACTTCCAATCATCAAGGATGAAGACAGCTTTTATTTTTATGTGCATTTGGAAATTGAGTTGTTCATTCTACTAAATGGAATAATGAGCAAATGAGAGATCTGTATTCTACTCTAAAACATGCAGTTACATAATCTATGTATACCATATGTATACAATGTATACTTAAGGAAATACATTTTGTGAAAAGGATCTGAACAGGCTAGTTACGATTAACAATAAAGTGAACAAGCCGTTTAAAAAAGGAAACTAAGAGTTGTCTTGTTGATACTTTACTTCTCATTCTTCTCTCTAGGGTGTTGAACAATTGCTTTAACAATATTTCAATCTGTATGAAGGAAACAGAATACAAATACAGACCAATCCAATTACCTTATAGATTCATCAATGAGAGCACAGCACAAGGTAATTGGTTTCGAGCGAATAAGACTCTCACGTTCACGAGAGGAAATATTCTTCCTGTCTAATTCACAACCCATTAGGTTCGAACAGGTTTATTGACAATGGGGAGGGCCTTTGAATCAACATCAAAGATGCAATTATACACAATCCAAGTGAACGCCTCCATCAGTTCAGCTTACTAATTATTCTCCTCTGTGTGAATCTGCTGCCTTTGTGCTGGGTGATTGTCCAGCTGTTTATTGACGTGTGGGTAAATGGCTCTTACAGGACGCCTTTTAATGAAGCCTCCTGAAGCATGCTGCATGGGTCTGGCAAAAGACTGCCACGACTGCTGCCTAATTGGCCAGGTAGTGTACCGCTGCGTTAAGTCATGTTTGCAGACATTAGACATGCTTTTATTCTTCCCTGTGTATGGAGGTGATAGGAGCTCTTGAATGATGTTTTACCATGTACCTATAGTAAACCTCTTAATTTTTTACTTTCTGTGCGATCTCCCTCTTCTCTAGTCCTCTCACAAAAGTTTCTCGGCAGTAGAGGCCCTGAGGCCGTAGCAGTCAGACCAAGCAAAATATGAAGGTATATTGCAAAGAAAATGGTTTTGGCACCGACATTAAAATGTGTGAGTTTTTTTCAGCAGGAGCCTCTTAGAGTATTTGTGAGCAGGGCCTTAAAGGAAACGTGCATCCTTCTAGAATAATAAATCATGATTGGAGAAAAATTCACAGCAAACAAAGGTGAACATTTTTTCAACTTAGTATTGAGATAATCAATTTAGGTATACTGTAGTCGACTCAATGATGGGAAAACTGACCATCAAAGCAGGAAATGATGACGCAGGACATCCAGCCTGTTCCAGCCGCTCAGAGTAAACTTCCTAATCTTAGCAGTATGCTAAATGCACATATAAACAAAAAAAAACTAAAAAAACTAAACTAATAAACCCTATTCAAAATCCGCCCATCTCCTTTGTCCAGCCACACAGAGAAGATAGAGTGTCCTCCCATGTATTCCAGAGAGGGCTTACTGTGGTATGTCGGCTGCCTTGCCTGGGGACTGGGAAAACAGTTAGGAATACTGATGGTCCCAGTATCACACTAGTCTGATGAAACATAAAGGAAAGTCAGCTCCACCACTGTAGTTCCTGCAACGAAACTCCTGGAGGATGTACATGAAGACTTCTGCACCGTTGCTCTCACACCTCATCAACAGTTTGTGTGCTTCCAAACGTCAAAGTTTGGTTTTTCCAATTAGACACTCGTAATATGATGTCGATGCTGTAAAGAATCGCATATGTAGTTATGTCAATGCTAAAGCAGTCTGCTGCAAGTCATACATAATAATAATGCACGGGTAAAATGGAAAGAAAAGGACCCCCCTGATTGACAGGCCATTATACCAGCGTAAAACATTTGGTCAAATCACCGACTTATCTTCGAACTGGAATAGGCTACTGTCATGTGACATAAGCACTAGGGACATGAAACCCCATCCCCTATTCACGCTGTGCCTTTGTGCAGTGGGACGGAGAGATGAGTCCTGTCAGCGGTCGGGGACAGAGACATCAATGTGATTACCTTAGATTAAGGGTGGTCTCGTCCTAATCATACAGGCGACTCGGCTACTTCAGATCATGGGCAGAGGATCCCAGTCCTTATGCTCTCCATCAAAGAATGAGGGAGAGGAGGCGGAGGTTGGCGGTTAAGAGTGGTACTGCCTCTCCGGGGATCTCACCGTATGCATTAAACACATCCTCTAGTCGTCGACAGAGATTTGGAGCAGCAGTGAAATGAGCAGATGAGACCGGTGGGTTTTGATTCAGAGATCAAACTCTATGAGACGATACCCCGTGCTCGAATGTAAACTCGGCTGTGTAGGGTATGGTTCAATTGAACTTTCTCCCACTCAAGGGCTCCAAACGACATTCTCATGAATATAAAATACTTTTCCCATTGCACTGCCATGCATCACTATGCAGCCATTCTCCTCCCCTGACCTATTTTGTAATTCTGCACACAACACAAGTTCTCATGTAAATGTGGGTGAATGAATTCCTACAAAAGATGGCATTGGCATATCAACAGTGTAAAGGAGAAAACTAACAGTGTTGCTGTTTAAAATGTACAGTTAAGGCTTTTTGTGAAAAATTAAACAATAACGCAATTATTGTTGCATAACTTACAATGTTTATGTATTATCACTTCCAATCCCAGTTCAAGTTGGTTTACCAGCTTTAAGCTTTCACCATATATTTTGAGTCCACTATAAATTCCCATTCATGGTCCATGGACTCCACAATTTTGGATTTAGTTTTTTGCATATCTTATCAAATGAAATGGATATCGCTCTAATGTACTTACTGAGGTATGCGTCGTTCATCCATTTCTTTCACCGCTATTGCTTTTATTTTTGACCAGTGCATTAATTTATACAAACCAATACCCAGAACCATTTGACAAATTTGAAAACACATCATAGTTGTGTTGTTCAACTACATTGTTTTGAGGTTGGCTTGTGAAGCACATTTAAAAGAAACAATCCACACTGCAGTACGGATGCTAAACGCAAATAGCTTCTGGAGCCATGTATTATGATTAAATTTGCAATGGCCTTTTTGACAATATTTGATCTACTTATATTAAGATAAATTAAAGTCCAGCTGGACCTAGAGATTTAATTAAGATCCAGTATTCACCTTCTGCTAAGGTACCTTTGTTGCTTAATTTAAATTACCCCAGAGGGTCGGCTAAGCATTTGCTTCAAAGCTCTACAATGTGCAGATACCCTTTTCTTGCCCTGCACGCAATTACTGTGAGGGTGAAATACCCATAATATCTTGATTTGCTTTATATAGCATGACTTGGCTCTGGGGAAACACATTTGATCAATTCTATGAATATACTACATATATGTATAAACTACATGTAATAATATATAATGATAGTTATATACATATAATAATAACAACAATACATTCTAGATTTATTCTCAAATGGTTGTTTCTCACAAACAAGTAAATATACCAAAGTATTGGCTTGTCTCAATCATGCCAAAATTACACTAATGATTTGATGTATTTATGTATAAGTATGTATAACTTATACTGTATATACATACTGTATGTATATATATATGTGTATGGTATAAATTACATAAAATTCAACAAATATTTTGAGACAATGCACGCCTCTGCAGAGCAAAAAAGAAGAATTAGAAACAACTCGCTGAAGTCCGTGAAGCCCGATCTACGGGAGGAATATATTCCTAAAGTTCTGCTTGGCTCCATATTAACCGTCTCCCCAGCTCACTCTTTAGAAGTCCGTCCTCACATGGCCAGTGAAATGGTCTATGCTCTCTAGGCAATGCCAATTAGACAGACAGACGTTGGGCTGGAAACAGGTTTCAGGCTTCACCACCAATACAAGCCGTTCAATACCCACAGTGTTTTTGAACACAAGAGGTGCAAGTCTGTCAAACTGTGCACAGACCAGCAGTGCTTTTGCGCTATAAACCATTGAAAACAAAATCTATCTACTTCCCTCTCACTTTAACTTCAATTAAGCCCTAAGAAACAGGGCGGCTATTAAAGTGGCTGGAGTATGTGTTCTCATATGGGTGGGGTGTGGGGTTTCGACAGATCTCAGGTTTTGTGAAAACATGAAAATCCGGAAAACAATTGAAGAATGTTTTACAGATCTACACTTCCCATCCAAGTACTAGATTGACAACCAAAGGATTATTTGGCAGTAGATTTGCAGTTATATGAGATATGCCTTAGATGGGGTACTTCGTGAAAGCCTGTGTGGCTCCATTTTGTATCTGCTTTCACAAACTGATTCCTGTGGGTCCCAACCTTCAGCAATTGAAAACAAATGATCCGTTTTGTTCGTAATGCAGAGAGTGAATTAAATCTAGTGCTCTTCTCTTAACAGCTGCTGTGAACCACAGGGTGGGCACACTGAATCTTAAATGTGTCCAGGCAACAAATCGTCTGGCATTTATTGAAAGCATCAATTCCATGGTCAAACATATATATTCTAATACCTTCTTTTGCTGTCAGGTGGAAGCAGGTAGAACTGATGGAATAATAGCTCTTCAACTGAATGTCCAAGTCCTTACAGAATCAGTTGTGGCAAAATGCCTTGTGCATATTTTATCATCTAAGTTGATTAGTTGTAAATAAAACCATCTAGGAAATACTTGTTTCCTCCAATTTAATACGTGTAAAAAAATTATTATTGCTCACAATCTGATAGTTAATAAATATATGATACAAGTAATGAAGTTCAGTGTATATATTTCTTTCATGTTTTTGTTTCTTAATTTTTACTCCTATATCCATAATGTCACCTTTCAACTCCTACCATACACACGCATCTCTTCAAAGTGGAACCTTGGCCTTTAGTTAAGTGACTCTTGCCACTGTGGCCTCCCAGTGCAACATCTATCAGCTGGCCTCTAAAAGTCAATAGGGGGCGGTCCCGTTCCAAACGAACGTATTTACCACTTTACTTCTCCCCTCTCACCTATTCAGAGCGGTACTCCCAGCGAGAGTGGGGGTCTTTGAAGGCGGGCCTGATTGAAATCATGGACGACTTTTGACCATGTAATATAAGGAAGGGCATGATGGCTCCACTTCCTGCCTTCTTCCGCCTGCCCCATGTGGCGAACAGCGCATCAAAGCCCGGGATCAATGGTGCTTCTTGGAGCCACGCAGCATGGAGCCGCTAAGGGCCCTTCATTTGCCATGCTTTTAATGCTTTGAACACTGAAGAGCCCCAGACACAGAGGATTTGAACGGCTTCTGTTCCGGGCTCTACGCCGTGCTTGTTTTCGGCGCGAGCCAGAGAAACAACGGCGCCGACACATGTCTACGGCAGCGGCATACACACTCTCACAACCGTGGGAAGGCACGTGTGCACGTTACCGCACAACCTAAAACAGACACAGGACGAAAATGCAATTCATAAACATTTGCATATTGGTAGACATTGGAATGTAACGGTGCATCGTGCTCCACACAGAGCAAGTTCATCGACGACAGCTGGCCCTTTTCCAAGGCGCAACATGAATACTCATCCGGCCCATTAGAGGTCCATATGCCACGGGAACACACAAGTCACGTCTTAGTGTGTGGCTCAGTGCATTCATCACATCTCACACCTCGGAGGGGGTCAACGCCAGGGCATGCTGATCAGCGCCCTGCTGTGGACCACAGCAAGGACGTGAGGAGGATGTCCAGTGGACTCGGTTCTTAATGCCATGACCCCCTCCTGCCCTACAGGTGTCCGTATTAGGTCACTCGGCCAATTAGAAAGCTCATGCGTATGCAAAGACAGCCGTGGCACATATAATGATGCTGCTTCTTCACACGAGCCATAGTGTCTCCGAGTGTCCCCAAAACAAGTCACTCAGAGTGGCTGTGCCTAATGATGCACTTTTTAATTGGGTTTTAAGTCAGGTCCCTAAAGTTGCTGAAGGAGGATTTGCTTTCCTGCATGTCTGTCATCCCGAGTTTGTTAATTCATTAGTTTGAAGGTGTGTTCTTTTAGCTGGGTGCATCCTCTTGACATCGTCAATGAGCTGCATTTCCAATGACATGATTGTACTGTAGTTGCTCATTTTAGGTCGCGACAATGCTTCTGAGGTAAACCATGCGATTCATGTTGGAGTGTGGAATATCATTGTTCACTTTCACTAGATTTTCTCTTGAGAGCCACCATTGTAACATAAGGACAGCCACTGGACATATCACCACAGAGCCGTATCTGACCGCATGTGTTGCTTTGTTAGGGAGTTCACAGCTCCATGGCATCACTCGAAACTAAATCGTAATGTTTTTATTTTGCAAAATACTTGCTAAACGCTCATTCTTCAAGCTTTTTGTAGGACCACCATCTAACTGGCCAATCACTTTAACCAAGCAAACCCAATGTGTGAGACAAGAGGAGCGCGAAATGGAACATGAGTGATACAATCTGCCCAGCCGAGATGTTATCTGTTGTAGCAAGTCAGAGTCTTTCATGCTTGATTTAAAGTTTGAGAGAATGAGAATTTCAGCCGCTTTTGATCCAACCTAAATGTTGAGTTTTGCTATCTGTGCGAAGCTTATGATTAGAGGGAATCACTTGAGCTGAACAGATCCGTTGGAAACAGAGATCTCAGGGCCATTGGTGCATCTCTTTATATAAATCATACTGTGGTTAGCCTACACCTCTGTATCCTGGTCACACGTTTCTTATATTCCCTTTTATCTTCATTGATACTGCACTCCAATTGAAGCCAAAGCCAATTGAAGCCAAAGAGATTTTATGGGTTGCTCCAAGAGGCTATTAGTGAACAAATGTCTGATACAAGTTGAATGAGGTTTTCAACGACTGTTAACCTAATTCAAAACCAGCTTCATTAGCTCTGCTGAATAAAAAAGTTGTTGAATGATAAAAAAAGAATGATGTGGTTATGAAGTCAGAAGGACAAGCAAAGACAAACGTTATGAGATGATTTAATCATTTTGAAATAAAATGCCACTTTGAAATCAGATGTGACATAATTCATAATTCAGTTACATTATTATGACCACGACGCAATGTAAGCTTATAATGCATACTTTCATAGGAATCTCATTAACCAAACAGGGGTACTCAGTGGATTTAACCTTCTATCATGATGTTGATCATAATCAATATAAATCATGTTAATATGTCTGTCAGATTAGGATGGCCCTCCCCAGTCCTCATTAGCATTCCAAAGAACAAACACAGTGACCTTAACATCTAAATGGGTGAATATTGGTGTTCGCAACTGCCAAAGTGCTTTCAAATAGGTCGTGAAATAAATAGAAGTGAAGGGCTGAAAAGCAGGAATAGAGAAACACTATATAGTCTGAAGGATTTTGTTTTTCTCTCCTGTGGAAGATCATTATTGCTCTGTCGTGTCTTATTATATGGCGCAGTGGACCTGCACATTAGGAACCATTCTACAGAAGAGAGATAGATTCTCAGTTGGAGAGGGATTATAGCCCCAAATCACCCTGCAAAGACAGAGTGTCCCAATTACAATCATTCACCGTGTCTCAAATGCCTCTGCTAAAACACATTATTGTGGAAAATATATGCAAGGGTCCTGGCTACTAATGCAGCACCACACACTGACTGCTGTAGGAGCCTAAGTGACAAATTTCATTACACTGACTTTGATGGTAATCGGACACGAGTAGTGCTTGAGCTGATGGATGGACCACCCAAAGAACATTTTGATCAATTTAAAATGTTCACGTGTGGACTTGACTGACAGTGTAGAACTGTCCTAGACTCACCAGCAGCAGCCATGTCCCCATGTCATGTGTGTTGTCTGCCTCCACCAGATGGCTCTCTTTCATATGGGCTCCCTCCATACTTGGGGGAAAAATGCTGATTAATGTAAAAGACACCCTGGCCTGCTGCCAGTAGCTCACCCATAGCTAATTGTCCACATCCTCTGGCTGAAATAAGAGGCCTTTGTGAGCCTTACTCTCGACACCATTCAGAGAGCTACAGAACTGACCGTACGAATCATTGAAGGAAAATTCACACCCCTGGTAGTCGAGGGCATGTCATAAATTATTCATCAGCATAGGCTGAGTATAGAATGTACGTGTGTGTCTGGGTGTCTGTGTCCCTGTGTTCGTCTCAGTGTGTGTCTGTGTGTCTTGTTCGTACACACCTCAGACAATGCAGTCATATTTCACACAGAGGAGTGTCAGTAAATTACTTTGGCGAATAAATGAAGGAAGGCCAACATTAGAACTGCAAATTGTCAGCCTTTGCATTAGCTCCTGTCAATGAAGCTTCAACTGCCTCTCATTCCACCCACTGCATCCATACATCATCACAGAAGGGACCTAATGGGAGGAACGGGGACAATGATTACCATGGCGACTACAGGCTAACTACAGTCATTTAATTGAAGGTTTTCAACTGTTTCATTAGGCATGAATCTAATCAACACTCCATAAGTAGAAGAGGAGATGAGAAGAGATGAGAAATGGGTTTCGACTGGTGGTTATCCGTTATAGATATGTATCGAGAGGTACTGCGAAATGAGGGCCCATTTCCTGCCAGCTGGTTTCCAGCACTCAATGTAGATTGCAATGTTACTGATTTGGCCCATGCGTCCTTTCACGCACTGACACATACTTAAGCAAGAGCTCATGCAGGCCATGACGATGAATTTCTATGACAGCTAGGATGCCACAACCCCTGAGGTATCCTTTCAATAAACCACAGTCACTCAAGGTTATTGCTTTTACAAATGGTTACAACATTTGGCATTTCATTTTTTACCATTTGTGTGGGCAATTTAGTCTCACACATAGCTTTAAGAATAAAAGTAAATACAAGGAGATGACAATAAGTTATCTTAAACGCTGTGTATGTTCAGCCGACCCTTGGCAAGAAGTCTGCTGTGCCTACTGTGGCAATGCAGCCCCAACCACCAATGATTAGCTGGCTAGCTGAAGTTCTAGTCTGTTCAAGTTCACTTCGCAACACTATGACTTTACCCAAGGGGAAAAGCTTGGTAGCCTGAGCAAGAGCTAAAATGGAATGATTGCTTTTAGCAATCTAAAGCAGAACTTGGCAGAACTTGAGGCAGACGCCATTGTGATTTCTACATCTTCCTGGACACAATTTCATACCTGGTCCAAAAAAGACAAACAGCATCATGGCAGCTTTAGTATTTCATTTAATTGATTGTTATAATGTCAAAAGCTACACAATAACATTTGGCGATTGAACATTTCACCATCAAGTAGGAAGAAATGTGACTGTGGACCACCCAAAATGAGGGAAACTGATAAGTGCACGATGTCACCTCCTTAAACGTATTTGATGAGTCTTACGTTCCTTCATGTCAAGATAGCCAAGCAATAGGTATGGTTTTCTGACACCTGAAATGTACAACTACTAGCTATCATCTGTAGATTAAGGTTTCTCATCCACCTATTGCACTGTACGTGTGTTTGTGTGTGTGTGTGTGCATCATTCAGTGAATGTGGCAGGAACACATTAATGTTGAACCTTTACAGCGTGGATGACTGTCATCAGATGTGTGGCTCTCATTGGGTATTTTAAGAATAGTGCCGTCGTCTGTCAACTGTTTCCATGACAGTGCTTCTCAGTTTGACAGTCAGGTACCATGGAGTTACTTACTGTATGCAGGGAAGCCAGTAGTGTCTGAGATAACTCCCTCAGATATGAAAAGAACATTTTCACAAATAAACGTAGTGTTATATACGTAATATACATTAATAAACCTAAAGCGCTTTACCTAACCGTTCACTTTTTGACACAGGTCTGTTTAAACTATTGTTTCGGTGCCTTAAAATGAACCTACTCGAGGAGTTCCCTTGCATTGTGGGGTAGTACTTCTTTGCAACGGGTCACCGTTAGAGAGCAGAGGGTCACCTACTGCACTTATTTTGCCCCACTCCCCCCACCCAAAGGAAATCAGAGGCGCGCCTGAGAAACAGTCCCTCTACTCAGCCGCACAGGCTCAACCACTGGAGCCACAGCTGTTGAGGAAAGGGAGCTCGCTCATATGGGGCTTTTTCCCCCTTGCTCTGTCTCACGGTCAGCTCCTTATTTGACTAATGATGTTTCCCTGCTGTCAGAGTTGATAGCAAGGGAAGCTCCAAAGGTAGTACACTCCTCAACACCTGCTCAAGTTTCCCCCATATAAACTCCTATTCTCAAATATGCGTGTTACTCGCTGCAGCTAGCTAGGGAAGTAAGAGCACTGGGGTTGAAGAACAGAGGAAAGGACTGGCGTGAGCCAGGCTGGTAGGCTTTGTGAGTGTCGGGCTTAGTGGTGAGAGAATAGAAAGAAAGGGTAAGGGTGTGTGCAACTATGAGACGTAGCTGTTGTTTCTAGTCTGCCTAAAAGCTGTACTTATATAGTATGGTAAGATTCGGTTTTCAGAGCATGTGTTGGATAAGTCTTCCATCGTCATCAATTGATGGAGAATAGTAAATGTCCACAACAAAAATGTATATCAAGTATTTCATCACAGTGGTTTTAAAATGAGGATTCATTGTTAGAGGCAGAGACCAAATGAGATGTTTTATTTTCATCACTTGTTATCCTAAATCCCCCAAAGATGTATTCCATTTGAAGTTTGATCTGTTTGTTACAAAAGGAGCAATAGTTATTTGTACACATTCATATCAATAAATGCTTTGAGAGTAGGTGTCGATTTTTCAAATGGTGGAAATCTAATTTTGGAAAAATATATCTGGAACTGGATTGCTTTTAGAATGGGCCCTAAAAGGTACCCATAGGTACCCATAGGTACCCTTTGTTATATGTGACAGCATCTGGGAAGGGTCCCACACGTTGCTTGATGCACTGATGAAACTATTGCATTTAATGGTTATTTGATGAAATAACACTGAATTGTGAGCACCAAATGTTTCTTAATGTTTTTGGATGCCATCTCATGGTAGTCAAATGCACTGCTGAAAGCAAGGGTGTTTTTCACCTTGGATGATGCCATTACCTTTTGAGCTATCAAAAAGTTCTCTTGCATTCTTTCAGTATTTTGCATGGATTATCAGGCATTTGTCAAGCAAATGTGAGGATTGCTTTTGAAAAACCTTATGGCTTTAATATTTAATGAGGTAATAAATGTTCCATTATTCTACAGGTTAAGACATGGAAGCTATTTCAAAGGTTCTGACGTCTGTCTCTAACATCTATGTCTCAGGGCATTTTTACAGGGCATTCATCATTCATCCAAAGTATTTTCATATGGCCCCAAAAAAGGTTTATAGATTGAAATGTCTCCAAAAATATTAGTATTCATCACTCAACGGACTACAAAGACACAGCACGAATAAAAAAGAGTAATTTACCTCAGACACGACAAAGCAATGCTTGTACAAAAGACCAGCAGACGTACACAGGCTTCTTTATAGTGCATGTGCTGTAGATTCATTTTATTGTTATTGAGTCTTGCTGCATTGTTCTTCTTCAAAAAACTTTGCCTCAGAGCACGCGCCTGTGTCTGGCTCCTGTGCCATTATCAGCATCACTGCAGCCTTGACAATTTGTAATGCATTTTGACATTCCTGGCGTGAAAATGCCAACAGAGAACTAGTCGACAAAGAGGAACAACTAATGAAGCACCAGGTGCAGCATTTTGATTTGGCTACCACTGGAGCTAAGTTCCTGCATGGTGGGCCAACTGCTGTGTCCCGACCTTGAAAAATCCCTCAAAGTAATCTTCTGGTGACGGAGATTCACTTGTTCTGACAATGCCAACCACTGCGGAAAACAAGGTAGCACCTTGGGATTTGTCTTAGGAACAACATATGGAGTCATGAGACTCTCCCCAGCACAAACGTTTTGGAGCTTGTGTTTGAAATGTTACATTGTTGAATGGAAACAGGTCTGTGAACTGAGTAGTGAGCAATTGGAAGGTAGACAAAATTGGAAACAATAGGTCCATCTGTCAACTTCATCCCTCTGCTTCCTCCAAAAGATAACCAATTGGAAGTTTTAATTGCCAAAAAATTCTGCGCTGGGTTCTATGTAGTAATTCACTTTGTCATTCTGAGATCACCGAGAAACTTCACAACAGAACATTACACACAAACGATGATGTCTGCCAAAAGATGCCATTAAAATGCTTTTACTTTTGAATCAACTTCAGTATCCATTAAGTTTAAAGACCATGGGTTCTGAAATGTTCTTACCATCGCCAGTTAAATTGTTGTGAAAAGTTTTAAAGTATTGTTTCTTTTCTTCTCTCTTTCTATTACTAACTGACTTAATCAATTTATCAGATTGGAGTTGTACTTACTTTCTATTACGACTTACTTTCTTACTATTGACATAAACTTTATAGATATTTTTTAAAATATTAAACAGACTAAATTTCATTCCATTAGCTTTGCGCTGTAAACCTGACAATTGTCATATTGTTTCACCTAGTGGAAATTTGAAAAAAAACAGCTCTTTACTCTGAATGTACATAAATTCAAAAACATACTACAATGTGCAACATAAACATTAAAACGATGTATAATTAATTAATAATCTTTGTACCAAGTGTTTGATAATCACATTTCACATTTGAGGGACAATTTCCAAAAGAATTGTGCTCATGTATTTATACATACATACCCAAAAATTCCAATGTTGATATAGACATCTTTTTTTCCCAATATCGGTATCGGCATCATCCCCAAAAATCCAGTATCGGTCAGGCTGCACAATATGTGTCTTTTTCAGCATTCAGAGTTTGAATAGTTTTATGTTTCCAATTAGTGGTTGGTATATGTTAATGTCCTTATGAATTAAAAGGCCATCTGGCTGAGTACATCTGTGGCATATTGTCTTTTACAGCAAGTTCCTTGGGAGACATATACATGGCATTAAACTTTACCAAAAACCTTAAGAATGGATTACGTGCTACAGGAAACTTCAAGGACAAGCAACTTGGAACCTTGTAATGTTGTTTGAGGTGTTTTCTGAGTTATGTCAGAAACATGTCAGCCATACACAGCGTACATAAACATCTCCACCAGTATGAAGAATGTATGGTGGTCACTGGCGTTTTTTAGAGGAAATCATGACCGATGCTGTTGCCCTAATACTTGTGACATCTGTAACATGCATAAGTCAAGGCACATTCTAAGTTTGTAGTCAGAACATCAACAAAAGAGGGGTTATTTTATATTATGTTTAATATGCTGCTGCAAGATAAAACACAAGGAACATAACAACAAGGCTTTTGATCTGCGCTCATTTTTAACAGTAGCCTGCAATAAAACTGAAATATAGGTACTCAATTAAAATAAGAACACCTGGCTCATTCCAAGCAGAGAGGCATGTGATAATTTATTGCATGGGCTTACCCATTGCCATGGCATACATATTTGAGTGTTCTTGTCTGTTTGAGGCATTCTGTGACTTTCTGAAAGCCAGGCTATAGATCAATGTGATACCGACACATCACTCCAAAATGGCCCGTCGTAGATGGCCATCACCGCTCACACACAGGCGTGACTCAGTGGCATCCCTTTCTGCACCTCCGCCTTTATCTGTCCACGGTGAAATAACTCACTTTGTCATTTCCTTATCACTCCTCAGTGCGGTTCAGTCTTTATTGTGATCCCAGAAGGCAGGTGATTGACAGTGCAGAAGAGTGCAACAAAGGCAGAGACTGTTGCCATGTGGATCACAACCTTTTCAGGGAAGAGTCTGAAAACTGCAGCTGGTGTTAGCGTTAAAGAATGATCTTTTAGTATATGGCTGTACATGTTGCGTTCCTCTCGCATACTTTTAAACAAAGAAAATATACATACGTGTGTCTACATGTCATTTTAACTCTAACGCCAGTTTTAGAGAGGCACTTATCTGCATCAAGCAAACTGATGAAACCCTTCAAAGATACAGTTACTCTTCACTAAAGGGATGGGAGGCGTCCGTGTTATTCAAACCAGTTTCATCATCATGATTTGCTTTCAAAGGAATGCTCTGAGTTACAGTTGCACATTACATAAATGCATATATTAGAATGTCTAATGCACATCGGATTTACCACCATACCGAGAACCGGCAACGTCATTTCTCGGTAGTTACCATATTTTCCTCAGAAAAGGCGAGCAATTAGATGTGCCTAAATCAAACTGACAAGTGTTCCATCATTTACCGAGCATTAGGGCTTTATGCACTTGACACAGATTACAAATTCAACTTGTACCATCATTCATATGTCATCATGTTATGACACTGTTCTGAATCTGGAGATATAATGACATTTGTGATTATCTATACAAGGACTGACCGTGCAGTTTGCAGAATAACGCCTTAATAAATGTGGTTCGACATGCACACTGTCCACACAGTACATTTAGAGGAGTTGTCTTTGTTTATAATTCTGTAAACTTTGTCTCTTTATGCCCGTCACACCTTCCATACTTTGAGGAAACCCATGGTGTAGAGTTGCAGCTTTCTGTGGCTCTGTGATTTTGTTTGTGTTCACAGGGTTATGCTTTAATTGTGAGGGTGGATAACATCACCAGGCGGAAAGTCTATACATGAAGAACCAGAGATATTGTAGAAAAAGGTGAGCAAAAGTATCTTTCATTGTCAATCTTCATTCTTGATATGAATGGCATGGTCACTTTGGATGAAATACCCAGGTAAGTGAAGCCTTTACACACTGTTCAGACCAACATGCTGAATTGACGGACAGAGCGTATGGGTGAAAACACCTCACACTAATTACGTCTTCCAACTCTGTACTACCAGGCTCCCACAAACCTTTTTTAATTTCTTCCCTATTGCTTTCACATCTTTCTGTGTTTCATGGCAAGCAACTACGGCACATTAACCAAGATGATACCATGGACTCCGCATCCCCACATTATCCAGACTGGAGTCAATTTCCAACGAGAAAATTATGATTAAAATGATGGTAATTCAGCTACAATCCAAAGTGACTCATACTCCCTACGCCCACAGTCCCCTTGCACAAACGTGCCCTTCCCCCTTTTCTTCTCCAATATGGTGTGTGTGTCCCCTGGTGATATCCCTAAGTTACCCGGGGGGACTCTTAAGACGCTATGCAGCTAAATAATGCCTCTATGGTGCCGGGCTATTGGTGAGTGACAGGTATACACAGCACTACATCTGTTGCCGCTTGGCAGACAACACCAGGGCCAGATGTGGACTGCCGTTTCACGAACATAAAGCAAATATCACAAATGCCACCCGCCATCTGTTGGAATGGAAAATAGCGTGTTTATGCCTCAGTCCTCGCCTCTCTTAGGCTCCATTGAATGGAAAGGGCAATGATGGTATCCCCTTAGAACATGTTGCTGACGTTAAGGTTGTATCAGGTGTGCATTTAAAATGAAATATGGCGCCTTTGTTTATTAGTAGTTTATACTGGAAGTCCCTCTGTGCCGGTTGGCACTTAATTGAAGTTAACCAAGAACCACTCCAGAAAAGACTCTGCCTTTTCTCAAATTCATTATAAGTGGCCAAGCAGAAGCGTACAGAAGATGTATATGAACTTGAGGGTAAGCTTACTTCAAGTTGGGTTACAACTTGTGGTCTTAAACAAACAACATTTAAATGCTGATATAAGACAATAAATACAGTGAGTGGCAACTGATGATGATGGATTGATCTTGTTGTATTGTTACTGTTTTTATTTATGAAAAAGGTTTTGATGCTGACGGAGACAAATGCTGCTACTCTCATGAAATGGGCCAGGCAGATGGAGAGAATGTGCCATGAATTTTTTGTTCTGTTGGCCCTGTGATAGACTGGCGTCCTGTCCAGGGTGTACCCTGCCTTACGCCCTGTGTTGGCTGGGATAGGCTCCAGCCCCCCCGCGACCCTGTAAAACAGGATAAGCGGTAGAAGATGAGAGAGAGAGAGATGAGAGTGAGAGGGGGTTTTGATGTTGAATATAAATGTTGAAATGTAGGTCTTGTCGGACAAATTGACTAGTGCAGTCAAGTGCTATGAATGGGAGGATTGATGAGCGTGTACATAATATATATATATACAGAAACATACACACAAACATACATATGTGTGTGTGTGTGTGTGTGTGTGTGTGTGTGTGTGTGTTTGTGGAGACAATAAAGAATGTTATTTTACAGCCTTAATTATTGAGAATATGTAAATTGTGCACATTGCTGCAGAAAATTAAGTGCTTTTTTTGGCCAAGTCATATTTTATTTAAAACTACATGCTGACATCTGTGCTTTTTTGTCATGTTATTTTATTTAATGCATTGGCTATCAGAATTTATTTGATCTGAAATTATATTTCCTTTTCACTTTCCAATTCAACAGTGCATATTTGCAAATTGCCTTTGTGTGAAAAAAAGAATATAGTCCTCTTGCAAGAATTCTGTGCACATGATTTGTCGTGCATCCATCTTATCAACAGTTATTTGAGACTGTAGTTCACCCTTTGACACCCATCCGAGAACCCTTTGACACCCATCAATCATTCAATCATTCTATCAATGACCTGGGCCCAATCAGTGTAGCTCAGGTGGTGGTCCCATTTCTTAAAGGTCCCATGTGGTCCTCCCTGATGTCATTGTCTTCTGTATACACACGTTTTCACCCATCACTAACCCAGCTCCACCTACTGGTTTTCCAGGTCCAGGCCCAGGTTCCAGTGGGGACATGGTTCCAGCACGTTTCCAGCTTTTTTCACCTGTGCCTAGTGACCAGTATTTAAGTTCCTGCTTTCCGGAGTTTTATGTCCGATCGTTGCTATTGCTTGGTTGCCTGTAGTCTAAAGAAATCCTTGTTCCTAGCAAAGCCTTTTGTCACTTTATAGGAGCTCACCGTTGTTCTGCCTACCGAGTTTACTTTATTATCTTTTTAGGTCTTAGTGGTTTTGGTATAGACCTGCAATTGGGCCTTACAATTACCAGAAGAAGCCAGACAAAAGCCAACTGGTTCAAAACAACATTGTAGTAATTGAATAACGTTAATAGATCCCATTTTGTTAAACCATGTCAATGTGTATTTCTCCACGTAGTAACACTCAGATTTCCTCCACTTGCTTATTCATAAAGTGAGTACCGACAAAGACCCTTCAATCTTCAAGTTCCTTTCTCTGTAGGGACCCTATGTGCGAGCCAGACAGCTTTTGAGCATCTCCAGGCCCTCAGATGTGCTGCGTGTCCTGTAAATCTAATCAGGCACCATCTGTAGGGCAACGCTGGATCACTCCCGAGGCAGAAAGGGCGGCAGACAAACCAACCAGACGGTCTGGTGTCGAGAACACCAGCATCCACGGACACCCACCTCTGGTGCCACCCCGCTGTATTCAGCCCAACTGGCTTGCGGCGGCTGATGACAGGACAGCTGGAAGGAAACTTAAAGGCTCAAAGCCACCGAGAGACCCCTGACGTTTGAAGACCAGTTTACCATTCAGAGGCAATGGCAGGTTGCTATTTCACTAGAATATTGAAATCATGACATGTAAGTGGTTAAACCAGACACCAGTGGCAAATGTTCTTCTTGGGTTACAGAATCAACAACGTAAGAAAACATAACCTTTCAATTGAATTTTCCACAGCTGTGTGCAAACCCATTCACTGTACTGTGTGGAGTTGATTTAACCTGAAGGGTCAAACTGTAGGGAGCAGTCTTCAGTCCGACACAGCAAGAGGTGAAAACAAAACAGGTTGCTCCAGACTTGGGGTGTCTATGCTATTGTTCTATCTATAGTTTATCTGCTGCCAAAGAAGAAGGGAGCAGTGCGGACAGAAAAGGTGTTCTGGCATGCCTTTGATGTCATGTTTACAGTCGATTTGACAACTTCTCTCCAGTCTCTCCAAAATAAAGTATATTGGATCTGGGGGTTATACTTTATAAAGGGTTCATATCTACACACAGTGAAGTATTCAGCAATTGGCAACACTCGAGCAGTAGAGAAGTGGAAACAGGCATTTTGGAACTTCTTGACTGAACCTAAGTCAACAGACAAGGGATTAGAGTGTAGACATTCTGGTGCAGGGAACTGTATTGCTGAGTTTGCGGAGTCCGTCAATCGTGGTCTCTAGTCATAATAAGGTTTTGCATGGATTGCCATGTCTCGGACCTGTCTTAGCGCTGAGTTGTTTGAGTTGGACCAGGAGGTAAAGCGCTAAGATTGGCAGTGGGCACATGAACAGTTGGGGTCTGACTAATGCAAAGATTCCCTCCAGCGTAGCCAAAAGGCATGTGTGTGTGTGTGTGTCTGTGTGTGTATGTGTGTGTGTATTCTCAGTGTTCAAGTTTGTGTGGGTGTATCTGTAAGTGAGACAGACAGAGAGAGTACTTTAAGAACTAGATGCTGCAGTGTTCAGGGTGTGTTCAAAATTCAAGTGTCTATGGAAAGCTCAGTATGGAAACCAAACTGATTATCACTAGTCAAGTGCATACGGCTTAGAATTTAGACAGCATTTTATGTGGAAGTTTGAACATTATATGGAAATACAATACAATGAGAATTATAACTGATTTATGTTTGTCTCAACCCTATGAACTATAATCTTTGTTGACCAAAACATCTGGAAATCCATGGTCAATTCGAAACATCTCTCAGATATTTTAAAACTCAATCATGTGTCATGAAATAACCCTTCAGCTATTTTACTGAATTGTCATTAAACCGTCATCGATCCAAACTCTCATCTTAAGCGCTTTGCTGCACTTCATATTCTGACTTTCATGGAGACAGCAGGATCATCCATTAGGGAAAGACCGCTCATATAGATTTTCAGCACTGTCTCTGAAGTTGGGCTTTGGGTTGTGCATGGCAAAGTGCATCAATAGAATTTCTGTGTTTTCCCTATTGACTGACCTCAAACAGATCCATTCCTACAAGCCTAAAAGCATCACCCGGGCTATTTCAAACGTTAATCAGAAGTCAATCGATGTTGGTAATTAGTTGATGCCCAACCTTACAGGGATGAGAAAGGAGCTGGGTACAAAGTCAAAGGCCTCCAGAGGAAGAGAGGAGACGAGGTTTAGGAAAGAGGGGCTGCTGCAGCACGGTTACTTTTCACATGTGGATAAAGCATGTCTCAGAGACACGGGTTTATAGTGTTGATAGACAAGGCGAGACTGTGGGAGAATAGGCTCTGCCTACGCAGCGCGCAGCCCCCAAAATAACCTCACACTACGGGAGGGGAAACCAGAGAAAGGAAACCCTTCTCAAAACCAACATACATTATTATGAGCATAAATAAACAGATTGGATCTACAGTGGAGTTCAAAGAGAAGCATGGAAGTAGGATAATATTTGTGAAATGTCCAGTCTGGTCTCAAGGCCTTTGTTATGGGTTTCATTCTCAGTAGAGATCTGAATTTTATGTTTGTGTATGAGGAAATTAATGTACTGGTCTGGAGGATTTTTATCAAATTCGAGAACCATGTTGAGAGACATCTGGGCAAAAACAATGGGTCTCGCTCTTTCTTTCACTTACTCTGCCCCGCATCTGCAATGCCTCTGCCTATTTCTCAAAGTTCAATTTTCAGACATTCGGGCTTGAATGGCAGATGTCCTATGTGTTTAATGTGAAATATACCTTCATAAAAACAATGATCAAAAGTCACTAATGTTACCCCAGCATAACATTAAAAGGGGAACATTATAACATTGCAGTTCAAAAGGGCTGTGGCAGCCATACAATTAGGCAGGGTACTTTTGAGTTAAGTTTGACAAGCCTATAATATATACTGTATAATTGTTTGCCTTCCAAAATGAAGGTCTGGTAGTCCTGGACTATTGGTGGGTGGTAATAGCTACCGTGTCGGGCATAAGTGGACATGCTGGGCCTACGGTAACTGAAAACAGGGTTCATCTCCGCTCAGAGGTCCTGGCTGAGGGTGGGGGGTTGTCAGCTGGGCAGTCCCCATACTAGTTTGAGAGTCTGGGGTCTCAAACTATAGAGACTTTGTGGTCAGACACAAGCAGCCTCTCCCATGCCGTATCCCCCCTCAAGTGCTTGCTTGCTCTACCAATTCAGAGTTTTCTGGTAATCATGTCAGTTGTGTGAATTTCTCATCATTTAATGCCTAGTTTTCTATTTTATTAAGCATGACACAGCAACGTACTGGCTTGACCATCTCTGACAATATAGGTGAATATATTTATAATATGTAATCTGAAAATATAATTTGGCCCTGATTGTTTTGCTAACTACTAATTATTCTTTATTACAGCATTTCCATTGTATTACTTAAATACCTGTTCTACGGCATTTGTTTTCATATTGATGCAAAGGGGTTCTAAAATGAACCTTTTAGTCAACGACGTCAAACCCATAACATTCCATCATATCTGCTTTTCTTTCTCAGCCAAGTCAGCTCTTGATACCCTCCGAGTTTTCTAAAACTCACTACTAAACCAAACCATAATCACCTCAAGGTCTAAAACGTTCCACCCGAGCAGAGAACAGCAATCTTTTCTATGTCCCCAACATTGTTTTTACATGTCCATTGACCATCTGACCATACACTAAAATAAACAGCAATGCAGGGAGAAAAACAGGAGCGTTTCGGATGTTACAAGTTAAACACAGCCATGAATTTCTGGCTTTATATTTGGCAAAAGAGCTGACTATTTCATCTTCCTAAATCTACTGTTTAGGAGATGTGAACATTTCTGCCAAACTAAATACCCACCACATAAGAGAGAGTACGAAGGCAACTGGAAAGGACAGGCAGCTATTCCACCGCAGCGCCTTTTTGATTCAATGGCAGTTTATCTTTCATCTGTAAATGTAGGTGTTGGTATTGGATATATGGTGGGATAGGTTGGGGGCTCCAGCCAAGAGCTGGGCTCCTGGCCAGTTCAAATACAGATGCTGGAGCCACAGAGAATCCATTTTGCTTTGATTTCAATGCCGTTGTGCATGGTGTAGTCAGCAGGCAAGCTTTTTTCGGACCAACAAGGTACATCAAAACTAACAAATGTGTTTCGAGGAATGTGCAATGTCGTCCTTTGAATTGAGAAGCAAGAGTTAGTACTTGCATCTATCCCTGCATTTCAGCTGTACATGTACTGAATTCACCATTACCCATAAGGTTGGCTTGTATTGTAAACAACTGTATCCAGCTAAAATCAAAAGCTGTTTTGTAACTAAAATACATTTCACTAGCAGGACCACGCCACAACAGTATGTAGTTTAAAGTTTTAATGAATGTATAGGGTGGCAGAGGGATGGCATCTGTCGTGTGTCCGGGTGGAGTGCTGATGACTGGGCGGAGGGAGACTCAGTGTGGGGGTACCGTCTCAGTGTGCACCTGCCCGTGCAAACAGCTTTACATGTGAGACGTATGATGTGGCAGGAGTCAAGACCGTAAACTAAGACTGTAGGCTAAGCACCAAGAAGATGGGACTAGCATAATGCAAACAGATATATGGCTAAACTTGAATTTCTTCGAATTCAGTAGCCGTTAGATACTTTGGCTAAAGCAATGGCGTCCTGTTGGAGAAAACTTGTGAGGAAGTTAGGTTTCCTTGCACTTTTCTCCCCATGTCTGCCTGATGGATTAGTTTGGAGAATGTATGCACAAGTGGCTTATAAATCTTGATCTGGTACACTTAAGGACCATAAATCTCCACCTAGACTATTATCTGAATGGGTCTGACTGTGTGGAAGCTGGTGAGAAAGCTGGTCTTGCATACTTTAGGTTTTTATTTACTCAATGTTGTATTTACATGTAAAAACATAATTACTGCATATCCTGTGTGACATTGATGGTGAATGGTGAAAACACAGCAACTTATAAAATAAAAAATCTGAAAATGATGCTTAGTTTGCAATTTGGTAGATAGAGGATACACAATTGTATGGCCATGGGAGACAAGCAGTACAACATTTCACATAGTAACAAAATAAAATATAAAACACCACTTCAGGTTTGTAAGCCAACATTTGAGAAAACAGCTGCCCAGAGCTTAAATCTCATACTTTTGAGCATACTTTTTCAAAACCTTTTTGTCAATTTAGCAAAAGATGAATAAAGAATGCAGCTTCTTAAAAGAAAATGTGAGTAAAAAAAGACATATGTGGATTATAGCACAAACACGCATTAGCAGTTTGAGTTTGATCTTTATTTTGCTTGAATCATGACTAATAACATTAATGAACAGCATTAGTTGTGATAATACAAGTGCTCAGTGGTACGGGAGGTTAACAGTGTTCCTCTTTAAACAGTTATAATAAAACTTTGAATACACAGCAGGCTATACCATAGACCTACTGATGCGATGGGTTCGTTGGGGACCTTAAGTGAAGTCTACAAAACCTGTATTCATGCCCAAAACAAGCAAGGCTCAATCTATATGACCAAATCACAGTCAATTAAAAGTTATTAGATATTTAAGTGGATTTATTGGACTGCTATAATGGAGGAGAACCACATAGGTGAAATTGTCTTCAGTCCAGTAGCTGAGCTGGAGTGAGAGAAGAAAATGTATGTAGAGGTAGGTAATTGAATTGCAGTCAATCATGAAGTTAGTTAAAAAAATGCCGATAGTAAGCACAACAAAAGCAAACTGTACACAACTTCAATGTAACGTTGATCGTGTTTGCGCTTCAAACTCTCTGTTGCCTCACCGTGTGGATATACTGGAGAACATTCCAGTCTGCCCCAGAAGAGTCTGCCTGGCACACGCACCAAAATGTACCACGGCCGACCCATGCAGGCCTAGCCTAAAGACTTGGGGAATCAACTCACCGCCCACACATACCGTACCCTATACTCGTTCCAGGGTTAGGGTTAGCCGTCCATCTTCCACCATGGTTGTAGCTGCCATAACAAGTCCAGGTTGCTCCCATGGGTGAGGAGCCTAAAGCCTTGATCTGCTAGTCTGGGGAATGTATTCAGCTATGGAACTGTCGTTCAGACTACCATGCGTGTGGAATATCGGATTGGTGGTCCGTGACGCGCATTCTTGTACAGACGAGCAGTGCAGACTGTGTTGGGGATAGATTTATTGTTAGTTCCTCGAAAATATGCTCTGTATGCCCTCTAAGGAGGACATTATATTTAAAACGTGTTCATGTTCTGTACTCTCAAATTGTTATTTTATGTCCGATGATTTATAGGCATATCATTTATAATCAGTTTGGCATTTTGTAGTTTAAGCGAACTTTTGTAAAAGTGCCATAAATCCAGTCAGATACATATCTAACAAACACAGCACACATCAAAGTTTTTTTGGGGTTGAAACATTTCAATGAACTTCACATTTTCTCACCGATAGATTGCACTCCTATTTCACCACACGCGCTCAAAAGTTCAGTCATAATCAAAACTTTCATCATCACATCTCAGAACTTTCTGATTTCATTTTGTTGCATTTCAGGAGTTCACCGTCAGTATTCTGGTAATCAGCCGCAAGGCTATTTGTGTTGAATCACTGATACAAATGGATTAAGAGGAGAAGAGTAGAAAACAGGATGATGAATCAGAACGACAGTGTAGTCCTCCAAATATCTGTGGCATTGTGTAAAGCTCTCATCCTGCCACTAAAATGTGGATGATGAATAAGGAGCAGAGATCAGAAACAGCCTTCGCTCACATCTGTTCCACTGATGGAACTGCCATCCTTCCCACCGACATCAGGGAGATTCATGATGTCACATTCAAAGCAGGTTCCCCTCGCCCAATCTTCCGTTGCAGCTTCATTGCCCTCCTGATTGAAGTTTATGAGCTGATCATGCATGGCGGATGAAACTCAATCTGCAGAGGGAGGGCGTGCGAGATCACAGCCCCGGCATCCGGGAATGTCAGTGCCACAGGAGTAAGAGTTGGAAAACCCTTGCGGAGAGAAGTTTGTTCTGTCTCTTGGAATAATCCTTGTTGAGCTCATAAAAGATGAAGGCAACTCACTCTTGTATAGCCTTTTTTTTGCCTGGAAGCAAGCAATAGATGTTGATCATAAACCCTTAATATCAAGCCATACATTTTATTTAAAAAAATCAAGTCCAGATATTGACAGCATGTTACTCATTCACCATAACCCTGCTCACTTACTTGTCAGAGCAGCTCAGATTGAACTGCAGCAGATGTCATTGGCTGGCACGTTTCCCATGCCAGACAAATGCCACTCAATTGGTTGCCATGGAGATGTAAAGTTCAGTTGAATCGTCTCAGACCAGTAACAGATGTTCTCTGCCAGTAGCAGATAATACAAACTGTGTGAAAAAAAGTTGTGACTATATTGGTTGATAGATCACCGCTGTCGTAAACTCACACCACAACCACTACAGTCACACAAATATGATGAAAGAAATGACCATAATACTGCCATTCATCAAAATGAAGCAAGTAATAACTGTCTTGTTTCATTGTTATAGTGTGACATTGGGCAGATTTATGGTTTTGGTGAAGTTCTTTTCCCACCTAGATAGTCTGAAAGGCAATGCAAAACAGAGCTTACTGTTGTGAATGTCATCAGATTGGAAATGGGTTTGAGCAGATTTCAACGATGCTATTTTTACACCGTGTTGTTACAAAAATCTCACTACTTTGGGAGAGTAATAGGTTTAATCATGCTAACTGCTTCCTCACTTTAGCAATCAACTTTCCAGAACCCAGTTGTCCTCTATCCTGTTGCTTGATTTGAGGTTGACCATTATTTTAACATAGTTTGTTGGAGAGGGAAAATAGCTGAATTGAGTGTGAGTGTGGGACAAGTGTGAGCTTCACAGACCTTCTGTCTTTTCAGAAATGTTCTTCAGCTGTCTGGAGTGTGAAGATTGATGTCCTAATTATACTACAAAGCCACTAATTAACAGTCCAATGGTGCAGTGGGACCGGTCATGTTGGAAGACATATTTAAATGTTGGGACCATGAATGTCTGGCTTTAATTGACCACACAAGCAACTAGACTTTCACATCACTCCCCAGATCCTTTCATCTTCACATGCTCATAGGGGGAGTCTATTTAAAATTTTGATTTGGAGATAGTTTTTTTTTCTGTGGATGCCTAATGAATGATCTAACCTTGACAATATATTGAAATGGGTTCAATAAGCCAGACAAGAGAGAGTGTGAATAATGCATTAACAGCTGATCAAAACAAACTGTGCCGAAAAACCACAATGAATACATTAGTCCCTCCATCGCTGTGAGGTCATGGCCTTTGTTTCATTAGCAAAACTAATAGAGCCACAATTTGCAATGCTTTTCAGCACGCCACTAAAAGCTCCAGATATAATTAACATGCATTGATAACGAGACCTTTACTTGACAATGGGACTCAGGTGGATTGTTTCATGGTTTGAGAGTACTTGTCATCACATACTTGCAAAAGCTGGATGTGGATAAAAAAAGTTTTAAATATGATGTGCACCTAGCCTACTACAGACGTTTCTTAAATAACCTTAAATATTGTGGAGAATTATATTTTCATAGTCAATACTGACTCACACCATTTGCACCCATTATGTTATACATGCATCTAGATAACCAGGCAGCAAGACAAGAAATATCAAAACCGTCAACAGTACTCAAGTATTACACATTGACAACCCTGCTGTAGACCTTCCCAGCGGGCTGTAACAACGTACATTTGTGTTTTATGTGGGTGTGGGTGTGTGTGTGTGAGTGTGCGTGCGTGCGTGTGCGTGTGTGTGAGAATTTGTCCATCTGTGGGTCTGGTTGTGTCCTCTCTGGTTTACCGTGGTCTGTGCCTATCACATGCGTTGGAGCGTGCCCCCACTGCTCCTATCCAGCTGTTGTGTCAGCTGGACCAGGGACAGAGGAGGCCGCTCTCACAGAGATTTGGCCTGCATATCTAGAGACTCGTCACGCTCTATACTGCACTGCTACCTCCTAGATGGCATTTTTGCAAAGCTTTAATGACCCTGAAAGATGTTACTCCTTGTGCTGGCAGGGCTGTGTTTCTGTTTTGAAAGTGTTTTTTTGAAAGAGAGAGCTGGTGACAAAGGAAGATATTAGCACTTGGTTGGCAGGTCTTTGGAGAATACACAATTCTCACACCATTGACAAACATTTAAAGTTATTTCATGGTCTAATCATGAACACTTTTACCATTTGGTACATATTAACCTTTGAAGCAATCCTGAGTATTATAGTGAATATTGTAAGTCTTACTGCTGCAGCTCAGCAATTATAATACAATTAAAATTATCACAGAAGCTACAGTAGAGTTGGGAGGCAAATCACTTTTTTCCCCTTCTACAACATTATAAATAAATTATTCAACAGGGTGACAACTGCTGACTCAAAACTTCAAAGTGTATTCTTTGGATGCTGGAGCAGTTGAGCTTTGCTAATTAATCAAGCTACTCTAAACCCCTCTGCAGTGCCAGGACAGCGGACAGTGGAACTATTCAACCATTTACACTAATCAATACAGGCTGAGATTTACACTACTCCACTTTCAAAAGGCTGTACACTATATGCTGTATACACACAAATTAGGCCTATAGGTCTACCAGGAGTAAGAACATTTTAACCAAAAAAAATCTAAACACAAGTTGCACTGCTTTTTACCTATCCTTGATTAAAGAAGCAGTTAAGAAAATATATGAACGATAGGTTTATAGCAAAGCAAATATGCCCGTATGTGTACAGCAATGCATCTGGCTACCTGTTGTCAACCTATTAGAATATTAAGCAATGTTTGTGTGTGAGGGGTGAGTAAAGCACTTGACCACCATAGTGTATTCACATGCCAATTCTGATAATACAGCATGGAATATATAACACAGAACCTTTAATGGTATACATTATCTCTCATACATTAACAAAGATTTGTGGGCAAAAATAATTTCCATGCTGACTTGGTCCCAATTCATCTGAAGGATGAAAAAAAAACTGTTTTGGATTACTCTTTTTTTTCTGCTTGCATAGATTAGAGGCCTGAGTTAATAAATGTGTTTCCAGATAGAGGAGGGTGAGAGGCAAGTTTATTTGCACAGCTTTCCTTTCAGTTTGGAAAGGATTGCATTTCATGCTCTAGCAAATAGCTAATGAACAGCCATGAAAAATTATAGCCTGAGTGAAAACTGAAATCTGGAGCAGCAATCTGAAAAGCAGTGCCTCATGATCCACAGGCTATTCAAAGCATACTTTGCAAATATGCTGTTTAATATTGATTCATCTGTGCAAGCAAGCAAGGAGGCAAACTTTGAGTTCGACCAGTCATACATCCATTTTAGCACAATGTAAAAAAGCATCTTTGTTTCAGGTACTGTATATAAACCATCTAACCTTGCAACATAACAATTTTTTTCCCTCAAAAGCCTAGTAGCATTTGATCTACAAAGATTGGCAAGGAAGCTGTTTTAAAATGCAAGTTCCTGACTCCATTTACAAATTCAACAGTGCTTCGATAACTTCAGACAACTGGAAGATAGAATATTGTTTTGTTTATAGTATTGTTTGCCAATTTATCTAAAAATGAATTTTCCAGCCTTTGATCTATCAGATCTTCTATAAACTAGTTTGACATGCAAAAAATGTATCGAAAAAAAAAGTATGATTATTTTCAACAAAGACAAATTTGAGTCTAATGTCTGCATAGATTAATGAATATTTTCATTTGATTATATTTTCAAATAATCAAATATGGATGGTACACTACGGGTTCCTTCAGCATTGTTTCTCTCAAGTTCCTGGTGCACTTCATCTACAACCAAACAATGTGTCATATCCCGTTTCCCTCAATAGAACTGAAAGTCATACAGAGCATCAAACCAACTATTCTGTCTGCTGTACAACACGGATTAAAGGTCAACCCACTTAGATATCCATAAAGGTCTGGAGATGTAGGATTTGAAAACTTATTGTAGTTCATTAATAAAATACTCCCTTTCTTGTACACATAGCTTAATAATTTATTTCAAGGCTTTAAAAATGTATGTATGGAAATCTTGGGGGACAATAAAACAGAAATCTTTCCAATACAGCATTGATTGCCTCTATGCATGGACTATGTTGCTGTTTGGAGCTAAAGAATATATGTTAAGGTATTAATTGAAGAAACAACTGTGATTACAGCATTATCTTACATTTCTGTTTTCAAGTTTTTACGTTTTATTGTTTGACAAGTTCTGAAATGTACGAACAATACAGTTTTGACACACAACTGCGTAAAAAAGAATGCATTACTGGTACAGCTGTATGAACATAATTCCCATTAGGAAATCTAGTTTAACCCCTCAGAGATTCTTGAATGTTTAATTAGACTAAATATTTGACAGCGCTCTCCTTGGTATGATTTTTGTAGCATCCACCAGCTCTATACACATTCAAAAGATACAGAGTGAACGAGTAAATCACTTTTAATCTCTATATTTCTTCTAAAAACTCTTGGGAAATATAGTTGACTAGGTATATTATTGGTTCAATGATTATGTTCCCTGTGATTTATGTGAATATAACTACATTTGTTTTTTGTCAAAATGAATGGTTTTATGTTTTGTGAACTACAGAAAATTGCTGTCTGTAACAGATTTGGGGAATTGACATTACGATATGATAGCGGGTGAAAAGAAAAAGAGAAACTACGATTGTATCCCGTCATGTTATAACCTGTATGCATATTAAATGTTCAAATGATGTAGAAGGTGAGATGTTAAACTAGCCACAGTAAAAACAATTACTATCACACTATCACAACTCAAAACAGGGCCTTGTGGTTTCATTAACATTGTATGTGCGGCAACACTGCCGTGCCACATTCTGGCCTCTTGACTGCAGTCTTTAAAGGATGCTTCCAGAATGGCACCAGATTAATTTGTTACTATGAAAAAGACCATTCAGAGTTGACCAAGGCTTTTAAACTTTAGATGAAATCCATCAAACATGCCAGATGTGTACCCTTCTCAGATGGGTTTATTTGTAGATGCTCTAGTGAGGTCTGTACAGGACATTTTCCCTGTGTTATCTAACAGGTCTACAACACACAACCCATCAAAATGCACTCAAGGGAAAAATGCTCTTTTGATTGTAACATGAGATGTTATGACCCCAATGCACATCACAGTATCTGTGCTTGTCCAACTATGTAAAATTGTACAGAAACAATGATCAATTTATTGTTTAATTTGAGTGCTGATAACATCCGTCCACCAGGCACTTTTGTTTACAGTTTCACAGTTGGCAAAAGAGTGCAATATCTATACATTTGTTGTTGCCAACATAAATAGCGATCAATCACTCCAAACATTTAGTAGATAAATATATAAATAAATGTATTCGTGCCAGCTGCTTGTGAATAATAAAAAACATTTTAACAAAGCCTCTTCCTGACAGCATGATACATCTGCTTATCAGAGAAGGTTAATTAATCAGAAAAAAAGGTGTTGTTAGAATTTCAGTTTATCACTGCACTTCCCTGATGTTCCAAGCTTTTCTTTGTTAATTATAGTCATTATATATTTTTTATTGTGTATATGTAGCACATCCTCTCTCTTTTTTCTTTCTAGTATTAGAACAGCTGGATGTGATGTATGTTTGGAGCCAAAGCATGTTGTTTTTAGATGGAGTTTTCTAAGATATGTAAATTCTTAAACAAACCCTTTGCAATTTTTAGGCATGAGACCTGTTGTCATGACTCTGGCTGCTTCAGCTGGAAATCTATTGATGTTTTTCCTTGAAATGTATCAACAGGAAGATTCCTCTCCCCTGATATATTCAGAGTGGGTTGTTGTTTACACACTATATATGTGCAATGTACACAACAAACAAACATGTACTGCATTTTTTAATAAGAGGAAATGAGACTGTAACAATGGAAAGCATATGGGAGAGAGATAGTTATAGCCGACATACTGGATTAGATTACATTAGATTCAACGTTATTGTCATTGCACAGAATACAGTACGGTGGCAAAGGAATGCAATTTGGCATCTAACCAGGTAAGTACAAAATAGCGGTTAAGTTTGGATTGTACATATAGATGTGTGGCAATAAATAGTGGTGTGAACATTATATATAGGAAGGCATATGGTACAGTGTAGGGTAGGTTTATAACACTGTGTGATATAAATACAGTGGATATGAATACAATGTATACACTATAGATCAGATACAACACATGGACAGTAGTAAGTATGAATACAATATAGGTCTGATATGTACAGTATTGACAGTAGCATACTGTACATCTTCTTAAGTGGCTATGTCTTTTTATAGTGATCTAAAATAACATTGTGATAGTCAGTGTTTGAACATCCCACCCTGACATGAAAAAAATAACTGAAAAAGATCATTTCTTTGTCATGGATATTGTCGGGGCCGTCCCTAGACATTATGCCGCTTTAGGCAAGATACAATTTTGACGCCCCATCTATGAACGTTGCTTTGCTGAAGGCTACATTGCTTGTAGGGCTCACGCATAACAAATAAAATGGCATGCGTGCTTACGCCCATATGCACCAAAATGAAGCTGAACACCAAACATTGTTACTGTTCTACAATGCAGGACATAAAATTAGAGTCAATAGGTCTACAAAGAAGTAGGCCTACATTAATCTGAGCTTTTTCACCAGGGTAATAGCAACATGTATCAATAACAGCAACAGGAGCTCAACTTTACCTTATCATGTTTGTAAAACACCACCCCCTTAGTTATTATTTAAGCCTCTAACTGAAATAAATCACCAGCAATCCATAAAAGTAAATGTCTCACAGTGGCGCAAAATAGTAAGGAAATACTCAATATGCCCATAGGCTACTAGGCAACAGCCTTGACCACACAATCTAATACATCTACAAATTTGGACTTGCGAATGATCATTGTCTAACAAATCAATCGTACGTTTTGCATTGGTGTGGATAGGCCTATTTTAAGTACATTCACCCAATGTGATTGGATGGACCTGTGCTCACTCTGGGGCCCGTCCAGCCCCACCCATGGCTTCGCCCCTACCCTCACTCTTTAAAAAAATGGAAACAAAACAAACAAATAGCCTACGCAGCAATATGATTGACTTATTGGAAATTCATCCAGTTTGTGTATGCTACTGTCAGGCCTGGAAATTATCAGAGGGGCAAACAATTTCACCAAGGCATTGCTTAATTAAAATGCACAGGCTAAATGATTTGAGGACTATCCATATAGCCGTCTTCAAACGCTGCCTGTAATACTAGAATAGATCTTAGTGTTTTAGAAGGGCTCGGTTGTTATTAGTGCATGCAGCTTCAGAACTACTGTGGCAGTCCAGGTGATAAGAATCACATACAAAAAGACTACCATCACATTACAATCAGGAAATGGTAACAGATATTTTACACATATACTGTTTAAGCAACATTTGAGTAATTCATCCAAACTATTTATTAATAACTAATATGAAAAATAGCACAACTGCCTATCATTGTAGTGCTTGACTCTTTATTGTAGCAACATAACTAAAGATGCCACGATGCACATGTTACTATTGTATTAACGATGTTTGAGAGTTGGCAGCATCACTTTACCAGTGGAGTCATGAGGGGAAAAAGTAACAACAAAAAATACTAATCAAAGCATTCCATACACTGTGATAGAGCTAGATGGTGTGCAAGCTGGTAGCTGCACTGAGATGGGGCTTTAGACAGAGTTTAGGACCCTCATGGGAAGAAATTAGTGGGGCCCCTCATAATGGAGTTTAGTAGGGTAATCCTTTGGCTTAATAAATACCCCATATGAGAGGGGACAGTTCACTAACATTGCATAATGGACAAAATATAAATTGACTCCAAATAGCCAACAGAGACGGTATATTTTCATGATAACATCAGCAAAATATAAACATCTCTTACCCTCTTTCAAAACAGTTGTAGCCTTCTTGAAGTTGTGTTGAATTTTCTCAACAGTCTCTCCATTCACCAATGAACTTTTGCTGTCAAGTCTTTCTCAACTGCAATCTGTACCAAATGAGCTTTCCTTTTATCTAGCATACCCCGCCCATGGTCCCTAAAAATATGTTTCAGTGTAGAAAATACATTTTCACATGATGCTGTTGATGCTCCAAATTCCAATCCGAGCCTCAGCAATTCCATTGCAGTGGGCGTAGCATGCAGTGGTTCAGCATAGGTTTGCAAGATATACTGTGTGGTCCAGTTTTTCTCATCTGACTTGGCTATTTCATTTACCAAAAACTCCTTTGCAACTTCAAACTATGCCTGCTTGTACTCTATCCCTGTTAAGGCCAGAAGTGGTTGTACTTTCTCCCCATCTATAAAGTGTTCACTCCCTGGATGTCGGGCCTCAACAGGGCCTCAACAAAGTCTCAGTTTCTTTCATTAAATCTCGCTGACATTTCTCCTAGTACAGTATCAAGGGTGCTAAAATATAACCTTCTACACTCCATCTCATCTCCCACTTCTTGTTGTCCAACTGGTACCTCCACCACACATTCCTTAAGCCGTTTGCTCAAATGTCTTTGTTGTTTATGTGAAAGTCGCAGCAGTCGGTTATTTCTCCCCCCTCTTGCTGGTCTTTGTCTCTCTGTGGTGTGTCTATTCTCCTGGGATTTATTCCAAATTCCATCTTTACTCATCTCAGTTTCTGTATGCAGGGCAGAGCACCATGGACCAATCTGATACCAGTGTGCAGGTCATTGGCTTGGGCTTGGAGTAAATTATTTGAAGCATCAAGTGGGCTGAGGATGCAATGTAGCATTAAAGCAATAAACTGGTAGCTGGGTTCAGTGATGGCTTTTCAAAGCCCTGTGGCCTGAAGTTGCACCTCTGCACCTCAACCTCAACCTCTGCACCTCAACCAGTTGCACTGGTTGAAGAGTTTTCAAGTTCTTGGAGCAAGTTGATGAGGGCGTCAGAGGATTTTAGGATCAAAGTCACTGTGGCCAGATGTCCAGTTCATCGCTGTTCTACAAGTCTATTTAGATGATCCCCTGTGTTGGCTTCCTGAGATACTTATAAAGGATATTACATACATTGAAAACATTTTCCAGGGCCCTCTCACAGGACATGGCATGAACTACTACCAAGTGTGACTGATGATTAAAACAATGGCTGTAGGGCACTTCTCTTTTACTTCTTCTTGGGAGTATTTTTTGCATTCCCCCATTAACCCCAGACATGATGCTTGCACCATCACAACACCTGCTAAGAATTTTCCCTGCTCTCAAACCAGCACGTTTCAACTATCCAATGACCACTTTGGTTAAGGATGTGGCATCATATTCCTTGTTGCCACTGTTAGAAGTCTCTCTTTGACAGAATTATCTTTGTTCACAAAGTAAAGCACAATTGAAATGTGCACAGCCAGTTGGATCTTTGGTGCCATCCACTTTCAGTGTATACCAGGACTCTTCTAATTTCAATTACTATTTCTGCAGTTATATTTTACTCATCAGTTCCATTTATCATGCCTCATCTTTCCTTAGTGTGTATTCCATCAATGACAAGAGTCCACTGCTACGATCATCCATCGCTTCAACTCCATCTACAGACCCTCTTAAATGAAGCTTGTTAGCAGTAATAAACTGTATTATGTCCACAATTGCTGATATATACAGACGATTCCTATCCAGCTGTTCAGAGTTTACAGGAAAAGATATTTCAGTCCCCATTGCGCACCTGGTTTGTCTTTCCTTCCAAAATGTCTTACATTTAATGTGGTCCTTGCCCGTTTCATGCCTTACAAACCCTTTACTGCTATCAATGGCATGCTTCCAGTTGTTGTGAACCCTGAGTGAAAGCTTTATTGGCGTTTGACCAGCCAAATTGTCGGCAACCGAACTGCATTCGCTTGACACGCTTGTATTTTAGCCACTCTCTACCCTTGAACCAGTTGCTACAAAATATCCTTTTATACCTGCATACAATGAGCTGGTGTATTTTTCTAGGACAACCTGTGCTGGCTCATCCATACCAAGATTGTCAGGTATGGGTGTACATGCAACAGTGCAGAAATGTTGGCTAGCTTTGGCTGATGATGATGACTCATCACGGGTCTCAGCTTGTTGAAATCCACTTACCTGGGTAACGATAAATTGTATCGGTGTTTGTAGTATTTCCAAGCCAAGCCGGGTACTAAACCACATTCGGCTGTCCATGGAAAAGCTTTGGAAACGTTTTATTTATAACATATGTGCTTGATCATATCATTTCACGTTTGCTTTACGGTATTTCGTCTGTCGGGATGAAGCCTTAAAATGTATAATACTCAAAGGCTTATGCTTCAATAAATTAAAGGGTACTTACACTGAAACTGCATGGGCAATGCCCCCTCAAGCCCCCCGTAGAACCGGGCCTGGGTACTGTGCTTGTTTCAATTGAAATCAATGTATCACTCTCAATGCTTGAGAGGACGGTAGAAAAATTTGAAGAATGCGGATTTGCCGCCTTTTAGGAGTGCTGCTCTGGGCAGCTGCCGAGTTTGCTGATATGATAGAGGCAGCCCTGGATATCGGCAGCTAAATAGAATCAACCATTTAAAAACATATTGTTGGTGAGGAGGTCGGACATCAATCTTTTTGTCTTTACAAGTAAGAGTGAGCTCTCTATGTCACATCCCAGTGTGGTTGCATAATGTATAGTGGTAAGGTCTACCATTTGAAGGTAGGCACCTACTGGGATGTTGGCAGAGTGACAAGAGCCAGCGGAACATGTGTTGCTATAAAACCCTTCCTCCACCCCGTACGGAACCAAAATGGCATTCCATTAAGGGTCATCTTCCCGGGATAGGGTTTAGAATAATAGTCCTAAGGGGGGCAACTCTTCAGACGCAAATCTTAACCAGGAAATAAATCATGTAGTGAAGGGAACGGTCTGGGCTTACGGCGGAGTCACCAGGGTCCGGCGTCGGCTACAGTTTCCAATGCGTCTACGGTTTCTTAAAATACACAATTCAGCGAGCGCCATTTGAACTCTGGACATTTGATTTACAAGACCTGTCAGGTTATCAGAGATGACAGGAAATCGTGGCTGACAGAATCAAAAGAGCAGAGCTTGGATGAAAGCCTGTTGGTTTCCCCCTGTGCTTGCTCCCCTCCCAGTCAGAGGCGAGTTATTAGAAAGGGCCCGCTTCGCCTGCTTGTCTTGGCTTACACGAATCACCGGCATTTCCTTCATATCCTTATTTTTAGTCCCAAGAAGGAGTTCGGGCCAATGCTAACAGATTACATTAAGGCGCATTGACATAAACAATAGGATGTATAAGGTTGAACAGATCCTACTTAAGCTATGCTTTGAGGACTGTAGGATCAATGATTGTGGTGATCACTGTGAATCATATCTGCTTTCATTGTGTATTCGTGTCGGAAGGTCACACAGACGAAGGTGATGTCAAACGAGGAAATATTTGACAAAAGATCATACATTGCATTTAAACAGATGTCAAGTCTTTATACTACCTGTTTTTTATCAAAATGTGAAACATGTACTATACTGAAAGTAGGAAAATATTGATGATCAGTTTGCATGACCATAGGTGTTATCCTTTTGCTATAGGCTACTGTATATAGCCCATCCCATCCCACATTCCCATTACTCCTAGTACTTTGCAATAATCAATAGGATGAGACCTGAGTCTATTTTGTCAGCTCTGACAAGGTGAATGGTGACGCAGGGGAACAGTTAGCCACACCACTAAACGAGTTTGGATTTCCGGAAGGGTAATATCTGATAATTATATCTCTGGAGACCCTGGGCCAAGGCTTGGATCTGGGGCTGCCTGTTCCCCAGCCAGCTCTGGAGGTTGATTAGGACGTGCCTTAGCCTGGGTCAAAGCAAAGCTCTTGTATTTCACTTCAGCAATGCTTGAGGGCATCCTTAATACACTTACATGTGCACACACACACACACACACACACACGTGTGTGTGTGTATGTGTGTGCAGAAGCAAGTCCAGAAACACTCAAATATATATGGTCACCCACACAAATTCGAGAGACAGTGTATCAAACCTTACCAGTAAACATTTAAATAATACAAGTTTTCTCTCAAGGACAAGTTGGGCAATGGTCTTTTTTTGTTTTGTTTTTGTTTTATTAACAAAGTTGATTGAAAATACCTTTTTTTTGCTCAAATATGTATGTGGACTTGCCAAATGCCAAATGGCACTACAAAGAAAGTTTGCTTCCTCACTCCTCTTTAGCCAAGGCTGCCTCCAAACCCACTTACTGGGCGTGCTCATCCCATTGCTACGCTGCCAGCCTGATAATATCAGGAAATGCCCTTATTTGGACCCCAAGGTTGACATTTGGAGCTGATTAAGAATTTGCCTTGGCTGTAACCTTTGTGTGGCGTGAACCTAGATGTCATCACATTAGCGGCTCCATTATCATGCAGTCACATCTAATCTCAGCAGGGCCCCTGGCTCTCCCGGATAGGGAGCCACTTCGTAGTAGAGTGGGTCATTTGAATAAAAGTCCAACTGTTTCAACGGGTCAGACATTTAGCCAAGAACAAATCTTGTTAAAGATACCTTAATCCCTGGTTTAGATTAAGTAGGCCATATATTGGCTCTGTTGTACAATAACAAGATTGGGAGAAGTTAGGGGTTTAGTACTACTTGTATTTATCATACAGAACGTATATCTGTGTTTTGCCTGGGAATCTTATAACATTTTCTTGGAGATTCCCATGCTTTGTATAATATTCCTCAGGGAATGCCACATACCGTAGGTGTTGAACTCCCCTTGCCATAACAGTGCAGCCCCACAATATGTATGTGGAAATCCATAGCGCTACGATACCCTGAACGCAGAGCTTTCATTCGCTCTATTTAAGAGGAAACAGAAGGTCCGAGCCCTGAGAACCATGGCTATATATTGACTTACAGTCGACTTGAGGACGAACGGTGTCGGTGGGGAGATGGGAGAGTCGGAGCCCTGCCGCTTGGAAATGTAAACCGTGTTCAAGGGTTCCGCCACTATGACAAAGAGCAGCCATTCTGACACACCACCTGTGACCCAGAGAGGTCAAGCAGGCCCTCCATCTCTCCATCTCTCCCTCCCTCCCTCCCTCCTTTACTCACCATCTCCCCAGGTTCGGTATCTCCAGCCTGTCCCCTCCACCTCCCGAGCTGCTTTGATTTAGATCCAGGGCTTCTCCCCTGATCCCTTCCCTCTGTCTGCCAGACATTTAAAAGCTGTCTTGAGAGTCAAGGCTGTTTCCATGCTCCCAGTCACCAAGGCTCCATCGGCAGCAGGGCGCACGCTCCGCTTTCTTTCTGTTTTTTTTCTTGCCTTTTTTTTATTATTCATTTGCTTTTATTATGAGCCCCTGGGATATGTGAGTGAACAATTCCAAGGCAGAATAAATGATACAGGAGTTAAAAAAAGGTAACTAAATCAGGCGCTGACATTCAGGAGGCTGTGTGGGAGAGTGTCTGTCAGCAGACATTTGTCTGGCTTAGAAATACCTGCTAAGAATACTTCTGTGTGATCCGTTCATTTGCAATGTAGCAGGCAAGGTGCAACATACATTTTTGAATTGTTTGTTAACGCTTAGTTGGAGTATAGCCTAGAGGAAACAATTATGTGACGAGATATCTAAACAGTCATATGAATTGTAAAAGCAGTCTTTCATTCAGGTCTTCACCTCTAGTTTGAGATTTTCTTTTCCTTTTAGAATTGTCCTGCCTGAAATGAGAATGTTTTAAACTGCTGGTTTGTTTTTCTCTATGTATCTCTCTACACAGTCTGTCATATTTACAAATAAAACCAGTCAGAAAATGTTGTATGATTCCCAGACAAATGGTGTACACAAAAGTCAACATGCAGGGAGCGTCTATCTACTGCAAATCTCCTCAGAACAGCTTTCTCTCCTTGGTGACCCAGAAACAGATGTGTGTGGCCAAATATAGCAAGGATTTGTTGCAGAACTTTTCATCTCCTCTTCTGTTAATTGCTTATGCATTCTTAGTGAGGGCACGTGTTGACGGGTAAAAACTGAGGAAGACAGGCAAATCAAATGTATGTTTTTAAGTTTTAAGAACTAAATGTGATGTAACATGTTATCGCAGTGCTGTAGGAAACCCAGCCCTTGTCAGCTATTATTCCCTTACCCATGCTTACAAACACGGCCATTTTGAGAAGGCCTCAGAATTGATAGGAGCAAGGCTGGGCAGAGGGGCTGACCTGGGCAATGAAAAGCTGATGGACATAAGAGAAATTGAAGGGGCTGCCTACTAATTTCAGGATTGAGATTGGAAGCAGATGGTGTTGCCCAGCATTCAAAATAGTGAAGAAGATTAGCATGATCTCTCTCTATCCACTTTGTTTTCTCTTGCACTTAATCAGCTACTCTCCCGTATATACAGTACTTTATACTTTTCTACCCCCCCCCCCGCCCCCATACAGACATGGCAAGATGGTTGCAGCTCAATTTCTTTTTATAAAAGTACCCAATCTGATTGGCTCGCTCAACACCAACACTAACATTAGCGCAAGTGCATTCAGAAAGTATGGCCGGGACATAAAACCCAACCTGCAGGGCCACCATGTGAATCTGCATTCGTTGTGGGAAGGTAGACCCATGCTGAGCCACTTTAGTAATTGGGCCGTAGGCAAGATGAGGTATAGTTCTGCATTGCTATCCATACCCCCATCACCTCCGAGGACAGCCCCAATAAAGTGAGAACAGCTCTGCCTGTCAATACCAGAGCTGGGACAGACAGTCTAATTATGCCGTCTCTCATGCAGGAACCTCTCAAGTCGCGGCCGCATGTCTGGTCTCTGAGAAGAGAGAAATTAATAATTCACAGTGATCTTAATCTTTCAAAGGTCACAAGGTTGTTTCCCATTTGATGGATAGCAGCGTGAGGGAGTGGGGTTGGTTTGAGGTGGGAGACTCAGTGATTTTCTGCAAAGATGAGATTGCAGTTTACAGGAAAGTGTCTAGACAAAGACAGACAAAACTTGCTCTCCTCTGAATTTCAGTGCCTGGGAGATAGTCTATCAGTAGGGAATCAAAGGGGAGTTGCAGATGGGGGTGAGGGTTACGGTGTTGGGTAGACTTCTATTCCATCAAAGGCTTGGTAAGGGACTTGTTGGGTTAACGATTTTGGCACTGTTTAGCACTTACTCGGAAATAAAAGTTGAGATTTCGAAATGTATCGATGGAATTTAAGTTTGAGAATGTGTGTCGAAAAGTACAGCGCATCTTTCCCAAAAAAGTGATATCTCAATAACTTACTCTAATATGGATCAGATCAGAATTTGTCGCATTTCTCACCCGGTGTACAATTACTTTAGAATAATGCTCTGAGTTGTGCCTTCAAGAGCCGCCGAAAAGGACTAACACCACTTGGAGAATTACCCCGAAGGACACTGGTAGTTCGATGTTGCACCACCACTACCTTTCTGAATGTGCTACCACGTTCATGTTAACCTAACTATCCAAAAGGGAAGCCAAGACTTTCCACCTGCGGTGCCGAGTAGGGTAGGAGATAAAAGTGGTGAATTAAACATTTATGGGAATGGAGGCAGCCTACACCTCAGCCCCCATTAATCTTGGCACACTCCCGGGCAAGCAAACACACGCACACACGCACACACACACACACACACACACACACACACACACACACACACACACACACACACACAGACAGGTCCCATACACCACCCCAAAAGACGTGCACACACACACATGCACCCACACAAGCATGCACGCACAAATGCATGCAAACACACACACATACACACTGACACACACACACACACACATTTACATACAGTATACAGCACACACTAACATGTACTTGTGAAACACACACACACATACACTCACATGCACACAAACCTTAGCTGGAATTTGAGCCATGAGCCAACTAGCACAGGCCTGTGTGTGTCCTCAGAGCTCTCTCTTGAGCTGAGGGAACACCACAGTGGGTTCAGAGAAACTGAAAGTGCAGGTGAAATGAGATTTGTGAGGGAAAAAAATGGTATCATTCAAGACAGATGACGATATGAGTGGTCACAAAACTGTTTATGAACTGTAAAGCTAATCGGAGGAAAACGGAGGGAAAGCCTGGGCACACAGTAGCATTGCAGACCACGGCCCATTTCCCCCCTATTAAAATAAGGCCCTGTGTCTTGTGTTGACACACTGCTAATGCAGTCCTGGCTGCCATTTCTCCGCCGGGCTTTGCCCTCTAGCTTCTCACAGGGCTGCTGGGGAGGAGGGGGGAGGTGGTGCACAATTCATTGTTTTCCATCCACCTGTTCTAGTGCCATTACATTGCCCCAATCTTTCTTGGTGTGCCTCCCAGAATAAACTCGGGGCTGGTGTGCCTGCGATTACACATAGCACATTTATCAGTTTCTGAGAGTATCATTATACCACATGGGGCAAGCTCTGGATTGTAGGAGCTGATGACAGGTGCAGGGCAATTTTGAGATTATTAATAACGACGGCTCCACCGCGCATTCAAGCGTCATCCGCAGCTGTCAGTGACAATTGCCCCTGACTTGTGGGGGTACATTTAAGGGCAGATTGGTACAAGGACAGTACAGTAGGTGTGCAGGGTACAGCGGCCTTTTGGGGGACTAGGTCTCTTCAGAGCCAAAGTCTCACAGACAGAAAGAACAGTCTGATACAGCATCCTGTAGTTGGTACAAGGCTAACTGGAAGGTATCTGGGAGGAAAACTATTCTTAAAGGGATAGTTCAGTATTTTGGGAACTAAGATACAGCATGTTCCTGCTTACCCCTGGTCAGATAAGATAATCAATATCAATATTATGTTTGTACATCCAATAATGTAAGTAAGTAGGTAAATGTAGCCTGTCTACATAAAATTGGCTTATACTTTCATTTAGAGAGTTACAGACCAACTGTAAAGGAACCTTAACTTCTGCATTAGGGGCTGTGTATGTAGTGGCTGTCAAAGAATAGAGTATGAGAAATACTGACCCTTCATCTGATAGTTACGACAACTGTCCACTGAGCCATGTAACTAGCCCTTTATCATAAACATTTCCCCTAGCACCCTGCTGTTTTATCTGTGAAGTAACTATTTGGAGCTATATAATACCATGCTTTGGGCTTAAGTAAACCCTTTTACCACGGTATTCTTTTCTGTGATGGCTCTGTTTTTATAGTTAATGTGTGAAAGCTATTCCTCTGTCCTTTGCAAATCATAACCATCTGGATTGGTGCTTAGGATTTCACTACCTGGTTTCATGCTTTATTACGTTGTTTAAATATGCCTTTCCACTAATCTGTGTAACACCGGCAAGGTACAATAGGTTAGCTTCCTGAAAAGCTAGAAAATAAAACAATCCATCCTTTATCATGTTTGTATTTATGCACCTTTGTCAGATTTTAAAAACCCTCTCCAGTTGAATTAATAATCAATCCACTAAAACATCTGGTGCCACTTTCTTTCCCAGTGTTTTAACTTAAAAGTGTTCACTGATCACAGTCATGCATTCTTAATGTCCTTACAAAGCCTGGGTTATCTCATCCGACTGCATCCAGCCGTCATCAAGAGCAGTAGGTAGGTGGTGTAATGACGTTGCCTCTCTGCAGTAATTACTATCGGCTGTGGTGAGGTACAAAACACGGACCTGTGAGATACCACCAGAGCAGCTGAGAATGAGTATGCTGCTGACTGAATGATATTCTTACTCTGAAACTGTCTTCATAGTGGCAATCCAATTAAATGTTGTTATTCCAGTCATTTTTTCCGTCACATAAAAGGAGTATTTCCCTGGTCAATGATGGCATCATCCCCTTTTAGATCTTTTTTCAACCCAATGACTACCAGGGTGTTATTGATTACTCACGGAAAACTGATTCTTCTGCTAGGCTTTCTTACATGGAGTTTATATTTGTTCACTACATTAGGTCTAGAATATGGAAAGTTGGTGTAACTTGGAGTGTGCACAGTATATTTGGAACCTTGAGGGATGAAGGCAACCTGGCTGGTTATCACTTGTCCCGAATGAACATTACACTTGCATTTAGACAATCACACAGAACATGTTAAAGCCAAATGCAGGCCTGTCACATTTTGTTAGCAGACATTACAAATAAGGTGATGTAAGCCGGTGAAACCATATGGCCTTTTCCGGATCAGCGTTACTTAAAGCTGCCAAGGTACACATGCAATTGTGGTATTTTCCATTTTCATTGTGCAACGTTCTGCTCAGCTGCTATATTCTCTGTTAAAAAACGATGAGAATTGGTGTGATTGGAATGAAATTATGTCCTCATGTTTTTTCCCCATAGCAATGTTATTGACGCCGCCTTTGCTAATTTGATTTCCATATAACAGAGTATCCTGAGGGGAATACACGGAGCATGCTCTTATCTTCCCTGAGCCAGGGCTTTTTTAATGTTCTGGTATGGTTTATTGGAGGAATTTACAACAGTCAGAGACAGCAGACAACAGTCTTATATTTATTATTTAGTAGTGTCCCAGCATTCTACTATTCTAAGAGGACACCTAATTACAGCTGAATATCTCATTTTATTTAAACTGATCATACAATTGTATAACAAAAGTCATATCTGTCATGTCTATTGATTTGGATTGAATCATAATTGCATTCTGTAAATTCTCTGAAGGAAGTCCTCATCCTGTATTTAAAAAAAACATTCCTCGTATCATATGAGATGCATGTCTTCATACAACACTAACATTGATTTAAAAAGGCAGAGTGAAGCTTCAATGTGCTGCCGTTGATCTCACCACCAACCAGATACTCAACCTAACTCACATCGATAAGGGTCATGTTGCTATGGACATCCTCAACCAGTCTGGATCAGTTTGAGCCATAAGCATGGTTTGCAGCACCTCAAAGTTATGCTACAGTGACACTACCTTTTAACCAATAGTAGCAATATGTCCTTGGTTGCAGGAGACAACTGGTTAGCGATTAAATCTGCCAAGCCATAGTACAGTGCCATAAAAGAAATAAAGACAATTTGCTTCCTAGGACTAGGAGTCTGCCTCCCTGCCGAGGCGTATTTTTCAGGCAGAACCCAAACTGTAATCAATCGTGTTCATTGCTGTACGTTGATCAGGGGCGAGGACTGCTGAGGGCTCTCTCACCATGCATTATGAGGAGACCCAGAGGCCACTGTGGGCCTCTCAAACTTTATGATTGCTTGTACAGCACCTCTCTCCCAGTGGCACAGTAGGGCCAGGAGGTAGTGGAGAGGACCTCAGGTCAATGCAGACCTCAATCATCTGAGAGCAGTGGATGCAGCAAAGCCGCAAGGGCGGCCTTAATTTCAGACCTGTTTGGTTACTAAAGTGGGGGGAGGGAGTCTGAATATTGAGTTTAGACACCAACTGTAGCCTATGCCGGTAGTGCATGTGTTAAAAGCATTTGACTGTGGCTGAGATGATGGAAGCTGCAAGCTGTCCCTCCATTTCAGCTCAACTTGGTACTCTCAGAAGAAGGTGATCAGTGGTCAAAGAGCGGTCTACAGGTTGGTTATTAGTCGCTGAGGAATCTGTGAGGCCATTAAAAATTTGAAAAATATACTATGATTATTAGATTATGCACTTTGCACCCGTATGGAATACAGAGTTTTTTATTTAATTATAAACACTTTTCCCACTGAACAGTTCAGCTTGCATAATTTGTGTGCTTTCTCTGCCAACAGGAGTTTCCTTACTGCTCAACAGGGGAGAACAGCATTTAACATTCAATTATTCACCACCTTAAAATGCTACCGCATTCATAAAAGCTGTTTTCACAAGGGCCAACCCTAAAAGGCTTTACGAAGACAAAGCGCCTGGCAGAATACATCATATTTTCTTCCATGGATCAACTGAAGGCATAAAAGCATGCACACACAAATGAGATCGTTTAAAAACTATATTGGCACATTGTACATGTGTCATTAAAGGCACTCGCCATTAAAAAGTGTAAAGATATGCCAAGATATGCTAAAAATGAATACCTTCAATGGACAGACGTTGTATACTATTTGATTTGCGCATCATCTCCTGAGGCCAAGCTATGAAACAACGGTTCACAGAAGAAACAAAGAGTCACAGCACTCCGTTAAGCCTTTGTTCGATCAGATTAACAGGGCTTGGATGGTTGTCAGCCAACTGCTAGCCTTGTTCCCTGCTGCCTTAAGGCAATGTTTGTCGCTCAACCCAGAAGGATTCCCCGTTGTAGAGCACCTTAGGTACAGGGATGATCTACTTCCCATTCCCAAGCTTTTATGACTCATTGAAGCCTTAATGGCCCGACTTTTACTTTCACCACTTTTTTGAAGGAACGTCATGCAACATTAACATCGTAGTGAGTGATGCTCCCTGGCAAAAGGTTCATTAGACACGCATTAATATGTTTTGCATCTGCTAATACAATTTTTCTCTTTCACCCCAAACGATACCCCTCCAGATAAATCACAGCCATTATTTTAGTTCCTTGTTGTAATTCATGTAATTTCTCATAATAATAAATCATGCTGTCTACATAATTTGTAAAATATGCTTAATCATACGCAAAATTGATCCCTGGATAAGTAATGTTTCGAGAAATACCCCCTAACTGTGAGACTATTATTCTATTCGCTTTGTGATGACGCTACACTAATGACTGGTTTTTGGTCAGTATTGAAGGACATGGCAACAGAGGATACTAATATTCAGATTGGTTGTTGCTTCTGAATAATTCCTTTGTCCAAATGCCTTATACCTTTGAGGAAAGCACATATATAAGGTTACTGAAGATAAATGACTATGTGCCCAAGGTACCAAAAACGGCATGCTTGTGGGAGCCGACGGTATTATCATTTCAGCTCCAACTGTTCAAAGGAGCTGTCAAACATTGCTTCACTTCAAACTTTTGCATTCTTTTCCAAATCCCTACAACCTGTGTCCATTAAAAAAAACACAAAAATCAATTCATTTGTCCCAGAAGACTCCTACAATTCGTAGGCAGAAGAATATATCCTTTCGAGTTAAACAAAATTGCTGTGCATGGCACATCTTTTAAACCCCTTTTAAACCTCTGGATCCATAATCTTTGTAGTTGACGAGGGATAAGGGGGTGCTTTATTTGAGAACATTAAGATTAAACACAACACCAGCAAAGTGACATTTTCCTCTTCCCAGCTATCATTAATTTATAATGCTTATGACATTGAGCACATTTCTAGAGGTGATAGGGCTCCAGGCCAACTCAACCTTTGAGAGGGCTCACTGTGGAATGAGCCACCACAAAGACCCTTAGGGGGACCTCCACACCCAGCAAGGTAGGCAATTATTTACCAATATGTGAATCTTCCTCAAGTACAGAGCACAGTGTTCAACACTGGGATTGAGCATGAAATATGGAGACCATGGTAATACAGTTTTTTTGTCTTTTGCTTCTGCTTGCAAATTCATCTTCTTTCAATGTTTTTTCTTTGTGAAACCATTTCGAGCAGCACATTTTAGCACTGCACTGCTTCCACTGAAGGCTTACATTAAGCCTGCCCTGAAGCATGCCATCTAGTCATTTTCCAGTGTTCTTATGAGTGCTCTGAAACAATATGCTGAGCGTCCTGATTTTTACAGGTTTGGGGGCTTTACACTGAAAAAAAAAGGATTATGTAAAACAAATTATCGAGTTTGAATGGAACCATACTACAAATCTTGCACAGTTTTTCTTAGTTGCCCCAGAAACACTATGTTATGTTCATGACTTCTTTGAGAAAGTAAGAACACATTTTTACCAATGTGCGTTGAGGGCAATTGCACGCCAATTCAACAACAATAGGCTTGGAGTCAGAATGAGAAAGTGAAACCAAATCATATTGTCAGTAGTACCAAAATACCTTTCACATTTTGACTTGTCTCTTGGATTGTCTCACCAAAAATAAGTCGGGGAATATGATTGTTGCCCTCAGGGGTCACATAGCCTGGAGGTCTGTACAGTCATCACAAACAGTATCACAGTATCTCGATCGCTACAACAACAAAAAAAGACAAGCCAGACCTGATAACCCCTGTAAAGACACAGCTGATACCAACCCAGGGGCCACTCAGTGAGAAGACAAGCCAGAGATTTTTGGGACGAGACAGCACTTGACATGCGCTGGCTCCGGCAGCTCCAGACTAGACCCAGAGGGGCACAGACAGTGCCTGTGACCAGAGCTGTCATCACAGAGACGGGCCCTCCAGGTTCCTTTCATCTGACTGGTGGTGAGGGAGATAAGCAGCAGTATCAGGGCTCTAGTAGTCAGTCGAGTGGGTCTGTCAGCTACAAATGACGGCAACGAGGAGGCATGCTGACGTGTCAATGAAACTTCTATCGGACCGGCTTGTGTCCCATCTCTCAGTGAGATCAAGGAGAAGTTCCGAAAGACAAGAATTAGATGAGCCAAAATATCCCTCTAATAGAAGCTGTAAAAAACAACTCCTGGCAAGTAATAGTTAAATAGCAAGCCCTGAGAATGGCTTTGAACATCAGCAAAATATACGTTTAAAATCTTGTTTTGCATTGCTTTTTATACAATTCCCTATCAATTCCCTTTACATCGGCATGTTCATTCATTTTCTTTGGTCAACATAGAACCTGACAGTGAGATTGTTAGGCGTTCACGTTCTATTTGGTCTTAAAACTTAAAACTTTCAAGTCCCAAAAGTTGCTGAACTGAAGGGGTTATCTGACCTTCCAAGTGGAACTTTAATCCTAATTGTCTGTCTTATTTGCAGTCTCCCAATACTGCTTTGAAAGAATACATTTTGTCAAGGCTGCCTAATTGCTTACTTACATGTACACATGGGCGTGCATGAGGGAATATGTTGCTCCGTGGCTGTTTTTTGTTTACAGTATGACAGGTTTTACAGTAGCTCAAAACAGCATAATTCCTTCCGACGCATTTTTACATTTATAGGTACACTATAAAGGTCAATACAAATTATGTTATTTACAAGCTATTCTCTCTGTTGCAAATATGATGCCAAGGGCCTATTGGAAAGCCCTATAAAAATACTGCCCAGCAAGCTGTTTTTCATTTTTACAACCATAACAATATGCAAACTGGAATGTTGCACTCAGCTCATGGGTTTGTTTATTTCTTTTAATTGGTATGAATATAAACAACTAAAATATTCCATGGCTAATCTTTCACTGGTTGTTGAGCCATTAGTGTTGCCTTAGACTTGCTTCCATTTAAAGACGCCACTTAGAATAAATAAAAAAAATTATAATAATAATAAAAGTTTACGTTTTAAATATCCAACGTTTCAAATATCCAATAAGGATGTTAAAACACTCATAGTACAACAGTATTTGAAACAGATAAACAAAATGACTATCAGAACCGACAATAATATGTTCAATGTTTAAAATGAATCAATGTTTTATCGCTCATCATAACCCATTTTACAAATGCTTCAGGAAAAGAACTTTTTTCGCCCACGTTCCAAGTGAAAGGATCTATGGAATGTGAATCACCAAGACATTGTGAGGCCCATAAAGGTCTATTCTATTCTGACAGAGAGTGTTATAAAAGCATCACTTCAACATCCTTTAACCTTCTTCAAACTATAAAGGTCTGCTTTCAATGAACTCTGCAGTCCAATTCCACTTTAGTGCACTTCATTTTACAACTTGAATCTGCAGAGTCCATTATGAATCATCACTGGATCCTGCTATGTTGATCTAATCTAATATACCTATATGAAAGGCTGCAATTGTGTCTAGACATGTGTGTGACAGACACACTGTCTTCACCTCTGGTGTATTTACAATTTTTTCTACATTTTAGTAAAAGCATATGCTGTTTTGTTTCATTTACTGTAATGATATCCTTTAAAGTCTAATCAATTACCAGGTCAACATAATAAGGTCTTATCTATCATTGATCATTTGTGAATCTAGTCACTCTTCCTTTTTTATACGTCTGCTATCTACTACATCTATCCAGCACTTTAAAACAGGGAAAACCTTTTCTTTACAAAAGGTAAAAGGTAAAAACGCTTTAGAACGACTGGGAAATATGCAAATTCTTACCTGTGTTGCTATACCTGAGGTGAGCAGGAGCCCTAGTAGTATCTTCAGTGTGTCTGATGCTGTTTTGATTAACTGTTCAAAGGAACTGACTTCAAAAAGTCAGGCCAATGACCTGCCCTTTTCTAACCTTTGAGGTTTGCCAATTGTTCCCTGACTCTACCGAGTGACTTTGCTAAGGGACGGACACGTCCTCACGCAACACTCAACACCTTAGTGTGAGATTGAAGGATGCACACGTCTTCCTTGCCTTGAAGTGGAGGTGTCATTAAACCTTGTTAGGCTGAATATTAATGTATTCCCTAAAGTGCAGAACGTCAACGTCACAAAATGTCTGCTAAATAGGTGAGACAATATAATAAAAAGGACATGTACCTTGCCTTTCACTTGTTAATGAAGAACCTTCAGATTTTAAGGGCTCTGGAATGATTAATGGGACTCAGCATGGAACGATGACATCAGATTCGATAAAAGGTCACAACAAGCAAGCAGCAGTCAGTTATCCAGTTGCCACCTTGAGACTAGACTGGGAGTGACTGTTTAGATCTGACATAGTGTGGTCAGGGTGTGACTGTTTGGGATCTGACCTAGTCTGGAGATGGTGTGATCGTTTGGGTTCTGATCTAGTCTGGACAGGGTGTGACTGTTTGGAATCTGACATAGTGTGGACAGGGTGTGACTGTTTGGGATCTGACATAGTATGGACAGGGTGTGACTGTTTGGGATCTGACATAGTGTGGAGATGGTGTGATCGTTTGGGTTCTGACCTAGTCTGGACAGGGTGTGACCGTTTGGGATCTGACCTAGTCTGGACAGGGTGTTATAGTTTGGGATCTGACCTAGTCTGGACAGGGTGTGACCGTTTGGGATCTGACCTAGTTTGGACAGGGTGTGACAGTTTCGGATCTGAGCTGGAATAAGCTAATTAAAGCACATTTGTGTCTTGCTTTATGATTGGTACACACTGATAATCAATCGTTGAGGCTTCCTAGTTGTACAGTTCACATCACAGCAAACTATTCAGGGTCTTGTTGTACCTTATACTATACAAATACATACAGTATATTTTTTTGCATAAATTCAGCTTCCATATAATATAACTGATTACACTGATTCTCTGTTTGAAAAAAAGTAGAAAAACATTTGGTGTCATAGTCGACATTGGAAGGGCTTATATTAAACTGCTTTGATGATGCAAACAAGGCAGATATTCAGCCCTGCAATATAATCAGACACATACAAAATAGGTCAGACCAAGTCGTCAAAGATTATATAAGACTTTTGTCATAGAACATGGTTATAAACTAATGGAGAAGATATTATGAGAAATCTGCTGATACAATCCTGCTTCTTGCCAGACTTTCGCCAATCTTTATCTTGACTTTCAAAGAGCATTCCCTCAATGTTAAGTTGTGCTGTGTATGACCAGCATTCAGACCTTTTGGTGGTTCTGGTTCATCACATGGTCCTCAGCTGTGACAGCAGGCCGGCATGGCAGTCCAACCTCAGCATCCTCACTCATTTGCCGGTCTAGCGGATCTCCCTTCTATCCATTGTTTCATCCAGGCCCTCTTGTGAACCAGAGCTCTGGAAACTTGAAGCCAGTGACAAGCCACTGAGCTCAGTGTTAAGGCTTAAGGGTTAAAATAAAAGAAAGAAGGGGGAACACACACTCCAGTTGGAGGTGGCTTGTTTTGAAGGGCAGGTCCAAAGCTGGGTCTTAAAGACTTGTAGGGGGAAGAAGAGGTTACGTTACAGAGGAGAAGGAGGAGGTTTTTATTACACAGAGAAGAAGCGAGTCGAGGATACTCGGAGAGACCTTATTCACCTCCCATGTTCTTAATGTTTACAAGGGATCCAGAGAAGAGGTGTGCGTACCCAGTGGAAATTATTTTTCGGGAATTTGCTCCATTCAGCAAACTTTGAAAAGGTAAATAACTTTTCTTCCGAACTGTCTTTCATGCAGATACTTTGATAGGGCCTCTTTTTTGACATATGATTCCTGCCTTTATTATTGTAGTTTAACTTATCACAATATTAATCTCAAAGTTTACGAGAGTTTTAGAGGTAAAATGGATTTCACTAAAAGGGATTTTCACTGAATAGCATGTAATAAGTCATGGAAGATTTAATTGAAGTTTGAATTCATATAAAAGGATGGTGCAGGTCAGGACAACACCTCTTAAGACACATTTTTTTGAATTACCCAACACTTCAAATTTTTCACTATTGAACATTGCTTTATATGTCAGAAAATAAACTAGAAGATTTTTCTTTTTGCGGTTTATTTCAGTAACGTTTTAATGTTCAGGCAAGACAGAGAAGACAATCGTCTTGTCTCATAAAAAATGAAATTCTTATCTATTTATCCGTAAAATCTAAGCTGCTTGTTTTTGAGCAAAATGTATCAACTCATTGGTAAGAAAAAGACTTATGTCGCTCTGTTGATCAGACGTATGCATATTAGTTCTTTGAGTATCCAATCAAAGTCAGAAGAAGTACAAGCAGCCGGCTGTCCATGAGTTCTGTGGATCTTTTCACTCGTCCTTACACTGGAGCCAGTAAAACTGTAGTAGCTATCAAACCCAGCACAACACAAGGAAAGATCAAAGACATCCATCAGTTGTTTTACTAGACAGAATGGCGATATTCTTTAATTGTGTGTTGTGCCAGTCTATCATCTTCTCAACAGGGCCCTAGCAGAGTCCCAGGGGTATGGAACAGACTAGCTCTTAAAAAAAGATAGCGTTTCTTTACTGAGTTTGTTAAATCAAAGTATCCCCACTGTGATGTGTTTGTTTTCTCCACACTGGTCGTTAATAATAGTGTATTGATTGAAGGTGAAGCTATGGTTATGGCTCTTTGCCATCTGCAGCGCCTTGGCTTAGTTGAGGCCCAGCACTTCTATTTATGGACATTGATTATTCAATTAAAATTCCAGCCTATGACCTGCACATCACATGTACCCTTGACACACTAGTGAGCATTTCAATTCAAATTGTACGGCCCGCACTGGAAAATATCTGTATGTGATACAGACAGAAAACAATTAGTGTTAGCTCTGGCAATAATTATACTGTTGTGAAGTTTTTATATGTATATTTTGGTATCCATACAAGGGTATATAGGAACGTTAGCGTTAATGAAAACATGAATTTATTTAATGTATGCATTTTGATTAATTGATACACTATTATTATTTTCAATAATTTCCTCATAGACATTAACAAACAAAGTATACAGGGTTCTTTGCTAAGTGCATTCTGTTGTCAAGAAAAAGCCTGTACCTTTGTGCTTTGCCAGTCACCAGTCACAATGCATTATTTTTTAAAGGCAGAGCTGCTGACATCACAGTTAGACTGCTTTTGTGGACAGGTGCCTTTGTCGGTTTGTGAGGAGATTAATGACTGGCAACTCACAACACACACTTGTACACACACCAACCCACTGGCACCGCCGAGTGAACACACACACATACACACACACACACACACACACACACACCTACACATACATGCACACACACAGACACACACACACACACACACATACACACACACACACACACACACACACACACACACGCGCGCACACACGCGCACACACACACACACACAAACATGCATGCACACACACTTGATGACAATGCCGCACAGTTTTGTCACAGGGCACATAGAGAAAGAAAGGTGTGTTTCTGTGGATCTCTTATCCCCAGGCTGGTTTTGCTGGCTTAGTAGACAGTTTAAAGCAGCTCCCCGCCGCAGGGCAGAGCAGAAATATGCAGGAGGAACACACCGGAGCCAAATGAAACAGAGAGAAAGTTGTGCACGGTTCCAGGGGGTTCTCTTAGAGATGATGAGGTGAGACGTATTGAGGCTACGCCGTGCCTTTCCCGTTTGATTCCGACTGAGAGCAATGTCTGATTAGGGATTATGCTGTTCTCATTTGCAGGCCCGTGCCCTGCCCTGTTTACTCACTGGATTACTTTGTCTTCTCAGTGTTTGTTTCCGGAGACAATGTCTACAATTACAACCTGAAGCGCTTGCCTAGTCAATTCCACGGAGTTGCCGCGGTTTCTATTTTCTTGAGCTAATACCCAGACCATATACAAGCATCATCATATTAGGGTGGAATTCAGAGACAATTCTGGGTTGTTACACCTTATCATTTGGGTTAGAATATATTACCTGGAAACACATGATAGGGCCAACTGAGAGTAAGTGGCTCCAATTCATCATGTTGTGAAGCCAGGCCGACGAAGCAGATAAAACGTTCACCATCAGGGGGCCGGACTCCTGTGTTCTGTTATTCTAAAAGACCAAATTATTGCTCAGGCAAGAGCATTTTTTTATCCAGACCTCCCACTGTGGCCCAGTCAGTGTTTCTGAAAGCCCATTAGGCTTAATTCTATTGGCTGGCGCACTGAGTCGTGAGTCTAGCAGAGTCCAGCGTAGTCCATGCGTTAGCCCAGTAATGAGGAGCAACAATTACTTGTAGCCTCCCAAACGTTGCCTTCAGAGTCAAACTTGATTCAAGATGGTAAACATTAAGCGCCCTTAAAGAATGCGTTGTGCTGTTAGGGCACTTGGCTAGGAAAACATATTAACATCGAAACCGAGGGAGGCGAGGACGGGAAGGAAAAAACGGACTTAAAGCACTTTCATTTGGCATTTTCTAGGAGGTCTGAAAGAGGACATTTGGTGGCTGGGTTGTGTTTTACATGATGCTGCCAAAAACCAAAAAAAAACAGTCAAACTGTTGTTTTCTATCATCGAGTAGGAGGGAAAGTATCTTTGTCAAATTCTAAAGACTAAACCAATCTTCAAATGAAACCTTTCTCTTGCTAGCCAAATGATTCACCCTCTTTGATTTAATAGTCAAGACTTAAGACACACTTGCCAAATTAACAAGGATTCATTTTACATTAAGGATTTTATATATGTATGCAGTGCTGTGCAAATGTTTTAGGCAGGTGTGAAAGAATGCTGGAAAAAAGAAAGCAAAGAGTGCTCACAGCAAATATTGATTTGATTTAGATTGTTCATTTGTTCATTCACTTTGCATTTAGTTAATTGATAAAAACAAACTATTAACACTTCGATTTTTGAAAGCATTCTTACTTTACATTTACATATATATATATATACATATACAAACACACTTATTTCCATCCACTCCTGAAAAGCAAGTCCATGAAAGCAATAGAAATGTGAACTGAACTAGCTTTTGATGGAAATTGCACACCCACCCTTAAAGGCGGAGCGGCAGGTCCTGATGACCCCTATCAAATAGCCTTGCTCATGCTCAGTTGATTTCCTGGCTGAGAAGGCTGCTGTTCTCCTTGCTATAAAAGGTATTACTAAATGGCCCAAAGCAATTCAGTGTGCCCTCCTTTGTGCAAATATCTGATCTAAGTGAGGCCTACTCTGTCCTACACTTACTACATGTGACATCCATGCCATAATTGCTTTCTATGAGGAACACTCATTTTAGTGTATGCTCCCAGCCTGGGTAACACACCAAGAGCATAGGACAAATCTCCAGTATATATTTGTGAAACCTGCATTTATGTTGAACCCGTTTGTTTCAAGCGCAGGCACAGCGAAATCTGTTGCATGTGTGTCCTTTCCACATGGGCAGTAAGCGGATCCCCGCACACTAACAGAAGCTCGTCTCTATCAGCGCACCACACCAGTGTGCTGTGTGTGGGTAGGCAGACACAAGAAAAAAGGCAGAGCTGTTAAGTATGATGAATGCCCATCTGAATGCAGCAACTATCAAACTAGAACGTGGCACCACCCTGAAGCTAGTGGGTGTAATGGCTGTGCGGTCAGAGTCAGTGGGTGGTTGAGTGGAGACTTACAGCGGCCGTTCGGTTCAATTGTCTTAACTTGCTCACAGAACACGACCGTGCCGCCTTTTTGTGATTCACCAGAAATGACTGGCAACTTTCATTTAGCACGAGCAACCGTTTGCCTTTGGCAAGATTGCGCACCTTCCTTAATCCTATTTCCTTTGTGTGATTAAATCACATGAATAGACGTCATGGAGTAAGAAAATATGCGGTTGCTGAAACGAACCCCCAGCAGTCAGACCTTGGGGGTGGTTTCGAAAAGTGTGTGCCCCATTCTTTCATAAACAGACTACGCGTGCCACCTGGAGCGTGGGGTTGATACGTTGGATAGTTGCGGCCAAGGCCAGTTGGAAAGCTGCATTCCCTACACCCTGCCGTGCATGTGGAAACGATTATATGTTGATACAGAACATCTACAGCGCCTGGCAAAGAAAATCCTTGTTGGCGGCAGCGTGGATGTTAGATAAATGTCACATCTTCTGCACTCTTTCACCAGTCTGTTTGTTTGCTCACGGACGCACACGGCCGAGTAGAGAAACATTTGTGCATGGGCAAACTTGGGCACACACTCAAACACACACACACAAAGTCAATCCCCATAGAATAGTGCTTTATATTTAAGTCTAGGGACACAGTGATACTAATAGCCATATACAGTCAAATAGAATAATGTTCTCCCTTCTGCTCATCACCGCTTGTCAACCGGGTACGTTTGCACCAGTGCAGTAGGGCTTGTCAGAGAAGTCACACACACACACTCCTGAAAGCCGGGTGGTGTAGCCTTTCTTCACTATCGTGTCCTCTTGACGCGGCATGCATGTGGCCCCTTGTCCCCAACATATGTTTTGAGAAGTGCTTGATACTAGGGGCAGCTCATATATCTTGACACGCATGTGTTCAAGTTGGTCATGCCTGTGGGTGTCATGGGTGTGTGTGTGTGTGTGTGTGTGTGTGTGTGTGTGTGTGTGTGTGTGTGTGTGTGTGTGTGTATGTACAAGCCACTTGGCGGGATGAGACCAGAAGTGGGAGAAACATCAATCTCCATTTGTTCAGCTGCTAGGAGACGTGATTGAGTGGCACCGATATGATCCACACAAGACGCCTCAGTCCCTGAGAGCCCTTCATGTCCTCACACTCCCCATCACACACACCTACTCACACACAGACATACATACACACACACTTAAGATCGACATATATATAGACATGCAACATTCAAACACAGAGTCATGCGCATGCCGCTACATAAACCCTCCCCCAACTTCACACACACACATGCCCACACACGTGCACAAACGTACACACACACACACACACACACACACACACACACACACACACACAGACACACACACACAAACACACAATGCAGCATCTAATATTTCAGCCTCTCACTAGATTGGCTGGCCACAGCTCCCTTGCGTGATTTATTGTTACAAATTGAAAGATTCCAAGAACAGAGTCAGTTTGTGTTGGCAGTGCAATGCTGCAAAGTCTGCCCCAGCAGGCCCCTACTCCCAGCTATTTACACAGGCAGACCACATTTAGCCCTGAAATGATACTGCCCTTGAAACAATACAAGCTGATAGAGATATTACCACTGGCCCTCTGGAGGCTTAGGGGCCCTCAAGCTGGTGGATTTTGACAGAGTCTTGAGTGACGGGCCGGCAGGAATCAAAGCGGAGTTTTGTCATGTTTGAAAGTCTGAAATCTGACCCTATTGTCAAGGCAGGTTATCAGTGGAATGTTCCATGTCGCCGACTGGACCGGGGTTCTTTTCATTATGGATTGTGCCAAGAGTGGCTTGGCACTCCCTACCTCGTGGTCGGCTGCCAGGAACCTGCCTGGCCGTTGGGTTTATGAACACTTGTGGGCACCACTTGACAGAATGCTCTGCATTCTTTGTCATTTTTTTAGGGCTCTCCGCTCCTATCGAAGACTTATTTATTTGTGCATAGAAGAAAAACGCCGGTCATCTTTTCACTCTTAACTAATCAAGTCAATAATTAAAGTTTCTATTTATCCTCCATTAATCAAAAGAGTTACCCAAATAAGTTTTTTTTAATTTTTTTATCAATTTTTCATGTTTTTCATGCCTTTTGATCGCTAAATAATAGGCCGTAGGCACTGCGCCCACATAATGTAGACGCAATATTATTCTGCTCCATTTTCTTTCCAACATTTAGGCTATACAGGAAACTACAACTTCTGGGTTACAAGCTTTTGTCAATCTCAAGCAGGCCAGTATATTCCTACACGGTGATACACCAAAGTGCTTGTGGGACTTAAGTAAAATGATAGCCCCTATTTAATGCCCCAAGAGAAGTGATTTGGTTAATGCCATTGAAGTGTGTGTTAGTCTCTGTGTGTGTGCGTGTGTGTGAGTGAGTGTGCGTGCGAGTGTGTGTGTTGTGTATTTGAGCAAGAGAGAGCGTGTGTGCAGTATGTGTCTTTTCCTGCCTTTTTTCTTGATGGGAACAGTGGACAAGTCAGTCGAAACAGGGACATGATGTATGGGTGCCTGTGAGGCAAGCTCTTTTCGGAGGAGTGCTACCACTATCCAAGCTTTACCGACTGCCTCGTAAATTATGACACGGGGGTCGAGGGCAGCCATTTTATAAACAGGTAGTGTACACTCAAACAAATGAGTTAGCTTGGCTTGCACAACAAATAGTTGGACGCAACATATGATGTCTGAGAAACATTCACTGACATAGCCTTACGAATTTGGCCATGACAACTTTGACAGGGAGGGAATTATGTGTGAAATATTTGGGGAAGTAGTACGGTACCGATGTTGTTTCTGAAAGCAGTGAATATTTCGCATAATGTGTGCCTTCTGGTGGAAATCAGTTCCAGATTTTGTGAAAAGAGATGCATATGCAGGTCAATGGAATTTGCTAAACCATTTATTGAAATTGTACATTTTCATCCTCCTATACTTTCACTTTAATTAAAAAGAGAGTGAGTCTTTATTTTAATATATTCTTTTAAAAACTGAATCTTGAGTGTAGCCATGTTTTTAAACTACAAAAAGTAATTTGACAATAAACAGAAAATAGAACCATGTGTGAGTGTGTGTGTGTGTGTGTGTGGGACACTGAACGTGTGCCTTTGTACTGTGTGTGTGTGTGTGTGTGTGTGTGTGTGTGTGTGTGTGCGTGCATGCGTGCGTGCATGACCGACCGACTGACTGAGAGAAAGAGAGAGATAGGGAGAGAGAGAGAGAGAGAGAGAGAGAGAGAGAGAGAGATTAGGTGAGTGAGAGGGAAGGCAGAAAGGGAGGGAGCTCTTCTCTGTGAGAGATCCCTATCTCGCTCTCGTTCTAGCGAACGGACTTTCGCAAAGTATCATCCCTCTCGTCCTCTGCATTGTGATGAAAGCATTTTGTCTGCCCCGCTGCGTGGCATACTGATGAGAAGAGGGCCTTGGCGCTGGGCCTTGGACTGCTCGTGTGTATCCCAGAGTGGGAGCCAGAGTGCACGGTCGTTAGGAACACACCAGTCTGCTCGCTTGACTCTGCAAACACCATGATAATCTATCTTCTTCGTCAAGTGTGCCGTGAAAATAATGCACTTTGCCTGTGTGATGGGGGGCGGGGGGGGCTGTTTGTTTGTGTTCTTTTGAACAGGGCGTGTGAGCATTTTTCTGCATTGTGTTTGATTGAAAGTGGGCGGTGGGGTCTTTGGTCAGAGGCCCTACGAAAACGATTACAGGCAGACAATAAGTGATTGTGCCATTATGGGAACTTCAGGAGCAGACGAGATGGTAGGCGGAAAACAACTTTTCTACAAAGTGGGTCATTTGCATTTCAATCAAATGTGACAAAAGACCAAACAGGAATAATCTACATTGTCTGCTATACCTTGCAAAATAAAAAACAAAAACAATAGTTATCCGCCCGGTATATTCTAGCTGATGGAAACAAAATATAAATATCCATCTTCTTTATTGCATTTATTTGTATGTTGAAATGTTATATAATGTCTGAAAATTCCCCAAAACCTGACCATTAAAATAATATCCAGAACATCCTGATGTACAATGAATATTTAACGGAGATTTTGTAAATTTCTTTGCTCACCAAAATGTACTAGTGAGTGGCGCTAGTAAATCATTTTGAATTGCCGCAGTAGTCAGGGAAGAAATTTAAAGTGAAGCAGAGAGAAAGAGAGGGAGACGGAGAAAGAAAGAGAGAGACGCCGCAAGTTTAAGAAGCCTTCCATGACATGGCCCAGGCTAATTACACGTTGTGAAGAGAACACAGCTCATTAGTGGATGCTGTTGAAAGACGGCCGTCGCACGGGGGAGAACGACTTCCCTTCGCTGCCAAGAGCACCTTCGGCGGGACCGGTGGCCGGTATTTCCACTCTTTCCTCCCGACCCCATCTCTCATTGAGTTTACCTCAGAACACAATGCCGGGGCCTGTTGGAGCTTCCCAGGTACTTGCATGAGGGAATAACAACAATGGCTTCGAGCTCTGCTATGTGGTAATGTGGGACAAGCTGGACGGGAGTATTTGCTGGGGTGGAAGAGCTGTGCTCGGCGGCTGAGCTAGCAGGGAGCCTTAGCTGCACGCTCCCTCACTCGGCATGCAAAGACACAAGAAAGAGCCTATTCATTAAAACACACACAGTCCTTCTTGTTATGGACTCTATCAGTCGGACTGGACACGAGCCAGTATCTGATCCCTCAGGGATAATGTCGGTCAGCCGCAGTGTGTGAGTGTTTGCTCATGAGTGTGTGTCTATAGATTGTAAATGTAGACTAGGCCTTGTAAGAGCGTGCCTCCCGGCCTAGATACATATTATTGCCTGCGTGACTAACATATTTTACAATGTTTCATTCATACATGTGCTGTGTTTGGTGGAAGAACCAATTTCAGCTGGACAAAAGCCTTTAATAGGGTTTTAGACGAATATCCTTGGATGGTCTGAATGTTGACCACAGCCATTTCAGGGGGCTTGCTCATAAGCTTTCCAATTTCACACTTTAAAGACAGCCCTTCTATGTATTTTTTAATTCTGAATATTCAAGTCCCACGTATTATTCCCCCAAACTAATATCGTCGTACTCACGATTTTCTATCTCGACGAAGAATTGTAGAATTTTGATTGTAAACCGTCCTCTTACATCATCATGCCAAAGCCAACTACCTTACACAGCCTGTCAATTACATACAATATATGCAGATAAAATATTTTACAAAGAATATATTATGCATTGTATATCATACATGAATACAAATATATTACGTTTCTCAAATTGACCTTTCAAATAACGTAGGGCTTCCTCGATTTGCCACTGGGTAAAAGATAAAAGTGGACCTACATCAGTCGTGTGGGCTACTTTATCCTCATGAAATTGTGCCCCCCTCTTACCAGTGTATCAGGCTTCCGGACAGGCTTTTTAAACACACATTTAAATGGTCTCCTCCCCCCCAGAGGGCTCGCTGTGACGTTGGGGCCTTGGGGGACATTTAGCTGGCCTGATAAATAATGATCACACAGGCCTGATTTCCTAATGCTGATCTATGACTGTGACGGGACAAGTGCTGGCTCCTCAGCTTCCCAGCGCCGCCTCGATTCATCTACTGTGTCACGGGACCAACCAGGAGTGCAAGGTAGGGGGCCCGCCGACCGCGCATCGCACAGCGCTTAATACTCACGCGCACATGGAGCACAAACACATCTGCCAGGCGCGGGCAACGTACAGCCCATGTTTGAACAGACACACTCACTCGGAGTGTGGGATCGTTTCTAACGGGCGCAAACACACACGCACACACACACACACACACACACACACACACACACACACACACACACACACACACACACACAGAGAGACTTCGTGAGTTATTGCTCAGTATAAAGTCTCATAGACTATCCATACATGGTTAACCTGAGTGGGGGAGATCCGATCAGAGTTCCTCCTCGTGGTCCATTCGTTTGCCCAGCGCTATACAGGCCATATGTGATTCCCTCGGAGCACTGTAGGGCTCCATTAATCTAGCGGTGGGATGGCAGCCGCCGGAACTCGGCCGCATGCCACCTTAGGAAGAATTATCTTCCCCGGTCCGACCTGCTGGTAAATAATTGGAGCAGAACGTGATCCCAGCTCATTAATAAACCTTGTATTAGCATCACTCACTGGCCTACTTACTGTGGAGCTTGGCCCCGCTGACGACCAAGGTGTGAGGAAGACGCGCGGAGGCTTGGGAGAGGTAATCGACGATGAGTAAGAGGGCCGAGGATAGAAGGCGCCGGGGGCTGTGATTAAACCCTTCCGCGTGTGTCAGATCTAACGAGAAATGGATTCTCCGTTTGATCAAGCGGAACGTACGTTCCCCAGGTCTAGGACGGAAGTTTGATTTTGGCCATCACTTGTTTTGAAAGACATGCCAGGCGGGGTGGTGTGTGAAGCGATCACGTGTCCCTTTTCCCGCCCCCCTCCATCCCCCCTCTGTCTCTACCCACACGCTCCCTCCCATATCTATTTCATGCTGTTGGAGTCAACATGTGGGTGAGCGTGAGGTCAGAGCGCCGACTGTCCCTCCGAACGTCCAGATGGTAGCGGCGGCCTGGCAGGCCCTCAGTGCCTTGCCAACACATGGAACAGACCAGACAACGTTTTTTACAAAGCCACAGGTGTATCTGACCACTACAGGACAGCTACAGCCCTGTCCTCTGGGCTTCGTTCATGGGGCACAGGATTAATTCTGGTGTCTCCAGAGCCAGGGTGGCTGAAGGCTAGCGATTGATCCAGTGCAATGCTACTCTGTGTAAAGTTCACTTAGTGTGTTGTTATTGACACAGAAAGGGTGTGATCTTTTTTCTAGTCATGTTTTTTCCTGCCACTTCATCAGAGCAGGGTCCATGTTTGTCAGAACCCTGTGGCTTTACTTAGTATCAAGCCTAGCAAGCTGTTAGAGACATATTTGCATCCTTTCTACACAATGTTTTGGAAAGGGGAAAACATTCCCTAGTGCTCAAATGAGTACAATCAAAATGGTTCTGTTAAGTCGATAAAGTGTTAGTGATATAAGGACTACCTCTTCCTCCTCCACAAATACTGAATCTCCTCCTCTGTGTCCTCCCCTATCACTTGGGCTATTGTACTGTAAGTGTGACCAAGCTTGCTAGCTACAACTTAACTGTAGGCTGAGTATAGTCCAGGCAGGGTAGCCTACCTAACATTAATATCTCTTTCAAATATTAGTATTATTGTATACATTTCTGTGCGAAAGCAAGCCGGCTTAGTACTAATGGGTGCATCTCTAGTTCTGTGACATACACAGGCAGGGCACACAAGTCAAGGAGATGCCGGGAACAGAATTCAATTTAATTGGAAGAAAGAGAAAAAAGACATTAACTCTGCTGCCATGTATCCAACACTTGTAAGGCGAAGATTTCTTTGTGGGAGATTATTTTCTGAGAGTGATTAGGGTACGACTTGTCATTTCCTCCAGCTCCTTCCTCCGTTCTGATTTATCTTCACATCATCATCCTTCCTTTTTTTTCTGTTTTCTTCTCCCCCCCTCTATTTTTAGTAGCCTGTATCTCAACCACTTACCTCTCTCTCCTCTCCCCTTTCATCACACATCTACCCATCCCCTCTACCCCAAACAATTTGAATTGTGTCTTTCCTCCCCGTCCTCTCCCCTCACGTGCGGAGGTTGGATGGGCTTACGCTGCCAAGGCTCTGAGCAGTGGGCCTAGCGGCTAAGATCAGGCTAGGCTGCACCCTCTGTGGCTCCCCCCTCAGGCTCCCTCCTCCAGGCCAGATCTCCCGGGCTGACTCGGAGGACCACGGTCTGTCCACACCGATCCACCTTTCCCGTTTCGTTCTTCCGTTACTGCCATTTCCAGTCCCTTCTGATCCTGGAGGAGTACACGTTGCCTTGTCGACCTCCTTTCTGACGTCCAATGCGGAGCGCTTTCCTTCTCTGCTCTGTCTTAATATTGGCCATCTTTCTATCGCCTGCTGTACAGCCCACTCTTTCTTACTCCTCCGCATGCAGTCTAAATGTGGTACTGTCCGACGTGTTGTGGGAGCAGTTCTGGTATGGCACAGGCAGCTGGCAGACTCTCAGGCGCCGCCATCGGGGCTGAGATCAAGCGGGGTGCGGCCCCTGCCTGGGCCCTCGAGGACGGTGGAGTTGGTCGGGAGCCCAGCCTGACTTACTCAAGTCCTGCTGTCTGAGGCAGTGGAATGAGGAGACATCTCCTGGCCCCAGCCATCTGGCTGGCCCCCTCCAGACTGGTCCCAGGGTTGCTTGAGCCCCCCCAGGCTCCACAGCATGAGGAGGCATGCAGAGAAGATTGAAGGAGTGGGGAGAGGGAGAGTTGGAGACTGCGTGTTAGGAGGCTGGGTGAGGAGAGAGTTGAGGAGGGAGGGTTTCAGACCATTCACTGCGCAAAACGACGTGAGTCGAGAACACATCGTGTGGGCCAGTCTACAAACTCTCAATCATGTCAGGAGCTTTCAAATCTCACTTTTAAGGCTCTCGTAAACAACCTGCAACCGTCTTTGATATTCACAACCTCCATTGTGGTCTCAATTCAGAGAAAACCCCAAGCAGATAATGCAGGTCAACGTATTATGCAACAAGTTCAAATGGCACTCAGATTGGGTGAGGAAAAGAGGTATGGAATATTGTTGCAAAAGCTGTTCCCCTAGGCGCTGCCTAAAGGTGCAGACAAATTGGAATACAGTGCTACCAGAACTCATTATTATTATTAGAATAACCTGAGTCATTGTTTAGGCATTAACAATATTTGACTTGTTCGCTATTATCTTGGTGACAGTGCGTGATAAATTGTGCTCCTATGATGGTTAAAATAAACGAGAACACACTGAGCAAAGATATTGAAGAATCTACATCTTTATTATATTATTCAATAGCCCACATTTTATTTATTCTTAGTTATTCTTATTTATATATATTTATTTTATTTCCCTTTATAATAATTACTTAGGAAATAAATATAATCTTATTTTTAATATAGAATATTTTAAAAGACTTTCAGATTCAGATTGATGACTTTTCATTCCTGAAATTACAAACGTGGGTAACGGGATGAAAGGTTTATGTGTCAGGAATCTTGCTTGTTGTACAGTGAAGTATGAATCTCTCCAGGAAGAATATAAAATATAGTGAAAATAAATAAAATAAGTTTTTAAAGCAACACTCAAATCCTACTTTAAATTATTGCAAAGAGTGTTTGCAGCTCATCTCTCGTTTCCCCGACAACGGCCCCTGCTCTCCAACATGCAATTCACAGCTTGGTATATAGACGCCACAATGCATCCATCCACAATCTATCCCTGAATGCACGGAGGAAAGATTTCCCTGCATTTCATAAATGATCTCCGACTGAGCAAAGCTCTGATTAGATAAATCAGTGGCTGATTATCTGCCCTTTTTTCCACAGACACCCAGCAGTTCTGACAGAACCTGTTTGTTTTTTTCCCCTGGGCGGGGGCCTGACAAGGAGGGGCTGTCAGGCTGTCTGGATGATGCCTGTCTATTGTAAAAAAAATTGAAAAAGGGTGGGCAAAGGTATCTGCAAACTTTCACCTCAGAAGTCAGATAGAATGGATGAGTGTTGACTGAGGCTGAATGCTGATAAGCTGCAGTTTGCTTATGAATCCCATATTGTTGTTGACTGGTCTTTTCAAAGGTAAGATGGGGAACTATGAACTACTATCATTCTGTTTCATAAATAACTGTCTGAGGCATTCCACCAGTAAAAATGTATTTGTTTTAAAACAGAATCTACATAAAAAATAAACTTTGCCAGAGGCGAATGTCTTTCAAGGAATGCCGGTGTGGTCTGACATAACTCTAATGTTCTGTTTGACCTCACGGGCCACGCTGCACGGAGATTGTCAAAAGGGGAGTCAACAGCCTTCTGGATGTTTGCTGGTGATGTTTGACACACCGCAATTTCAGGTAATTTAGACCAATACTGTTCACTACTGCCACCTTGAAAGGGCATGCTGAACTCCTAGTAAAAAAAGTCCTTCATTTGGTCCAGAATATTTCCCATTATTTTCATCATCAGATAGATTTACAGTTTTACATAAGATTTACATAAGACAGTCTGTAAACCTCCCATTTACGCAAACCATCACCTTGAGAGCAAGACGTTATATGCAACATTTGTATTACTCTCTGAATATCTTCCACATTTATTTTTAATCATATTGCCCAGTATCACTAGCTCTAAGTCAGCATCTGGCTTGGTTAAGATGTCTTAAAGTTATAAACGAGATTATATTAACACCAGCCCAAAAAATTAAGCCAGGCCAACGTTGCCAGGCAAGGACCACCATCAAATCCTTGTCAGTGACCGGGTCCATTATCTCAACAAGCCACAAACAGATTTATTTTGATCATTTAATTTTGTAGATGGACATGTCAAAGGGCAGCAGATGTGCTCTTTGGCATATGGACAAAACTGGTGCAATAATTAAAATAAATTGATGGAGCACTGCAGTAATCCTGTTTTCCAGTGAAACCTCATCTAAGTTGTTGATTTTTGCTTAATTTTGTTCATATTCATGCACATTTAAAATAACTGTAATTACCCCTGGTAGCTCATTCACAATTCTTTTTCAGACCTTACCACAGGAAGGCATCAACATGACCTGGTCAAATTCAAATTAAAGGACCACATGTCAATTAATCAACCAGGATTGTGCACGTATGTCTTTAGTTTGTCTCAAAGTTGAATGAGTATATGTGTCTGTGTGCAAGTGTATGTGTGTGTGTGTGTGTGTGTGTGTGTGTGTGTGTGTGTGTGTGTGTGTGTGTGTGTGTGTGTGTGTGCGTGTGTGTGTGATAGACATACATATATGGTACGAAGGAACGAAAGAATGTGATTTTTTAAAATATCGATTCCCAGCAGTTATTTTCCTAACCAAAGTGCTCAATAGAGCAATTAAAATTAATATAAACAGTGAGTAGACTATGGCCAGTGCAATCGAAAATGTCTCCAGATTGCTTTGTATCTTGCCATAAACAGAGCGCACTTCCACCTCCCTACCTAAGAAATGTATGTTAACCACTTCAGTGGGAATGTCTTAGAATATACCATACAAAAACACAAGATTCACTTTTTTATCCATAATGAAGAAAAATATCTGTTTGTGATAACAGTAGAACTCATTATATGAAAAGTTGGCCTACACCAGGAATGCTTTCTGTATGACTATCTTTAGTCGACAATTAGGCAAGAATGTTTAGCATTGTGTGTTACATTTATGTCTGTACATGTGTGCATAGCATGCATGTACACGTGTACGTACTGGTGTGTGTATGAGTGAGAGAGAGAGAGAGAGAGAGAGAGAGAGAGAGAGAGAGAGAGAGAGAGAGAGAGAGAGAGAGAGAGAGAGAGAGAGAGAGAGAGAGAGAGATGTGTGCACACTGTACGTTTCGATAGAGAGAAAGCGAGGATGGGATGAGGAGGAAAACAGCAAGAGTGAGTGGGGACGAGATCGCTATCAGCTGAATCCATTACAGTAAACGTCTCCCAAGGGTTTCCAGTGGGAAAGGCAATTCTTGCATTAGCCATAAACAGTCCGATGCAAGTCATTATGGATGGGACATAGTACCACTTTATTGGGACCTGTGTGTCGTCGCTGCGTTTGTGTGCTCGGATAAAACGTAGGAGCGAAAAAAGACTGCTGTGTGCATAATGAAATGTAGCCTACTTTTTTTTTCTCAGGCATCGCGAAACTCAGTGGCACTTCTGATCTAACCACCCGTGCCATAAACTCGAGCGGTAGGAGGTTGAACAAACCACGGGTGCGCTTTTCGTACCTCCGACACCAAGCTCACCAGAATGCACCGCTCTTTTCGAAGAGAGCATGGCAGCGGTACCATGGAATAGTTCAGCAGAAAACTAAGTATTTCCAGAGAGATTGCGCCGGCCAGGATGTGGACTATGAAGGGAGAGCATGAGACAGCCATAAGGGATAGATGATCACACGTCGTTTATACTAACCGTTCCAGCCTCCCAAAAAGGTGAGTTGGACGAAGTGTTGTGCCATTTTCAATACTTTCTTTTTTTTTTTTCTTTTTTTACTAAATCCTTTTCAGTGCTTTACACAGAAAAACTACTTTTCAGGGATGGGGACGTTGAGCAGCTATTCGTCTGTTGGACAACAATATACTAATACATGCTATAGGCTCATTAATGTCTTTATTTGACCAACGTCGGATGATTAATACTATAAATATTTTACTGTATCGCTATTATGACTATATTATCTTAGTTATTAATTGAGTCATGCATGTTCTTTTCATAATTGATCTTAAATATATTAATCAAATAAGCTATTACCACTCTGCGCACAGATTTAGTGCAGTCCTCGAAATTTACATTTCCTCTGTCAAATTTAGCAATACTAGAAGTTTGGTCGATACAGTTAAGCTAATGTTTAAAATGATGGACGATGATTGACGTTGAAATTTCAACGCGGACTTAGCTGGCCTTATCCCAGGTGTGTGTAGGGGAATGAAGTAAACGACCTTTCATCTGTCTGTCAATGGTAAATAAGACCTCACCTAAATCAGCTGTGCTTCTATGATAACGATTACACAATCATTATACAACCATATTAATATGTGTAATTGCCTATAATATTAATTATAGGCAATGTGAATTTCAGAAGAAAAAAATCCTGTTCTGGTATAGAATTTATGAACTCGCTCCAAGTCCTAAGTTTTAATTGTATATGTAAATAACTTTCACCCTCTAAAAAGTCAGTATTTTAGGACATTATAACATTTGAATCCAAATAGATAGTTAGATTTAGAGTTAGTGTGATTTCGGCTCATTTACCAAATCTTTACAGAGCCGATGTAGTATAAATGAGACCAATTTATTTAAATCGTATGACCTTGTGATTACAGCAGCACCTTTCTCTTCATAAAGGGCCTACATCGATCTTAGTTTCTCCCAGCAAAGGGAAATTTGTCCAGGCTTATCTCTGCTGACAGCCAGTGTTCATCATGTCCAGCTTTAGCTTAAGTTGCTGTTCTCTTCCTCCCAATACCAAACACTCTGATTCATTGCATTTTTGGACATTGTGTGAATACGACACAAATTTAGGACTCAGTCAGGCTGTCTGTGTCATATGTTTAGGAGACATTAGTGCGAGTGTGTAGGTTTGAGTATACGTGAGTTGGTTAGTGTGTGTGTGTGTGTGTGTGTGTGTGTGTGTGTGTGTGTGTGTGTGTGTGTGTGTGTGTGTGTGTGTGCATGCCTGTGAGTTTCGGGATTTGGGTTAGTGCGTACGTGTGGTCGTGTGACTGTTTGTGTCTGTGCACTTATCTGATGTGCCCCTTCCTCTATCTCTCCATATCACCCTTACTCCCCTTCCCCTCCCTCCATCCTTGACTTCACCCTCTCTTAGTCATTACCATTGGAAGGATGTCTGTGATTTCTGTGAGTGCAGTGAAGCAGGGTTCTGTCCATCAGGGTGGCATTTGACAGATTAAACACCCCGATGCCCTCTACAAGTTGGACTGCACTCGGCAAGGGATCTCCTCGGCATCTCTCACTCCCCAGTTCATTCCTTTTATAATAATGATTTTCAAAAATGCTACTTTAGAGTATTATAATAAAAAGTAACATCTTCAAACATCCTGGTTACAAATTCTTCATTAAGCAATGGCTCTTTTCCGGCTTCAGCATGTTGAGATTTAATTTAATATTTTTAGCTTTTCATAAGGGGAAATGTTTGCTGTAAAAAATAGTCCTATCCCATTTTTTTAATAAATCTTCACTCTAGGGTTGTAAGTGTCATATTTATATGACAATGGACTGAGGGAGTTTTAATACCTGATACTTGGCTAATATTGCCCATTCAAATCATTTAAAAAGATTTTTCTGCCTGGACAGATATTGCTATTAATATAAAATAATTGAATTCTTATTTAATGTTGAGCCTTTGATTGTATTTTAATGTTTACAGAAATGGTGGTTGATTAACAAAGGAGCTCTTTTTCTCTCAACGTCACTCTGCGATATACTTGGTGAAACATAAGGATACGGTGTAGTACTAAGTTTCAAACGTACATCTCGTTTCTCCTATTCAACCATTTCTATAGTGAATTTACAGTGAAAGATACTGCGCATGTGAATAGGGCTTTTGTATGCACAATCTATGCACATCTCTGGTATCTCCAAATCTACAAGATTGTATTTGATCTGTATTTACCCAAGATTTCATGGAAAGAGATTCTTTTCTGTTTACTTAGAGGAAAGCAGGCATTTTAGGGCAAGAAAAGCCATTGATGTTTCTATTTGTCTCTTTTCAAACAGGACTGGATCCAAATGTCAAGTCCAAGGGAGGCTCAGCCGTGTGCGACGTGAAAAAGGGAGAGAGGAAAGGAAGGCGCTTTTCCATGATCAGTACCTCAACATGGTCTCGCAGTCCCTACCACCGCTTGGCTCAACGGTAACAATGTGATGAGCTTCACTGTCGTGCATTAACTCCAGCGTCGATGGAGGCTGCTGAAGGCGCCTCGTGGCTTAATGAGACTGTAGCACTCGTGTTGGGAGGCTCAGGACAGCCAATTACAGAGGGATTACCGACAACCTTCTCCCACATGAGAGTACACCCACTCGACTAGTAAACAAAGCACTTAGGGCTGTGGCGAGAACTTTATTGTATTGTATTTTTACTCATTGCTCCCGTGGTTTTATCCTTGGGGGGTTTTGATACGTTCCTTTTTTTCAACATTTCTTCTGTGAAATGGAGATACAAATGCGTTTGTGGAGTAAGGACTGGGCCACCTTCCTCAGGCCGTGGATACCCATTCTACTCGGCCTACACCTCCAGTTCTCCCGGGCATCCAACTGTCCTGATGAGTGCCGCTGCGACCGCACTTTTGTTTACTGCAACGAGCGGGGCCTGACCTCGGTGCCGCTGGGCATCGGCGAGGGCTACAAGACCCTCTATCTCCACAACAACCAGATCAACAACGCCGGGTTCCCGCTGGAGCTCCACCACGTGGCCTCGGTGGAGACCGTGTTTCTCTACGGCAACCAGCTGGACGAGTTCCCCATCAACCTGCCCAAGAACACGCGGGTGCTCCACCTCCAGGAGAACAACATCCAGACCATCTCCAGGGCGGCTCTGGCACAGCTGCTGTGGCTGGAGGAGCTCCACCTGGACGACAACTCCATCTCCACCGTGGGCGTGGAGGAGGGGGCCTTCCGGGAGGCTGTCAGTCTCAAGATGCTCTTCCTCACCAAGAACCACCTGAGCAGCATCCCCATTGGCCTCCCAGAGGACCTGAAGGAGCTGCGATTGGACGAGAACCGCATTGCCGTCATTGCCGAGGAGGCCTTCAGGAACGTGACGCGCCTGGAGCGCCTCCTGCTGGAGGGGAACCTGCTGACGGACGAGGGGATCTCGCCGGGCACCTTCCAGGATCTGGTCACTCTGAGGGAGCTGTCGCTGGCCCGCAACTCCCTCACCTACCCGCCCCAGTTCCTGCCGGGCGAGGTCTTAGTCAAGCTCAACTTCCAGGACAATCAGATCAATCGGATCCCTGTGACGGCGTTTGCCGGGCTGAGCAAGCTGGAGAGGCTGGACATTTCCAACAACCAGCTGCAGTCGCTGACACAGGGGATCTTTGACGGCCTGGTCAGCCTCCGGCAGCTAACTGTCCGCAACAACCTCTGGCAGTGCAACTGCGGCATGAGCTGGGTGGTGACGTGGCTCAAGTCGCTGCCTGCCTCGCTCAACGTACGCGGCTTCATGTGCCAGAAGCCAGAGCGCGTCCGCGGCATGGTGATCAGGGAGCTCAGCGACGAGCTGCTCCAGTGCCCCCGCAGCACACCGGCAAGCACAGCACCTCTGCCCCCCTACCTGCCCTCCTCCCCGGGCTATAGTTCACCCTCCTCCCCTTCCCTGTCATCCAACTCGCCCTTGACCACTCGCTCCGTCTCCCCGCCGTCCAGGCTCCCCTCCTCCCCTACGCGCACCCTCCCCCGGCCCACACCTCCCTCTGCGGAGAGGGAACCAAGGACTAAGCAGCCCCTGGATCCCAGGAGGGAGGGCCTCCAGGTTACCTTTGCCATTCTCAACGGCTCGGCCATCCACGTCAGCTGGGCGGCCGCCTTTCCGGTCACCACCTACAAGGTGACGTGGGCCAGGATGGGGCCCAGCCTGACGGGCGACACGGTCAGGGAGAGGATGGTGGGCGGGGAGCACCGGGGGATCCGGCTGGCCAACCTGGAGCCCAAGTCCACCTACCGGATCTGTGTCATCCCCCTGGACGCCTTCAATAACTACCGGCCCAAGGACGATACGGTATGCACGGAGGCTACCACCACGCCAGCCTACTTTGGCCCCGGTAACAAGGGGCCCACGGGGCCCGAGCAGGCCACCCAGCAGGACCCCAGCTCACCCTTCCTCCTGGCGGGGCTGATCGGAGGGGCTGTCATGGTGGTCCTCGTCTTGCTCCTCAGCGTCTTCTGCTGGCACATGCACAAAAAGGGCCGCTCAGAGTCCACCGAGTGGAAATACAACCGTGGCCGGAGAAAAGAGGACGACTACTGCGAGGCGGGCACCAAGAAGGATAACTCCATCCTGGAAATGACCGAGACCAGCTTCCAGATCGTCTCGCTCAACAACGAGCAGCTCCTCAAGGGAGACTTCTGCATACAGCCTATTTACACCCCTAATGGGGGCATAGGCTTCAGAGACTGCCCTATGGGGAACAATAGCACAGTGTACTGCAAGAACAATGTTCAGGATGCAGACTTTCGCTGCACTTGATTGTTTCGCAAACAATAGTGCGTGGTAACTTTGTATTATTGAATATCGTTCACCTACAGGACAATGTACAGTATATATTTCAAGGGCCTTATGTCCAAAAATGTAATTTATACACCGGACTATAGTTGTTTGGGATTCAGCGTCGTTTTATAATTGGTATTGAGATTTGGACAGGTTTTTAAGTTATTGGACTATTCAGTTAGTATATGTTGGCTCTGTGCATAAAGACTTAATCAGAACTATATCTGAGTACAGTAAAGTAGCTGTTTTGTTTTAATAACACGTCAATGACTTACTGGTATATTTGGAATTCATAAACAGAGGTCAGAAATAAAATTCACGTTATCAATGGCCACAAATGACAAACTAATGGCTTGTATCTGGTTGTAGAAATTAAATATTTTTGAGGATTGCTGTCATTTAGAAAGTCATGTTTTTGAGAAAAAAGAAACGAAAAGCTGTAGATAATAATTAACCACAAGAGGGCATAGTTCTGTAGGAGCCTTGCCTTCCTTTCTGCCATTTGGGTTAAAGCAACAACATAAATCTAGTTAGAATGTAAAATGCCACGAGTGACCTCCACGAATTGATCAGCTGGAAAAAAACAACATTTTGGTCCAGTACCAAGTACAATGGAAAGGGGAAATAATCAAATCCATGGTGATACTTATGCAAAAAACTAAATGTATTTCGTTATCCCACACTGAAGAAGACAAAACTGTTTTAGTTTTGGGGTGAATCATCCACAGGTTATATGATCTCACCCCCCTTTAACAATTATATCTCCAACCAGGGAAATGTGATTTCTGAAAATGGAGGTATGGTTGTTGGAAAGTGCAAGCACATCTACCATCTGCTCAAGTGACAGGAAACCCTTTCTATATTCAAGCAGAAATTAAGTATATGTTATTACAGCATAATATATGTGCCTTGAAATGATCAGCTTACTATGTAGTCTTTTGAATTTATATGTTTTTGCACAAATGTGTACTACATACAATTGAATTGTTGGAAACTCTACTTCGCATTTGGTTATTTACTTCCATCAAATCTTTGTTCTTGATATCAAAACTGTACATTTGACATGGTACTTTGGATTGTGTGATGATCAAGAATTCAATTCAAATGCTGGGATGTTAAGACTTGTCTTCAGGGCATGCCTCTCCAAGTTACAGAGATGGAGTCTAAGAGGTCATGGGGGTTGTTTGGATGGCCGCCCTCCTGATTGCTTCAGCCAACCTCTTAAACCACCCACATCCAATATAAGCCTCCGTCGTAAGCTTTCTCTGAGTATTATTGCTGTACCATAAAGACTTGGTGCACAGCAAATGGCAGAAACAGACCCACCTTGACCTGAATCTCTATAGGCTCAGGTACACACCATGTAGCCTTGGATGTAACAGACAGCCAAGAGACAAAGAGAGCGGAGGTGGGAGGTTAACAGGCAGTGGAGCGAGAAAAGTTTGACAGAGTATGTGTCTGAAAGCAGAGATGATTCTATGTCAATTTTGTGTACCTTGACCTCAAGAACAGGGTTGTAGGTTGTATAAAAAGAGAGGTGTCTGGTGGATGGGATTGCAGCTAATGCTTTAAAATGGTTGAAAACTTGGCATCCTTACAAAACAGTCTGTGCTTAAAGCCATATCAATTGTGGAGTGCTTTAGGTATAAAGTGTAGAACGGGTTTTTTGTGATTCTTCAAAATCTCTACTTTTTCTAAAAGTTTTGTCAGGGAACGGAAGTGGATTTAAAAAGTCCCAATCCCTTTTCATGCATACATCATTTTGTGGATCTCAACCAAACTATGCCTGGAATGGCTACATCTCATCACAATCAAAAGCTTCTTCAGCTTGACTTAGGGTTGATGGAATCATAGACAAGATGTAATTTAACAATTACTTTGGAATAATTGCCACTTTGGATTGCACAGGCCAGAGGTTTTGCTCTATAATGGGATTGTAATCTGAAACCCATTGGAAGATTTCTCAAGCCTAGGTATTTTAAAGCAAGAAATTCATATTGGTGGTATTTCCACCCCACTTTTCTGTGAGAGGGAGACATGAGGTGTCGATCTAGAAAGTGAGTTGAGTGAGCATTTATTCCTAGCCAAACCCCTGGGAGGTAGCCTAGTCCTCTAGTGTTCAAATCAATGCAGTATACATTTTTGCAAGATTCTACAAGTCACTTTCTTTGTGGCTTGTGGTGTGTGGTGTCTTTTGAAAAATTGGGAGGATGCTTTAGCTCAGTCTATTCTTCAACTACTGTAACCACTGAATGTATTGTGTGACTTAGTTGGAAGCTAGGCTAGCAAGGGTCTTATCAGACAACAGTAGTGGCTGACTTAACATGACATGTTTTACAACTTCCGTGCATGTGGTGAGTGGTTAAAATGGCTGCTGATTCCCAAGAGCGTTTTTCTTCCAATTCTCACGATCATTACCATTGTCAGCATGCATTAAATTGTATAAGAAAACCACTAATATCTTCCACTGCTCATCTCTGTCTACATCTACATCCACCCACTAACAGCCAAATGCAGTAATGCAAACACAAACACACACACACTAAACTACATGGAAATATTGATCCAAGAGAGCTCGAGTAAATTATGAGGAATGGGTCCTCACCTAATGGCATTTCACCTCTGGTGTAAGTGCTTCTGTCTCTCCCCTTCTCACTGAACAAGGTGTAAATGTGTGCAAGGGGAAATCAGATGGGAAAGGCGCCACGGCCTGTCACTGGAACTTGGCATTGATTATTTGTTGAAACACGGTATAATGAAATCATTTGTGTGAAGATTAATCCGTGGGATAGGACAATTGGAGGTGCAGCGAGATGGTAAAATGGTCAAATTATTCCCATCGCAAACAAACTGGTCATGAAAGTCAATTAAAACAGGCAGCATCCATTTTCAATACCAATGAGAACATGGCCGTCTCCACCGACGTCCAATCAACCCGTAACCTCAGACGACAAAGTCTGTCACTCTTTATTGAGCATGATGAAATACAACGTGGACTGCATTATTCATTTAACATTTGCTTAACCCCATGTTAACATTTAGAGAGGATGACATTGCAAACATTGAGGAAGATAAACTGCGCTTCCGACAGAAATGATCAGCATTATCTTTGTCTGGAAAAGTTAGCTGTCAAGCTCACACGGGTGTTTGACTTCACCAGACGTTGACAATGTTTTTTTCCAGAAGGGCTTTTTTTTCCTAACCGGCTTTTGCGGTGACACACTGTCTATAGTTACCGTGTTTGTGTGTTGACGCATGTGTATTTTAACCTATGCATGTGTATATGTGCATGTAGACTGTGTGTGTGTGTGTGTGTGTGTGTGTGTGGGGGGGGGGGGGGGGGGGGGGGGGGGTCTGCCTTTGTGTCCGAGTCCGAGTATGCGTCCAAACGTTTACTCATAGGATGCTGGCTTGACGGGAGGGGAAGGGGGGGGGGGGGGGGGGGTGGCATTACTCATAGTGTTGGCATGAACCCAACACTCCTGGCCTTTGTTCATTATCACTGGGGTTATTGCAGACGTCGACTGATGACAAATTGAGTTCACATCTTCGGGGAGACTTTTCTAACGGGTTCACTCTCCCTGCCAACCTCCGCTCGTTCTTGCGTCAACCAGCATCAGACAAACTATTCACCAGAACGAGTAGTGAAACTAACTGCATTGTATCCCAACTGAAGCGCTTGCACCACTTGCTGAAAGAGTGCATTGATTCAGGACGCCATGTTGCCGTAGCCAACCCATTAATTTATGCGGGGATCAGTATCTAATGATCGATATCTCACTAGGGAATGGGGATACTATTAATGGGACTTGAACTGTTCTTTATTATTGTGTTGAAAAGGGTCCGGGAAAGCTGCTTAGAGATAGCGTCAGACTAAAGCTGAAAACACTTCACACACAGTGTAGATCACACAAAAACACTGAACGCGATATACTGTGAAGCCACCAGAAAAGCGCTGACTATTCGTCAGCGGGAGTGTCTGTTAGTCGCAGCGGCTGAACACAAGAAGGGATCCACTGCTGTGATTTCCTCATTCACATTGGCTCCAACGTCCGTTACATACACACAGTCCTCCACACAGACCCACAGGGCTGATAGAAAAATAGTCGAGTTGCATATTTTCTGATTCATTAGATGAGCATCTGATGTTGCTGATCGCTGCTATGATTATCTGCTTAGTCTCATCTTTGGCTTAATGGCGTGCTGATGTCTCCTTATTGCTTAACGACCACGTATGGAGGCCCAGAGAGAAATCCCCATGGCTTAGCTTATTGACAGTGGGAATAGAGGCACACTGGTGCTTCCTCATAGTCATCAATAAGCACATTGATTGCACGTTGACTGGTTTTCAATGGCTAGGATAGCACAACCATCATTGCTACATCATTGCTGGCAGATTTTTGCATAGTTGTGAACAGCTAATAGTATTTTCATTGATACCATGGTCACGTCATGCCTTGGCTTTACTTCTAAGACTAACGTGATAAACAACCACTTTGCAGTACAGCTGAAAGTTTCAGGCTAAAGAGTCCCTCTCATCTTGTCCCTCCAATATTCTCATATCTATTTCTCTTTCTCAGCTGGAATGAGATTGGGCCAGAACAGTCATGGTGCCCCGATGTCCTTTCAAATCTGCTGCTCGGTAACGATCCCCCCTGCCCCCTCCTCCCACGTTCAATCCAGCCCATATTCTTCACATCATTTATCACTGTTCACAGTTAATGAGAAACCTTTCCAAGGCAATGTCGGAAAGAAAGTAATTTAGATCCAATCAATAGTCAATGAAGATATTAAAGCATGGCATACTCAATTATGCCATGAGACCATCTGTATAACCTAGCTGTTTTTATGACACAAGGGATCTTTCAGCCTCATTTCCTGTGTTTTTGGACATTGGAAATGTCACCCTGGAAGGAATTAGAATTAAAGGTTAGAGATCTAAACCATCTCCAAATGATCATCATGGTAAGAAACACGAAACATTTGCATAAGTTACACTTGTGTGTCATCCTATTTCTGCCCATGTGAAGTGGGGGCATGGTTATCAAATAATTACATCTTCAAACTGTGGATATTACCTGAAATTGCCCTAAACTACTTGGAGCACCGGCTTTGATTTACCGTGGGTTTAACATGTTCTAAATGGGGTTTGCATTTTTTTCATTTTCTTTGGTTTGTTCCATAGGTTTTTACAAATTATGATATTTTTCTCTGTGTTGTTTTTCCATTAGCAACAGTAATGCGCATTCAAAGACATGCTGCAACCAGAATTCTAATCCGTCCAATCCAGACGAGAAAAAAACATAAAAAAACAGAACAAATAAAAAAAAAAACTGTCATTTTAATTATTGCTATTGATCGTAGCAATAGATCTCTAAATGGTCTGGGAGAAATAAAACGTTTGGGAAAGTGCTTGAGATACCAAATAGATCTCCAAGGCCCGGCTGAGGAATGGATGAAGAATAGTCTATTACTGACTTTTCAAGTGGAGGACCTCAACAATATCCCAGATGCTTGCACCATCAGAGATTGGTACTATATAGTTGGATGCAAACAGGTCAACTACTGCTAGAATACCTGTTTGTATTGGAGTCTTTGTAAGACACTTGTTGGTTTTCTAACTTGACATTAAGGATATGCACACTAATTTTCAAAGTGGCTAGACTATATCAAAAGTGAAATAACAAAATAATCTACCAAAATCATTTGGTTTAAGGGCAAGCATTTATTTTTAATCCAAACAACTTACATTACTCTCTGTTCAACAAACTTGGAAGAGGAGATATGTCACTCACATTATCCTATTTTAATGAACGTCCATTCACTTTATAGATACAGCAGCCTATTGTTAACAACTGGGTGTCACAACGTCCTTCAGTTGAAAATTGCACCTCAGATCACTTGCTGATTGGCTCTAATCGTGTCTGACAAATGATCACAGCGAGACTTCTGCACTCCTAATTGACACAGCTTTAAAGTGATGCATTATAATCATTTATATCGTTCTGCATTTCATCTGCCGTATATCATCAGTGATCGTCGACGGAACCGAATGAGCACGTTAATAAGCGATTGGCAGCACATGGTGAGCAAATTCCTTATTCACTGTCTAACAACTCATAAGTAATGTGTAGGGAGGGAGAAAACACAGAGCCCATCAACAGGGGGCAGATCGGCGGGTCTAACTTCAAACTGACGTCTCATTATACCACTTGATTAGATGAATAAATTCCACACATAATGAATTCCTTTTAATATTTGATGGAGAAATCACCACTAGGGGCAAGAGATAACAGAAGATGTTATCAAAGTGTGTCGACGCCTTTAAAGTGAAGGTGAAGGCTCAGTGAGAAAAGAAAATAACATGTAGCTAGCACCATGGCTACCATGTCATACAAGCCCTCATGGGTCGACTCGGCGCAGAGCAAGCAGATTCGTGCATGAAAGTCCCGCCGCATGCATACATTAATGTTTTCCCCTTTGGCATGCATAACAACCACTTCAATGGCACGGTGACCTTTTCATGTTCCTAGAGCTCCATACAGGAAGTGCCAAAAGGGCAAAATTAAAGTTTAATCATCATGCCTTTCCAACAGAGAATCTTGATTCCATTCTGAATTAACAAAGGGGAAAGAAATGTGTTACTGCAATCTTCCCAATCGGATTAAGTTTTCTTCCGTCCCTGGCTTTGGCAGCTCAGGGATCAGACAGAGAAGGAAGACTGTCTATTTTTTGAGCTGGCTCCGTTCTGTATTGTTGCCTACTCCAATGCAGCCTCTTGTCGATACAAATGTCATATCGCATAGACCAGGTATTTCTCATGTCTGCAGCATTGTTGATGTAGTCTCGCTCATCATCCTGGGCATTCAATGCTTTTCAGGTGATCCCGCAAAGCCCAATGTTTTTGTTCCTGCAGGATAAAAAGCCAGGTTTTTATCTGCTCCAGTTGGAAATGACATTTCATTGTATTTTATCTTAGACATCTCACCCGAGCATTTTGCACCACTGTCAAACCATCCCAAGTGAAATCTGCATAGGCCAGCACCAGAGTGCCTGGCAACTGAACTCCGTCTCTCATTTGCATGCACTGAAGGTCAACGATGGGCTTCCTATACACAACGCAGCCTCTATTCCATTATAAATGACTTACTTACAGTTCATTCCACATTCTCTGGATAATGGGTTAGATCAATCCTATTATCACTACATGTTGGAGCCTAGACAAGTCTCATCAACATTGGAAAATGTGGGGTACTTTAACTGCGGGACTGTCAATGAGCAGTAATAATAATAATAATTGTCAGGTTTGCTACAAAAATTCACAATGAATTATATCATTTTTGCATAGAATATCTTCAGAGAAGTATGACATACCAGACTAGTTTTGATCACTAGTCATTTTGTTTGAAGGGTAGAAGAGCAATACATTTATCAGCTAGTAATACCAACACAAGGCAGGGGTCTGTAATTAAAGCTAGGTTACTATTATTTTATACATGGACTCCATATAGTGTGTATTACCTTTCTGCCCAAAATATATAGAAAATGTTAGACGTACCAGAAAGTACCAAAGTATTAATGTGCTACATCTTCAATAGGCCACCCAACTGACAAGCACAAATACACCCCTTAGAATCTTAACAGGAAAATCCATGGGAAAAATGTTAAAGAAATTGGTCAAACAGCCTAATGGAGCAAGCATTCCTCTAATGAATTAATTAGTCCACCTAAGAGCACCTACAAATCAATTTACCCCTATCTCCCCGCCTCTGGAGAGTTGGCACAAAAAAGACAATTTAGCCAGAGTGAATTGAACAAGCGAATTAATTTCAAATGGCGGCTGTCAGTATGTTACTTTATTAACGTCTGTCCGAAGGGCGTTTCAGAGCTGTATTGAGCTCCGTGTTTCATGAAAACATACAACTTAACAAAGATAATAGAAAATACCTACATATTTTAATATACAATACAAGTTGGCCAATGCCCCAGGTCTGTCTGAATGAGCCCTATACAAAGAGTCATGTGAAAGTTATGTCAAGGTACATGCTTCTCTTCTGCTCTCTTTTAATTTCTGATTATCACAGCCCTATGCCTGTGGGATCATTCCGGGGAGATGTCAAAACACATTTTGTGTTTTGTTTGCTCAGGACCACTCTATTTGGCAAGCCATGCACCGATGAATATTCAAATCTCATGCAACCCAAATACGAACGAGGAAAACACCACGCTAACCTTGTTGAACTTGAGAAGCCCCAGAAGTTACTGGAATACCAATGGTCAACGCTCTAGTTGGAGGTTTTTGTTGTCTTGTGCTTTTCAGGCTTATGCATATGGTTCAGAGGAGTAGGAGAGATAGCCTCTCTGTCTGAGGCTAAACAGGTGAATAGTGTATTAGGTAAATGCAACTTGTCTTTTCCGCACCCCAAAAAACGTTGTTGTTTCCAGGAAGTAATATTGCAGAATATGTGGGCTCACTCTCTCTGTGTCTCTTTCTTTTATGACTATTTAACAAAGATTGGATTGAAACAACGTGCAGACTCCCGAGTCACATTTTTAAACCTGATGAAATAAATGTCACCATAGGTGGTTTGGTTCTCAGCTGCATTTCAGTAGATTGTTTCCAAAGTGTCTGTCACAGATACAGCTAATCATTTACCTTTCAGTCAGGGGGGGATGTTGTGACATTTACAGGTGTTCACATGATAAGTCATTCAAAGCTGATCTCATCTAATCATAAGCCAGTTCCATCGTATGCCAACAGCATCAATATGGGCAGATGTAGCTGTTATCTCCAACCCGAACGTTTAAACAGCCATGTTTGTTTCCATAGAAAGGGCATTCAAATAACCGTGAATACCAGAATGAGTTTTTGAGCCACAACAATAAGTGACCTCCACTTTTCCGATGGTGACATGATGGATAGGATTTGCCTGTGGAAATGGGGCCGACGGGGTAAATATCACATTATATATTGTTGTTTATATCAGTAAGCATATTCCAGTAAACGCATTTTAACCTTCTATTTCACTTGCCTGTGATACCTCTACAGGTAAACAGAAATGGCACCGTGTTAACAAAATGGTAAGATTGTAGGGAAAAGCCAATATTACCAGTTGAAACGTTGAATGCTCTCTAATAAATTAGGTGCAGGGTATTGGTCAGCTATTGACAGTCAGGATCATACGTGACAGAATCAAGCAACATGGTTCTCTCATGTTTTCTGGGGTCTCATTATAAGCTTCAAAGGATTTCCCTTTATTTAACTTAAGTAAACCTTTATTCATATATCCAGGCATGAATGTATCTACTATTAATCCACTATTCTTGGATCTATATTTAGTTCTTGTCTAACAGCAGACACTTTAATTAACAGTACTTACCAGTCTTTCTCACAATGAAACTCATCTGTTTTTGTCATTTAGCAGACGCTTTTATCTAAAGCAACTTACAATGAGATAACAGGGACAGTCCCCCTGGAATAACTTAATGTTAGGTGCTCAAGGATTGGAACTCATTACCTTTAGGCCACCCTGTAGCAGTCCTACCCACTAGGCCACCACTAACACATAACCCATCTCCAGCTCGTGGAGTAATTTGCTGCTTTTGGACGGCTCTCTTCTCGCTTCCTAATAGTGTGAGGTTTGGCATGCATGACAGCAAAGTGGTTGGTGGTGCAGACTCTCCATTTTGACCGTCTGGCTGACCCCCTCAGCCGAAGCCATATTTCCTTTGCCCAATGGTACTCATTTGGCTTTCAGACACCGGCTGGGTATAATCACTGGCTCGCTCACCTTTCATGGCTTCTGCACAGTCCTTTGCTCTGAGACGTCAACCTAATGCTGAGAAAGGAAGGGAGGGCATGTTATTGTAGGGGCTGATATGTTGTCAGCATCTCACTTTAAGCTTGGTATATCGGAAATTCCAAAGTTGTTCTACCCTATTGTAGCATCTCCTTTTTTCTGACATGTCAGCATTTGATATTTAAAGTAAAATGCCCTTGTTTGAGCAATGTCTTCTAACTGCCCCAGAGAGAGAAATCTAGAGAGTGGCTGTGTTGAAGTTCATGGCCTGTAATTATACTACTCCTCCCAGCAAAGGTATGGCCTGCAATCCTTTCAGAATTGTTGATCTTGTGAGTTGTCACTGCAAAGTTAATTTCCCTAGGGTCCACCATATAAATTGCTTGCCACTGAACAGAAGTAATAGCTATGGTCCTAGAGATATGTTCGGCACTAACGTCCAATAGGCCTGCACCCAGCAATATTTGTGGAGAGCTATTCTTATTTGGCTCTTCCAAGTCATTCATTACCTCTACCAGCTAATATTTTTGTTTCAAAGCAAGTGTTTGGTATTTTATCCAGACCAATCGTATTGATTGGCTGTTAGTGTGTTGGTATTGCGGCTCATATTTTCTGAAGAGGTTAGGTCAATTTCACAGTTATTGAACCAAATAGATATCTCACACGCCCCGCTGTACAGCGGATGTAGATGATAGCTTAGAGAGCATTGGGATACCATTATAAACAAGCACACATAATTTGCTGCTGGCCATTTCAACAGCCCAGTGGCATATGCTACTATAACAAATGAGACAGAGAAGAAAGGAATTTTAAAGAGTTTCTCTTTAAATACTTATTTTATGTAGTTAAATACAATTGTAAATAAACATATTTTCCTCAAATAATAATTTTAAACCTGTAAAGTGGAAAAACAGGCTTTTTGAGAAAAAAATGTTTTGTAAGAATAGTATAGTTTGTATAATATGAAAACCAAAGCCTGGATATTATAATCCTAAAATGTCAAACTTTTGTAACAATCCAGATCACAGTGTAACTTTCTAAACAACTTACAGCAGAACAAGAGATTCCAGAATTAACTTTCAGAACCTTTCAAAGTGCCTGGGCAATCCGAGTTCCTTAATAATGCAAAATAGCAAATTGGATTTTTCTAGACTTTCACATGATTAGAGTTGATTAGAGTATTGAAAAGAAAGGCGACCCATATGGCGCTATTCATTATTCATGGGCCTGTGATAGAAGTGGCCCTCATGTGAAACGGTAATGTGCAGTGTGAAATGAATCAATCAAAGGATCTTATTGGGGCTCTCTTCTTTGATATTGTTCCATGGCTTGGGTTCAATAAAAATCTTCATCTCATTGATCCTGCTTGAGACAATGTTTGATCGTAGCCTTCTGTGCAAAAATGGAATGTATCCTCAACACTTACTACTGTACAAGACTGCTACAGTCTTTGATTAGAGGAAACTACATCTAAATATAGTAAGGTTACAATTTTAATAATTTAAGGCATATCACATTTTTTCAGACGGAGCCATCAAATCGCAAGACCAATGTGCAATCAAGAAGTTCTATTTATAAGCATGTAACCTTATTCACATGACAGGTAAGCTTCAAGCATCAGCCACACATTTCAGATTTAGAAAATGTGTCATTTCTCCTGAAGGTGAAGAATCAGGCCTGTGTGTCTCAGTACATACGCAGCGGTGATTGATGCCACATCTCATGCACCCTGCTGAGTCAAAGGACGGGTTTATGCTCCAGTTCCACGATCATTCACCCCTCAGATTGAAATAGGCCATCCATCAAAGAGGTCACCCATTTACCATGGCATGCACTTCATTAAGGCTTAAGCTATTTGTCCTGTTGCCTTTTCTCTCCCTCCCTTTCTCGCTCACGTTCTCCTACTCTTTTTCTCTCTCTCTATCTCCCCCTCTCTCTCTGTCTTTCTTTCTTTCTTTCTTTCCCTCTCTCTCTGGGGTTCTTTCTCGCTTAGTCACTCAGTTGCTCTCTCCCACTCTATTGAACCCGCACACACACACACACACACGCACACACACACCTACACACACACACACACACACACACACACACTCTATTACTACGAGGCATAGTGTATCAGGGTCTGGTGGCTCATTGATCGGTGCTCGGAGGCCTCCTGTACCCCTGTTGAGCAGTGTGTGAGCCCCCCGCCCTCTAACACACCCTCCCCTCCACTTCCCTCAGACTTGGGAACAACACAAAAGGCCAAGATTCATAGGTTGTCCTGGGTGGCGTGGCATGTACACAAATCTTGTAAATTAAAGCTTTGTTGCGGTACCGGCCGGCCTAGTTCTCTCCTCGCAGTCATGGTGCCCTTTAGCAACGAAGTATATAAAGGCCGGCTTGATTAGCACATTTTAAGCCTCGTTTGTGGCAGATATGATGGACTGTATGATGACAACCCTGAATCAAGCTAACAAAGGGGGTCACGCTCACCCGTGGAGATGCTCAATAAGCAAACTGTATTGCTGCTGGTTCATTCATTTGGGCTCTTTTTTGGGGATTCATTGGTAGGCAGACATTTTCAGGACAAATACGCTCTAACCACCACCGCTAAGTTTCCGCCTAAAAATGTCAGTAGGCTCTCAGAAAGGTTGCAACATGTCAGGAGTTATAAGCCATTAAGATTAATTGGTTGATAGAAGTTAATGTCAGAGCTCAAGTTGGGTCTCGAAACAAAGTCGTTTTGTGATTTACACCCACTGATCCTATCAGCGGCCCAGTCTGACTCTGTGCATAGTCTGGGACCTAAGATCAAACAAAGGCTTTAATCGTTATAATAGCTAGATCAGGCCCAATCTTGAGCACAAGCAAAAGGGGGGATCATTCGGGCTTATTGAAATCTCTCCAACTTATTTTCATATCATGACGTCTCTTGGTGGAAAGAGTTGTTTTTCTCGCACAGTCTCATATACAGCCCGCATTCTGGCGCGCTTATACATCGGAGGTTTTGTTAAGTCTCACACACACACATCCTCCGAGGCCTAGAAGGACAGACCTGATTGGAAGTCTCCCCCCCTACAGGGCTGCATCCCTTTGACCCTCGAGCTTTGTGATTGGTGTGTTGGCTAATCAGAAGCGACAGGCTGATTACACGGCTGGCCCGGTGAGTGAAAGCCACCGAGAACCTTGGAGTCACCTTACAGCGAGCGCCCCCACGAGAGCGGCTTTGTGTCAACCTGGATGTATCCATGACACTTTACTCCGACACATGGTCTACCTGGGACAATCGCATCCTGTGGGGGGGGGGCTTAATATAACAGGAGAACTGCGAGTTAGCCTCGGTCTCTCATTAAGCCACAGAGGGGTCTGGGAAAACAGAAAGCAATTTACAGCCAGTATGATTTAATCTACTACGGATATCATTTATGCAGATTTAGTTGAATTATAATGGGCATTTCTCTTTGTCTGTAAATTGGGTTTTAGTCATAGTGATGCAATCAACATGAAAAGATGTATAAATATGAGAAGCATCAAGGCTAATGGTGCTCTGTTTTGACGGTTTTAGACCAGCAGTCAAATAAATAACCTTGACTTTCATCTTCTTTTGATAGGCCTTCAAATGGGCCAAAAAAAAAACTTTCTGATGGTTTTCAATAACATAGCCGTCCCTTTAGATGGACCCCAAAATCCCAATAACATTAACAAAGTAAAATAAACTTCATACTGTCAGCAGCAGCCAGAAAAAACCTTTTAAAGAACTAACCTGGTATTATATGGCGCGGTAAAGGCTTGGGCACCTCAATGCATCAGGGTTTTTATTACTGCTTTACCAACTCTATAGACTTTGACACAGAATCAATGTAACCCGAGAGTCTGTGATATGATTCTTTTGCACTAGGAAAACTCTCAATGTAACTTTTTGCTACCCTATTCCAGTTATTAGATCATTTCTACATTATTTTTAAGGCGATCCATGCACTTAAACCCTCCTATGCCTGCTAATGGATAGGGATTTAAAACATTTCTTGTGAAGGAAAAAATAAAAGGCAAATCTGTCTGACTGCTCAGAATTCTAAAGTGTCCCATCCCCTTGTCACGGTGGAGAGATCCCTCCGTTAAACTAAGTAACCCAGGCAACCGCCAAACTCACAATAGTGTCATCAACAGCTTGACAGCTAGTTAGAGGTCATACAGCTGTTAACATTTTATTACCACACCTTTTCGGGCCCAAAATGATTTATTCCTCGCATGCCAGATCGAGCTTTAACACCTTGCCTCCCTGATGTATTTTAAAAGCCACTGCTCTATGCAGAATATATGAGGTGCATCCGCATGTGAAATGTCACAATTAAAGTTGCCCAGCGGCTATAAAGTCACGTATCCCAGGGTTGCTTGCAACTAACATCTCTTCTCTGAGAGGCTGGCAGGCCTCGCATGTCGGCCCTCTCATGCCTGAGTAAGGAGGAGAAATGGCAGGTGAGAAGGCTCACTCCTGGAAGCGGAGCAGGATGTGGAACAGAACAGTGGAATGCCATGGATTGTCGGTGGAGTAACAGACATGGATTTACAAAGAGGTGCTGTTGAGAAGTGACAGTAAAGGGCAGACAAGTATGATATTACGATAAACACTTTTCAACATGAACATCTGGTGTACGGTTTTGTTTGTTTTGAGTCAGGTGAACGGTAGCAATGTGTACCTTTTTCATATGGGGGTGGGGGTGTGTGTGTGTGTGTGTGTGTGTGTGTGTGGGGGGGGGGGGGGGCATACATATACATGTACTATTAATGGATGAAATGATCGTGATGAGTCTGGGGAGTGAGTTGAGGACACTAAACATGTAAAGCTCATCCATTGAAAATGAATCGAATCTTATTCAAAGCAAAGCGAAAAGAAGAAAATAAAGTTTGTTTCTAACCTTTACTGCTCTTGGGATTCTGTCTGCAAGAAAACTTTTTGATAGTGAATGGTTCACAGGACACTTTGGGTTCAAGAGACATAAGCTGTACATGGCCAAGATGTGCCAGCCGGGTGAGGGAACCTCAAAGGCGAGGAAGCCAAAACTGACAATCAATTAAACGCGAGCCACCTTGTGCCCTGCGACTCCTCTGCGGTCGCCGCGGCGGCACTCAACTTCCATTTGTTAAACCCTCCCTCTGATCTGTCGTGCATCAGTCTCAATCAATGAAGGCCGAAAACCACAGGCTCCAGACAGGCCGTCTGTCTGCCACCGCTTGTCTCTGACATTCCCTCTCCGTCCCGTCTGGGATTACAGGGCAGCCAGGGGCGCGAGGCTGCTGAAAGCCCCCACTCAGCACTGGGTCTGGCTCGAGAAATCGTTATTAAAGGCCACAGGCCGATAGTATCTCCACACAACACAATTATGTGAAGCTAACACAAACTCTGTCTCAGGGGGGGATCGTGGACAAGCCATGTGTGTGTGTGTGTGTGTGTGTGTGTGTGTGTGTGTGTGTGTATGTGCGTTTGTGTGCGCACACGTGTTGGTTACAGTAGGTGGGATACACTTAGCGCAGATTTAGGAGTGATGACTTGACACCTTTCGCGTGGTGACTACAAGGACGATAACGAATGTCGTTACCGTACACGCTCGATAGCATATCTTGTGTCTAATGCACTCGATATCCTGCAATTAAACTGTGTGGAGAAGAAATCCAAATCAACCAGGATGAAATAACGAAGCATCAGCAGAGCAGAATAAAAGATTTACCTCCACCCGGAGAGTACCAGCCACTGTGATCCATTTCCTCATTTAGGAAAAGGTGATTAATTCTGTTGAAGGTAGTTAATCCCAACCAGAGATCCAGTGTGAGCGGAGCTGCTTACTATTTACGACCCAAAAAGCGCCCTTGACAATAATTGGCGATTAACAAAACACACTCGCTCAAAGGCCTGCGCGCATAGGGGCGTCGCGGAACAGGCCTTCAGCAAACCAGGTGCCAATCTAGTGGGGCGGCGAAATGCATCAGCAGGCAGTATGGAGGCTATCAAGCTGCAGAGAGGAAGTGAGCGTGTGGAAGATCCAGGCCACCATGCTGGGTTTGGTCCCTGGAACCACCTTCCCTACTGGCAGAAGCAGTGGTGGGGCGCCTTGGGAATAGTGGTGGAGGACATGCAGGTGAGTTTGATGGGAAAATGGTGGATGCAGACCAGGCGAACGGAGATAACACTACATAGTAGTAGATGGGGGAAGAAATTACCTTTCCCTGCCTTCCAATGTTTTGCAAGCTATTATAGGGTATATTTTGTAAATGGTGAAAAGTAATCCCTCTCAAATGATTAATTGAAATTCCAAATTCCTATTTGAGTATTGACGGAAACATTCATTTATACCTCATGTTGATTTACTGAGTAACATTGATCTCTACTGATCAGGGCAGCATGCTGTATACATAAAATACCCTTACACTATAAGCAGATATCAACAAACTGTATGCATTTATAAAGCCAATAAAGGCAATTGCCTTTACATGGGCAAGCAATTAGATAAGTGCAAATCAAAGGTCCATGCTTCCAGGTTCTCCTGAGTATTGGACACTGGCTGAAAGGGAATACTCTCACCTAACATCCTGATCAATATGTGTTTTCTCTGGAAGGCAATGTCCCACGCACGCACGCACGCACGCACGCACGCACGCACGCACGCACGCACGCACACACACACACACACACACACACACACACACACACACACACACACACACACACACACACACACACACACAGCAGAGGGCAACAGTAGGGTCAAATGGCATTTGTACACCACCTCCGTAAAGTCTAAATAAATTACCAAATAAGGTTTGTGCCATTACCACACAGCACAAAGGATTGAGGTCCTAAAACAATGCTTTGTTGATTGTCTGAAGTCTGCAATTGATTACTGTGGCCGTGTATCGCAAACACACACACACACACACACACACACACGCCAACACTTTCCCTTTCTCACTAACAGAAATCATCAGTATTAATTTAAACAATGAGGGGTTTATTGCTAGAATATGTTTCTGCTAAATTCCAGGTCACATCTCAACACTTTTTCTATGTCCTGTCTATCTTGACTGTGCACACTTTAATTGCCAAGGACGTTGTTCAAAGCTCCCATTATAAACCTTTTTCATCTCTTTAATGATGTGGAATAAGCCTTATCCATTGAAGGCATGTCAACATATAGTTTGCTTTGACCAAGCAACTTTCTCAAAGCCTTTACAGTTTTGTATTGCTTTCAGTAATATTCTCTCATGAAGTGACAGACAAATTCAAAGGTTTCTGACAACAGGCGGTGCACCATTGTGACGCCGTGATGAGCATGTGTCCTTGCAACGGCCTGTGTCATGTGCATGGGAGAGTTGTTTGAGTGCCTAACGGTTTGTCTAAGCGTGGGTGTGTTTGTTAGAGTGTATGTGGGTTTGAATGAACGTGTGGTTTATTTGTTAGTATGCCTCCAAGGTGAGGAAGCGTGGTGCTGGTACTACTGTATTAGAGTGCCTCTAGTTCACCCCAAGGGAAATTGGAGATGGAAACTCTTCCACCCAAGGTTGTGTGTCTTACCATCTCCTAAGAGGTGCGTCTGGAAAAGAAAATGGTGTTGTGCTGTCTAGCTGGTTGACGCTTTTCAAAGGCTAGAGACGTGATGAGACAAAGTAATATATTTATTTTAAGGCTTCATTTTAGGGTTAATAGCAAATGGGAACATAAACAATATTATGCACTCCATACATGCTCTAGTAATTAAAACAGACTAATTGTGTGGGAAAGACCCTTAAGGGCAATACACACTCAGTTATTAAAAACTGCCAATTCGGCCAAGATCCGAAAATAGTGCTGTGTAAAGGGATAGCTCACCCAAATGGCTAATAATCTTTTTATTATTATTCTTTCAATGCAGCCAATTAGGGCAGGTCAAAAGTCCAATTGTCTCAGCTCATCTTTTCTTTAACTCAACAGCCAAAAAGGCATCTCATCCAGACATTGCGAATAGCTACAAAATAAAATCTCTAACAAAGGTAGCACAAAGCAGCCTAAGATCCTTTTCTCCATCTCAATTAAATGCTAGGTCAGAGCCTTGATCCCCGCATATGAATAAATGACTCCGAGGTTTACCCGAGCATGCATGTTAAATTAAACCTGGTGTTCTATTAAAATTGTGATTTGCAGCTGTAATTGCAAGGGGATTGCGAGCAAGCGGCTCAATTACTGTGAAAGAGTTGATGTGAGGAAGTGGTATATAGAGTGATGAGGGACTGTGCTGAGCGCACTGTGGGCACGCCAGGCACCAGAATGGCTATGGTGGACAAAAAGATCGTGCTGTGCTGGAGTGAGAGGGGCAACAGCAGCTGTCGAAGACCATTGGCTCCGTCAAACAAGTCACTGGATTGTGCTTGAGAAACATTTTCAGAGGACAAGGCCAGATGACTCCGACAATGATAGTCTTGAAGGCAATGCATGACCAAAGGATATTTGAATGTGTCATTTGGTTTGCAAATCATGGTTTTGGCAACTTTTGTGAAGGCGTATTCGAAGGTATAAATGGTTGCAATAAGGTTTGTCTTGCTCTCCTGCAACAAATTGTTTTTTATGCTCTTTTTTTCTGTTCTTGTGATGATAAAGGAATATGCAGAGCGGATCAACTTGTTTGCCGCCACAATAAGGACAATTAGAAACGCTGGCAAAATTGTGTGACTGCCTTTGTTTTCAAAAACATGTTTCAACAGGGTGCTAAAGTACTGAAGCTTGATAATAGTTGCGTGTAAGATTGAATTTGAGTAACACCACCTTTTCTTTTTTTGTTATAATAATAATAATACATTGGACACCACTCAGGGATGTCGATGTAAGAATGTGTAGTATCTGTCCATGGTGCCTTTATCTGACACTTTTCCTTCAGTCTATCCCGAGGCCTCGCTGGATACAGCAGGGTGGGGGAAATGATAATCAGCAGCACCCTTGCCGCTAGCTGGCTAATCAAAGATGGAGTCTCTCCGGAGGACTATTCTGCTGATGCTCTGCTTGCGTTAACTTCCCCTTCACTGTCACTGTCCTGACTCCTGCTTTGTTTTTGTGCTGCTAGCTGGGGGGACTTTATCCAGTTAATTGCAGAGGGAAGCACTTTGTTACAGAAGTGTCTTGTGTCAGGGAGCTGGGCTGCCCATCCGTATCATTTCCAGCACGTTGCCTCTTATTTACCACACTCTGTCGACTGTCGCGCTACTCCCTGACAAGATTAGCTTTGCTCTGTGCCAAAACTATAAAGGCATATCAGAAGGATAATTACATTTAAGTCATTGTTGTTGTTTCCAGTAGGGGCTAGAGAAAAAAATGTTGATTCTTCGGAAAAATAAAATCTACTGAAGCTTGAAGAAGAGCATTGAATCAATAATCAAGCGCTTGATTAGAAAAATGTTTGTTGCTGGAGCACAATCCTGAAATATTACAAAATCTCAAGACTATGGTCCTCAATGTTAAATACCTAGAAAATCACTCCTCCCTCCTGACCCAATAGCATGCCACCTCTGCTACAGAAAGGAATCCAAATCGCTGGCGAAACGGGGGAAACATTAGGTTCTCAATGAGCACATTAACAGTGCCACGGTCATATTTATGAGTATGATTTTGTCTGGGCATGCTTGTGTTATCAATTTACATATGGTGTATGGGACCATGAGGCAATTTGCATAAGCACACAGCGTTGTGCTGACTGAAGCGATGTCAGGTCCTAGGTTTAGTTCCATAGGAGGCCATACTGATAGAGCAGTGGTGGGATGAGCTCAAACCGTAGAAGCGTAGGAACTGATCATACAACTAGCTAGCCAACACATGTGATGGTGCAAAGACAACATGGCAACTCACCAAAGTACATGACAAAAAGTTTCAAATTCGAATTGAATAATGTGAGTAATCACTCAGGGTTTTCATTGTTATGACAATGGGCTTATTGTAGGAGTGACTTAGCTGTGGATATTGTATCTGGAGGATGTAAGTGGAATCTGCAGGGCTCATTGCCCCTTCAAAAAATCAGACAACACAACAGCTGCGCTATTCAATACGACACATTCATTACTTACTTAGAACCATACTTTAGTCAGCTCAAACGCTGTCTGTGTTTTTCGCAGAAGAAAGAAACTGTGCAGGGGGGTGGGGGGTTGTTGGGTGGGGTGGGGGTGAAACAGCTGCTCCACTGCGCTTGGCGCCAGAACAGGAACAAAACGTTGACTCGGGTGGTTGTCAGGTATCAAGAGTTAGTCAAAGACCACCTTGCTGCTTTGTGTCACTGCGGCTGTTTTGTTTCAAGGACATGATAACTCAGTGTCCCGTCACAGTGGGTATAGTGCAGCGGGACAAAAGCTGCCAGCCACCTGAACCGCAAGCCTCAAAGCCCAGACACAGCATGGATTGGGAAAATCATTCCCCACTTCCACTCTGCACCTGCAAATGTGTGCTTCCTTGGGTTTGTTTGTGTGTGTGTGTGTGTGTGTGTGTGTGTGTGTGTGTGTGCGTGTGCGTGTGCGTGTGCGTGTGCGTGTGTGTGTGTGCGTGTCAGAATACTAGTGAGATATAGAAAGAGTATGAGAAAGAGAGAGAGGATGCAATTTAATTTCACAATAAACAATTGAGATAGCCTGTTCAAAATATTCATCTAATTAACAATTTATATTTAGAAAACTGAGAATTCAATACCAAAAACATCACATACACCGCTATCTAGATCAGAGCTTACGGTGCGGTGAATTCAAAATGCCATAATTCGAATTGCTAGAAGGTAACAGCTGGTTACAGCCATCTTCAAACGAGTGATGCTGCTTTTCCAGAAGTCCTACAGGAAAACTAAAACCATTAAATTAAAGCTAAAATGCTGCTCCATGTTTTATCTTCATCTTTTCTTCAGGGGGGATACGAGAAAGTCCTAAGGAGACATTTCAAAGAATTATTAGGAAACTACTTAGGAAGATGTTAAGTTGCCATGGCTTGTTAAATAGCTAGAAAATGTATCCCATAGCCTGATGACTTTTTTGGCCTTAACCAAGCGACTCCCCCCGGTCATGGCTACCTATATAAACATCGCCCCTCTGGCCGGGGGGGTGGCGTAGCTGTAGCTAAGTCAAATCCGGCTACATTTTTCTCTGACCTGATTTGCTCATCATTGTCTCCACTATGTCCCCACGCCTACTTCTGCTTGGTGATGTCAACATCCACATAGACTCACCTACCTGCAAACATGCCAATGATTATATGTCAGTATTAGAATGCCTCGATATTATCCAACATGTCAACTTCCCAACTCACACTTTACATCACACTGTATATGTAGTCTGCTCAACTGGTCTATCTAGTAACCGTGTCTCCTCCTCTCTGTTCACGCTGTCTGATCATGTAATAATCCACTTTACCCTTCCCTCCCCCCTACCACGCATTATGGACACCAGATCAATCCGCTTCCGGAACATCCAATCCGTCAATCCCACCCAACTCACAGACACGATATGCTCTGCCCTACCCCTTGAACACACCCCTAACTCATCTGAGGAACTTGCCACATTATTCAACTCCACCCTCTCAAACTCTCTCAACACACTGCCACCGCTCAAAAACAAAACAGTCTCCTTAACCACCTCCTCCCCCTGGTTCACCCCAGAGCTTCGATCAACGGGGCAGCCTGGCCCCCGCCTTGAACGCCTATTCAAGAAGACTCTGTCCATTGTGTACCTGGACTCTTAGACACATCACCAAGCCACCTACAGAGATGCCCTCACTGTCGCCCAGTCCAACTACTTCTCCGATATAATCAACAACCCTAACACCAATCACAGATAATTATTTTCCACTGTTAGTAAACTCCTGAAGCCTAAGCCCATCACTTCCAATAACAGTACCTCTCTACAAACTCAATGCCACATTGACTGCCCAACCATTCAGTAATCTGGACTCAGCGGGCCTTTCCTCTCCCTCAACACTGTCAACCTGCCCCCTGCCCCTGCCTCTTCCACCTGATGCTCTATCCATATACGCCCCTGTTGACTCAATCCACAGGCACTTCATCAACCTCAATCCTCACACCTCCTCAACTGCTGAAGTCACTCAGGGTGTCCCACAAGGCTCTGTGCTTGGCCCACTACTATTCATCATCTACATGCTTCCCCTTGGTCAAATCATCCGTCACTTCAACCTGGACATCCACTGCTATGCTTTTCAATATCATTTCAATTTTTCAATATCATCTATGTTATCATTTGTCAAATATCTTAGTTTATTTAATATGTGTTTGTTCTATGTATCTGTTCTAGTATGTCCTCAATTGTAAAGTGCTTTGGGTGTCTACAAGCGCTATATCAATTAAATGAATTATTATTAATACTTGTTTGTCTTTCCTAGGTACCAATCAAGGTACATCAAATTAATTAGCATGACATATCTTGAGTCAATGCTGGGTGTTTTGTGATGGTGCAGTTACTGAAATATTGCCTGTAGGCTCAACATTAACACTTTTAAAAGTTACAACCCATCACTAAATGCATAGCTGTCCACGTAGCTAGGGCAGCTTGGGGTGTGTTTGCATTTATGTGCACCAAAAGGGAGAAAGGGTAGAATGACAACCATGTGACATTGTCAATTATTAACTTCGCCTGGCAAAGCTTAACACCATGAAACGTGTCCCTCAGTTTGAGAAACAGCCACAGAGTGGAGCAGCAGCAGGTCGTCCATCTCCTGATGTTACAGAGCACTTAAGATAAGGCAAGCTCATAAAGTGGCTCCTACAAGGACTTCTAAGCCATCAAACTCTAAATTAACTGAAAAGGAGATTAGCAACACTAACAGCCTATGGTATTGCATGTTATAAGAACGTTAGGAGGCTCATTTTAATGATGTGTGCTTCCTGTTTGTAGAAGGTTCTGTGCTTGTAGCAGGGGTAGAGCAGGTTGATGATATGATAGAGACAGAGAGTAGCAGTATAAATAGTGATGAAAATAGGAAGGTGAAAATAGTGATGGAGGTGAAGAGTGTTCATACACTGTCTAATAGAGGTGCCGGAAAAGTGGACATGTCTAAAATGTCACCCAACTATATGGAAGGCAAACGATCCCAAAATTGTCTTCCATATCCAATGTCAGCAAATGGTTGCTGGGGTTATTCGCATGGAAGCTGTACGAGTTGTGGCAACTCACTTACCCTCGCTAATTGAGGCATCTTTGCCACATGCAGTCTGACGAATGAAGCCAGGTCTGGGGCAAATGGTCTGAAAAATTATTTGAAGACCTTTCATGCTATTCTTCACTGTTGGGTAAAGGTCCTACAGTGTATTGAGAATGGAAACCGGATTCTTAAGGCAAGAGATATTTCTCTGGATCCTGAGGCTGCAAACATAAAGGCACTACAAGGCGGAATACAGGTTATTCACAATGAATGGGAGGCCAAGGCCACCCTAATAGACAATCATTTATATTATTCAAAGATTATTGAACTAGTTAACATTTCCCCCTGCTTTTAAAAGGTCTAATCCTTTAATTTTTTAGGCCTATAAACTTTTGCTTCACTAAATTGTGGGATTTTTTTATTTTTACAATTTTTCAATGTTTTATAAACAGTTCATTAGTGAATATCATAATAACCACTTCATATTCAAGTGAATAGTTGACTACAATTTTGCTTAACTTTTTTAAAAGATCCATGCACATCATGGATCAACGGGAGATAGGGGGAATTTAGGACTACACCCCTGTTCATAATACATATAAAATATGTGCATTTGCGGAAAAATTGTGAATGTTGTTGTTAAAATCTGTGCAAAGTTTCGGGTTAAATTGTGGAGGTGGGCTGAATAAATCAAGCCGTCGCTAGTCCCCCCCCCCCCCATCTTTACCAGACATGTTGTTCTCTCTAACACTATTAGGCAGCCCTTTTGGAACTGAATAGACGCAAGTGCTCCAGAAGCCGGAGCCTGGCTTGGGATGGCCTGCAGGACGGTGCAATTTCTCTTCCCCCACGCCTGGCAGCATGGTGCAGGGATGGAGGTTAAGCAACTCAAAGGTCAGTGGTAACACACAGCGAGGCGGCGCAGGGCGCCTGGCTGCCCCTTTGTCATGAGCAAGCCGCAGCCTGTCAGCCATGATAAAGTAGGAAGAGGGCCCTGCCGCTCGCTCAGTAAAAGACTTGCTATGCGGCTAAAAAAATTGCATGCCGGCTGATGCATCCAGCACCATGTTCCATATGAATGATAAAGCTGTTGTCACGTTGCTCAGACCTTGGTTCATCTGTAGCAAGATATCTTGAGACAGCATTCATTGTGAGACATATCTTTCCAATGATCAAAATAAATAAATGTGTACATTTCAGGGCACCAAGAATGGCAAATCTATGTATATTTGTTGGTAACTTTTATTATCTGACAATTATGACAAATCTACCGACTAACAATTATGAAACATTTGGTCCGTAAAGAACGGTTCAGCTATTAAATCCAAAGTTCATCATAAGGCTAAGCTTTTCTATTATTCTTTTTAAATTAAAACCAAGAAATAGAGAAAGAGCAAACATAGAAACACATCTTCCACAAAAGGGTTAAGCGAACCATTGTAAAATCAATTGAAAATGCATGCACAACTAAGTGTAATGAAAGTTTAGTGCAACAAATAATCAAGTCCATTTTTTCAGTAATATAAATGGTATATTTTGCCTTGGGCTGCTGTCTGGTGTCCCCATAGGGAATGTTGCCCCTCAGACTGTATGGTAATCTCTTACTTAGAAATTGGCAACAGGATTTGGCCTATTGGCTCACTTCCTAATCACAATTCTATAAGTGACACTCTTTATTCAGCACACGTTTTATTCTAATTGGGTTCAACTTACCTAAAACCAGAACTTATTAAGAATACGACACTATTTTTCATCTTCGAAATCCGTCCAGGGACACAGGTTTGTTTTACTGTGTCCACAATGTGCTATGCTGTTGTCCAATGGGACGACTTTACCTAAGGGCTACTTTCTATTGTGTTCGTTTCAAGGGAATACATTACAGAGTGGAGCTTTCATAAGACATCAAGTATATCATTCTTTGTCACTTTCCATGCAGAGGTTATGTACAGCATGTGTTTATTATTAGTGATGCCTCAATATGAAATCTTGAGGTCAAAGGTTTTTGGGATTAAAACATAATTTAGCTACCAACAAGCAAACTACCTGAGGAAATAGATATCTGAGTTGGAGTATTTTGCCACACCAGACCCCTTTGCATTTTGTTACGTTACAGCCTTATTCTAAAATGGATACAATTATTTTTTTCTGATCTGCACTTAAAAAGAATACATCATATTTACATAAGTATTCAGATCCTTTACTCAGTCATTTGTAGAGTCCCCTTTTACAGTCCTTAAAGCCTTCATGGGTATGACACCACAAGTTTGGCACACCAATATTCAGGAATTTCTCCCGTTCTTCTCTGCAAATCCTCAAGCTCTGTCAGATTGGATGGGGAGCGTCAATGAACAGCTATTTTCAGGACTCTCCAGAGATGTTTGATCGGGTCCAAGTCCGGGCTCTTGCTGGGCCACTCAAAGATGTTCACCGACTTGTCCCGAAGCTTACAATGCGTTGTCTTGGCTGTGTGCTCAGGGTGTTTGTACTGTTGGAAGGTGATCCTTCGCCCCAGTCTGAGTTCCAAAGCACTCTTGAGCAGGTTTTCATCAGGGATCTCTCTGTACTTTTGCTCCATTCATCTTTCCCTCGATGCTGACTAGTCTCCCAGTTCCTGCAGCAGAAAAACATCCCCACAGCATGATGCTGCCACTGTTGAAATAGCCTAGGGATTACGACACCACCACGCTTCACCTTAGGGAGGAGATTGGCCAGGTGGTGAGCGGTACCTGGTTTCCTCCAGACGTGTTGCTTCAAATTCAAGCCAACGAGTTCGATCTTGGTTTCATCAGACCAGAGAATCTTGTTTCTCATGGTCTGAGAGTCCTCTGAAACTCCAAGCGGACTATCATGTGCCTTTTACTGAGGAGCGCCTTCTCTCTGGCCACTCTTCCATAAAGGTGGAGTTAAGTAGACCAAGATTGTTGTCCTTCTGGACGATTCTCCCTTCTCCACAGAGGAACTCTGGAGCTCTGTCAGATTAGCCATCGGGTTCTTGGTCACCTGACCAAGGCCAATCAGTGCTGCAGACATTCTTTTGTAATCTTTCCCACATCTGTCTCGGAGGTCCTCAATTCCTTCAACTCCACAGCTTGGTGTTTGCTCTGACATGCACTGTCAGCAGTGGTACCTTATATAGACAGGTGTGTGCCTTTCCAAATCATGTCCAATCAATTTAATTTACCACAGGTAGACTCCAATCAATATGGAGAAACATCTCAAGGATCATCAATGGAAACAGGATGCACCTGAGGTCAACTTTAACTTTAAGTGCACAAATTTCAACAAGCCTTTTTTCACTTTGCTATTTTAGGTGTAGATTGTGTGTGGATTGATGACGGCAAAAGAAGAACGTTATCCATTTTAGAATAAGGCTGTAATGTAAGCTGTAAGTAGCCAGTGGCTGTGGCTGAAAGGGAACGATCCAAAATGGGAAAAGTCAAGAACATACTGTTGAAAAACCAACTAATGTCGTTTCATCTCAGGACAAAGGTATAGCGGTAAGCTTTGCTGCTGAACATAGCTCATACCGAGCCTGCAGCAATAAAGAGTAGGGAAATCATTTTCTTTAGTAGGGATATCTCACAGCTTAATAAATACTTGTATTATTATTTAAATGTTTTTAATTTTGATTACCTGGCCGGGCCGAGAGCGAAAATAGCGGGGGGGGGTGGCTCTGAGGTGTCATTGCTCATCATTAAGCCTTCTGGAGGTGTCATGGGCTCAATTTAATGAAACAGCCAGTAAGGAAGGTGGCCACTTGAAAACCCCAATGACTTATCTGCTCTCAACCCAAAGCCATTCGAAATATTGGTCTCTAAAGTGTTGATCTTGGATTATGGAATATTGGATATTGTAACACCGAATCCTGAGTGTTTTGAATATTTTTAATTGTATTTGATTAATAAAAGCGTGTGTCCTTTTATCACACTAGACTTGCCTCACAACAATAATTAATTAGTAAAAGTATTATCGCAGTTTCGTAACATTGGGTTTGTATGAGATGGCAAGGTGTTGCCAAATATGATTTTCCCCTGCCGGTACATTGTTCTCTTCAAAAATATACACTTGAATTTTATATTGGTATATCTGTATAGGTTTTATAAAAACTATTTGTGACCAATATGGACAATATGGGTTATGCAAACGCATATAACATATATCGTTTTTTTCTTATTTCATTTGATGACTATAACAATAAGTGTAGATACCCGGCCCGGAGGAAGCCCGGGGTCCCCTCCTGGAGCCAGGCCCAGGAGGAGGACCCGTCAGCGAGCGCCTGGTGGCCGGGCTTGCCACGGAGCCCGGCCGGGCACAGCCCGAAGAAGCAACGTGGAAAACACCATCGTCATCGTAACTTCTCCGTCCCGTGGGCTCACCACCTGCGGGAAGAACCATTGGGGTCGGGTGTGCTGCCAGAAAGATGGTAGTGAAGGTAGAGGGTCTCGACGGACCAGACCTGGGTGGCAGAGGCTGGCTTTGGGGACGTGGAACGTCACCTCTCTGGGGGGGAAAGAGCCGGAGCTTGTGCGGGAGGTGGAGCGCTACCAGTTGGATCTGGTGGGGCTTACCTCTACGCACAGCCTCGGCTCTGGTACCTCAATCCTGGACAGGGGTTGGACTCTATTCTTCTCCGGAGTGGCCCAAGGTGCGAGGTGCAAGGCGGGAGTGGGGATACTTATAAGTCCCCGGCTGAGTGCCTCTCTGTTGGAGTTTATCCCGGTGGATGAGAGGGTCGCCTCCCTACGCCTGCGGGTCGCGGGGGGGAAAACGCTGACTGTTGTCTGCGCCTATGCGCCAAACAGTAGTGTGGAGTATTCGGCCTTCTTGGAGACCCTGGATGGAGTCCTGCATAGGGCTCCTGGTGGGGACTCCGTAGTCTTACTGGGAGACTTCAACGCACATGTGGGCAATGATGGAGACACTTGGAGGGACTCCGGAAGCAGTTGCAAGGTATCGACAGGCACGGAGGACTGCAGCCTCGGCGGTGGCAGAGGCGAAGCAGCGGGTGTGGGAGGAGTTTGGAGAAGCCATTGAGAAGGACTTTAGGCTGGCACCAAAGTTGTTCTGGAAAACCATCCGGCACCTCAGGAGGGGAAAGCAGGGAAGCATTCAAGCTGTATACAGCAAGGATGGGACGCTGTTGACTTCAACTGATCAGGTGATGGGACGGTGGAAGGAGCACTTTGAGGAACTCCTAAACCCGACAAATCCCCCCTCTATGGTTGAGGCGGAGCTAGAGGATGATGGGAGATCAACGCCAGTTTCCCTGGTGGAGGTCACTGAGGTAGTCTAACAACTCCACAGAGGCAAAGCCCCAGGGGTTGATGAGATCCGCCCTGAAATGCTGAAGGCTCTGGGTGTTGAGGGACTGTCATGGATGACACGTCTCATCAACATTGCGTGGAGGTCAGGAACAGCACCTAAGGAGTGGCAGACCGGGGTGGTGGTTCCCCTCTTCAAAAAGGGGGACCGGAGAATGTGTGCCAATTATAGGGGCATCACATTACTCAGCCTCCCCGGGAAAGTTTACTCTAGGGTGTTGGAAAGGAGGGTCCGGCCGATAGTTGAACCTCGGATTGAAGAGGAACAAGGCGGTTTCCGACCAGGGCGTGGAACAACGGACCAACTTTTTACTCTCTCAAGAATCCTGGAGGGGGCCTGGGAGTATGACTATCCGGTCTACATGTGTTTTGTAGATTTGGTGAAGGTGTACCAGGGAGCTATTGTGGGAGGTGCTGCGGGAGTATGGGGTGAGGGGGTCACTACTTAGGGCCATCCAATCTCTGTACTCCCAAAGCGAAAGCTGTGTCCGGGTTCTCGGCAGTAAGTCAAACTCATTTCCGGTGAGGGTTGGTCTCCTACAGGGCTGCGCTTTGTCACCGATTCTGTTTGTGACATTCATGGACAGGATTTCAAGGCGCAGCCGCGGGGGAGGAGGGCTGCAGCTTGGTGAGCTTGGGATCACGTCACTGCTTTTTGCGGATGATGTGGTACTGATGGCGCCATCAGCCTGCGACCTTCAGCACTCATTGGATCGGTTTGCAGCCGAGTGTGAAGCGGCTGGGATGAAGATCAGCACCTCCAAGTCTGAGGCCATGGTTCTCAGCAGGAAACCGATGGAGTGTTTACTCCAGGTAGGGAACTAGTCCTTACCCCAAGTGAAGGAGTTTAAGTATCTTGGGGTTTTGTTCTCGAGTGACGGGAAAATGGAACGTGAGTTGGGCCGGAGAATTGGAGCAGCGGGAGCGGTATTGCAGTCGCTGTATCGCACCATTGTAACGAAGAGAGAGTTGAGCCAAAAGGCAAAGCTCTCAATCTTCCGGTCTATCTTTGTTCCTACTCTCACCTATGGTCACGAAGGATGGGTCATGACCGAAAGAACGAGATCACGGATACAAACGGCCAAAATGAGTTTCCTCCGGAGGGTGGCTGGCTTCTCCTTTAGGGATAGGGTGAGAAGTTCAGTCATCCGGGAGGGACTCGGAGTAGATCCGCTGCTTCTTTGCGTACAAAGGAGCCAGTTGAGGTGGTTCGGGCATCTAGTTAGGATGCCACCTGGCCGCCTCCCTAGGGAGGTGTTCCAGGCACGTCCAGCTGGGCGGAGGCCACGGGGCAGACCAAGGACCAGGTGGAGGGATTATATCTCCATGCTGGTCGGGGAGCGCCTTGGAATCCCCCAGTCAGAGCTGGCGGATGTGGCCCGGGAAAGGGAAGTATGGGGCTCTGCTGGAACTACTACCTCCGCGACCCGATCGGATAAGCGGACGAAGATGATGATGATGACTATAACAATATATTACAGTATATAATAATTATATATTATAATAATTATATAATTAGTAAGGTTGAATCAACACATAGTCACAGCCAAATAGAAAAATGAGTCCTCCTTTTCTGTCAGCTTGGAACAAAAACACTATATTCCCTTGAGAATCAAACACAATTTGCTGTCATGGCATTCTAAGAGAGACAGAGAGAAGTGAGAAACTATTTCCTAATTGATATTTAGTTAGCTTTTGATATTTATCGTTCATAAATATGTGGGGCAGTAGTACATTGAACTTAATTTAATCTATGATCAAAGGGGATTTTAATTTTAAACAAAACCGTTTTAAGTCTTAAAATGCACACCTTCTCACTCAAGGCATATAAAAAGTGTATGATAATTCCCCAATGTTTATGTTGCATACCGGTAATTTAGGTCCTGCACTTAATTGCAAATAGTAGTCTACTATAGCTATTGTTGCTGCCCTTTGTTAACTGTGCTACATTAAGGGTTTTAAAATAATGTTAATCTAAATATAGAATCAATAATTTAGTTAATTTAGCCTCTCGACTTTCGTTCTGGGCTTCCTTTTAGTAATTTCTTCTGTCCAAGAACTTGGGGTCTGACTGATACAAACCTAGCAAAGGATTATTGTGCAGGAGCACACTGAGCACTGAGATAAACGTGTCAAATATGAAATGCCTCAACACTTGAACAGTCTATACAGCTCTGGGGTATAGGTATGATAATTTTTTAATAACAACATCTAAAGTTAATTACCTAGACCCAATCCCCCATGCATCACGGCCCACTCCAGTCGATGCACTTCTAATGCATTTAATTAAGTGGTGTCTACTAGTGTGTAACGGCTACAGATCCCATATGTAGTTGCAGTCGGTACCCATGTATGCTTGGGGAATAAATCTTATATTTCATTGCCTCACAATGCGTTGTATAATAACTTGCTTTGCAGCACCTAGTCAATGGCTACTCACTGATTTCTTTACACTCCTCCACTTGCCATGTTGTGTTTTCTTGAAGTAGCGGTTGGTTATCTCAGTATAGGTGCTATATGAATTCGTTCAAACTACGAAGAGGCATGTTAATGCTATGTACAGTATATAAATACCTTTTTATGGAGTGAAGTATTGTCATTTATAGACATAAACTAACATATATTTACTATCTATAATATAGAATGACATTTTAGTTCTTAAAAGGCTCCAAAAAGCACTATAATATTTGAGACATTTCACCTAAACAGCAAGTTATGTTCAAACAAAAATAATATTTCTTTATTATAGTGTACACTCATAATGATAAGAATTCTGCAACAATTGAATGAGGATTGGATAGACATCCTTTTGTCATTTAAAAGCCATTAATCAACAGGTGATCAATGATACCTACTTTGATCACAGTCCATTGATCGCAATGGCAATTACTGGCTATCTGAAGCTGCCGCCCTTCCCCTTCACCTTGTGCCTCTGCAGACATGTGGCACAGTGCCACGTATTGAACTGCGTTCCATGCTAATGTCCGTCCTCCCCCATATTCCTGAGATAAAATTATGACATTTGGCATAAATAAGAGTCTCAAGGTCTGCGATCAGAGCACGTGCAATATCACAGTGGATATGCGGTAGTAGCAACTTTGCAATTACAATAAAGAAAATACTTCTAATACAACCGTAAGGTTAATCAATATAAAAACATTAACAAATATGGAACATATGAGAAGAAACCAAATGAGGTAAAAGTGGACCTGACCCAGGTAGCAAGCTGTACTCATTGCCATGTTCTCCTAGTGGCAGCCAATGGAGATAACCTACTGACTTCGAGCAGCAGAATTGTAAGAGGGCTTAGAATAAAGATCATATCTTTTAATTAAACTTCCTGGCAAAAATAAACTACTAGCAAGGCCCTTCCCATACCCAACCCAGGCATTTTATATGTTGTAATTTTATTGTTGGTCAATGCTGTTTGATTACATTGCTCTGCTATAAAGATATTGAAGTGGGTGCCCTATAATGGCAAATTATCTGAAAACAGCATCGGTAACATGGCCCCTGTCCAAGAATTAGAAATGTACAACGTCTTTGCGTTCACATACCTGGAAGTGTGATAAGACTTGGATGAGGTTGTGTCTCAATTTCCCCCCTGTGCTGCTGCCACATAGTTTATTCTGCTCAATGATATGTCAGTCGTCAACATTTCCTCCATTTTCTGGAGCTTATGCAGCAAACAAGAGTAAACAGATAAACAGGTTGAACTGTTTGATGTCTTGGTGCATTACCTGCAGTCATGTGGCGGGTTGGCTGGGTTTTGATGTGTCAGAAGTTAAATCCAGTGCTGTGTTCACCACTCAAACTTGAAAGTGTAACTAAAATAATCCCTTTTGACAAATTCTTTGCATCACTATATTTTGTAGTTAGGAAGCATAGGTACAAAAACCTCCACACAGTATTCAACACATACGTCTTAGGAAAGTTGAGCAGTATTTTCAGAATTTCCTCTGTTGTTCAGGGACAGCTTCCTTCATGGATGGTGACCATAGACTGAGAAACCGAGCCTTTTTCTCCCATTCACGGTATAGAATAATTTGTCATGCACAGCTTACTGAGTGAATGAGTAAGTTAAGCTCACCTTTAAAATGCAGTTAATCTATCTAATGGGTAAATTCATTTGACATTATGTTTGAAACTGATATTTCTTCACTTTCTACAAGGCATCAGAAACATCCAATAAAGATTAAAAAAAAAAACTGTCTATTAAAAAGAAAAGTCTGACCACTTTTACCCACGGGGAAAGGCTGGAGAGTCTCTCGTTTGGATCGGAGCTTGTTAAGAGAAGGAGAAAGCTGCTGCATGACCATTTCACTGGCATGAGACTTCACTCTCCTGCTGCGCTGTCACAGTCACACCCCAGCGGACACCTCTCTGTGGCCTGTGCCAGCTGAACTCTGAGAATTAGCCTAAACTTTGCTGGCAAGCAGAGCCACTGCAATTAAAAGGGTACCCTAGCCAAATGATCAAACGGTCTGAAGAGTTTCATTTGGGTGGGATGTATGTTATCTACAGTTCTGTTTCAGCATAGTCACTCCCTGTAACTTATAGGAGCAGGGAAACAAACGATCCTTCTTCTACAGCCATGAGGGGCGAGAGAAAAGAGGGAGTGATGCTACGATACAATCTGAGAAGTGTTCCTATCAGGATTTGGCCACACTCAGAGGATGGACACAGTGGTACTCCATTTGGGACTGTGAGGTCTTAAAATGAAGTTCAGACCATGTGATTTAAAATTGATGGGCAAGGAGCCGCCGCTTGTAAGTTGTTGAAAAATATTTTGCTACCTTCAGTGAGACGTTGTCAATTTGATCCCTCCCCAGTTACATACAACTTGAGCTTTCAAACTCACTGCTGACATGCATCCGTCAGAAAATAATTTTCCGTGTTTGATGTGATAAATGTATGCCCATGAGTTTTGCCCTGCACTGGATTGCCGAATGTCATTTTCAGATATTTTCTGAAGAAGCCACAGAAAATAACGACACTTGATAAACATTTTATCTGATAATACTTTGTGATGCGAGCAGTGGGCACATGTCTGCCTCCCTCTCATGGCCAAGCTTATTCATTATGACAGGAGATGGATGAGTGGGCCTCCAACCTGGTGCTGCTTCAAAAGCGCCATTAATATGAATTAATCTGATTTCTTTACTGATGCTCTTTTGGATTAAGACTTCACTGATAAGTTCATTTAAGTGCCAACCAGTATAAAAATATGGCATAATCATTTCTGTCTATCTAGTGTCTACCAGGGCCGTGTATTGGCAAGAAACTAGTTTTACAATGCGTATCACGATACAGGGGGTTATGATTCAACATATTGTGATTCTGTAAGCAAGGGGAAATATCCCAATTGGATAATCTAATTTTAGGAAAACCATCATAGTATAAAGAGCACAGCATCATATGCATACAATCTGAATCTGAATATTTTTTCTTTTCGTTTTTTATGCAATCACAACAGTGGGCTCTGCATTTGTATTTATCACGACCCCTGTAACATCCAACATCATAGCACTACTTTTTGTGCACCTGAGCAAAGGAAATAATCTTTGTTTATATAACTAAAAAGAAAAGGAAAACACTTGAAAAGAAAAACTATAGTTTTGTTTTGAATTGATACAGTATCACAAAACACATCGCAATACTCAAGTGTATCGATATTTTCTTACACCCCTAGTGCTATAATAAATCTGATGAGAATTCTAGATGCATAAAAATACAGATATTGTATGTGTGGGGAAAAGGGAAAAATAAATAGCAGTGGAAGATATGTGTGTGCCTTTAAAGGTCCATGGTTTCAATAGAAGGCACCCAGCTGGCTAGCACAGAGAGTATGTTTCTCTAGCTTGCGGACAAGATTGATCTTTGTCAGAGCCGAAGCAATTCTCTTTGTTTCCGAGAGGCAGTCCATTTAGTTGAAGCCTTGCACATACTCCAAAAGACTAGGTAGAGAATTACAAGGCGACCCATAAACTGAAGAGAGATTGGATTGACTTTGTCTGTGTCCATGCTTGTGTGGTCAAATGGAACAGAAATCACTCTGTATTTGCTTGGAATGACTGTGTTAAGTTAAGGTTTTACACAAAAAAGAAGAAAGTAGCACATCAAATTCTATTCACTATAGAATTCTCAATACTATTTTTAAGATGAAGGCCTATACAAAGAATATAAAAAATGAAAATCCAAGGTTCTTATAATTCGGAGATATCCAATGGTTCAGGAATCTTTGTTCCCCAGCTCTTAACAAAAAAGCCTAAATGTCTAATAAACCAGATATTTTATATGATGCTACACGATCAGCTTTGTGTAGGACTTGAGTATGTTCATATGCTGTAATAGTGCTATACAAAAGGCTTATGATACACTATTTCTTGAAAGTTTTCTCATTCCCTATTAGTGTAACTATTATTTATCCAGTCGTCTGTATAGAATGTGCTTTCAAACTTGGACTGGCTCATGAAGTCTCACTTGAATCTTAAAAAGGACAAAAGAAAAAGGATTTAAAATGGCAGTGCTATAACAAGAGGAGGTTTGATTTGAACCGTTTGAACATTACCTACCTCAAGACACAAAATCGTAAGCCAACATGCCATATCTGCAACTAAGGACCTATAACGACATCAACCATCTCAGCAAATAAAGAGAAACATTCTGCCTCGCACAACTTCCCAGCAGTTCAGCGATGCAGAAAATGGGATAGAGACAAGGATGTGGAGGTCTAAAAAACAACGGCTCTCTCGGCACACTAGTGCGAGGTGCCTCACCGAGACCTTGAAATCTGAAAATGTATGACTAATCATACTTAATTGGGGTGCATCAAGACAACAAATATGCAATTTCAGATCTGAATGTTCACACACAGAGAGAAATAAGAAGCAGAGGATGGAGCACACCGTATCTCAATTACATGCAGGCGGGTCTGCCCGACTGTGGAACAGATGAGTCGTTTTAATCTATAGTTTAAGGCTTTACTTTTTTGCCCGACCGGTATTCATAGTTCTTTACTTGTGAGAGCAGTGCCTTATTTCGTGAGAGCTTATCACAGTTCCCTTGGCAGAGGCCTCAATCATATTAGGTTCTTAGGTTCTTCATGTAATAGGATAGCCAGAGCCTCCAGACTAAATAAAAACAGTCTGCTTAATAGCTTACAAAAAGGGCGAGTGGAAATAGCATTCATTGGGAATTGCAGCGGTCACCAACATCGTAATGAAAAAACTTGGACATTTTAAATTTGCAGAGTTTGGCACTGCCAAATTTATTACAGAATCTACAACAAAAATGAACAGGCAGTCACAAATTGAACACAAAAGCAGACACACCAACACACACACTCGATAATGTGGCCTTTGCAAACCCTCAATGAAACATGTTCGTTTAGCAGAGGGCTAGTTTCCGTGTAAGAGGCCTCCTATAGGTCAAGACACACCCTAACGTCAGCATGATGATTTGGCAATCTTTCTCATAGAAGCTGATAAATCAGCTTTCTCACGCTCTCTTAAGACTGCATAATTCTTGGTGACCCAGAATTGTGTTCCCCTTTCTGCCCTTTTGTTTATTATGATGTGGCGACTTCTTTACAACTCAAGGAAAGAATAAACAACTGAAATTGGCCAGTTGTTGAAGATGAATAGGCTACATTACAGGTGCAGAGTTTAGCCTATACATCATCAAAAACAAACCTCACACTGTCTATTTAATTTCTGAATAACAAGAAATGACTTGCGTGTTGCATGAGTGTTTCAATTAAAACCTCCACTCGAACTCAGCAGCATTTTGGCGAGTGCATTGACTGAGGGATTTGTTGACCAAATTGCATTAATCTTGGAAACATGAGAACCAAGGTGTTGAAAGTGTAAATCCAGCAAATTGATATTTTCATATACTTGCTTGTATCGCGGTAAAAAGTTAGGAGCATATGTCTGTTGTGCCTGGGGACATTCGAAAGCCATCAATTTGGCAGAGCACTAAAGTGTTACTAATATTTTGGGCCAACATCCTCTGGTCAGTTTCCAGGGCTACCTGTAACAACACACACACGTACGCATTCCACACTAACACACACAGACACAAAGACTCACACACGCACACACAAACCCAAACAAATACATATTTCACCGTGTTATTTTCCACTACAACACACACACACACACACACACACACACACACACACACACACACACACACACACACACACACACACACCCACACACACACACACACACACACACACACTCACATTATCAGACACAAACCAAAAATACAACCATGAAACTACTACAACTCCTCCTTAGTAAAGTGAGTTCGGATAAAAAGGCAGACCCCATAATAGGATATAGCAGCATTTCTAGGAATTGACAGTCCCATGAGAACCATTAAAGGACAGCGTTAACAAAACAGCAGCAGGAAGAGCACCCTGACAAAACAGCCCCAGGTTTCCTCTAACTACCAGGACATGTCCCTGCCCCTACTTAGCGGCACGACCACAGCACAAACCCCTCTGTTGACATAATTTCCAGGGGCATCCGCCGGCTCAACTGTATTAGCTCTGCGGCCCCCCGGGCCAGTGCAGGGATTATGCCCTCTCACCGCTATTAGCCCCATTCCCCGCGTCGCTTTGTTTGCTTGCCCGTCTCGGGAGATTTAAGAGCCCCCGCCGCAAATGAGAGAGTGGGACGCAAGGGCACGAGGGCACAGGACGTCGTGCAAGAGTAGACATCTACTTTTAAGGGCTTTTAAGGACAGGTACCCCTCTCTACCTCTCCTCCTCTCAGTAAAAAAGAAACGAGAGCAGGTTCACAGCATCGTTGTTTTTTTCAGCATGATTTACGTGGTGGCATTGGCACTTGCCCACAGGGGGCTTAAATTAGGCGTCCTGGCAGCAGATCAATACCTGGCCCTCCCTGGTTCCTCCCGTCCTCTCCCCCTGGCAAGCCTCTGACCGCTGAGCTATGGCAAAGAGAGTGTCCGCTGGGCAGGCGAGCAAGGCCACAGTAATGAGCCTCTCCTCTCCTCCCCGCTCCAAATTACCCCGTTGAGGCCGGCCTGGCGGTGAGGTGCACTGGGGCACAGAAGAGCTGGAGAGAGGAGGAAGATGGCCCAAGGCAGAATTATGCTTGTTGAACCACTCAATCAACTCACATTACCATCATGCCTTGCCTTCCCTGGAGTTCTGCCGATACAACGCTCAGCAGTCGCCCTGTCTTTTTCTTTTTTACCTGGGATGTTTCTCTCCATTCAGTCTAGAGTAGGTCATCATGATAGCATAATGGGGGGGGGGGGGGGGGGGGGGGGGGCTGGTCGTGATGTGATGATGTATACACAAGTCTGGCGTGTGTGACATGAATTCAGCTTTGACCCGGTCAGAAGTTGCAAGGTAAGTAGATCTTCAAAAAGGACAGAAGGAATAACAAACTACACTTTAGGTAATTCTGAAAATGACTAATGGATTTTGGCCAATCCTTGCCAATTGTTTTATTTTGCCCCCTCAAATTGTGTATGTAGCATCTCTTGTATGTATTGTTTTGATAGCAAACAAATAATCTTTGGAGTTGCATACAATATTTGTTATTAAACTATAGACAAACCATAGTATTTGAAACTAAACTAAAGCTTATACTAGGCATATAACTGCCTTTTTTGCACCAAAATACACACACACGCTTCCCCGTTTTGCATTTGAAGTGAGGACCGGAGAGTCACTTGAAAGTTATTGTCCAATCAATGTAATAGAAAACAATTGTTTTTTGGCTGAACCTAATCCTTGCCCTTACCATCACATGTATCCTATCCCCAACCTTAACCACAACCCATAGCCTGACCTTAACCATAATATTTTAAATACTGTTTTATTGTTGAGACAAAAATGTTATAGATTTTTTGGGGGTGTTCAATATGTTTCCATTCTCAGGAGGGACATGTTGCATTTCATACTAGGTTTTGTAAAACAAGCATGTGTTCTCTATTAAAGAATAACGATGTGAGGATCAGTCATTTGGTGCTCACATGTCAAAAATGTCCTCACTTCAATAGTAAAGCTCCCTTTTCGGCTCTCCCAAATACAGCAAAACTGGGACACACGCACGCTGGTAATACGGACAGAGATCTCAAATGCAATGTTCTTTGACACGCCTTGGATAGAACATACAATTCAATTCAGATTGAAAGAGCATAACATATCTCCCCACTGTCTGAGATATCTCATATTGACTCATGCACTGTTCAAAGGTAATTTAAGGACATCTGAGGGGGGGAAAGGTTTAAAAAAGGTATGTTCAGACAGAGCTCTTATGCATTTCTCTCGTGGTTTTCATCTTGTGAGGAACAGTTACTGCCTCTTAATGATAACACCCCAAGTTGCTGGAAGAAAAGGTCAGAAGTAAAATTCTCCCTGACACTTGAGGTTTTCTGAGTAATTTAAAGACTTGTCAGGGAAGACCTTTTGCCTGGTGTGGAGGGAAACGTTCCATATTTATGACACCTCCTTTTGAAGGGTATTAGAGGGCTAAGTGTTCGGGTGAGCGCTGAGCGGTATAAGGCAGAGCGTGCTTACCTCAGTGAATCAGACAAGGATTAGAGATCAGCATAACAAAAGTCATTCTGCAATACATCGTTTTTGACGTTAATGTTTTTCGATCAACTGTAATGGTAATCATAAAAATAAAAAATTTAGTTTAGCCCTGGAAAGGATAAAAGTCTGCTGTATTTATTCAGTTACTTATGGTTGTCCTGATTTTCTCCCAGCAGATGTTCTTACCAATATGATGTTTAAATTCTACTGATGATAAGAGAGCTAGGAAATGTAGCAGCAACAGCATAGCTAACATGCACTTCCGACTACAGCTTTTGTCCCTCAGGACCACAATTTTGTTAGCCCTCCAGCAGCACTGTAGCACAGCGGACCTCCTCCAAAGACTACCCTTGTATTGGGGGAGCGTTGCCCACCGCCTGGTGATACCCAGTCAATTTCCTTACTTCTCTCTTGCTCATTTGAAGTTCTAAAGATTTGATGTATGCTCACCCCCATAGCCCCTTATATCTGCATTTATTTTTAGATGTAATTTTCATATAAACAAACCGAGTTCCAGAGCCCACATATTGATTGACTACTTGGAGACCACAGGGGGTGGTGCTGAGAGTAGAAAACATCTTGAGTTATGAAAACAGATCTTAAGTTCCATAGCGGTGGATGGAGATATATGATAATTAGACGAAGAGTAAACTGGCAGGATACAAGACGTGCTTTAAACTATCAGTAAGTGTCAATCAAACCCAAGGAAACGCTGACATACCTTCTTTTCCTCAAGGAAAACTTGACAGAGCAACTACCCTTCGCAATATTGATAGTACACATATTTGGAGTATAGAGACACAAAGTGTATTTTGCTTTCCCTGTAACAGTATTTTAAAGGTATTTCAGTAAGGTAGAAGAAATGCATTTCATCATAATTCTGAACATTTACTACTACATTGACATAGTTAGTAGTTCATGATCATGCAGCACAACAAAACTTTTTTTGACCCTTGCATATTGCTACTGTAGGCCTTGCTGGAAAACACTTCCATAAATACCCTGCACACATTCAGGCTCAGTTTCTATAAAACATGGAAACTTGCAAGATGTGAGGTTTGGGAGTTGGTCCATGCTTTATATGTGCTATAATCTTAACATGTTCTACGCCTGAGGGGAATTGCTCGTGGTTAGAGGTGCGGTAAAAACATCAATGCCCAAGATAGATTGGCTGTTCGGCTTTTTCAAAGTCTTGATTTGACCAGTAGGGCGTTTGAACACTTCTCATTCTAGATATATTATGGTGAAAACCTTGAAATATGTGGTGTACAGTAGAGGGTTTAATTAACAGTGGCACATTAGTCGGAAGGTAATAAGTCTAAATTGCATGAAACTAGAGAGTCTTTATTTTTCCAATGTTACATACTCATCCCTCCACATACTGTGCACACACTCATGGCTAAAGCAAAAGCCATAGAACAGAAATCCAGCATTGAGCATGGCTTTTATGATTCCGAGCACAAACAACTGATTTACAGTGTGACACCATTAGCGCCATACTTTGATCAAATGTTCTTGATTGAGTCATGAATGAAGTGGAAATCAATGACCAGAGACCTTCACCGGGGACCTTACTTAATAAATGGGTTGCAGTTGTGGGCGACCGGGGTTCAGCTCTTTCTTAGTCGCCCTTTCTATCACTCTTTCACTCCCATGCTTCTCTGCAGACGAGCTGTGTGGGAGGGACCAAGGAAAAGAAAGAGAAAGAGCATTTGCTGTGGCTGTTCACAATGCTCCAGTGTAGGCGCTTTTCTCCCCGGCCCACGGATGCAGAGATCATTTTACCTACCGTGCGACATTCAAGCCCAAATCCACCCCCACAAATCAAAGAATAGGGACATTTTCTGTAAACATTCTAAAACGCTTTATCTTGTACACTTTATGAAATCAAAGTAGTTATTTTTAATCATTGCTGCGCGCTGTTTTTATCAGTAGTTTATTTCGAATCCAAAGACGTGTTAAGAAGGTAGCATGCTGTTCAAAGGTACATCCTCGCTGTGATGCCATAGAGTAGATAAACATATGCTACACAGTTAAAGCCTTTTTAGCCAAGGTAGACCTGTGCAGATTTTGTTCAGAGGCTGATTTGTTCTGTCGGGGCTTCGCTTCTCTCCGTGTAATAAGTGATTAACATTTTCTTCCTGGCAGACAGATTTTAGTTCTGGACCAGCAATTGCCCAGTCTCCGACTGCCAAAACTCCCAGAGAATTAAATTATGGCACACTGGTGATAAACCCTTTGTGAGAACAAAAACATCCTCAGTAATTAGATCTTTTCCCCAAAAATGTTTTGTATAAAATATACACTGCAAAAATAGACATGAAATATTCTGTAATGTAGGCGTTATCTTCTTGTATGACTGCCAACTATATAGTAAGGTACATTAAACAATATTCAAATTCTTACACAGAACTAGCTTATAGTGAGTGACATTTTAAATGGTTATACTCATTTTTAATGTGTCTACAAACATGGTATACCTGTTTCAACATAGAATACCATATAGTACCATGTGACCAAATAATCCAAACCTTTTTAAATGGTTAAATTAGGAATTTATTTAAAGTCACATTGCCTTGAACATCAGCTGTGACACTAGAAACGGTTACATTGCTTTTATTAGCTCATTACTACCTTACGCTAACATCTGTGTTATTTGACTAATAATAGATCATAACCAAGGTTAGCTGAGCTTGCTAAAAGAAACCCTATACTTTGGCCTTACTTTTTTTTGTCACATTTTTAAGAATGGGAATGCTACAGGACTGCTACACCATCATATTGTGTTGTGTTAATGTCTATATGTACTCAAATTAATTACAGTAGGCCTATTATATATAAAAAAAAAATCATCTTAAACTAAAAAGGATTGGATCTTCTTATGTCATAAGGCTAAACTCTGCTCTTGTTAAGCCATGATATTTTTAAGGGATTGAAAAGTAATTTTGAGTAGTTAAGCCAATGTCATGTTTATTAGATGTCTTTTGTAAGTACAGTCAGTGTGCCAAGAAGTCCTTGAAGGGATTTTGGGAACAAGCTCTGATGGATCTGTCATAGCATTAGCCCAAGCACTGAGGTGGCAGTATTGTTCCCAATCTAGTGTTCAGACTTGAGTTTTGCATGTTTTATCATTAATGAGAGCGGTGCAAGGAGACAGATCCTCAACTCCGTCTCTTCGGGAAAGAAAGCCGATTTGCTTCCACTTTCACTTGCTCAGGAACGTTACTTTTCCCTTAGCCGGTTCACCTTGAAATCTGATCTTCTACAATAGGGAATGTGACACCTGAAAGAAATGGGATTCACAGCAAAATAGACAGAACTAGACAAAGGAAGGTGATTAATGCATTCTTTTTTCAATTATGTTAAGTGAACAAAGGCAACAGATTATTTGTTTAAAAAAAACCTCACTTTCCTATTTCATTGTTATGAAACATAAACACTCTGCTGAAATACTCAAGGGCATTTCTTTTATATTTATGTCTTTTGGGTGTTGAGAGTGTGGTGTTACTTATCCTTTTCTGCTTTATTGCTCCGGATCCGTCTCCATTCCGGTGCCGGTAGACTGGCACCATCACCCATGCCCAATGAGTACTTTATAGGACTAATAAAACATGCGTTTATTGTAGCCGAAGAGCAGGGAATAACATTGGCCACAGTCTTTGTTAATGAACTCTCATAATTATAAGTGTCCACTAATTTGTGCCGTATTAAGGATGGAGCTTAATGCAATCATGACCAGCTCTAATCTAGGGGAACGTTCTGAACCCACATCAACTTTAAAGGCAAACAATCAGAAATGCATCACACATACAACATTTGAAGTCAATTACAGAAATATAAAACTTTTCTTTTCTGAATTGGTTTTGACCTGTAAAATACCCTAATTTAAAATGTCAGTAGCTTTCAGACTTTGTCAGACTTCTAACTAGACGTCTAATCCTTTGTCTGAGGCACCATATCATAAGGATTGGACATTGAGTTAATCCACTCATTTTTCTCCCCACCAATCACGACATGAAAGAAATAACGCATTCACTCTGAAATTAAATGGATTATTCAGATATGGTTATTAAATTGTAAGCACCGAACCCCTGTCAATGGGGTTGTTAAGCACCACATTGAACACAAAGGCCAGCCCTTAATGATTTTGGAAATGAATCAATCTGCTTTGTAGAGTAAGACAGAAGATGACGTCTTTGTTGTTCAAACACATCATCCATTCTCAGCCAAGCAAGTGACTGATACAGAGGAAGTGGTAATGGTTGAAGTTTAGTATAGTTTATTTGCTGTTACCTTCACAGCAGTTCTAGGAGTCCAATAAAAATAAATGTCAAATTTACAACTTAACATGTCTCAAACTATTTGCCTAATGATGACTGATACAAACATAGACACCAGATCAAAGTAAACCTTTATAGAGTCCCCTTGACTGTGTATACCGCATTGCTGCAATTACTTCCCATCATGTGGAAAATGCCACTGTTCAAGCCCCTTGAGGGGTTTTAGGCAATACTCATTCACATTCCTTTCATAACGTAGACACCCATGGTGTCGTTTTGAATTTCATTATATGTGTAAATAAACAAACTACACCAAACCAAAGATAGCTTATCATAAAAAAGTTTTGAGATATTAAAGTACTTAGTTGCTAGATATGACACAGCGGGCCGAGCCCCTAATCCTAATAAATGACCTACCTTGTCTGTGTTGCGAATGACTTAGTCACCGGGGATTAATTTGCAAATGTAATACATTATGTACATTGTGACAGTCGGGGAGTGTGGCAAAGAGATCAATTCTATCCTTTTTTTTTGAAGAAAACTCTTATTACCACTGACATTTCCTGGGGTGCTTAACTATAGTCATCGTTCACCAGCGCATCTCCTGCTGAATCCTCCTGCTCTGAACACGGTCATGCACAGATGCTGGGATATTGGGACGCGGAACTAAGAGGGATACTCTCACTGGCGTGTTCATAGACAAACACCAGTATAGAGGCACAGTATGAAACATTATTTGTGTTTCAAGTGTTGGACAGCTGCCCATTTGATGGGTGAAAGTCCTTTGGAGACCATCATTGTTGTGGAAGAAAAAATGGAAAGGGTTCTGAGATTTAAAGCATGGGTGTAGTATTTGACACTTTTCATTGCCTACGTTCTTTTTTGATCGACGTCTCCACAAGGGCAAAGTGTGTATTAGCTACTGGCTATCTAATTAGGTCAAACGGAGGGGCTTGATTTGAGCAGCATGTCCTCTGTCCTTTTTGAAGGGAAAGGCCAATGTCCTCTAAAGTGCAGTAATTAAAACAAAGTTAATTTGTGCTACGGCAACTCTCCATAACTCAGACTATATTTCAACAGCAGGCCACCCCCAATGTATTACGGGGCCATGATTATGGGGAATGGCCACTACTGACTTGCTTACAAATTGGCAGTTAAAGAGCTTGAGGACATATCTTCAATTACCAGCAGCTGTTCTCTGCTACTTACTTTTAAAACCCGACTCAAGTTTAAAAAAAAAAGTGAGCATGGGTGAGAGTTGGCATGATTCTTATCTGGTTCATATTCAGTATCTTGTTTCCAGTCATTACATTATATAAGCTATTATCCCCAACATCAATGTGTCGTTTAGTTACCAACATACAGTATCAGATGTTTCCCTTGTATGAACAAGGGAAAACAATACCTATGTAGGTGATAGTGAAATAAATAAATATGTGAACAAAATCATAAATACAGTTCAGTCAGACAAACTCATCTGTCTAAAGCATTTATTAGGTGTGAATACCATTGAGTTTGGCATGGTTGGGTCTGCTAAGTATTTTGAAGCTCCCTGCCATGACATATCCAGGACAATGCTCAGAGGCAGGGAGCAAACATGCATCGATCCCCTTTTGAACAGATCAGCACACCCGAGGTGGCAGTTAGGGTGGAGGTGGAAGCATTTTCCCATCTCCTCATCCGACAAGCACAGAACCTAACTTTGACTTCAGGTCATTTAAAGACCTCCCCCCTCCCTTATTGACATGGACATTTGATTGCAAACAGGTGTGTCAAGCAGTATCTATGTAGGCTACGTCAGAAGCGCACAGACTTATGACGAGTCATCTGCCGGAACTTGCGCTGAAGCTCCATTGCATGCAAATTGTCTACAGTGAAGGAAATAATTATTTGATCCCTTGCAGATTTTGTAAGTTTGTCCACTGACAAAGAAATGAAAGGTCTATAATTTTAATGGTAGCTTTATTTTAACATTCAGAGATAGAATAAAAAAAGAAATCCAGACAATCACATTATATAAAATATATACATTGATTTGCATTTGATTGAGTGAAATAAATATTTGATCCCCTACCAACTAGCAAGAATTCTGGCTCCCACAGGCCGGGTATATTAGTCCCCCTCACTCCAAGAAAGTGCTCCTAATTTCAACTCGGTACCAGTATAAGAGACACCTGCCTCAACTCTTTACCTGTATAAAAGACACCTGTCCACAGAATCAATCAATCAGATTGCAACCTCTCCACCATGGGCAAGACCAAAGAGCTGTCTAAGGACGTCAAGGACAAGATTGTAGACCTGCACAAGGCTGGAATGGGCTACAAGACCATCGGCAAGTGGAAGAAACACAAAATGACCATCAATCGCCCTCTGTCTGGGGCTTCATGCAAGATCTCTCCTCATGGGGTATCGAGGATCATGAGAACGGTGAGGGATTAGCCCAGAACTACACGGGAGGAGCTTGTTAATGATCTCAAGGCAGCTGGGACCACAGTCACCAAGAAAACCATTGGTAATACACTACTCAGGAATGGATTAAAATCCTGCAGCGCCCGAAAGGTCCCCCTGCTCAAGAAGGTACATGTACAGGCCCGTCTGAAGTTTGCCAATGAACACCTGAATGATTCAGAGGAGGCTTGGGAGAAGGTGCTGTGGTCAGATGAGACCAAAATCGAGCTCTTTGGCATCAACTCGACTCGCCGTGTTTGGAGGAAGAGAAATGCTGACTATGACCCCAAGAACACCATCCCCACCGTCAAGCATGGAGGTGAAACATTATGTTTTGGGGGTGTTTCTCTGCTAAGGGGACAGGACAACTTCACCGCATCAAGGGGAGGATGGACGGGGCGACGTACCGTGAAATCTTGGGCGACAACCTCCTTCCCTCAGCCAGGACACTGAAAATGGGTCGTGGGTGGGTCTTCCAGCATGACAATGACCCAAAACACACTGCCATGGCAACAAAGGAGTGGCTCAGGAAGAAGCACATTAAGGTCATGGAGTGGCCTAGCCAGTCTCCAGACCTTATTCCCATAGAAAATCTATGGAGGGAGCTGAAGCTTCGAGTTGCCAAACGACAGCCTCGCACCTTAAGGATTTGGAGAGGATATGCAAAGCGGAGTGGACCAAAATCCCCCCTGAGATGTGCGCAAACCTGGTAACCAACTACAAGAGACGTCTGACCTCCATGCTTGCCAACAAGGGTTTCTCCACCAAGTACTAAGTCATGTTGTGCTAGGGGATCAAATACTTATTTCACTCAATAAAATGTAAATCAATGTATATATTTTATATAATGTGATTTTCTGGATTTCTTTTTTTTTATTCTATCTCTGAATGTTAAAATTAAACCTACCATTGAAATTATAGACCTTTCATTTCTTTGTCAGTGGACAAACTTACAAAATCTGCAAGGGATCAAATAATTATTTCCTTCACTGTATGTCTTAAGCTGGTTATGCATGGTTTTAATAACCAACATACTTTTCTGTCTTTTCACTTTCATCCTTCCAGATGTATTTCCTGAACTATCCTGAGATTTTGTTCTTCAAGGCTGTTCTTTGTTGCTCTAGGTTGAGAATCTTTGCCAAAGCTCGATGTCAGATGTTGGGCCTAGCTGGCTAGCTGATTGGCCGACTTAACTTGTTGGCTAGCAATTCTGGTCTGATGTGCATCATCTTTGTTGTTCTCTCTCACCGCTGGCTAATGTGTATCTCAAATGTGATGTTTGATGAGTCCAGATGGTTGATTAGAAACACTTGTATCTTTTAGGACACCTAGGTGTTCCCTAGTGGAAACTATATTGCACTTTTTAAACCCCAATCTTTTTTACGATATCACTTCTCCTTAGATAAAGGTTGTTCAAGATCAATGTAAAACTGGGCTGTTTCCATGCCGTTAGACTTTTGCTTGCTACTGTTTGGAGGTACAGAGCAAACCCAACTGCAGGACACAGAAACGAGAGTCAAGATGAAGGTTACCAAGTTTTATTTTGGTGAAATGTAGAGAGGTGAGGAGCAATAGGGAATGGCGCTGCCTGGCTAGAGCTGCAGGCTCGCAAGCAGGCAGGCAAGAGAGGAACGGTCTTGATCCCAAGAAGAAACAATAGTCTAAGCAGGAATGGATACACAAAGAATATTTGCTTGGTCAAGAAGAGGTCTGAGGTTTCACTACCACCAGGGGCGATTTTAGGACCTGGAGACATCTAGGGCTTTGCACAGACCCCTACTTTTATGTTGTTGTTGTTTTGCGTTTAACGTTGTTAGCTTATTAAGGATAGCAAAAAGACCTGTCATAGATCGTATGCTAATATAATGACCTTTGAAAAGGATGGTTTACATTTACAAAAAAGGGCTTCATAGCCATCCAGTTTTGACCATGTCTTCTCTTTTGAATGACTCTTAAAAGATCACATTGTTTTGTATCATCTAAATCTTTCTGTGAAAATGCCAATATGTGCTCTGTGCATATTTGTTATTTGTTGTGAATCAACGAGCTATAGTACAGCGTCTAGCGTTATTAGTCGCAGCCTAATGACCAGTGTGACTCAGCGCTGACAATTCACACCGCCTAACCCCCCCCCCCCCCCCCCGTCTCTCTTTACAAACACGCATGCGCAGGCGCGCAATCTGAAAGGCTAAGACACCCACATAGTTTGCGACAATGATTCAGTGGGTGCATGAGCTCAATTAATATTCATGATATCCAGTATACTATTTGGGCAGTAATAGTAAATACCCATGGCTTAAGAGAGGTAAAAAAAAAACATGGCTATAGCCCAATAGCCAGGCCCTACACTTGCCCCTGACTACCACTGAGCACAAACAACAATCTGACAATGAGAAACTGGAGTTGATATACTGTTGAATAGATGGTTTGATTGAAGGCAGGTGAACGGATGGTAATGGAGAGCAGGTGTGTTGATGGAGCTGGAAAAAAGAGGGGAAAGGGAGAGAGGGACACACCCACGCCACAATCATGCACAAACACAGAGAGACCAGCAGGGAGCACAGAAGGGAGGGAAGCACACATAAACACAAGGGAATATACTGGGGTGTGGCTGTGGCTGTAACAGCTAATGTGTAGCTACTGTTTACCTCACCTCTGGGTCCCTACAATTGAACATGCTTCTAATCTGATAAAGTTAAATACACCCTCTTAATTCATGTTTTTGGCTATTTGGAAATAGCAATGCTAAGTTTGTGTCTGAATCTTGCATCTTTGAAGCAATTATTTTCTTAAGATGTCTCCATTGGAGCTTATCGTCCACAGGTTTAGATGAAAAGGGCATTAAGGGTGACCTTTATGAAGAACTCTAGTTCCCTTGGGTCCAATGTCTCACGATCCTATACCAGAGAGCAGTAATGGATTTCTGCCAGTTGAGTTTGTCCTTCTACGCCTCCGTAGGAATTCAGGCAAAAAAAACAAAGATCCTAATTCTTCATGAAGCATTAAGTGATATGGTCAACCATCGTCTATAGTAGTCCACGTACAAATATTTGTCGGCTTTAAGTCTCTTTGGTTCATTTAGTAATGGAAAAGAAACAGCTTAAAACTTTGAGGGGGCTGCTAACGATCCGGAATCAGACCACAACCAGCATCAATCAATAAAGCAATTTACAGCAACGAGCTTTCACGGCGTTCCCATGTCAATCTCACACTAACTTGTATTTGTTTGATGGGACTCGATGATGCATTAGCACCTTTTGTGCTTATTTGTGTATTTTTCTAATGTGTGTCTCTGTGGATGCACAGAGTGATGAAAAAGGTTATTCACTGTAGTGTGTGAGTGTTTGTGTGCGTGTAGTTGTGAGGATATTACTGCATCAGTGAATGTGAGTCCTGGAATAGAATTTTGAATGCAATTAATCAGCTTCTTACTCAATGTATAACGGGCTGCAGATTTGACTTGGTTACAGGTCATTTGTATCTAGTCACCTCCCTTCCTCCTTTCCCAATGCTGTTACATCACTGTCAGGTGTCCCTTATAGCCAATAAAAAATGCACTCTATGTTAAAAAATAGTGTTAAATTGTTATACAGTGTGTATTACAGTGCGTACTCTGGACATTTTCTTCCAAGCTTAGGAAAGATTGTTGCACACACAGTTTGCAGCCTCTAGCAGCGGTTGTGTAGTGTTATCCCCCTGAAACCTAATAGAGAATATTTATTGTATCTGTTATGGATGGCACTGCCAGACTGCCTGAAGTAACTAAACACACACTAAATACCAGCACACACCCAAGGATACCAATAGGTAACCTAGTTGCTCAGCTTCGCTGTCAAGATGGCTGCTTTTAACATAATGTCGTGGACTGGTAGGCCTTTGTAATGGAATTCTCACTGCCAGCTAAATTTTCACTACAAAATGGAAATCCTTGAGGCAGAAGATATTTCCCCAGTGAACAGTTTCGAAATCCTGTGCGCTGATTAAATGTACTATCCTTAATGTACACAAAAGTTGCTTACACTCATTTTCAATGATTTAGTTCCAGATAATATATTTGTAACCTGAATATAGTATGCAGTTGTATACAGCCTACGGATAACCCACATATGAAAACAAATTGTTCTTCCGTTCCTAACACACTTTAGCTATTTCCTGTTGAACGTCTGCAGTAGTATAGCAACGGCAACAGCTAATCTGGTTCTGGGCCTAAAAAAAGGGAAGCAGTCCGAACCAAAGATGTATACAAATAGGAAAACAAGCTTATTAATATCAGATCTTATGTAAATACAGTAATCAAGAGGCAGATTTGGACCAACCAACAATAACACAGTTCATATCTAATAGACAGGAACGTTAAAAGGGATTTTGGCTCACAGTGTCCCCCTAAATAATAATATCTACTAAAGATAGGCCAAGAACATACTACTACAATGCGAAGCAGTAGCTACTCCATTTAATAAGGCCAACACCTCAGCCCTAAAATGCCGTAGGCTCGGATCGGCTCTTCGCTCAAAGACTAGACAATGCGATTGTCAGTCAACCCAACTGGATATCAAAGCCGCATGCAGTACACAAAAGGCTTGTTGTCTCCTGAAACTCTAAACGCGGACCTGCTTTACAGCTGCAGGGCATTCTTACTGGGCGCTTCCACCTGTACAGCACCCACAGCATATTGGAGTGACCATAGACACCTTGACCTCGATGAGAGGGCATACATCTCTACTACCAACCATAAGAGTGACAGGAAACGCATCATATCTGGCTACAGCTTGATTCCTGTCTGTTTTCTGGTGAAAGCCTATAGTATAGTACATGTTAAACTCATCTAAGAACAGGGATGCAGTCAGTGGAAGTTTCAAGAACCAGACAGGGATTATGTTTGCAAACCTTTTAAGAGCCCATTATCAAATCAAGGACGTGAAACAGAGATTGCCCTTCGGCTTAGTCAGTTCTAGACAGTCAATGGGCTAATTGCAAGCTAACTCAAGCTCATACATTGTCAAACTGGCAGTGGATTTTTTCTGGAAGTTACGACTTCTCTTCCTCACAGCTGTTATGGCAAACAAACCTAATCTTTCACATGGAAGATCAACCCTTATTCCATTATGCTATATTACTCTTCAATTAAATACAACTTTGAAGTATTGTGTGTAGTAATTACTTAATAGGGTTGCATTTTCACATTTTCACAATCCATGAGCAGGGACAAATGTAGGCTGTTCTTGTCCACCAAAGAAAATTAAGACTCTCGAAACAGCTTCATTCTCAATTCTGCTACTGTATATCCAACTATTGCTTGTCTGCAATAAATCATCACATTGCCCTCACTGCAACAGTGGCAAAACGTCTCACTCGACACTGTGTAATATACTTGCTCTACGATTCTACCATTCATTTAGCCCATTTGCCAAAAAACAATAGTAGATGTCACGTATGCCAGGTGTAACTCACTTCACATTCACTGCTCCCACTCAAACTCTGCATCAACATTTAACAGAAAACTTTTTGACTGTGGGTGCCTAACACGCCAACTGTGAGCGGCCGAGTGGATTGATAAACCACGGAGCCTGAGAGCATTTTCACACTGCGCTGTTAATCTGTTTCCTCTTTCTCCCCTATTGGAAAAGCTATTTAGTTGAAAGGCCTTATGGTCTCATGTCAAGACAAAAGCAGACTAACTGTTTTAGCAGAATTGACTGGGGTTTCTAAAAAGGGTCCGTTTGTGCAGTTTCCTATATAAAAAAAAAAACACTAAAAAGGGGAAGAATCTTCATAAACCCATTGTGATGGATTAGAATGGTTGTATTTAGTTAACTGGATGCAGTGTCATAGAGCAAGTCATTACAGTTGAAGTGCTAGTTTGCTCAGAAATTATTTGTCATCAAGGAACTATAAGTGAAGCTGTTTATATCAGCACATTTACATAATACTGTAAGATGCTAGTTTGAAGACACACATACAATATTCGACATGTCTAATAATTTTGTTTCCTGAATACACTGCTATCAATATTTTTAGGGAATTAAAGACTCACTTTAGATATTCTTACATGTTCCCTTATAAACAGACTCGGTTTGGTAATGTGACAATAAATTACTGTGAGAATTTCGAAGTTGCAATATTCTGAGCACATCAGTGACACAGATCATTTTGCACTGAATGCAATGAATGGAATTTTTTTCTGATAATTTCTGCCATCTCCCTTCTGTGAATATTAACTATGGCATTTTTGGGCATGTTCCAAGTTCTTGAATAAAGCTTCAGTCACTATAATAATTTAGTCAAACTGTTTACCGGTTGTTTCATGGCAATTCCTGGAGCAGAGGAAGTTTAAAATCGCTCACAGTACACAGCACAATGCTGTGTGCCGACAGTAGGGTAGCAATGTGTAAACAAGTGCCGCGTACTTCCCCGCCCCCCCCCCCCCCCCCAGGAAGAAGACAATCAGTCCTTAATACACCTTGCTTACCAGGGGACCTGTCAAACATACTTACCTGGCCTTCCAGACACTATCAGTGAGTGTGTTGTTTCTACATCCAGCCCGTAAACACGTCATACTCTTTCTGTGCGGCACTGTATGCAACAGCAGCAGCAGGGCATGGACACGATACCACAGCAGTGTCAGTGACCCCATATGTCTGAGCAGTGGTATCTCCCGCTGTGCAGTGTAATTGCAGCAGGTTGTCGTTGACACTAAGACTCTGCCAAACAGCTGACTTCCACAGGGCGTAAACTAGTTGGATGTGACAGAATTTAGAAAGAATTAAGTTATCAAACAGAATGCATACACTTAGCGTCAAGAAAGAAGACTGATCGGAAATGCCATGTGTATGCAAAAAATCTACATATTTCTTACCCAGCTAATGGTTTTTTCTGTGTTGCCTGTTTTGCAAGTTGATGTTAGGCTGACCTACTTTGACTATAATCTGTCATCAATCCTGAATATGTCTCACAGAGATAAAATCCTTTGTTGTGAATATATTAAACATTCTCCAGTCATATAAGCACAGGATAAGTCAATAAACATTAATTTTGACAGGTCCCAGAAGAGGCTGCTGGCAGCCCTCAAAGACTCACTGTGTCCTTCTATTATTTGCAAGTTCCAAAATGTCACAGTATGCTAATGTCTCATAAATGATTTCACTCAGTGCACCTTTTCACCCACTCAGAATATTGTTGCATGTGCACAAACAAGCAGTTGCTTGTAAAGTTTATTCTGCTTTATAACACAGTGCGATTACAGGAGATTTTACAAGTATTTACAAGCATCATTGGACCGGGGTTCAAATCTAAATCTTTTTATCGGCAGCCCTCGAAAAAGTGACAAGCAATCGACAGAAGATTTGCTTGAATTAAATATGTTTTGAGAATCTGACACTTTATCAATGTGCAATGTGCATATTTACAGAGTAAATTGGAGCAGCAATCAAATCATTAGAAATTATTTCAGTACATCGAATTTGCCAAAATGCAAGTTCGATTCAGTGTGGCCATTTTAACAATGATTGCAAATTAAATTTACAAATAACAATTAGACATATACAAGCTGTTTGTATGTGTGTGGATGTTTCCATCAGTGTGTCTATTTTTCTTCACAACATTATTGCTGTAATACTGATTCACAGAAAGCTGTTACTGCAGAAGGAGTGAAAATAACCTAGGACAGCACTGACATCCCATGGCAGGTCTTTTTATTACACAAAACATGACTCCGTACAGCATCTATCTATTATCTGGTATAATTGAATCATGGTATTGCCCTATAAAAACGGATACGTATTTAATAAATTATATAAATAGGCCCAGATATAAGCTACTTCTGGCCAAATTTGGACTGAAAATTGATTTTTTGTCAAATTATATTTATTTTATTTCTCATCATTGTTTTTTTTATGTAGAAACAGTTTCAGGTGGGCTTATACAATAATAATAAATTGTAAATTTGCTTTTTGAGAATCCAAGTAATTTACTAATTTGCAAGTAATGAAAAGAAACATGATTTGCTGGTCAGATTACCATGTGATACAAGGGGCGTGGTTTTAAGAAAACAGACCTCGTGAGCAGTCACAGCTCGTCATATTTATGCTTACTGTATCAGGAACAGGATGGTCTCTACAATATATACTTATATAGGGTTACTGCTCTTTTCAATTTTACGTGCCTGTACTCCTGAAAGTTATGTATTAGACGATAAAGTTGGATTAGGGAGAGTATTTGATGGAATTGGAGGTTTGAGTGGTGGAGGAGTAAGTATTACAATTGAGCTTCCTGTTTAATTGTCATTCATTTGCGAAATTGTTTAACAATGTATTCATGTTAACAATCCAACATCTCGATCTCCTTCTTAGGCAACATCTCGTCTGCTTGTTAATTATGCGGAGCCATATCGCAGCCAGATATTGGACTACCTTTTTAAGGCAAGCTACACTTGAAGTAGTTTTTGATTTTGTTTTTGTTTTTGTGTGTGTGTGTGTGTGTGTGTGTGTGTGTGTGTGTGTGTGTGTGTGTGTGTGTGTGTGTGTGTGTGTGTGTGTGTGTGTGTGTGTGTGTGTGAATTGTACACTCAGCCTCTTTAAAGTATTGTCATAATGCCCTCTACAGCCGAACTTTGGAGCGTCTCTACACATCTTGAAAGTTGAAATTGGAGGTGATGCGCAAACTACAGGTACATATAAAACTGAATCATGTCTTATTGTTAGGTCATGTCATGTACATTAGGACCGTGTTTACATATGTCAAATCATATGTGTGGTCCACTGCTTTCTATTTTTCAGATGGGACAGAACCCTCTCACATGCACTATGAGGATGACCAGAATTTCTTTCGGGGCTATGAGTGGTGGCTCATGAAAGAAGCTAAGAAAAGGAACCCTAACATAACGCTCATTGGTATGAAAGAAGGCAGATCTCAAGCTTACAGCTAACACTTTCATTTGAAAAGCTCCACTGTTGGATTTGACACTAAAATCCTCATAGAGAAACATTTGTTTCACGACAAGCTATGAAACTCTTACTCATACATAATTCAAAAACAAACATGTTAGGAGTGTGGCTGGTACTTTATAAACACCACAATCTGGGATGCACACAAACTGCTTGTGTTTATGGCACCTTTTGGGTCTACAGGCTTGCCATGGGCCTTTCCTGGTTGGATAGGAAAGGGTAAGAACTGGCCCTACAACTACCCTGATGTCACTGCATCTTACGTAGTTACCTGGATCATAGGGGCCAAGCAGTATCATAACCTGGATATTGACTATGTTGGGGTGTGTATTTCTGTCACATTTCGGTTTTCTCACTAGACCTTCTTTGGAATACAGAGCAGAGTATGAGAACTTGTCTGTGATATATTGTGTTTTACATGTTTGCGATGCTTGATGTCATCTGTTAAACCCATGCAATGCTGATTGACTACACTAAATTGTGAATGCTTATACAGATTTGGAATGAGCGGGATTATGACAGCAAGTACATCAAGGTGAGACCACATGACACCTCTGTAATGTTGTCAGCTGCCCGTAATGTTTTATATGTCATAGTAGTGTTACAATTCGAAGAAAAAACAGCCACCAGCATTTCTATTCACTGCCCTTCGTTTTGATAAAGGCTGCCTGTCTGATTAGTCAGATTCACACGTATGGCTGAGATTCCAGTTACATTGGGCCTTCAGTAACTTCTCCAACCAGCTCTTCAAGTGAATTTGGCAATAATTTCAATGGAAATTGTATTTAAAGAGTGAGACCAAATTGCTAAAAGATTTTTTTCTGAACAATAAAAACCCCAAACCAATAACATTTATGATACAACTCAAACACATTCATATATATATATATATATATATAGAAAGCGTTATCATAGTCTTGACTCCAGCACCTTCTGAAATGTGCGTATTGGAGCTAAGAGTATATTGTTTGTTGCCAAGGTGCTTCGGGCTATGTTGGATAAAGTTGGCTTAATGGCGGTGGGCATCATTGCGGCAGATGGGGACTGGGGTATCTCCAAAGCCATGGGTGTAGACCCCTACCTAAATGATGCTGTTGAGGTGGTTGGGTAAGTAAGGGGCACCTCTGCACCATGCTCAAATATAGCACATATTCAAGTTTGGCATAATGACACTACATTATTGCAATACTCACAGCTGAATATCATTTGCCTTTGATAAAAATCTCCCTGATTTCATGACAACCTGTGACCTGAAACTAATATAACAATTCGGAATGTGAGCTCTGAATGAGGCACCTAGTTTGGAAAATGAAATGATATTGCACATTTAAATTAAGATTTGGCTGAATACTGCTGGCTGTTTTTTCTTAAACTTATACTAACACAGAAACGTCCTAGTAAATAGGATGTGCTATTTCATGGGATATTTCTGTGTAAAACAAAACATATTAGAGGGAATCGAGTCCTGTAAAGAAGCCATCTTCTCCTTACCCTCACACCCGTCTCTGTATCTCTCACTGTGCTGGGCTGGGTAATAGCTGCTGCGCTACACTCTGGATAAGAGTGGCCTGGAGAGGGTCAGGATCATAGCCAGTGATAACCTGTGGCAGCCCATCACCTTGTCACTGCTGCTAGACCAAGAGCTCAGGGAGGCTGTAGACGTGATAGGGTAGGAGTCCTTCTAGAGTTCTATATTGGCTGATTTTAAGCATATTGCTTGCATGGCTTCTGTCCGTTTTCAGACCTTTCAAATTGAAGCCTGATTTATTTGCTGTTGTCACTTAAATGTTGTCCTGTAAGTATTCATGCAAGTGGAGTGTATGCCAATGTATACAACGTAATCAAACCCCAAATAAATGAATAACGAATGGTTGAACTGTATTTGTGAATGTGTGGTGTGGTTGTGCGTGGCCAACAGAGCACATTACCCAGGCACCACCACGGTGATGGAGGCTCTAAAGACACAGAAGAAGCTGTGGTCGTCAGAAGACTACAGCACCTTCAACGACGAGGTGGGAGGAGGCTGCTGGGCCCGAATCCTCAACCAGAACTACGTCAACGGACTGATGACTGCGTGAGTTGTGGTCCTTCGTTGAATAACAGGCTCTGTTTTTTTACGTGCGATTCCTTCAGAATCACAAACAGTACTGTCCAAATACAGACCAGGAAGTGGTAAAAAAAACTGGTTGCTAAGGTCAATACTCAATGCATAAACTACCCATGTTTGTCAGGGTTTCATGTGCCTTTCTTACCCGGTATAGAATTCCCTGTTTCAAATGTGACGATGTCAGCTGAAGATTGGTTCCCTGTTTCAGCACCATTTCTTGGAACCTGGTGGCGAGTTACTATGAGGACCTGCCATTTGGACGGGATGGCCTTATGACAGCCGAGGAGCCATGGAGTGGCAACTATGTTGTGGCTTCCCCCATCTGGATAACAGGTAACCGAACCTCAACCTGAAGTAATTCTGTAAGGGTTTTTGTGAACTAATACCTAACAAGCTGCATACAGTTAATTGATAATAACATGTTAGGTTACAGTATTGCTGACATTTGTGTCCATTGTTTTCCCCCCTAGCCCACACCACACAGTTCACTCAACCAGGTTGGACATACCTGCAGACTGTGGGACACCTGGCTCAAGGAGGAAGCTACGTTGCCCTTACAGATGGCAAGGGCAATCTCACTGTTGTCATAGAGACTATGGTGAGTTCATCCTGCTAAATACATGCCTTGAATAGTCTGTCTTTTCTGACTGATCTACTTATCAATAGTCCATGTGTTGACCCAAGGAGAGATTCTTTGTTTGTCAAAATGATTTTAAAAAGTGTGTTTTCCTTATAGACCCATGATCATTCAGTTTGCATTAGACCTCCCCTCTTGCCCTACAATGTCACATCCCAGAATACAACATTCCAGCTCAAGGGATCCTTTGTAAGTAATCTTATCTACTTGTGCAGGTGGCAGTGGCATGTTAGGGATTGGCACTATTTTATGTAAGAACCTTTCTGTTTTTTGTCCAGGGCTCCATCAAAGAATTCCAAGTGTGGCAGTCGAGGTTTGACTTCAAGACAAACAAGCCGTCCTTTTTTAAGAAACTAGCTCCGATGAAGGTAAAATCTACTCTCCTCTGATGTAAAAAGTACAGGCTAACTTTGAACTAGTATTACTGGTTCCTGCCTGAGAAGTGTTTGACAAAACAACAACTAGTCTTTAGATCCTGAGTGTGTGTGTGTGTGTGTGTGTGTGTGTGTGTGTGTGTGTGTGTGTGTGTGTGGTTCATCTCCCCTGACAATCTAAGCAATATCTCTTAAAATCATTAAATCTTTTTATTGTGTTTTATGTTTAGTTTTATTGCTTTTCCTTGCATGACAGCTCACGGACGGGTCGCTCACCTTGAATCTTGATGTCGATGAGGTTTATACTTTAACCACCATAATCACTGGCCAGAAGGGGAGTTACTCCGATCCCCCTGCTTCAGCACCCTTCCCTAAGATCTACAAAGATGACTTCAACGTCGGTAAATATCAAAGGAGGTGGAAAAACTGGGACAAACCCTTGATTTCAATTACCCTCATGCTCTCTTTCCCTACCTCTTTGATGCAAAAGAGACGTAGTCTCTGTTAGTCGACCCTGTATGAATAAATCAATAAAATAAATGCCTCTGTCTGTAGCCAATCCCTATTTTTCGGAGGCACCTGACTTTGCCGACCAGGCGGGGGTGTTTGAGTACTACATGAACCTGACTGACCCTGGTCAGCATGTCTTCACCTTACGTCAGGTGCTCACCCAGAGGCCCATCACCTGGGTGGAAGAGTCTGACCAAACCATCAGTGTCATAGGAGACTACAAATGGTAAGCTTAATAGGAATAATAATATTACATTTAATTCATAGAGCGTTTTAAATTGTAAGTACAATCTCAATGCGCTAAAAGCTCGTACGATAAGGGATCAGATTCCTCAGGAGAAAAAGTACATTTTTGTTTTCTCAATGTGTTCTTCTCAGGTATCATTTGTACCTGTGATTCTGAGCATCTACTCATAAAACAAACTAAAGGTTATAAGGAGCTTCCTAAACTAAAGGATTATCCTCATTGTATTTAAGTTTTGCTTCCCTCTCTTTGTCCAGGGAAAACCTAACCGTCTCCTGTGACGTTTACATGGAAACGGTGAAGACCGGAGGTGTATACATTGCTGTCAGAGTAGACAAAGGCGGTCAGTCTGTCCGTAGTGCCAAGGGAATATTCTACTGGGTGTTCTCCGATGGCAGCTACAAAGTCACTAATGACTTAGGTTTGTATTAAACAATTCACATCACAACCTTGTGTGAGAAAAGATAATCTGGTTGGTTTAACATCCATAGATTTAAATGTGGAAAATGTAGGAATAAAATTGCATGTGTTATTTCAGGTTTTAACAGTCAATATCTCAAAACTAAAATGGATACATTGATCAAAATATTTGAGATGAATATTATATTTCTAAATGTAAGCACTCTTATGCTATTATGTTATGAGACGGTCTGTATTAAAATTTTGGACCCTAAACCCCAATACCTGAAATCCTAACATTGTTAAAAAGATATATTGGTTCCCATACAATGTTATGTCAGTCTAGTCCTACTTCTTGAATAGTGACAGCATGAAAAGAGAATTTTGGAAAATCCTCTTAGTATTATAGCAGGGAAGTGCACACAGGAGTTAGAAAACCAAATGGCCGGCTCTATTAAACGATGTCCACTCCACTGTGTTCTGCAGCTGGTCAGACGGTGCTTGCTGAGGGGTTGGCTGCGACAAGGGCATTTAGTTGGCACACGCTAACACTCACAGTAAAGGTAATCTATTTTCTAATTCTAAGCAAATGGCACAGTCCGGTAAATCCAATACAAATTATGTGAATGTTTTCAGTGTAGGCTAATCATTGAATGAAACACTATGCACCATTTTTTTCTTTTAGGGGCAGTATGCTTCTGGGATGTTAAACGGATACCCACTTTGGAAGAATGCAGTAGTTTTGTCACCGAAGAATGGCTGGGCAGCAGTAGGAACACACTCATACGAGCTGGCACAGTTTGACAACTTTGCTGTGGAAGCAGAATAATCACTTGAGTGGAATTCAGTGTGCCTCACATGATTGTATCGATTAATGCCTTTCCCCTTAAATGTGAATGTTTACTTGAAGAAAATGTTTGGTATGTGTGGTTTTAAGGGAATGGTTTTGAATGTAATTTTAATTTTTAATTTTAACCTCAAAATCAGTGGTGTCGGCTACTTACAACTTTTATTATTGAATAATCTAACTTGTGTGACATTTTAATAAATGTGTAATGACACAAAGCTTAAGCCTCATAATTTAATTATAATTTCAAATACGCAGGGCTTAAGAAATCTAAATAAACGTTTATCCATTAAACGCATTGCATGAATTGACTGATATAACAATATATCAATGAATGTGAAAAAAGTTAAACAAGCGATAGGATCGTTGTTGCCCAGCAACGGGACGACGCCCACCACAACACATTAGACTAGTCTGCATCAGAAGGGATGGCTGATCGAAAAGTGGAGGACGTGGATACACTTGTTCGTCGTAGCAAGCGTGTTTTTATTAATAACCTTGACTCATACGCGTCCAAATGTATTGCAAAGGTAGTTTGAAAAGTATTACAAATATCTATGGAAAAGTGGTTCGTCATTGAATGCTTCAAACTAACATAGCTTACTTCACTTTAGCTAGCTGACGTCTTTAGCCTCACCTGCCAAAAGCTGTGCACAGCAATGCATCTGTCTATCGCATTATAAGTTATAATATAACGTTGCGTAGCCTACATTACATAAAGTTTGTAAATCTCTAGGATTTTTTCCTTACGTAACATTAAATCGTCATTCAATTGTTTTCATATTTGATGTGGTGCTGTTGATTCCTATTCATTTTGTGCTCGTAAAGCATGTGACTTAGTTAAAATTAATAATATATTTTGCGATATAAATAAACAAAGATGCACTCATAACTATTAAGACAGCAATTCAATCTAAGTAGTTGGACTGCTGATCATCACCTGGTTATTCTACACAGGCCCCTTCCTAAAGTTGGGGGAACCTGAAAACTTGCTATAACTCCACTCATTGCTCTTTTCAATGTGTAGTTCTTAAATGTTTGTGTGGTGGGATCATCACTGACGTCCTCTGGAGAGTACGAGATAGAGGAAGATGAGGAGCAGCGGATGATCCAAACTGCTCACAAAGTAGAGGGGACTTTCAAAATAGTTGGGACAGTCACCAAGCCTAGCAAAGCTGACGAGAAGAAACCCTATGTGTTCGAGGAGTACTATGTAAGTCTAATAGAACTACTCAATGCCAGTAAGGTGGGCCGTCATGCACATCATTTACTGCACACTGAAGCAGCAGTACCATGTATTTAGAGATGTAACTACTGCGCGGTTTGACTGTTTTCAACTGTTTCCCAGCTACTGAAGCGTGAGGACCTACTGCAACGCCTGATGGATTGTGATATTATCATTTACAACATCACTGACGATGATGACCAGATTGATGAAGCCTCATGGGCCATCGCAAGTAGGTCCAATTTATCAGACCAGAATCTACGACATAATTAAAATGTTACTTTTGGGAGAAAAAAACAAAAATTCTCTACCATCGAAGGGATGTATGCCATTCTGAAAAGAGACCAAATGAAAAAGGGACACCGTCGGTCTTGATATGATGGCTGATTTTGAATTTCAAATACAGACAGACATTTTATAAATACACTCTCCATTTTAAGGTTGCCTTCCATAAATAATAGTTGGTGTGGGCTTTTGCATGGTTGTATGAAGAACTGCATCACAATGAGCTACACATGTAAACATTTTTATGAAGCACTTGTGGGCTGGTTTTGGAGGCAGGGGTGCAAGGACCCTGTGCTCTAGCACATGACACATGAAGGACATTTTATGTAGACGTATATGTAGATGAAATTGTATATTTCAGGGACTGTCAGCTACGATTACATATATAGCCCACGGATATTTTCAGTAGTTCAGTTAGGAGGCCCAAACCTGTCAAATTTCAGGGCTGTGTTGTAGTTGATTCCTTTTATTGACAAAATAATGACTATTATCACATTACTGCATATTGCTGCAGCAGCACACAGACCAGGCATACACGTTCGGGGTCAAAATAGACAGAAAGTCTACCATTTTCCTTTTCAGAAACAATGTAATACCATGTACAATATGTCTCCCCCCCCCCAAATGGGGTAAGTTCCTTTTGAAATCAAGTGGCATGAACACTGCAACAAACAAAGGGAGCAAGCTAATCTTAAACCTAATACTGCTAAATAAATGTTGAACTCTGTCTACAGCACTCCATGCTGAGATGGCCAAGTTCAGTGGCCCCAAAATGTTTATCCTGCTCTCCACTGTGATGACCTGGGCGCTCAGTAAGCCAATTGATCCTGTGAGTAAACATCTTAGGTTTTAGGCTTGGCTTATCGTAGAAAAGTGGAGCAACACCAACCTTGATCCCTGCATATCATTTTACATGCCCATGGCAGACATTGCATCTCGAAAGAATGCCAAATCCAAAGCCTTGGGGACTTATGATGGCTCATCTTTGTTAGGATGATCCAGAGATTCCTTTCACAGAGGAGGACTACAGGAGAAGGAGAGCCCATCCCAACTTCAAGGAGCACATCAATGCAGAGAAGCTGGTGGTCAAAATGGGCAAAACGGTAACGACTCATGTTTGTCATCAGCTCATCCCCTTTTTGTGACTTTAGCTGACCTGAATAGATACTCATTGTCATTTCCCCACGTGTATGCCTCTGTTTAGGTGCTCTAGACTGACACAGGATGGGTTTACAAACAACCTAATGCTGAGCCAGAACAGCAGTTGTCTGAATAGGAATGGAAACCCTTTTAAAACCCTTGCTTCATAATGTGACCCTTGTTTTTATTTGTTTAGAAAAAGACATTGCTCTCTACATACGTGGTGGCATCAGGCCTTCAGTATGGAATGGGGGAGCAGGTTTTCCACTACTTCTTCAAGGTAAGATCTGCTAAACAACCACTGAGTGTGTGGGTACAGGACCTGTGTGTTTTGGAATAGACAAACAGTATATGTACATTTTCATTTTAAAATGTCTGTTGCTTTTTTCCTTATCAGATGTCGTGGTTGGGATATCAGCCCATTGTACCTGACTTTGGAAAGGTCACCCATATCGTCCCTACAATTCACATCAATGACCTCGCTGCGTAGGTCCCCCTGGTTTCTATCCTGACATAAATGTACAGTTTCATTATGCGCCCAGAAAGTCATTCAGCGATGGTAAAAAACGTCAATGTACAGGGTGTACATTTAATACAACATGTTTTCTCAAACTAGACATATTGTTATTTACCCTAAAAGAATCATTCAGAATGTGATTGACCGTAAGCCAAGCCAAAACTACCTGGTTGCTGTGGATGATTCCAAGAATACCTTAGAGGCCATTGTAAAGGTGGGTTTGAGCTCTGCAGGGGCTCATGTTTTGATCATTGGAGAACCATGTTGTTCGGGTGAATTAACGAACAGGGTCGTTCCCTTTGTCCCCAGGCTATATCAAACGCACTCGGACCCGGGGAGGTCCAGAAAGTTCCAAAGGAGAATCTCTTTCTCACGCAAGACTTGAGAGTAGGTTGAGAAGTTGACTTGTGACCACTGATGCCTGTATATTACTAGTGGTTGGCTTTCGTTTACATAGCTAACCAATCAATTCCGCTCATACCGGACACGTTTGTTTCTTTTATCGTCATAGCAAATCGACATCGATTCCATCTCGGTCAACCTTCGCCTTGAGACTGTCTACGTGAAAGACAAGTTCAACATCAGCTGGGTGTGTGACACGGGTCCCATAGAAAACATTGACAGTGTGGTGGAGGAGTACAAGCAGACCAGGGGACTCCTGGTGAGTGCCACGCTGACATGTCAAAAAGTCGGTTTAACACGGTGATGCCACGCACCATACCCAGGTTTTGTTGGATTTGCTGTGAGCAGAAGCATTTTAGGAGCAAGTGCAATCACCGCTCGTAGGGGTGAGACCACTAAGTAGTTGTGTATTGGCACAGCCGATCCGCCTGTGCGTCCTGGGCCCGCCTGCCGTGGGGAAGAGCACTGTCACCGAGAAGATCTGCAAACACTACAAGCTGCACCACATCCGCGTGAAGGACACCATCGCTGAGACCATCGCCAGCCTGGTCTGACACACACACACACACACACACACACACACACGTTACATACACCTACTTTGTCCCAAAAAGAGGTAAATTCATGAATTGTTTCATCCCTATTTTCCCAGGAGGTTACTTCCCAGATGGATACTTCTGAAATGGAAAACGAAGACTTAGTAACCAACGCCCAGGATCTTCTGGACGCGCTGAAGGAAAATATGGATCAGAACGGAGGTACCGATGGATGTGAACATGTCTATGTTGTCTGTCTAGTAGAAACACGCTGTCCAGATAACCTGAGTCGAGCCCTTTCTGCCCTCCTCTCTCCAAGGCCGCTTGGAAGACCAGTATCTAGTCCGGATCATTAAGGACAAGCTGAAGTCCAAGCCGTGCAAAAACCAGGGCTATGCTCTGGATGGCTTCCCTAAGACCTATGAGCAGGCTAAAGAGCTTTTTAGCGGTGAGACCGGCACACTCGCTCTGGAATGGCTCGAGATGAAAATCGGCCTCCTAACACCAGACATTACCAAATGATTTGTTTTGCCTTGTTCAGCTGACGAGGAGGAGGAGGACACAAAGTCTAAGGCTGCTTCCAACAGTAAGAAGAGCATCCCAGGTGGGCCTCCGACAGCTCCCATATTTATTGTAGAGTCCATGACTCGTCATTTATTACCATTGTGCTGGTTGTATTTACGTTGATGTGGGGTCTCTCCTTTATTACGCACAAGGAGACACCAGATCGCTGTTGTCGTTGTTTCGTTTGCAATAACCTAACTAAACCTTGATATCATCGAACCTTTTGGCTTTTCTTTTTTTGTGTGCAAAATGACCGACTCCGCGTCCTGTTATGTTCCGTTCATCTCTCCCTGCATCTCTCGATCACCGTACCCTTACTTGGCTGTCCAGAGTATGTGTTCGCCCTGGGGGCCTCGGACAAGCTGCTGAAGAACCGGGTGCTGAATCTGCCGGAGAGCCAGGTGGAAGGCACGTCTTACTCCCAGGAGCAGTTCCTGCGGCGCCTCGCCACCTACCGGGAGAGCAACATGGAGGACGAGACGGTCCTCAACTACTTTGACGAGCTGGACAACCCACCTCATCACATGGGTAATCCATCTGTCACACAGCTTCCCTTTGAAGGGTTTATCCCGGTCAAAATAAACCTAACGGCATGAGCAGTGTCCTTGAGGGCTCTCTGAATGTCCTCTCTGATCTGTCAGTTCATTCCGAACTCGATTTACAGTATTACACTTGTTCAGCTTACCCTGAACTTTCCGGAACCTTCTCCTCTTCACCAGAGGTCACCAGCAGTGACGACCAAGAGTACCTGATGGTGACAAAGCACATCATCAAAATGGTGGGCCCGCCCAAGAACTACGGCCCCACCAGCCTGGAGCAGGAGGAGGAGGAGAGGAGGAGCGCCGACAGCCGCCTCCAGAAAGAGAGCCGGGAGAGGGCCGACACCGAGAGGAGAGAGGCCGAGGAGGCTGCCCAGAGAGCCTCGCGCTGGGAAGACTGGGTAGATAGTGGTGGTGGTGGTGGTTTTTAGAGAGAGGTGTGTGTGTGTCTGTATGTCAACAGATATCGTGGGCGGTACATCTATGCCTCTGAGAGGTGGTCACAGTGTGCACGTTTACATGCTGATCGAGCAGAGTGTTACCTATGCACACGTATATCTGGCCTTAGTCGCGGCTGTTGCATGTCTCTGTCGTACCGTTCCCTAGCGATGTGACCCGTGTGTTAGCTTTTACCCCCGACTCAATTGTTGTGTTTTCAGAGCAAGAGCCTGGAGGAGGTGAAGAGAACGGAGCACGAGCTGCTGGAGGCCCAGTCGGTGCCCCTGAGGAACTACCTGATGGCCAACGTCATGCCCACCCTCACCCGGGGCCTGATCGAGTGCTCCAAGACCCGGCCGGAAGACCCCATCGACTTCCTGGTACAGCGAGCAAGCAGTTCGCACCTAGCGAAGGGCTCAGCGAATTCTACAGCAGAATTCGAACAGTCGCCGCCCGTTGTGGTGTTAGGATTCTGATGAACCTTACCCGTTTGTTTTTGTGGGCTCTCGTTGCAGGCGGAGTATCTCTTCAAAAGCAACCCCCAGTTTGAGTGAGGTGAACCTCCCACAACAGCAACTGGACATGCATTAATATTCTCTCTCTCTCTCTCTCTCTCTCTCTCTATAATGTTTACTTGTGTTAGATACACATTTAGGTTCAGTTGAAATTTTACTTAACTATTTCTCACCCCGACATTTTGCTTGTGTCTGACATAACTGGACTGCTGCCATACTGTCTTTATCAGGGTTCGAGTGAGCTGAATGTTTCCTAAGAATAAACAAAGAAAACCTTTGAGATATGCCACTGTTTTCCAGCCGTCATTTTCCACATGCCCCTAGATCCATGCTGTGACTTTGATGAGCTGGATTTGTTAGCGTGTGTTGTTCTTTGCTTCTGTTGTCCTTCACACGGCTTTGTTTGTGTGTGCGTCTGCGGACCATTACTTAAAAGCCCCCCCCCCAAAACGGGATGAAAGCGTGTATAAAGCCAGCAGCTAATTAAGAAGTTAATTTGCTTATAATGAACTTGGGTGCGCTTGGTAACTCCAAAGTAGACATGCTCGGGTCATAATTGCTTTGATTTGGCTTGCGATTTTCAAAAGGATAAATGTTACAAATGGCAGCTAATTTGCGTCACTCTCTCATGTTGCCACTCGTGACTCTAAAGTGTACATAATTGGTTGCAGTGGAACACAGAATTAGTTCATTGTACATACTTAATCACCACATGGGGAAATTAGTTTGTTTGGGAACATTGTGGAGCAAACCACAACAAACCAATTTGCTGCCGAGACTTTGTACCAGTTTGCCAAAAAATGCATGGCATATACACAAGGTATATATATACACACCATAATTAAATCATTTCTTTCAATATTTACCCTCCTTAGTAAGTTAGATCTACTCCTGAGTGTTACTGAGAGTACTATTTCTGAAAAAAGTGATGAGGAATGAAGTGGACTTGACTGCATAATCTGTTCTGTAGAGAAGAGTCTGATTAATATGTACCTGATTTGTTTTAAGATACTTCCAGACTGACGTCAGAATAAGTTGGATAATATTGGTGCCCTGCACTCTTTGAATACAATGTAATGCTCTCTTTGATAAGACACATGCTATGCCTTTGCTTGCCACATGGGGGCAACAAAAAACATCTACACCATAGGTGTCAAACTCTGGCCCGCGGGCCAAATTTGGCCCGCGAGGTAATTATATTTGGCCCGCGAGACAATACCAAATTACTACTTTTAATTTAATAAATGAATGCCATTGATGTGTTTTTTCATTTGAAATACGATTTTGCATGTCTCCACTATTAAATTATATATTGTATGGTAATAAGCGATGCTTGTTCTATATTCAATGTTAAACCAAAACTTTTTTGGGTCCATATTAAAAGGTTCACTTGTTCAATGTTGGCCCGCGACTTTGTTCAGGTTTTACATTTTGGCCCACTGGGTATTTGAGTTTGACACCCCTGATCTACATAGTTCCATGTTGTAGACAATTTAATGTTGTAAATCCTATAGGTTAGCAAAAATGTGATTGTGACCCTTTGCGGGCACACATTCCATGCCGTTGGCATAACACCCGTGGCCTTCAAGCAAAAGTCACCTACGCCTACTAATTTCATATTTCAATCAAGATGTATCTGAGTAGATGAGATGCTGTTTTATAATATTGTTTTTATTTTTAGAAGCTTTTAGATTGTGCCTCATTTCCTCACTTCTGTTTCTAAAATATCAACCATCTTTTTTAAGAGCACAATTGGAGAATGTATATACTGCTACTGTTTTTCCAAAGCCTTCCGGTTTTGAAACACTAGATGTCATCCTTACCACAGCAATAAGCCCACGTGAATCGTTCTTCTTAAGGATTATCTTAAGACATTAGAGTATTTCCATTCCTTTGATGATTTCTAAATGCCTTTGTATCGTCAAGATTTGCAGCACATACCCCACAGTGAGCAGGTATAGCTTAGGGTGTCAGAGGGTCTGGACAAGACTTTGAGCCTCAGGTGTGTGGAATCCAGTTGGTGTGATGCTGGTCACTGTTTCCCAAAGCCCCTTAAGCCACGGAGGGATGTCACACACACATGGGCACAGACACACACACACACCATGAGCCAGGGGTTTAATTCGGTGGGGGAATTTGCCCCTGAAAAACCCCTGCCAGATCGACGTTCAGGAAAAGAAAATGTGTTTTGTTGCTTAGGAACAGTTTGCCTTCCATCTCCACGGGGGGTCTCCTTGTGAATATCATTATGTCCCCCCTCGATTGGGGAGGACGACACATTTTTCTTTTCTGCCAATATTTATTGTCTGCTTCGTTCACTCTCAGGAGGCTGGGGAAAATGCTTTCATTGATTAAAGGGGGAGCTGGGCAGACTGTTGTGCGAGACTTGTCACCTGTTTTGAGGTACATTTATCACAATGGTTTATCTACATGGCAGGTAGGTTATATAGTTATAAAACAGCTATATCACTTTGCTTGGCTGCTGAAAAATAGACAAGCATGTAGGTACTGTCACATAAGTTGTGATTCTGTTGCGTATATGAATATATAATGAAATACATAATAAAGTGATTCCTATGTTTCCTGCATATTAAACAAAAAAAAAAAAAAACACCTAAAGACTGGAATCCTTTGACACATTTCCACAAACCAGTGTGCCTCGTGAACAAGATAAAGACTTGTAATTACCATTCCTTGGTGTGCGTTCTGTATTTACCTCTGAGAGTGAAAACTCTCACCTACCATGAACAACATGGAGCGGGCCTCGCTGGCTGCTCTCAACATCCCTCTCCTTCACACACACAGCCAAGAAGCCGCTCGCTCTCATTAGTGTAAAACAGGCGTCTCAGACTGAGAACTTCCTCCCCTCGCCCCTCTCTGAAGTTTCAGCCGGCTGGAATGGCATCGGCAAATTCATTAGTATGCCAGTGGCAAGAAAATGATCCAGGGGGATGAGCAGGAGGAGGAAGGGGAGGAAGAGGAGGAGAGCGGACGGGGCGATGTCTCTGGCTCTGGTGGCGGGTCTCCAGCCTTTGGAGGGGGGGGGTTGGGGGGGGGGGGGGGGGGGGGGGGGGGGGGGGGGGGGGGGGAGGTAGCAGACGAAAGAAGTGGAGGGGCGGTGTTTGTTGGTTGAGGGGGGTGGGGGCCCAGAGAGCGCCAAGAGGACGCAGCGAGGGGCGGAATGGCTCCCGCCGTGCCGGTGGCCTAGCGACGGATCGACAGAGGGATTGTGTTGACAAGATGGAAGGGAGGAGAGGAGGCGAGGCAGCCACACGTTCAGCAGGGAGGCTGGGCGCAGGGGCCGGAAATTCATCAAACTAGGGGAACACCTCCAAGAGCCATGCAGCAGCAACAGCAGGCTCTGCCCTGTGTGTGTGTGTGTGTGTGTGTGTGTGTGTGTGTGTGTGTGTGTGTATGCATGTGTGTGGGGGTGTATCTGGGAGAGAGACAGGTACTGAGTGTGTGTTTAGTTTCTACAGAGTTTGCGTTTCTCTCCTTGGATATATAACTCTTGGTGATGAATGGCAGCGTTGCGGGCGCCGTAGCTCGAGGATTGTTGATTAGTAATCTGCCTAATTACTCAGCCATAATGGCGGAGGTAGGATGAATGATAACACTACCTCTTGACCTGTTCTCTACATCTGAGCGAGCTTTCCCCCAGCACCGCCACTTACAACTTCTTACCCTGGCAGTACACAACAGGGCCTGTAACATCTATTTTGGCACCTAATGTTTCCGGTTCCAGCTTGCATAGCTTGTTTTAGATTACCAGTGCATGTGTACGCTCAACTTCTTTCTAATGTACATTTGTGTGATCAGAGCGCCACCATAGATCTTTTGAAAAAAAAGTGTCAGCAAAATCATATTGAGTTGGCTCTATCTGAAAAGGCCAACTAACTAACTCACAACTTTCTACAGCCTTTGCGCCATGAATACCAGCTCAATTTTTTTGGCCTTGTACTACATTAAGTGGCTACTTTAGGGCCCAATTAACCCTTAGATACAGTTTTTGAACCCCGAGCGCAGAAGCTTCTCTGATGAGATTTTAAACTTTTGCCCCAGATCCCCTCCCTCCCCGTCCTAACCATGATGGAGTGTGTTCATCTGCCCCATGGACGCTGCCCTACTCCCACTGCCCCTACATCTGCCTTCCCCTGGCTCACCCTCCGCCATCCGGCCCTCCAACACCTTGGTGCTTCCAGGGTCGACCGGGGTTGGATGAGGGGGGAGTTGGCTTGGACCGGTCCTGGGCCTGGGCCGGGGTTCTCTCTCTGAACCTGAGGCCCTGGCTGCAGCGAAAGGAAGGGATTGGGCAGGAGCCATGCCCACATGGGCTGTGATGGAGGAGGAGCAGGAAGAGGAGGAGGTGGGGCCAGTTGAGGCCTGGAAGATGGAGATGGAAACGTCAGGGGAAACATGGGGGTGTTGGAGGCACAGTGGCAGGGAGGCCACATGCTGCGGTGTCAAATCTGCCCCGGTCTGCCATCCCATCACCCCCCCCCCCCCCCCCCTTCCAAACCCCTACCACTACCTTCACACACATGACGCCCCATTGCACCCAAGCCGAGATGTGTGTGTGTGTGTGTGTGTGTGTGTGTGTGTGTGTGTGAGCAGGTGAGAGGCCACCAGGGGTAAGGGGGCGGGAGGGGGTTCTGTAGTAGGTGTGACTGTATCCAGTGTGAATTCCCAATCGCACCCAGGAGACAGAGCCCTCCCCTGCCAAATGCACACGTCCAATCTCATCTGTCAATCACTGGCTTTCTCACAAATGGGCGTTTAGTGGAGGGGGAAGAGAGCGATAGAGCCGGGTGTTTGGGTATCAAAACAGAATGGATCATTAAGGGTTGTTTTGACACCTTCGTTGAAAGTGCATACATGACTCACTTTATTTTATTTCCTTTTCCTACACAGAAATGTTGAAAGGCTAGACTAACAGGCCAGTGTTTCTTTAAATAATCACACAGTCAAAGTGAAGGAACGAGTTATATCGTTATGTTGGTACGGCAACCGAAAACGTAGGCTAGGTGGGCAAGAATACATGACACATTTCATTCACATTTCCTTGCTGATGCAATATAAAAACATCAGTGGACGCCTGTGTTTCAGTAAGGCAGAGTACAGGACAGACTAGATAACCAGTGGAGAACCTAAGGGAAACCTGGCAAATGGAATGCACTCCGCTGCATCCGTTTGAGTTGTGTTGCATTTCCCATACGCACGTCCACTGATTTATGTATGTGTGACTTAGCAGAGTTCACGTCTAGTGTTTCTGTCAGAGCAATGATGCTACTCTATATCACCACACACACACACACACACACACACACACACACACACACAACGACACTGAGGTGCGTCCCACAACACATCAGCGTGAGCATTAGGCGATGATGGAGCACAAGCAAACAGGGATTTGCAACAAGGGAACATGGACACACACATTTATCTTCCCTCTTTCACACAGATATACACCCACACACACACACACACACACACACACACACACACACACACACACACACACACACACACACACACTCGCACACAGAGAGAAGACACTCCTTTGCATACATGTGTATTGGTGTGGCCTGGGTGTGTGTCTGTCTTGAGGGAGGGATGTGACGGGCAGACAGAGAGGGGAGAGAGGGAGAGGATGGAGGGGGAACAGAGGGAATCATTTCTAGGTGATTCACGTTTGGAGTGGGCTTGCAAAATTGCTTTATGGAAAGTGGCGAAAGCCTCGGCGGCAACATTAGGCTGGGAACAGCAGGGAGGCCGGCGATTCATTAGGGAGCGCCGCTCCTACTTTATTACCCGGATTTGGAGTTTTATGGTTATCATTACTTGCTAAAGAATTATGATGGGAATAAATCTGATAGTCAGCTGTTTGGCCCGTGACATAGGGACATGAGGCGGGTGTGTGAGTTTGTGTGCGTGTGTGTGTGACATTAGAGTCTTTGGGGGGTGGGGGCATCTGCAGGGGGTTGCCAAGAAATCTGGGCTCATTGAAAATTAAGGCTTAGAAGTTCTCTAACGAGTCTCTAGCCCCCTTCCCCATCCGCACTTTTGCGTCAGGTCATTGACTGGACCACCGGCCTTGGAGGTGACGCCGGCACCTCGGGTTCGGTTTCCGTGGCGATGCGAGCCGGGTCAGCAGCGTTGGCGCGACAGAGCTCGACGATCTCCCTCCGTAGCCTCAGCTCCGTCTCCACCAGAAACTCCTCCTGCGAAAACACAAGCAGCAGCAACCCGAGGTGATGATTAATGAGCATTCACGATCACTGTTATTATTCATACACAAATACACGCGGATAATCCTACTAAAAGTAGCGTGTCTACCCACTTCACCTCCTGACACTTTGACCTTTATAAGACAGCCGGGTTCATAAGTGAGAAAAGGAGCCGTGAGGGCCGACATGACAGGAGACGCTGGGCTGCTGCTGCTGTGTTGCCTTTGCAAAAGGAGAGGAGACAGAGAGCGAGGGGAAGACAGAGAGGAAGAGAGAGAGAGAGAGAGAGAGAGAGAGAGAGAGAGAGAGAGAGAGAGAGAGAGAGAGAGAGAGAAAGAGAGAGAGAGAGACAGAGAGAGAGAGAGAGAGAGAGAGAGAGAGAGAGAGAGAGAGAGAGAGAGGGGGGGGGGGGGGGGGGGGGGGGGGGGGGACAGAGAGACCCCTGCTGACTTCCACACAGCGCTTTGGCTCCGGTAGCCAGTTAGCTGGCTGGCTGGCGGTCAGCATTAGCGATGCGCTTTCCCGCCTCATAAATTATCACCGTGACGACGGGGCCCTCCAGCGCACCGGTGTGATGCTGTCAGGCGGCAGGGGAGGAAGTGGAACCCTGCAACGAGGCTCCCACTACGACATCCTCCGCCACCCAGAACTAATACCGGGCCAGGGCGGCGCTTACAGTCAAGGAGGAAGTGACACCGGGTAGAAGAAAAAAAAAAAACTATTTTGGCGCAGATTCCAATTTTTCAATGAATTCTCTTTTTACTTGTTTCCCCCAGAAAAACGAAAGTTAAGGTGGCTTTCGTAAAAAGTCAACATTGTGACTCCTCTTTCTTTCAATTTCCCCTTTCCTTCCATATCCCCATCTCCATGACCCTGGCCCCTTTGAAAACAAAACCCCCATGTTTGTGTGCCAGGCAGAAGCAGAAGCTGCAATATGGGCCCTCCTCTTTTCCTCCTCCCACCCTCTCCCTCCTCCTCTCCTCTCCTTCTCCTCCTCTCCTCGGTAGCGGTGGCGGTCTGCAGCAGAGCAGTTAATAAAGAGATTGATTATCAGCCTGTCAGGAAGTGACAGTTGGACAGGGCCGCTCTGCGTGAGTGACAGAGGGCACGCTCGGCGCCGCAGCAACCAGCCAGCCACACACACACACACGCGCACACACACACCCACACACACGGACGCCCGTGCCAACACTGGAGGTGGGTGGCTGAGGGGGCTGAGGGGGTGGGGAGGGTGAGAAGCGGGCATGCAGAGAGCATGTTTCCAGCCTTCTGGTGGAAGAGTGGAGGGAGATGGGGGGATGAGAGGAAGAGGGGCGTGAGCGGGGGACGAGGGGGGAGAGCGGCCGCGGCTGGTGACTCCCTCCTGCCAGAGTGGAGGAGTCAGAGTTCACAGCCGCTGCCTTCTGGAGAGGGACGGAGGGACAGAGAGAGAGAGAGAGAGAGGGAGAGAGAGAGAGAGAGAGAGAAAAGAGAGAGAGAGAGAGAGAGACAGAGAGAGAGAGAGAGAGAGAGAGAGAGAGAGAGAGAGAGAGAGAGAGAGAGAGAGAGAGAGAGAGAGAGAGAGAGAGAGAGAGAGAGAGAGAGAGAGAGAGAGAGAGAGAGAGAGAGAGAGTATGCCAAGGACGACATCCTTATGCCAAAGGGGTCAAGGGAGGCACAAGAACATGCATGAACACAGTCGTATGTATGGGCCTACGCACATGCTGGTGCATATGTGTATGCTCAGACACACATACACAATCACACACACAATCTCTCTCTCTCACACACACACACACACACACACACACACACACACACACACACGCACACACACACACACCCACAACCATGGATAGGCAACAAAGGTAATAATTCTAAAATCTCCTCTGAGGGACCAGCAACAACTATTTTTCAAATTCAAGTTAATTCAATATCAAGTGAAACCGAAGGGTCTGAGGCAGTGCCTTGGTGAAAAGATGACAGTAGAGATGCCATTTTCATAGAGTTTTAACCTGTCTATTGTGTTCGGTAAACTTTGACCTCTCTTCAAGGGGGTTCAAATGTGTCAAACCTTTGGTAAAAAGCTTCACTACAACCTCAACAGTGGTTTCATAAACACAACCAAATCAAGAAATGCGCTGTTCTCTTTTCTTTTAATCTTCATTAGGAATGTTGCAAATCTGTGGTGTTATGGGCCAGATTTAGAGGAAATAGGGTAGCATGCGGCATCCAATATAACCAAAAAGATCTCTCCCAAAACACACACACACACACACACACACACACACACACACACACACACACACTCACACACACACACACACACACACACACACACACACACACACACACACACACACACACACACACACCGCCCCTCAACCCGCTCAGTAAACGATACACCTCCAAACCCCCCATCCCAAAATACTCATTCTCACTCACAAAAGCATTCCATGGGCTTGTGCTTTTAAATTATTAACTATATTTTTTTGGCACAGGTTGTCCTGCTCTAATGCGAATCATGGAATACAACTTATCTTGCAGTTCATAGGCTTGATAGTATCAGCTTCTCAAATACTTGCATGCACACCTGCTACACAGAATGCATTCAAACACATACATACAATTAAAGTGAATTAAAGTGAATATTCCTTGATCTGTCCCTAAAGCTCATACCTGAATAATATAGCGGCCACTTGACAAAGAGGTTCAAGAATGTAGAACGATAAAAAAAAAAATGGCATCGTCTTCAGTCGACTATGACACAACCGCAAAAGAATGATCAGAACATGCCATGGGCTCACTCAATATCCTGTCATCAGTCACAGACATAGACTTAACTTTAGTTATTCTATTATATAATAACAGTCATAAAATAACATACATTGAGCTAACCTTATTCCCTATTTCATTCAGGTGTATATATATATATATATATATCACAAAAGCATTCCATGGGCTGCTTCATATATATATATGAAAATATGAGTCAATTCTGGCCCTTAGTACAACATATGTCGCTATAATTGCTTATTTTAACACAAAAAACGCATTTTAAACGTATTTTATTTTTTATAATCTCCAATGCTCTTTATATTAGACCGTTATATATTTTCATGGTCTCTTCCTCATAGCCAATAAATTAGATATATTGAGCCTTTTTGAATTTAAAAACGAGTGGTATCTTGTGATTTGAGAGCCATAAATAACAAAAGTAAAAATATATTTCATGGTTATGAATGAATAACTTATTAGGTAAAAAACTTTACTGAATGAAAATGTGTGTTTCTTGACTGTATGGTATTAGATTCAAAACTGGGTCAAATTTGACCCGCTTACAATTAAGAATTTAACCATTTTCTAACACGATAGGAGAGTTAATTGATTCCACTTGGTTTTTCAGTTTGGCCATGACCCTGAGCCATTGAGTCCTGCAGGTGTATTAAAGTCTATGATCTGATGTCCAACACAGGAACACCAACATTTCTGATTACCTGAAATTATTGCTTGACTTCTGCTCTCCCCTCACAAATGCCTGCAGTAACTAGAGTGATACTAATAGTTCCTCCACCCCCTCACACAACCAAAACACACGTGCAAATGTATACACAAACACACTTTTACAGACACACACATGCATATGCACAGACACACATGGGCTCTGAAGTCACTGCCTCCAGTGAAGGCTGTCTGGGTGCTACACCTCCACTCCACCTGGCCCTTTGAAGTGGAGGCCCTGTTTGTTTCCCCCCCGCGCCAGGCGAGCCTGCCTCTTCCGCCTCGCAGCTTGTCCGACGTCGCCTCAGCGTACACACATGCGCACGGCATATTCTAATGTGGCAAAATATAGCGCCCTAGCGACACGGGTGATGAATGCAGCTCCCCTTGGCGTCTTCAAGAACACCTCGCCTTGATGTTCCCGTTCGTCCCCCCCCCCCCCCCCCCCGTTCAAACAGTGCATTGTTCAAGGTTGAAGATGAAGAGGCAGATGGGAAGGGAAAGGAGAAGAAAGCTGCTGCCACTGTCCCCAAGAGTGATGGAGAGAGAGAGAGAGAGAGAGAGAGAGAGAGAGAGAGAGAGAGTACAAATACACATTATGTATTGCATACCCTCCTAACCTATGTGTACCTTACCCCCAGTAATGAAAATGACATGGAGGAAAGCAGGGCGCTGTTGGCCTTTGAGAGTTAGTCATTGATGTGAAAACTCCTTCTTTCAGGGATTCTATGTTAATACAGTACAGCTTGTAAGTACAACAAGTATATATTTTATTATTCCAAAATTTGATATATTCGGCTGGTAAAAAAAAGGAGTCCTTCCATTGGAATAATTGATCACAGACTAAGTAGATAAGGGCTGTGCTAAAGATACCGTTGATGATAAACAAAAGAAAATATGGAAAATTGTGGAAAATATGCCTACGTAAGTATGCATAATTGTTTGAATCAATAGAAAAGTCTGATATTACTAGATTGCTGTAAGAAAAATCCTTTCAGAAACGGTACAGTATCTCCATATTGTAAAATAAATAACTGTGCTGGTGGTCCCTCTACAAAAAAAAATCACAAAATCCTACATTAACACAAGGTTTATAAACATAGTGACCCAGTTAGGTTTAAAATCCATATGCACCTCATGCAATTAAAATATCCCCAAAACACACACATTCACAGACACACTTTATCAGGCCACTCTCTCTTTTTGCACTCAATTGGCCAGCGGAAAGATCAATAGCGTTAGATTGATTGAGCGGAATAGCGAGGCAGGAATAGAGACGTCGTCGTGTTTTCTCTCTCTCCTCTCTGACATGGGTGAAGGCAAAGAGCGTTTCACACCCAGGATAACAGATAGAAGAGGAAGAGGAGGTAGAGAGGTAAGGAGAGGAGGAGGAGGAGAAGACACAGATGGACAAGTGCTTTTACGGTTGAGTCCTCCCCTGGCACGGTGCCACGGGCACAGACTCTCTTTGTTTGCCAGGCTACTAAACTAATAGACATAAAGGCAGGTTCCTGCTGGCCTGGAATTATAAAGTCATTAAGGAATACAAACACACACACACACACACAACACACACCCTCTTACGTAAACAGGGACGCACACACACAAACACACAGACTCACCCTTACAAGCTCACATTAACACACACACACACACACACAGACAGACAGACAGACAGACAGACAGACAGACAGACAGACAGACAGACAGACAGACAGACAGACACACACACAAAACACACACACAAAACACACGCACATACACACAGGCACGCAGCCCCCTGCCCCGTATCACAATTCCCAACAAACTTTCCACTCCAAAAAGCCCACGCGCCACCTCCATCTCTCCTCCTTTGCGGCACTCGTGACACTTTTGTTCATGTTGCTATTGTGCTCCCTACAATGCCATCAGTGACTGTGTGCGAGTGTTGGGCTTTACTTTCTGCCTATTGTCCCTCTCTCCTTCCATGTCTGTCTCCCCACAAAAGGATCCTCGATGGGCTTTTTGTCCCCGACGTAATCTCAATATTATTTAAGATGGCCGCGCCACAATAGCTGGGAGAATGGCAAGCGTTTAAGCCATTCTGTCTGAACGGTGGCGCTGGCAACTAAACTAGCTCATTTGTTAGTGCTGCATGCCCTTAGACAGCCTAACAAATGGAGCCACTATCCAATTATTACAGGGTATAACGCTAGAGCTAGGGCTGGCCACACCAGAATCTATTACCCTCGCTATACTTGAAAGCAGTATAGCAGATGGTACTACTTTTGTTTGCTAATACACTCTCTCTATCTATCTCTCTCAAACACACACACATGCACGCACACACACACACACACACACACACACACACACACACACACACACACAAATATGACAACACATACACAACTTGAATATGCCATTCAAAAATAGTGTTAAAGGTGTACAATTCCTGGAATTTATTACATCATAGTTCGCTGTGTACCAAATCCATGTTTATCAGGTGTGGACTACAGAAAAGTGTGCTCTTCTTGCCTAGGCCTGATGTACAGACGTTGGCTATGTTTGTCTAATAGCAACTAGACACAGTAATCCTTATAAGCAGGCGATGCCAGAGCGCATGCAGACCAAAGGTGCTAAAAGCGTGTACAGAGTATAGGCGTGTACAGCGCATTAGATATAAAGCACTTTATATGAATGGCACGCACAAGTCGCTCCTCTATTACTACATCTGTGGAAATTCATTATGTATTCTCACAACAAACAAGTGTGAGATTTCTGTGTTTGCTCTCTCCTATTTCTAAACAAAGGCATACGCTGTTGTTTTCAAACAGTGAAGCGTAGCGCCTCGATTTCAAAGGCGAAACTTGAGAGGAAAGACAGCGTATTTACAATATTTATACGTTTAAGGATTCTGATATGCATATCATGTGTCTGTCTTTCCGAGTGTGTGTGTGTGGCATGTGTTGGTGTGTGGGTGCGAACGAGACTATGAAGAGAATCACTGATGAAAAAAGGCTACTTTGGAATTTCTCTGATAATTGGCTTCTTAAAAGGAGCTCATTTTTAACTATGTCACCACAACTGCTAGATGACAATTAATCTGTTTGCCACTGCTTCCTTGGCATCTGTGCCAATTACTTTATATGCTAATATATGTAAATTACTAAACATTTCAGATGCCAGTAACAAGTATATATGCAAGAAGTGCATTGTATTTTATTTAAAGAAATATTTCTGTGGCAAACAAACACGGCAAGCTCTTTCAATTCCAAGGCATGTTTTACACTATCATGCTTCTTTCCTATTTATGTTACCCTTGACACGGCAGGAATCAGAAAAACACAGAAACACAACAGAAAAATTGTTTTTGTAATGATAAGAAATATGTTTAAAAATACACACCCACCCACACAAAACATATATATATGTTTATTTTTAGAAATATAATTTTTTATATGAATATCCAATATGAGTTTAATATAATTACATTGTTTTGCTTTACATACTGTATCCCATCTGCACATCAAATAATTTATTATAATACGATACGTTATGTAGCATATTTAACTACACGTTTTAATTCAACTTTTGTTATTTCTATGACGCAGTGCTTGAAAACAATTTTTCCTTAAAAGGCAGGCTCATTTCTTTTTACTTATCGATCCTTGAACTTACTTCTATAAACTTCCGCTAGCACACACCTTTCTAGACAAAGCTGTGGAATTGCTTTATTCTCCGAAAGGGGAATAACGTCGGCGCTAAGTAAATGTTAATGAATGCACTTTAAGCATCTTACAAGGCCCCTTTCTCTTAACATAAATTGCTATAATTACCGGTGCATTCTGTGATTTTTTTTTCTTCTCTAGGGAGCCAACATCAACAGACAGAGGGGCTTTAAGACTGTTTTCTTATTGTTCCTACTGCCTGTCTGCCACTCCGACTCTGCTCTCTCTCTCCCTCTCCCTCTGTCCTCCTTCTTCTCTTTCTGGTATTTACTACTTGAACTGAAGATGTCACTGTTGCATACAGAATGGAGATGGAGAAATTCATACAGGAGGCAAACAAATACACAAACACACACACACACACACACACACACACACACAGACACACACACACACACACACACACATATTTAAGAGGAGAAAAAGAGAAAAATTGAGTGAAAGAAGCAGAGTGGGAAATATCTGAGCATTCGTGTGTTTGTACTAACCATATTTTGACAAAAATTTAAAAGAAAAAACGACTGCGGCTTTGCTATTTCATTTTTGAAAAAAACAAACAAACAAAAAAAAAAACACATTTGAAAAATATTTGTACTTAACTAATGAACCATTGAAGTATTTAGACATTTCATAAGTAAAAGCAATTGTAGACAGGCATTATCAAATTGTAAATATAGTTTGCTATATTAGTAACACCTTCCTATGTTTAAAAAAAATCTTTTCCCCAGAAATTTTAGAAGATATCAGTGGAAATACCTAAACACGTGCATATTTTCTAGTGCCAACATATTAATTATAGTCATTATGGAATTGATACATTCCAAGTAGGAACCTTGTGTTTAACTTCCGCCTTTGTTGTTCTACCACTGTTTGTGATTATAACGTCAACATATTTAGGCAGTTATGAAATGATAATTATACTAAGAAGATCCGTTTGCGTACGTTTGAGTGGCAGAGGATGTGATACTGTGTCAAAATAAAAATACTAAAACAAAAAATGGCAGCAATTCATTTAATTAATTGTAAATTAATATTTTTCTTTTGTCTTCAGGACAGATGGACAAATACTCACTTGCAAACTTGACGATTACACAGGTTGCACACACACACACACCTAAAAAAAAGTCCACCAAGAGTAGTTTTTAACGTTAGGCTTTTCTCATATGCCTATTATTCTATAGTGTTTAATACGTTCCCACAAACACACAAATAAACATTCACTAACAAGTCCACACTTCACACCCTTCCTCTCTGCATCCCTTCATCCCTCACCCATTTCTCTCCTTTGTCTCTCCTCTGGAGTTCTTACTAAACAGTGAGACTGTGAACTCTCTCTTCCTAGTGGTGAGTAGACTCTCCTACATGCAGTACCTGTAATTAGAGGTGTGTGTGTGTGTGTGTGTGTGTGGGGGGGGGGGGGGGCTGGCCTTAAAAGACTTGTAGTTCCTAGCGATTATCCAGCGAGACCACTGCTGATATCTGCAGGCCAGTCAAGCACCGGCGGCCCCACACAGCCCTGACTACATTGATCTGTGCCCCTTCTTAACGTTTCAATATCCGTGAGGCTAATAAAAGGAGCTTCGGACAAGGAACGAGCCTCTCGTTTTTTCTGGAGTCCGCGAAGGGGAATTTAGATGTAAAGTTGCAAAGGACACCAGATAACAGTGAGAGCACAGTGAGTGGGCACATCCGTAAAAAAGGCAAGAAGTTCAAACCGGTTGTCACGATTTCCTCAGGAAACAAACTAATAGACCCACTTGCAGTCAGACACCAAAGAATTAGGCAGACACAGGTTCCTTGGTTGAAACAATATACGTTGTGCTTTATTGTTGCACAATAACACCCTACACACGACAATGACCGCACAACAAGACCTATTCCCAGGAAACATATATCCACAAGGATCACCAATGAAAAGACAGGACACAGACACACAGGTGAAACACATAATCCCTAATCAAGGGAGAAGTCATTATGGCCGACGCCTAGCATGGGGCTGTTCCAGATCGTCACACCGGTGAATGCAAAAGAATGCATGAACCTGAAAATCCTCTGTTTCGAAGCACCGAATTAATAGGACTAGCTAGGCTGCGGCTTGGGTGCTACATGAGAGCATGTTTTCTCACAGGTGACTCTGCAACCAGGGCTCTCTCAGCCCTCCGTGTCGGCGACATTTCCAAATGGACTCCCTGAGGGCAAACTTTGCAATTGCCTTCCCATTAGTTTTGTCTCTGTGTTGTCGAAGAGGGAGGCTGAATTACAGAGCGTTTGAAAAGTCACACTCCTCGCGCTAAACAGGGCACCCCCGTCTGTGGCACGCTGGCATTTCATTCCAAGTGAAATAAGGGGAAAAAGGGAGGGGAAAAGCATTAAAAGCTGGTGCTTCAAATGCCGTTTGCAAATGTTCTGGCGGTGTACCGGATGCGTCTCTGAGGGACATATTGGCAGAGACGGGAGGAGTGTGCGAAGCAGACGAGAGAGAGAAACAGAACAGGGCTGCGCGTAGGCAAGTCTGGTTGGGGCATGTTAGCGTGTCTGTGTGTGTCTACGTGTTTGCGCAGCCTTTGGCCCTGCCGACACCAGGAGTCAATCACCTTCTAGGTGTCATTCAGCAGAGCTCACGCCACCACGCTGACGCCACGCCGCCATCTGCACCCTAGTCCTAAACCACATGGCGAGGGGGTTGTCGTGGCGACACAATGGCAAGGGGGCTGGCGTGGGTATCGCCGTGGGTGTGAGAGCAGGTGAGAGGGGAGCGCAGACGTTCCAAAGGTCTCTCTGTGTGTGTGTGTGTGTGTGTGTGTGTGTGTGTTAACATAACGTACGCGCATGTGTGTATTGGGTAACCAGGGAGAGAAAGGGCACGGAAAGTCCCTGACACTGAGCTCATTACTCAGAGAGAGAGAGATCGCCGTCATCTGTCTCTTGGCGTCAGCATCACTTTAACTATCCACCTGCCTTGAATATGACCTCTCAGTCCACTGGTTGACATGGAGAGCTCTGAGCCATAAAACTCCCTCCCTCCCTCCCTCCCTCTCTCTCTCTCTCTCTCTCTCTCTCTCTCTCTCTCTCTCTCTCTCTCTCTCTCTCTCTCTCTCTCTCTCTCTCCCTCTCTCCCTCTCTCCCTCTCTCCCTCTCTCTCTCTCTCTCTCTCTCTCTCTCTCTCTCTCTCTCTCTCTCTCTCTCTCTCTCTCTCTCTCTCTCTCTCTCTCTCTCGCTCTCGCTCTCTCGCTCTCTCGCTCTCTCGCTCTCTCTATTTGTCTCTCTCACTCTTTCCATCTAATTGACTAATTGACACTGATTTGAATGCTGACCAGGGGTCAAATAATTCTAACGGAAACTCTCAATTAAAACCCTCACATATCACTAAGAGTGTTTTCATAAGCCGGTCAGGGGGAACAATTCATTTCGTTCCATTGTGCCACAGCAGCTTAAATCAATCCCGGGGTCAGGGCTGAGTTGGCTCACTTTTACCTCACAGAGGGACTAATGGCAAAGCTCCTATGAACTAAGTAGGCGGCTTTTAAAAAGCACCTTGCATTAAGCTGAATGAATCACACTCGATAGCGAGAAAGGGGCTTATTTTCAATAATTGTACTCGAGTCCGCGAACGAGCCACGGGTAGCAGTCATGGTGGCTGTGGCCTCAATTAAGGCCCACACCAGTTACAGCATGACCAACTCATTAAAGAGCTCTTCTCAAAGTTTTCACATGACAATTAAAGGCGCAAGGAAAGTGGCGAGTGAACTCAAGACTCAAGAGGCAGTTTTCTTGCACCGTTCTATAGTGTAAAACTATGGGGAATAAATGAGTGGTTCAACGGGCATTTTACAATGTCGCGAGATACTGACCCTTTCTGGATGTGGACACAAACCCGATCCCCCGTTCGCACACTGGGGGTGTGCAGCCTCATGTCTCCAGACCAAAGACGGTACGTCCAAATTCTCCGTCACAGCCACAACCCCACTCACCACGCCTCCGACGTTGCCATCTGTTCTAAGAATCGGTATACCACACCATAGTAGAGTAAACAACGCTGTTTGTGTACAAAAAGTTGGTGTGCACGCTGCCGCTGACCAGTGTCTTTAAGGACACGGGCCTGTGTGGGACATCTGCTGCTCGGTGTGAACTGACCACCATTCACAACGTCTGCTCATCAGGTGTTCCTTTAAGCAGGAGGAAATAATGAAGGCCTTGACCGATGGTTCCCCGGGGCAGGACGGTGCCCAGGAGGACAGGACTCCACCATCCAGCCCCAATGACAGCTGCTATTGTGGAGCACAGCCAGCATGAGACACACCACAAAAACACAGGCGACCACAGGCAGACGTGTGGTAACGACTTCATGCCCACCAGCCTCCTCGAACAGAAATCCAATGTATTCCACATTTCCGCCGGAATAACCTGAAGCTCCAGGGAAAGACGCACCTTTCGTGCACATCCGTCCAAAATGGCGGCCCCCAATCGCTCGCACTTTCAGACTACCATGCTTGTCCCCTCTACCCCCCCTCCTCCCCCCCCGCCCGCTCCTCCCGCCCAGCGGGTCGCGTTCACAGCCGGCCCTCGTCGGCGGACCTGAATTTAATAAAGGGGGTGTTGACAGCGGGTCGCGGCGGTCCCCGCCGGGTTCAGGCGTGGGCCAGGCGCTGATGGAGCGCCCGCGTGTTAATTACCGACTGCCTCTGGGGCGCCTCACCTGCACGCCTGTCATTAACGCTGCCCGCCGCCAAACAGGTGCCACCGCACGGCGTCCGCCACGCTCCTCTGCCCAGGGTGGGCACGCCGCTCCCACGGACATGCCAGGGACCTGCCACGGGGACTCCCACTGCTGGGTTGGCACACGTGCCAAGGTGTAGTGTGCGCACGCAAACACACAATACACACACACACACACAAAGACAAACAAACTGACACAAGGACACATATACACTGCTGAGTGGCCTGTTTGAAAGGGGGGGGGGGGGGTACTAAAGTGACCTGTATTGATCCACTACGGAGGTGAACTGGGGGACAACCGTAGCCATGGCGAGCAGTGAAGAGCAGGGATGGACTCCACAGCGCTCCGGCTCAGTGATTTATTAGACACAACGTATCACAGGGAATGCCAACACGTTGGCTCAAGTGCCAACAGTGCCCTCGGAGCCGGGCACTGACCCCTCCCTACAGAGCTGTCCAGGGGACGGGGGCTGGCATACAATTTGATGAATGATGCCCACTCTTTGCTCACACTGTCCACTACACTTAAGTCACTGGGATCTCTCTCTCTCTCTCTCTCTCTCTCTCTCTCTCTCTCTCTCTCTCTCTCTCTCTCTCTCTCTCTCTCTCTCTCTCTCTCTCTCTCTCTCTCTCTCTCTCTCTCTCTCTCTCTCTCTCTCTCTCTCTCTCTCTCTCTCTCTCTCTCTCTCTCTCTCTCTCTCTCTCTCTCTCTCGCTCCCCCTCCCACTCTCTCTCTCTGACCTGGCACGGCTGAGCGATGGCAGGCAGGCGGGGGTAACAGCTGGCCGCAGCCCCTGCCCAGCGTGGCTGTGGCCATGGAGGGGCCACCGAGGGCTGGCAGTGGCTCCGTGAGCGCGGTGCCCACTGCCTGCCCTGGACCCCGGCTGATCCTCTCCCAGGGTTGCTGTCACCGCTGATGTCTTCATTGCTAAGCGCAGCAGACACGGGGGCCTGGCAGCCACCGGAGGTGACAACAAATCCAATTATCTGCTCGCCAGGCCGCCCGGCACCAGAGGGGGGGGGGGGGGGGGGGGCAGTGGTGGGGAGGACACGGACTGGGACGGTAAAGGGACAAGGGGAGCGCACGGGACACAAGGATATGGACCGGGATTAACCCCTTACATCCCCGTTATGATTGAGGGCTAAGAGAAACGTGACGCGGAAAGAAATGATACACGGCAAAGAAGGAGACTGAGCACAGGGAGGGCGCTAGGCTCTGCAGTGATGGTTAGAACAGATCTGGGAATTACAGCCTTTTGTTTTTAAAGACCACACCAGTGTTTCATTTTGTTCATCCTTCTGCTCATGCATAAGGTATCAGGGAAAGACAAACTATTTGTGAAAGTTGACCATGATAGCACCCAGTCCCTTTGCTAGTCTATCTTTTGGGGGGGAGGTGTTAAAGTGAAGGAAGGAAATTCAAAAAGAAAGTAAGGGAGAAAACGCAAAAAGCAGGAAGAGGGCACACCGGAAGAACAGAAGGAACAAACAAAACAAAAAAAAGAAAGAAAGGACGGGATTTTCTTTTCGTTCCTGGTTTTAATGAAGTGGATAGAGACACTTGCACAGAGCGAGAACAGGAGGAAGAAGCGAGTCACACTAACGCTGCCTTTGCCGAAAGGTGACAGCGCGGATTCACAGCCACAGTTTACAACAGGGCGACATTCCTGCAGCCTGTCTATTGTGAGAAAAGCTGTGAAAGTCTGGAGGAACACATGCTACAATACCAATGCTTCACACCCGTGACTTTCAAACAATTGCATCATTCAAACAAAAAGTGAGTTGGACCCGCAACGCAAAAGTAGTTGGTGAAGACGCTCAGTGGAGGTCGCTTCAGGAAGATTCACGGTGGACAGGTGGGAACACACCTCGGCTGAGCCAGGCCTGAGTGGCCGCACCCCAGAACGTGTCCTGAGCCTCCGGCGCCCTATTTAGCACTTAGCGTTCCGTACCAACCAGGCGTAATGGTGGGTGACAGAGCTCCAACCCAATCAGCTGATGCAGGGCCAGCTTCCGAGGCCCGCGTCCGCTTTTTAACATTAACTCAATTAAATCTCCATAAACAAATTGGTCTGTGGGCGACAGGCCTGGGCGGCATATGTTAAGTGCTGATCACACGGAGGCCAGTATTGATCGGCTATCAGGGCGGCTTCCTCTGCACCAGGGGAAAGGTGAAGGTGAGGCAGGGAAGAGGGGACTCGTACCTGGAGAGGATCGCAGGCTGTAGAGAGGGGGGGGGGGGGGAGATGGCTGCAATGTGAAACATTCCTCCGCACACGTGTGTGTGTGTGTGTGTGTGTGTGTGTGTGTGTGTGTGCCTGAGGACACACAAAAAACACCCAAGCGCGCACACACAACCCGACACACACACTATTTCCATTCTCCGCAAACACCCCAAGTCACTCAAGTCCGAGTCTCTTGGCAAGAGAGTTTCCCCCCAAATGCCCGCTTGCGAAGGTCTCCTATAGCCTGACAGGCGAACAGACAGGGATGAGGGGAGGCTGTGGAGGGAAAAGTGGGTGGAATCGCCGGTTGACTGACTCGTAGGGGGAGAATGGCAGAAATGCCCCCCCCCCCCCCACTACGGGGGGCTGTGGACGTTCTTAGGCCACTTCATATTCATAACGTAAATCTTAGGCGCGCCGTGGTGGTGGGCCGGGGGGCAATTTCAGCAGTCAGCCCACCATTTCAAAAGTGAAAGGCAAAGTGGCATGGTGGATAGAGGGAGCGAGTGGGGGGGTGGGGGGGGCGGGGGGGCTTCATGGAAGTCAGATGAGGGGCTTGTGCACCGCCGACGGGTGACTCAGGGGCGTCTGAGCGTGGAGCCGCAGGACATGCCCTCCAGAGGCGATGCGATCCGATGCCCCCGCTTATGCATGGCATATATACATATGCCCCCTCTTATGCATAGAAGGACCATAGCCACTCAGAACATCCTCTGTTTTGGTCATTAGACCAAGTTGTGTGAGTGAACCGCTGGCATGTTGTAAATGTGGGCCGTGTGCTTACTAGGCCACAACCGGTAGAAAAATACTACTCTGCATGTAAAGCTGGCTGGCTCTCAAAGACAAGATGGCTGCTGAATCTTAATGCATGATAGACATTTGTAATAAATGAATACTCTAAGTGGAATCAATACTTGCGGTAGGCCAGTGTGCACATCTGAAATGTGTTTAAAAATGAATATCTTGTGGCACAGATGTCAGTTAGTTCATTCAAGATAAACTAAATCAAAAGAACATCCCACTGAAGGGCTTAAAATGGCACGTTTGTTTATATTCACTTACATCCACCCGCTTTCCCAGCTCCCCCTCTTCCGCCACTTTTAATCGGCAAAAAACGGCAAAAGAAAAAATAAATGATCCCTCACTACGTCCTGTGAAAGTGTGGGTCACACCTTGTCTTGAAGATGGGGAGAGTGAGTCGAGCGCTAGGGAGACAGATCAAGTGTGACACATCAAAGGGGCCGGAAGAGCTGGGAAAAAGGGAGACACGGCCCCCGCTACACATGTCCCCACTCAGGCCCGGCTCAGAGGCTGCAGGGAGTGGGGAAGACTTGCTATGGCTACAACGACGGTCAACAGTGGACCTCTGCTGTAGAATAAATAATAATAAAAAAGACTCCCATTCGCAGCCCCCCGGGCCTGAACCAGGACCTTAGAACATGGATGCCTCCGCCCGGGGACTACAAGACCAATGATTACACTATACTCCCCCCACCCCCTTCTCTCCATCTCACTCCCCAACACACACACACACACACACACACACATACACACTCAGAGGGGCTAATTAAGGCTTTAATATGCAAATGAGAGCCACAGTAAATTACACAGCTGGCAAATATGCCTGTTTTTCCCTGAAAATACATCAGAAGTGCAGCGAGGAGTGTGTTGCTGCTGCTGCCGTCGCTGTTGTTGTTGTTGTGTTGTTGGGGAGACAGGGGATTGTTTCCAGTTGTTTTATTTTTCCCCCGTACCTCTATCACTCTCTCTCTCTTTCTTTCTCTCCCTCCCCCCTTCTTTCTCTCTCTCTCCCTCTCTCTCTCTCTCTATTCAAGGGCCTTACCCACTATTGTTCCCTTCAGAAATACCTTTGGTGTAAACAGATTTAGTCTTGTAGTAATGACAAGCAGATTACTATTCGGGAGCGGAGCGAAGGGAGAGAACATTTCTGAAAATGCTGCTTTTAGGAGCAAGCTCTAGCCGAAGTTTGTGAAGAGCCAGTATAAGTACAGCAGCGAAGTTTGCCAAGCTGCCGTCACCTTGGCAAGTGTGAAAACCCTCGTTGCTGCAGGTCTTGGCTATTGCAGGATTGCTCGTGATAGTCTAGTCCTCCCCTCTTGGGGCGGGTGGAGGAGGCGTGGGGATGCGGGGCTGCCTCGGGGCGTAGTCGGAGCCGCCCCCTCTGTGATCTCTGAGGCATCCCCGCAGCGGTTCTGGCCCGCTTGGCTCGTCTGCCGCGGCCCCCGGGGGGCCCATGATGTGAGCCATCACCCCCCTGAGCTCGAACCAGAGTGCCGACTACATGCATGGCCAGGTTGTCCTGTCAGCGGACCAGGCACCGCGACTGACCATGTCAGCCCAGGCGGGGGTAGGGGGAGGTGGGGGTGGCGCAGGGGCGCTCGGTACCCCCACAGGGCCGCCTGGAGCGCCTCAGTTCAACGGTAGGCACGGTCTCTCCCACTCCCACACCACCCTTCCCTCAGTGTCAGTCATGCACCTCCACAGGACACCCCTGATGGTACGGAGAGAAACTCAAACGCTCTCAAACGACTTTTCAAAGACTTTGTCGTCTTTGACAAAAAAAAGAAAACGGCCTCGACTTTTCCCCTCCTCCCCCCTCAACAGGGGTCTTGAGAAACAAAGTTACCGGGCCCCTTTCCTACCCCGACCCCCCTCTTTCGCCTTCCAGCATTAAACATACAAACACATACAACGCGGTGCGGTGCTAATTATCACTTGGCGAGAGCTCCCCGCTCCCTAGCTCAACACCTTGCGGGGAGCGCCCACACCTCGCCGGGCGGGGACACCTCGGCTTCCTCATCAGGCTACGCACTGCGGTCAGACACGGCGCAGACATTGACCAGCCTCACGAGCCAGCGTTTCAGCGACAGACCCAACAAACGAGAAAAGGCTACAATCTCCCGTACCCCCCGCCTCCAACTTCTTGGGGCTGAGGAGTGGGCGAGGGACTCTTGGAGAGGGGCTGTTCATCGGTTGGGTTGACAGAGTTCATCTGACGAGGCCCGGATAAACAGCCACCACCATGCTGCGGCTACGGAACGCTTGCCCCTCGGAATGTTGCTCTCCATCGGGCTGTGGGCTGCCATGAATATTTTAGAGGGCTAAATAATTAATAATTAACGGCAAACAGGCCCGCGATCAAATGGAGCGGTGCAGCAACAGACATGAGAAATCCGCTGCTTGTAAACAAAGACGCGAGGGGGACTCCTGGAGCCTCCTGCCCCCTTTTTCCCCTTTTAATAATGTGCGCACTGACAATCTCCCCTCCCCTCCCCCTAACCCAACCCCCCCACCCCACCCCCCCCACCCCATAAAGTCTAGAAATCCCCTGCGGTAACCGTAAACACACGGAATGGCACATGGACACATTCACACATTCAACTGCATGAGCTCGCACCATCCCAGCCACTCCCTCGCTTCCACACACAGCCGTGGACAGAGCAGTGCCATCACCCCGTCTCTGTCACTCACATGCGCATGCACACCCGCCTTTTTTTTTCTGCCGAAGAATGGGATTTTCACATTTCCCGGCGACCCAGGGAATACAGCGGCACCGAGCGAGAACACTTGATCTGGCCCCCCGCTGCTTTCTGATGGAAAGATTTGCTTTTTAATACAATCGTCACTCGTCCCACCTGGATGTGCCACGCCAAGACAAATCCCAGCTGTGTGACTCCAAAACCGGATGGCGCTCAAATATTCCTTCATTACCATCCCTTAAAATACCCTGCCACACACTAACTTCACAAACCAAAATGCTAATCGCGTGGCTGCAAGTTTCAGGAAACCATAAAATAGCATACCAGATATGGACATTTTTGTCTGTATGAGTACTGTTGGGATGTAACTGTGTGTGTTCATAAAAACTGAGTTTTTATAAAGGGATTTCTTCTTCAAACTGACATATATCTCCATTTGACTTTTGCTAGAGGAGAATTTCATAAAATTCTGAATTAATCGTGTAAACACTGTACAGACAAACACAAACTGCTGCAAACAAACATATAACAAGCTTGGAGCCGCACGCAGATAGCCTTTACAATTAATTTTAAAGTAAGTATTCCATTCCTTGGAGATTTTAATTAATGCTTTAATATGCAAATAAGTTAGCAGAGATAAAATAATGGCAAACAGATGGCAAGTGCGGGTAATTATTTTTTGAATCCAGCAGGGGCATGCATTAAAGCTGTGGCATCACTTTCCTCAGGCCATCTCAGCCACCAAAGGTAAAAAACAAAAATAAAAAAATAAAAGCCCCACTGATTAATCGGAAGAGCTAAATGAAATAAATGAGAATAAGTGTAACAAATCTGTGACTTCTGAACGGATCGTATACAACAGGGCTTTGAAGAGAGCACTTTGCCAGGGCATCCAAACGCCACCCCCAAGATCATGTGGTCAGAATCAAACAAATAGACCAAAATAAAGTACGATACGATAGGGATTGTAACATTTTGACCCATCCAGAGCCAGACGTGAAGGTGCTGGAGGCACTGACCTGTTCATCTGTGGACGTGGCCTCCAGGTGCAGAGTGGTCAGGGAGCGGTTGATCCTCAGGGCCAGGGAGAGAGCCATGAGGCCCCCCACCCTCACCTCATTCCCACTGATGTCCACACCTTGGATCTGACGGCTCTCCGCTACGTACTCCGCTAACGCTACAGCCCCTGGGGAAACGGACAGAGGGATAATCATGTCTGCTTCTAAGACAACATCGCCAGAGTTCCCACCCACTGCTCATTAGAGGAGCATCAGGAAAAGACTTACGGTTACAGTTTGAAATACCTCTCTTAACCAGCAATAGCATAGACACTACTCATCCAAGATTAAGAAACGTAGTTTAAAGAGTAACAACATAAGAAACGAAAAATCCCCCGAACGAAATGATCGCTTAACCATGGTAACACTGGACATAGACCTCTAGCCAAACTCAAGTCCACCCGCTGTTCATCCCAGGACCATGCGGGCAAACACTGAGATTCATGCGACGCCTCGAACTGAGGTGGACATCAACATGGAGGGGTGTCGGCTGCGTACCTTCGCATGTGATGTGTGTGTGGTCCAGGCGGAGCTGCAGCAGCGAGCGGTTCATCATGAGCGCCTCCCTCAGCGCCTGGAGGCCCCGGTTCTCCAGACGGTTCTCCGCCAGCTCCAGCCTCTCCAGACGCCTCAGCACTGGCTAGGAGACCAATTTGCACAGTAGCGTCCATCACACGGTCACCTACAGGCGCTAGTGGTGAACACGGAGCGGGTGTTGCGCTTGAGGATCACTCGTCAAAAGGGGGCGGGGGGGGCGGGGGGAGTCTGAGTTTAGCGTTAAAGACTTATCAGCGGGTGTAGGGGTCTGGGACTGTTTGGGGCTCGCCCAGTGCCCGACTCGCCCAGTGGTGCAAGCACGATACCTTCCCCCCCACCCCCACACTCTTGGTAAGACTAATTTGGTCACCCCACGGTATCGAGAGAGAGAAAGAGAAAGAGAGAGAGAGAGCGGGAGTGGAAACGCAAGAAGCCGGCACAGAGACCGGAGAAGCATCTTCTCTGGAGTTCATTGGTGCCGCGGTGACAACAAACACACTCAAGAGCCCACTGGCTCTGCCGCCCCTAATGGCGGCGCCGAGAGATGGCGCACTGTGGATGTGATACACCCTGGCGCCTCCGCGTCCGTCGGACTACTCAAACCTTTCCCAGGGTGAGAGGAGTAAAAGGAGGAGGAGGAGGAGGAGGAGGAGGAGGGGGTTGAAGAGGGACACATGGGGGATAATACCAGGCAATTAAAGAGTCAACTGAGGGTTTGAGAGAGTGAGAGTCAAGGATGGTTGAAGCCCGTCAAACAGAAAGCTACTGAGGGCTTGAGGAGGGAGGCAGAGTGGAAGGCATGGCGATGACAGTCCTGCCGAAAAAGAGACTTGTTTCACACACCTTGACGTCACAAATAAAGTGAGGGGAAGCGAAGACAAATTGGATTTGATTACATGTTAAACGTACTGAGAAACGATGCCCCTTTGTTGACCCAGTGGGTTGATCCAGTGGGTGCACAGTCAAATCAGGGGACATTTCCAGGGGCCAATTGTCTTGTGCCAAACGTCTGTGGAACAACAGATCCCATGGCTAGGCCAAACAGCCCACTCTGAGCCTCACTCCTCGTCCCCTCATCCAACCTCGCCATGGCATAGAAGAAGGGGAAGCAGCCAGCAGAAAGGTTAATGATACCTTTTCCAGTGTCATATTGGACACGACCAGCCATCCTCCTAATTATCATCATTATGGTCGGCGAGGACATCCACTTATCCTTCTCAATGGCAGGCCGCATGCGCGCTGCTCCCAAACACATATCTATTATTCAATCAAACCGTACCTCTTTTGGGTGGCGGTGGCAGAGAGGGGGAAAACGTGTGTGAAAGGAAACTGCATGCGCGCGCGAGCATGTGTGTGCGTGTGCGTGTGTGCGTGTGTGTCTATGTGTGTGTTTGGACGCAAGTGTGCCCAAGTGCCAAGCGTGTGACGGGAGGTCTTTATTTTTGGCCTGGCTGAGTTCTCTTTGCATATGCCAGAGGGCCATGCGGCGAGGCGAGGCAAGCCTTTAATTTACCCCCTTTTGATTTCCCCATCGCCCCTCACATGACAGAAAGAAAGGCGCAGTTTATGCTGCCACTCAAGCTGGTCGGAGAAGGGCCACGGATGTTATTAGGGATTATAAACGACCAGGCTTGCGGTGGCGGGCCAATTTCAGAGGGGGCCTGCTCGGAATCAGGCCCAAAGCCGGGCTTTTCTTATCTTGTTGGGAGGGTACAGTCCTGATAGTGTCAGCAGTGTGTGTTTCTATTTTTCAAGTATTACACTGTTTTAGTATCACCTTTATATTTTTTATTTCTCAACTCTGTTTTGGCTCAAAACAATGAGTTTGATTTAGGATATTGACTCACGCCCTGTGTGTGCGTGTGTGTGTGTGTGTGTGTGTGTGTGTTTCTCACCAGGGCCTTGGCTAGATGGAGTAGACCGTGGTGGGTAATGTGGTTGTCGTTCAGCAGCAGTGCCCTCAGACCGCTCGTCTGCACTCTCAGACCCTCACACAGCTCCTCCACACCTAGCAGCCACAGCACGCACACGCACACACACACACACACACACACACACACACACGCACACGCACACGCACACGCACACACGCACACGCACACACCATCGTCTGTGTCCCTACAGCATAGTATAGACCATTCTGGGTTGAACTACGTCAGTGTAACAACTAGGGAAGTAACGGTTCACGGCCTTATCATTCTGTCCACATGTGTACCGAACGAGTATGCAAATTTGTAAAACATAGTTCATCTACAAAAATATGTCATTTTTCAAATTGTATATAGAAAACAAAAACAATCCTCACCTGTCCTATCAGTATGGGGTACAACCTTTTATATTGGCACCATGCAGCTTCATTTCTTGCTAAGCAATCTAAATTCAAATCTTACCATATCAAACAATCAGTTCTGAAAAACGGCAGTGTTTCAGTGCGGTGCGTGCAACAGGCTGGTTAGACATGATCCCAGCCTACGAAAGGCGGAGGCACTTGTCAACTCTACCCTACAGCATTTAAGCAGACCGTCATTTACACCCTTATACTTTAGTTGTCCATGCTTATGATCGCTTTAACCTTTGATATAATCAGCATTACCAATGAAACGGATGATAACAAAAAAAAATCTAAATCAATATTAAAAATGTATTACCACTTTTTTTCTCTGTCTATATTAGTTATTGACCTGTCTAAAATGTACCAGACAAAACCGAGCATTTTGTGAACCATTACACCCCTAGTGTCAACAGACTTGGTAGGAAAATATAAACTAGCTTGTCGTTTATACACATTCCCTCCTGTAAGAACAACAAGCGATAATAAAGTGTTGATTTTCAACCTGGGAGAGGATGTACTTTAGCATGCCTGAGAAAGGAATAGTTACAACAACAGCAACAGAACAAAGAACGTTAAGGCAGTGGACCTGTCCTGTTTGGATCCATTTACCTAGGTCTGCTATGGAGTTGTTGCTCAGGTCCAACACTTGAAGGGTGTGGTTGTATTTGAGAAGGTCTCCTAACTGCATGGAGTCCTGGTAGCTGTTGAGCTGGTTGTCTCCCAGGTAGAGCTCCTGTAATACCGTATTGGTCCTCAACGCACCAACTGCGGAAGCAGGACAGCGGAAGGACACTTAGGATTTGTCTACTTCAGAGTGAAGACCACAGAGAGGAAGCAGCCTTCTAAAACAGCACAAGCATGCCAAAAGTGTAAAGGCGGCACGGCGAAGTTCCAGCAGCAGTTGAATGAAATCCTGCCGGGAGGGGAATATATTTGACGTGACTTAATATACTATTCTGTCAAGAAAATAGCCTACAGGGGTTGCTTCGGAGTCAACTATTGTTGGCTCACAAGCGTGCGTTTGTGTATGCGTGGTTCCGTTTAGCCCGTGCATGGGGGCTGCCATGCTCCCCCCCACCCCCCACCTGCTGGGCCTCTTGGGCTGCATGTGGAATGCCAACATTGTCATCAGGCACAGTGGGAGCCAAATGGTGGGATCGGTCGGATTGATCGGGGCCGACTCCACCACGAGCCGCCCGCTCGGGCCTCTGCAATCAGGGGCCCCGCCGATCGAAGCCAATGATCCACAGCTGGGCCCCCCCGCTGGGCGAGGATGGGGATGGGGGGCTGGCGGAGAGCAAGGCGGGGGGAGGTTGGTCCACGGAGGAGGCGGGAGGTAGGTGAATTCCTGGTCCCCCCATAATATCAAAGGGATCCAGGAGCTTTAAAAGAATAGGGACTTTTTATTGCTAGCGGAGTTGGGAGGAGGAGGGCAGGGAGGGGGGGGGGGGGACTCATGGCTCAGTCCGCTCGGTCCCCATGCCTGTCCTGCACTCAAGGATAAGAAATCTTTGCACATCATTGTACAGTTTCAAAGGTCTGGTTCACAGCACACGGCCCTCTCTCTTCTACCTCCCTCTACACCTCGCCTCGAAACGGGTGCATGCAGAAACACAAGGAGCCCGAAGCATGTGGCTGTGTGTGTCTGGTCATACCGCAAACCAAAACACTCCATTTACATGTATGAGCTACCAACTACGCCAGTCTGGGCTAGTGTGTGTGTGTATGTGTGAGCTCAAGCGTGAGAGTGTGTGCCTCTGTCTACCTTGGGCTCATTTGTGGGTCATTGCTGACACCCCCTCCCCATCTGATCACTCCTGTCCACCGGCCCAGCCGCCCGCAGACCCCCCGCTGTCCTTGTGGAGGGACACGTCCG
>CM030175.1:15195672-15245672 GCA_017639675.1 Aplochiton taeniatus
CTCTTTGAAAGCTGAGCGGCTAATCATGGAGCTAATTTCTGTCATGCATACGTAAGGTCTGGGGGCCGGTTGCACAAAACACCTTAAGTTCTCTCCTTAAGTATGACACTTAAGGCTTAATTTCTCCTTAGCTGAGGGACTTGCTTAAGGGTATAGTCCCTAAAAAGGTTTTCCTATCTGTACTTCAAGGACAATAATAATAATAATTCATTTTATTCATATAGCGCTTTCTAAGACCCAAAGACGCTTTACAGAAAAAGATGTTATGTGTAAGGTGTCAGGGGACGGGGCCCAGGTAAGATTCTTTGGAACTCTCCCCAATTCCCCTTCCTTACCCCTAAGGAAACCCTCAATCCCCCAGGAGTGACATATAGGAAGTGCAGAATCTTTTTTTGTGAGCATAGTCAATCAGATGGCTTGTGTATGCGTATGCGTGCGCATGTGTGTGTGTGTGTGTGTGTGTGTGTGTATGCACTTATTTGTGTGTGAAAGAGAAAACGACGATGGTTGTGCAACTTAGTCTGTGTGTGTGTCTGTGTGTGTCTGTGTGTGTGTGTGTGTGTGTGTGTGTGTGTGTGTGTGTGTGTGTTGTGGTGTGGTGTGAGCGAGTCTGCATGTTTAAACGTTCCATAAAGTTTCACCATGTGTTCCCCCCCTCCTCAATAAATCTGCCCTACACCAAACTTTGTAATGTAAAATATATATCTAAGCTATAGGAAAACAGATTACTATTTCAAAATGTACCCCTACCTGCTTTATCAAATGAGAGAGGGCCCTCCAACCTGATATCCCCATGCCTCTGTTGCCAGAGATGTCAAGATGTTTCGTAGATTCGTAGTACAAAATCATATCCAGCAACGAAGAGGCTCCCTGCAAAGGGAAAAAAGGAGAGCAGCAAGGCCTAAATTCGCCAGGAATGCAATAACAAAGTTCCACCTTATTTTGGGAGTGAAAATTTAATCCGATACACAGGGAGACCTGAATATGAAACTGCATTGGCGAGGCGGAGCAGAAATAAGTTTTGCTCATAAAACTCACATTTTCCTCCAGTTCGGTCTCCTGTAGATTGATGAAATCAAAGTGCAGCCATTTCAGTATGACTTCCAGAGATTCACAGGAGTGCTGGTCTAATCGCTCACCTGAGAAAAGGCGGCAATCAAACAGAAGATAATTGGAAGCTGTTTGCTAACAGCCAAAATTGCATGGCTCCAATCGCAAAGAATATTTTCTACTCTATTTTATTTTCATTGAAGGAAAATTTCTGCAAACCCAAATCACACACCAACACAACAACTGTCCTCCATATATAGGAAAATAACATCTCATCTGTTTATCAAAAGCAATTCTCCCTCTTTCACCAATGTTGCAAGCCTTAAAAAGCACAAAAAAAGAATGTTTTCGCTGATGAAGTTGGTTGCGACTAGCATTTTCGATTGAACTTGTGGGCTTAGGAGGCGCGTGGCCACGTGCCCCACCCTGCCACCTCCCTTCTCTCTCCTCTCCAAGCCATTAGAAATCAAAGTGTATGTGATTAGCTAGGACCAAATGACTTCCAAACAAAGCCCAGGGAAAGACTTTGATGGCCACAGCAGTCCTCGTCTATTAAAGGCCTCCTTCTTCTCCTCAACTCTTATCTTTCTGACCGAGGCAAAGCAAAGGGGGTGCATCGCTCCCAGCAACAGCGTGCGCACGCACGCACGCACGCACGCACGGAGAGAAAATGATTATGTATTCCTCATTAGCATAACCATTTGTAAAAAAAAAAAAATAAAAAATGTCCCTTCCTTCTTTTTACAACAATCACTTAACTGTACAGTAAGGGACAGAGGGGGGGGGGTGGGGGGGGGGGGTCTGAAACCCCGCTCATCCTAATCCCCTCTGTGTCGGGGAGATAATGACGACGAGTGTCAACCAGTCAGATGTCATCCGTGCGTGACAGCAGAGGAGGAGTCGGGAACATGGTGACCCCGTGTTGGAATCCCCCCCCCCCCCCCCACTGGGGGGCTGTAAACTGGGCTTCGTGAGGGTTCCTCTCCCCTACTCGACCTCCAGAGTCTCATCTCGTAGCCTCACACTGTCAATTAACTGCTGGTATGATCTGTCTGGCATGTAACGCTTGGTAAAGTACTGTATGGTATTGTGTTTGATAATGAAATATGGAGGGGATTCCATCATGATGAGATGTACAAATATGTTTCAATGTTCAGTGACTTTGCAAAGAACAGAAGGGATCCTGTTCTGTTATTCAACACGGGACTCCTTATAAATATTGTTTCATCATTATGCATCATGTTTTCAGGACATAAAAAAAATCTATGTTGGTCACATAATGGTTATCTAACAGTATGTGGGTGGCATGGCAAATCTTACCTTTCAAATCCAGACATGAAACCCTTCCACTTACGCCAGGAACCTGCTGCGTAGAGAAAGAGATAGAAAGAGATAGAAAGAGGGGAAAAGAGAAAGAGATAGAAAAAGAGACAGAGAGGGAATGATATAGAGAGAGAGACAACAAGAGACAGAGATGGGGTGGGGGGGGGGGGTCAACATATGATAGCCCCCTCCCTCTCTCCCCGTCTCTCTAACCCAAGGCCTCCACATCCACGCCATTGCCTTGTTTGCTCAGAGGCGAGGCTCCAGCTCGCTCGACGCCAAAGCATGAATTATGAATTTCACACAGTTTACCGTCGATGGCGACACCACGTCCTAATTAACCAGTGTATATTAATTAGAAACAGCTGGTCATCTGTTGATGCATTCATTTGCCAAGCCACTGTTCCACATACAGTACATCTAATTTGACTGCATCAATCACCGGGCTGACATAATTGCGTGGATAGTGGAAACGGTAATCTTTCCTCCTCCTGACAAGCAGAACGGGGAGGAAGGCAGAATCCTCTCCTAACACGCCGACAATAAAAAAATAAAAAATAAAGAAGCCAAGCCCCTTAGTCTCAGTCGGCGACGGACGAGTTTATTTCAACCGTTTCTTCCCAGCATCAAGGAAAAGACACGACGCCTTTATTTCTGTTATGTCAATCCCCCTGTAAGAGGATGCCACAGGCTTGGTTTCGTATGCAGCGACTTAGTGCTTATTTCCACTCATCCCTAAATATGACTCATTGTTCAAAGGACATGGGGGCACAATGGGACTGTGATGAAAATGTTCTCCACTCTCATGCCTGGCAGAGGAGAGTGAGATGCAAAGAGGATGCCTATAAGATGTTTCTGTTGAAAGAATTAGGAGGATCAATACCCAGTCAATTATGCCGTGCGGGTACAAACAGCCGCTGCATGTAATTGTTGAAACCATGACATTTGGTTCGTAATCGTAAGATGATTTACACACAGGAAACCTTGCACAGCTGCAAAATAAAACACAAATGTTCATGTTAATATGCTAATAAAAAAGAACCAGAAATGTGTTCCACTAGAAGCGTGTACCAAGTACAAACTAATATGGTTTAAGTACTTGATGTAAATGGTCTAAGCACGGCAGTGCATTTGTACCGTATTTCCATCTTACAAATGTATTAGCATGAACTATGTTTTGGACACCTAGAAAAAGATATTCTGAAGTATAGCTATTGTGACTTTCTTTTGTGGGTCAAAACTGGGGTAAAATATGTGTATTCCTTAATACTTCTGGGTCATTCTCAGTCTAAATCATTTTGAAAAACCGTACACAAGTACCTTGTAAGTTAAATCTTTGTACTATCTTCTCTAAGGTTATTTCACCATAAAAAATCTTACACAATGGCAAAGTCGCATTAGTCCGATCTAGAAAAAGTTATACAAGGTATATAAAATGGTCAGCACCCATTCTGCTTTTGTGTGTCTGTGATGTCTATGTAATTGATTTGACTCTTTCTAACCTCCCTCTGACTGACACACACACACACACACACACACACACACACACACACACACACACACACACACGCACTCTTTCTCTGTGTCTCTCATGTATGTACGCCCACACACACGAACGAACACAGACACAGACACACACATACATACATATACACACACACACACACACACACACACACACACACACATATACACACACACACACACACACACACACCATATAAAACACAAATACAGTAGCTGCTTCTTTTCATCTTAATGAATTTATGAGTGCTACCCCTTTTGCCTGATGTGTGCAGGGCTGAGACGCACAGCTCTGCGCTGCCTCGCGTGGAGGAGAAAAACGAAAGAGCCAAGTGCCAAATCTATTGATGTGTCAGAAGGGAGTGGACAAAATGGAGTGATAAAAAGAAAAGCTTTCTGCTCTCCCTGGCAGCAGAGAGGGATATGGTTTATAAACTTGACTTCCACAGAAGCCATCTCTGGTGCATTCGCCATTCTTTACTCCGCCGTCGCGGACCTGAACGCCCAGGCTATGCCTCTCTGGGTGGCTTTGTATTTTTTTGTGAAGTATTTGAGAGCACTTTTTTTCTTCTTATTCCATTTAATTAGTTGAAAAAAATATGTAATTTTTCACAGCACTCTTCCACAGTTAAAGCTCTTAGGGGTTAAAATCAGCCACACATTTTCCTTTCAGCATCTTTTCTGCAATAAAGGATAAATTATTTAAAATACACGACCTTTTATCTCACACCCTTTGAAGGCAGCAAATTAAAAATGTAAATTGGGGGCTAATTAATATGCAAATATATTCATTCCCAGTTAACTATTAGCAATTAAACCTGCAGTGTCTAGAAAGAGCATAGACAAAAATGTGTAACTTAATTTATCTTGAAAAAAACTTAAAACATACACAAAATTATAATTGACTTTCAAATGTTTCACACTGTTGCCCTTTTGTTCCTGTATAAAGATTTTGATATTTATGAGGTGCGTTAGGTAATATAATTAATAGGAATTTGGGTCAAATATATTGTCGTCCTAAATAGTTCATGTCCAAATTTATGTACACATTTAACCCGGGCTTTGGGGTGAGTGTGTGTACTGGGTAAAGTTTGTGAATCAATGGTACACACACCCCTTGTTGTTGCACACATTCATCTGTGAGTCAGGGAGGTCCAGAGGGCTTGCAGCACATTCAAATTTAAAAGTGGGGAAGTTATTTATACTTAATGCTGTTTGGATATAGCCGGCAATCTCCGTTTGTATCGCTGGGACGGATAGCAATTTCATATCAGTGACGGGGTAGCGTTCTGATGAACACGGAGGCAACGAGAACTCACTGGGCATGGGGGAAAAGAAAAACCGTGGGGAAAGATGGAGAGAAGAGGGAGAGGAGTAGCACAGAGGCAATGGATGGAATCGGAACTTTTGCAACAGAATGCTTTGTTGATTCTGTAAAACAAAATAAAAAGTTTAACCTCAGGATGCCGCAATTAGTTCTATCTTTATACTACAATAAACACACCTACACTATAATGCTGGCTATGACAAACAGCACTTAGAATAATAGAATCCCGCTTACCAAAGCACAGATTGTCTTCTAAATCAAGTCAAGCATGTATTTGAAATGCATTCTAACGATGACACACAGTGCACAATACCAACCGTAATTACTTATGTTTGCACTTGAAATTGTTGTTCCATTCATGCCTATGACACGCATTCAGTAAAATTTCCATAAATGTTTTATTACATCTTATTTGACCTGTGACGCAATTAAAGAAATGACATTGAAGTTATTCCCAGGATGTAACAATGCCATTTGACAATTGGGGTTATGCACCGTCTGTCTGTCAACCTTTAAATACAGGAGGTTCCGGTGACAACCTACAGTTTCCAAGAGCCAACGTTCACACCACAAGGGACGGGAATGTAAGCGTGGGGTCCCTGTGGTCTTCCTCCAAGCTAAGGATGCCTCCTCCTCTTCTCGTTTTCTACCTCAAGCTCCCTGATAGCTGCAGCCCTCTATGGCATTTCAAATGCACCACTAACCACCCCTGTTATCACTCTCTCTGTTGTAATGAGAGGAGAGACATATGTCCGGTTCCCCTGCTGTTTTCTGATAAGCCGGCATTCAGCCGCGAAACACTCAAAATCCTCCCCACTTCTATTTGCATGCAGAAAAACACGCCGAACAACAACCAAGGAAATAGAGCGGCACTTACTTAGTGACATTTACCTCGCTCCCGACTATTCCCTACACCAGGGGAGCCGCAATAACAATCAGCAGGCATTTAATTTTAAAAATGTGTTCCCTTTAGAACTGAACTGGAAGGGGAAAATATCTTTGTGTGTGTGCTGGTGCGTGTGTGTGTGTGTGTGTGTGTGTGTGTGTGTGTGTGTGTGTGTAAGACAGAATGGTTCTAGCTGTGTATCAGGTTGTAACACCAGAGCGTAGACCGGCTGCAGCAGTGCAATATTAATGCTAATCAAAAGACAGCAGAAGCAGCAGGGATTGCTCATAAAACATTAAATTGTATATTTTCTCTTGTCTTTCCATTCCTGGGAGGATTCTCTTTGCTCCTTTGAGGGATTTAGACTGTGAAATAATTTTTTCCTTCAAATGAATGAATGTAACCTTACTGTTGTCATGCCGCTGGATTTTGCCCCGGCATATTTCTTATCCTGTAAATAGGGAAGTTATGTTTTGGTAATTGATATATCCCCAGTCCACTCAACTGAATATTCTCCAAGAGAGAACCGATAATAATGTGATTCACCAACAAGCAACTAAGTCATAGCTTACTATACCCAAAGACCTACAACGCGTAGAGAATGCCATCAAATATTTAAGCCACCTTGATTAGAATTAAATTATAGTTTTGTCAAAAAACTCGAAATGCTTGGTTTTATAAAATGCCATTTGATAGATATTTTTATCCAAAGCACATTGCACTGCAAAGTCTCATTTACTATCAATGGCAAGCATCACAATTTGTTGGTCAATGATTACTTCTTTCTATGCAGTTAACCTATACCCTAAGTGCCTAACCAGCTATGTGGGAAGAACTTCATAATTCGAATTGTGAGTATAATTATGGCTCTAACTAGCTAAATAAAGCTTGGAATTATTGACTTCTGAGAGAAAAATTAAATGAAGGAGTTGGGCTTGGGTTTAAGCTGTGCAGCCTCTAGCTCCAATTCATTATTGTTTACCACTCCTATGAAGATGTAACCGAAAGAAATACAGTTTTATCCACTTAAAACATTTTCAAAGAAACGCAAAAGCCCGCGGGTACAATAAAACACTTTAAATAGTCTTCAACGGCCATCCTCGCGGGGATGACGCTGCCTGAAAGTACCTAATTTAATAAATATGCTCTTTAAGCTCCGAGTCTCATTTTGCATACTCTTATTATGAATTCACTCTGCAGCCCTTTCGTCTAAATATTTCCCCTCTTAGCTACTGCTTAACCATACATATTTTACTCTTTCAGGAGGACCACCTACATTAGTTTCAAACGCAATTTGGTTCATTAGTCCCTCCAAGATAATACAGCGTGTGTGTGCCTAATGTAAGCACTGCTAAGTCTTTTCCACAAATAATTCCCCTTGATCTAATCCTAAATATATGCAGAGGGAGAAAGTGATGTTCTTAACACGGCTGGTCCAAGTAAAGTAACTAAGTACATAAAATTAATTATAAATGTCGTTTTTTAGTGTGCATGCGTACTAGCCTGTGCGTGTCCATGCAGTGTGTATTCCCTCTTCCACATTCATTTGTTTTTGTTTACAGCTGTGCTATTATTTGCAATATAATCCCTAATCCCAACAAGTGAAATCCAACGTGGTAGTTAACCTGCTCTTAGCCTCCTGTTGGTACTGGAGATGGTTCTCACATTTTTATGCAATAAGTCGGATTGAATGAAATGATTCAAATTACCCTTTGAATCTTAATGTATGCCTACTCACTGAGTCTGCATGGGCGTCTGTAGGTTTGCGTCTATTTGCTTTGTGTGTGTTTGCTTGTGTTGCTTGTGGATGTGTTTGTTTGTTGGTGTGTTTATAACACTTGGGAGCCTCCATGCTGTTGCTTACAGTAGTGCCAATCAATGTTGTCTATTGTCATCATGTGAGAGTAACCTGTCTGTGGGCACAACTTGACTAGCATCCCTTTAAAACTGTGTGGCAGACTGTGTGACGCGGTAACCTTAGCAACATTTAATCCTCTTCAAGGTACACTGTTTCTGGAAAACCATCAACCCTTTGTATAAGAATGTACCTCCAGCTGCTGCAGAATGCTGGATTTGGGATCAACTTGGTGCTTCTCACAGCTCTTCTGGTAGGCCACGATGACCTCCTCCAAGGTGAGGTTGTCACCTAAAACAGAGGAATACACTCATTAACAGGCTTAATGTTTGCTTGTCCCAGTGAGCAGGGAGCTTCAATTCAAAAGCGCTTAAGAGAGACTTTGGACGTGGCAGACGGTAAACGGTAGGGAGGGGGAAGATGGCGGCTATTTAGGAGTGGTAAGGGCACAAAGAAGATGGGTGTCTGTCTCTACACTATCAATCAGCCAATCAACGATTCGAACTCTCACTGATGCTGTCTTATGGAGCACGCCACCAGATGTCCTGTAAAAGCCTATTGGATTTGAAGGCCTACAGTTGCTTGGTCCTATTTTGATATATTTCATATTTTGACCAAAGTAACTGTATATAGACTGTTGGATCTGAAAATTATAATGATGAAAATAGTGAAGCAGTGGTGGTGCAAACTTTAGACAGCAAAAATTATGCTGATAAAATGTATTTGCTATGGTGTCCCATTTCAAACTTTTGAATTCATAATTTGTTACACAAAAAAATTGCACTACAGAAAAATAGAAACCAATTAAAGCACACTGAAGCAAACTGGTTGGTTTTATTAGTGGATAATGCGTTTCAGTTGTATAAATAAAGGCCTACTAACAGGCATAGGAATCCAGGAGCAAGAAGACAATAACTTACCATGTCTGCTGTTTTCTTTGCGCTCTGCGAAGCCCGACACTATCTGTCCATCTGGGGGAAAAGACACATGCTTGCCACCTTTGCATTTCTTTTGGTTCTGAGTCTGAACTACCATTTGGTCATCGTCCTCGTCACTGCGTTTGGTCATTGTTGCTCTAAAAATACAACATATGACTTTTTATAAATCGTTTTTAGGCCACACATCAGACTTGGGGGTCTGCTGTTTTCCTGTCAATGTATAGTTTATATTCAAATATATCCAAAGATCCCATAAAGCCAAACCGTCCAGCTTTTCAAAAAAGTAATTTAAAGATAAATAAACAGCCCTCACTTGAATCCTGAGTTATTTTAGGCCACAGCGGTCTGTGGAAAGGATAGAACATCAACTATATCTTATTCATGAGTCAGTCCTGTTATGGTAGGCCTGCAGGTGAAACCCTATATGTTCCTATCAAATGACCTGGTGGTAGTTCAGGAAACGTGTAAAATAATGTGCAATACATGTTTGCTAAGAAACCTAAATAAGTGTTCGTATTGGTGAATGATGAGGCTGTAACAATCATAGCCAGTCATTGTAGTGTATGTAGTGCGCTCAACCAGAGGAGTATTGTCAACCAATCATCAATCTTACTCATGACCTGCTTTTTCCTGATCTGTCTTCAATGTTCCGCCTAATAATTGGTAACTGCGCCACAGCACAGCGCACTTCGCTAAAAGAATGCAAGAGGTGGGTTTTACAGATGACGCGAACGTGGTTTTGACCAATAGGATTGGTCAATGTTGTGCCTCAAGTTCCTGTTCCACAGTTTTGCGGGAACTTTTGAGCAGCGCCAGCATCTATTTGTAAATATCTTTAAAGAAAGGTTGGTGTTTTTTGTTTACCTACCTTTATGAAGAGTCTTATCGAATAGTTATTAATATACATCCCCCTGTGGTTATATCTTGATTCGGTAAAAAAAAAAAAAAATCACGGAAGCGAATGGTTTCACGAGTTCACGTTTGCAAGCTAACCTACGCGTTAGCATATCATGTGAGGTCATTTCATTCATTTAGCTAATCGCTAGCTAGCTATCTGTCTGGCTACGCGAAGTGTTAAAACGTACATTGGATTATGCATGTCATGGTTATTTGTCATTGCAGATGTTGTTTCTATCGTATCAACTATACGCTTCTTGTGCTATTTTTCTTGTGAGATCGCAGGGAGAAAAAGGGCGCTGCTAACGCTTTCGTCAGTCGAGTTGTTGACGACATGTCCCCCTATCGTAATGTGACCAAGCTGCTTGTCTCCCTGTTTTAGATGCCTCCAAAATCCAATGCGGCAGGGAAGGGGAGAGGTCCAGCTAAAAGGAAACTAGCTGAGGAGTTTCCTCCCGGTGAAGTTCTCACTGACACCGGGAAGAAGTCCTGGAAGCTTGGTGCTCCCATCGGCCAGGGGGGCTTCGGGCTGCTATATTTGGGTTAGATTCAACTTTATTGTCATTGCAGAGAGTACAGTATTGAGGCAACGAAATGCGGTAAATATGTTTACCAAGATTGTTCGTACGTATGCCGTTTATAAATTGACAATGGTCGAGCAGCTTCTTATGCTTCCAAATATAATTTCAAACTTTACGTAATCAACTCACGGGAGTTAGATTGCTGGCACTTAGTATGTGGACAGGGACAAGGGGGAGTTGTGGGGACTATGTTTGAAAAGAGATGCAATTGCTAAACATCTCACCTGACATGTTGTGCCATTTAACTAAAGGTGAGCATCTTAGTTATAGAATACAGATCCATGGCTATGAAAAATGTGTCACTGTCCAAATACTTTGAATTGTTGTTGTATTTTGCAGGCATGTGCCAACGTCATTGAGGGGCCAACTGTCACATATTCATTACACGTGACATTATCAGTGGCAAAAGTCGTTGACATCCTTATCTAACAAATTTTAAAAAGCTACATTTAATGTGTGAACTGTTTCTGTAATGCATGGTGCAAATGGACAATTTGCACATGGTAAACACAAAGCTAAGACAAAATACAAAATAGGCCTAACCGTATTTATGCTTTTCCCCATCTTCCAGCTGATGAAAATTCTGCAAAAGTTGTGGGGCCTAATGCTCCCTATGTGGTTAAAGTGGTAAGGAATATATAAAAATGATGAGTAACTTTGACAGCTGCAGGCGTTGTAATTTACTTATATGGTCTTTATGCAACTCTGACATTGGTGCAATACAAGCCTTTTAAATGTATGGTGTTTCATAGACACATAGTCAGCTGCATTCTGTTGTCATCCCAGGAACCCAGCGACAATGGGCCACTGTTCTGTGAACTCAAGTTCTACATGATCGCTGCCAAGCCTGATCTAAGTATGTCAGTCACCACGCACAGCACAAGCACACACACACACACACACATACATACACACATATACATATTAAACCAGCTTTTGATGTATGCAACCAGTAAACGCTTAATCAAATCAAACATGTGCAGTCCTGCAGACTTCGAATAGACACGTGCTGTGTCTTCCGGCATCAAGGCAAACAAACAGAAACACACCAAACTTTCTTAATTAAAAAAAAAAAAAGAAAGTTATAGTTTGGCCATGTAGGGCCTTAGTGTGCCTTTGGTGGCTGCGCCATTCGCCCCAAGGCCATAGCTTTGCATTTTATATAATAACAATCTAAATGTCAATCTCCCCTGACAATTAACTGTTATATTACTAAGGAACGAAAGGTTCATATTTTATTCATGGCGAATGTCGCGTTGTTGGTAAATATTTGTCCCCCCCAGCAGATTAGCTTGCGGCTGCACTGCCTAGTCCCCCATGGAATTCTGCTTTTATTACTTTGAGTATCACCACGACCACAACCTCCAACTTTTATGAAGTATGTTTAGAAAAGTTAGTAGGAGGGCCATACCTTGATTCGCAACAGTTGTTTTCGTATTTGTTTCCACTCCTCTTTGGTGCATGCTTTGATAATCCTGCTGCCTTGGCGGCAGCGATTTAATGGGCCTTCTCTTTAAGCTGCACCGGAGAAATGTTTTTGTGTTTTGTGAATACATGTTTTCTTACATGGTAGTTGTTAACTGGATGAAGTCTCACAAGATGAAGTATCTGGGAGTGCCAAAGTACTGGGGGTCCGGACTGCACGAAAGAGGAGGCAAAAGGTGATTGGCTTTCCATCCTGTGGCTTTTCAAACGTCGACGTGACGAATCCATCATAACTGTCTGGCGACATATGTTTATGGTTCTGCTCCACAGGTACCGCTTCATGGTGATGGAGCGCTTCGGAACGGACCTTCAGAAGAAGTTTGAGGAGGGCGGGAAAAGGTTCCCCCGAAAACTGGTTCTCCAGCTTGGCCTCCGACTGGTGAGTCATCAGCTGCCAACTGGAATGTAACCCGGGAAACCTCCCCGCCATCGCCTCCATAAGCACGGCGACCATTGCACTTTGGCTGGAGTGACGTCTGAACGGCAAATTTGTTGGTCACTGAGGTAGTGGTGGGGCAAATTGTCATCTGCGGACATAAGCTAACTCAAGCAAATGAGCTCGGGCCGTCCTTGTTTACATGGAACAGTGAGAGTGTGTGCGTGCGTGCGTGCGTGTGTGCGTGCGTGCGTGCGCGAGACTGTACAAGGTGTGGCACTAACTCAGCAACTCACACACTCCCAGAGATTCAATCTGAGAAGCTAGAGGCTTCATCACTATCATATGGGTCTTACATAGTTTTTGCGGATACTGGGGGGAAAATTCCGTTTCAAAATGCTTTTCTCTCTTGTTTCTATGTCTAGCTGGACATCCTAGAGTACATCCACGAGCATGAGTACGTGCACGCTGACATCAAAGCCTCCAACCTCCTTTTGAGCCACAGCAACCCCAATCAGGTCCGTAACTCCAAACCCCCCCCCCCACCCACTAACCAACTTTACATACGACCTGCTTACATATAGTCAGTCTATTAACGCTGCCTAACTGTTAGACCTCCAAAGCCCGTGATCCTAGACAGAACAAGTTGTAACAAGATAGCAGGCAAAAACCTCCACGGAATATTTGGCATTTTATTGTGATTATTGCTCATGCAGCTACGTTGCTTGCATCAAGTTGTCACACACAGTTTGACAAAGTCCTTTGAAGTGGTCGGCCCAGCGCATTTCCTTTGACCCGCAAGTAAACGGACAGGACGGCGTTTTTTATCGTCGATCATAATACTCCCGTGCTGCTTCATTAGATTCAATTAAACCGCGGCGCGAGAGGAAGTGGATGAGGGGGGGGCTTTTATTTGGTGCTTTTTAAACAGGGGAGAGATTAGATGGCTGCTAAGAGCTCTTTCAAGCAAACAAGGTGGGGGCAGGGGCAAATATTTAATTTGGAGATTAATAATGTATCAGTGGTGGCGTTATTAAAGAGCTATTTTTAAAATGACAATTTAGAAAGCGGCCCCACGGGATTTGGAGAGGGGTGTGAGGTTGGTGGGCTCTGCCGGCTAATACCCTCCCCTGCAGTTATTGGCAATATTTGTTTCAGAATGGTACAACGTAAGAGAAACATTTTTGTGTGTGACTTGCCGAGGTACGTGCTCTCATCACGGGCCTTGATGACGGGAGGAGGCTACTACCATAAGCAGGCCCAATACGTAGGGGTTCCAATAAGGCTTCTGAGATATATGCTGCTGTTACACCTCGGTGCATGAAGATAGTTGTCTTGTAAATTATATGACCGTGCTAGGCCAAGTGTTTTCCTGTGGGTGTGTGTGGCGTTGCATGCGTGATCTTGTCTGTTTTGTTTGCCGACTTAGGTTTACTTAGTAGATTATGGACTGGCCTATAGGTATTCGCCCCAGGGCATACTGAAGGAGTACAAGGAGGACCCCAAGAGGTGCCACGACGGGACCATCGAGTTCACCAGCATCGACTCCCACAAAGGAGTGTGTAAGTGCGCCTTTAGTACCGGCCCCAGAGCTGTCCATTCCAAGAGAACAGCTTGTGGGTTTTGCATGGCACCAATAAGGCAATGCTCTGAGGAGATGAAACCCTCGGGTGGTTCGCAGTGAGTAAGCACACCCTCCTGAAGTTGCTAGGTTGAGCATGTTTTTTTTCTGCTGTGAAATGGGCGAGTCCTGATGTGTCGTTTTGGTGCTGGGGGGTTGTTCCAGCTCCGTGTAGGAGGGGCGACCTGGAGATCCTGGGCTACTGCATGGCCCAGTGGCTGTGTGGCCGTCTGCCCTGGGAGGACAAGCTGACCGACCCCGTCTACGTCCGCGACAGCAAGATCAGGTACACCCGCATGCACTGTGATACACCATATATCATAAGGTAACACTTCATGCACTGTGATACACCATATATCATAAGGTAACAGGTCCTGCACTGTGATACACCATATATCATAAGGTAACACTTCATGCACTGTGATATACCATATATCATAAGGTAACACTTCATGCACTGTGATACACCATATATCATAAGGTAACAGGTCCTGCACTGTGATACACCATATATCATAAGGTAACACTTCATGCACTGTGATATACCATATATCATAAGGTAACACTTCATGCACTGTGATACACCATATATCATAAGGTAACACTTCATGCACTGTGATACACCATATATCAATAAGGTAACAGGTCCTGCACTGATATACCATATATCAATAAGGTAACAGGTCCTGCACTGTGATATACCATATATCATAAGGTAACACTTCATGCACTGTGATAGACCATATATCAATAAGGTAACACTTCATGCACTGTGATACACCATATATCAATAAGGTAACAGGTCATGCACTGTGATATACCATATATCAATAAGGTAACAGGTCATGCACTGTGATATACCATATATCATAAGGTAACACCTCATGCACTGTGAAATACCATATATCATAAGGTAACACGTCATGCACTGTGATATACCATATATCAATAAGGTAACAGGTCACGCACTGTGATATACCATATATCAATAAGGTAACAGGTCATGCACTGTGATATACCATATATCAATAAGGTAACACTTCATGCACTGTGATATACCATATATCATAAGGTAACACGTCATGCACTGTGATATACCATATATCATAAGGTAACACGTCATGCACTGTGATATACCATATATCAATAAGGTAACAGGTCACGCACTGTGATATACCATATATCAATAAGGTAACAGGTCATGCACTGTGATATACCATATATCAATAAGGTAACACTTCATGCACTGTGATATACCATATATCATAAGGTAACACGTCATGCACTGTGATATACCATATATCATAAGGTAACACGTCATGCACTGTGATATACCATATATCATAAGGTAACACCTCATGCACTGTGAAATACCATATATCATAAGGTAACACGTCATGCACTGTGATATACCATATATCATAAGGTAACACGTCATGCACTGTGATATACCATATATCATAAGGTAACACGTCATGCACTGTGATATACCATATATCATAAGGTAACACGTCATGCACTGTGATATACCATATATCATAAGGTAACACGTCATGCACTGTGATATACCATATATCAATAAGGTAACACGTCAGCACCCGTTAGGACTGAGGTCCGCTGTCAAATGTCAATAGTCACACACATACACACACACTCTCACTCACTCACTCTGAACCCCAGACTTTTGGCGTTGAATTAAGAGGACCTGCTTGTTTACCCTAGTGGCTGTTTTGATGAGCTCAGCCAGAACTGGTTCTGCTGTGTCGAGGCAGTCAAAGATACGAGTGCTAGTCAGTGTCTCACACAGGATTAGCGGCTCGTACACGCCACTCATTTTCAACGCACCGTTTAAAAGCCCAGAGAACTTGTGTAAAAAAAAAATATATATATATTAAAAAACAAGCCCCAGTCAGTGTGCGTGCTCTCGTGCACCTTTTATCATTCAAATGAGCGACTGACACGTTGATTTTCTTTCCGCACAGATGTCGGGAAAACATCTCTGAGTTCATGTCCCAGTGTTTCTCCCCTCAAGACAGACCAGGTGAGTTGAAGCAGCACTAAAGTTAGTTAGTTGATCTTTATTTCAGACGCACAGTTCCATATCAAACATACAATACAAAGATCTAAAGGATCGGACTTTTCCAAAACGGCACTTCTTTCGTCCTCCTTTGTCTTCGGGCCGCCATTACGGTTAGCGTCCTGGTTCGGAGCGGGTTTTCCATTATCTCTGACACTTGAGAGAATCCGTTGCAGAGCTCATTTTGACCGGTCCAAAGAGCTTTGTACAGCAGTGACTCACTGACTGGCAGAGTGACAGACACTAGTCCTTGAAAACACCTGTGTTTTTGCAGAGCTCCAACCCCAGCGATTTGTTTACAGCCCGAGCCCTAATTGAACTGAAGCTTTTCCCTGATCTGACACACACACACACACACACACACGCACCGGCAGAAGAGCGAAGTGAGTGTTCTCTCCTGTAATGAGTGAGGGGACATGTTGACTTTCTCCTAATGGGTGCTAATTTGCTAGCACTTCCGCTTGTTCTCTTTTCTCCAACTTTCTGCTTTCGCTCAGCTCCTGGTTGAGAGACTCCCCTCTTGTGTACGATGAACGCCATACTCTGAAGTCTGGCCAGTTTCAACGGATGCAACGTAACACCCAACATGTTGACTTTTGTACAGTAGTTATTCTGCTGTGTTTTTACAGACACAGGTGTTAAGGGGAAAATAATATTCGTAACTTTGTTGTGCAAAAGTAGCCGTCTTCATGAACTTTAAATGGCGAGGGTTTACATTTTGAGAATGAAATGACCAGGAAAGTTTTGAATCCATCGTTTTTAACACCGCACTGTTTTGCACAGCCTGTAACTGCAACGGGGCTCAAATCTACAGTATTGCCAAAAGGAAAAGTTGTGAGCCACTGAAATGTTGGAACGCCTGTTCCTCTCCGCAGTGGATTGTTGAATGTTGATTCTAATGATAAACACCACCCCCCACCCCAGCCCCCCCTTATCTCCTCCGGCTGTTGTCTCCTGATGTCAAAGCAAACACGGCACCACGAAACACACACACACTCTCACGCAATTCTGTTAGGGCGCACCATCATGCCTAATTCTGTTTGGTGTGACTCTACTTTGCCCCGGTACACATACATAGGCAGCACTGTAAACAACAGTTTGGTCGTGAGCGCCACAGCAGAAGGGAGGAGGTGTGTGCCACTTCCCCTCTCACTCTGTCTCACTCCTCCATCCCTCCCTCTCTCCCTCCAACTTTGGACTCGGCCGAACAATGTGCTCACAAGTCCCAGACAAAAGTCATGCTCCATGATCATGAACCCATGTAAAGAAAACAGGTCTTGGTGTCTCTAGGAAGAATGATCTGTTTTGGTGCTGAAGAGGCCGACTTCATGAGCCACCTCTTTTGTCTTTTCTTTGCACTGTTTGGTCTTCCATGTTCTCAGACGAGCTTCAGAACTACATGGAGGCGGTCAGTACGTTGGGCTTCTCCGACAAACCGCCCTATGAGAAGCTGCGCTCCCTCCTGCGGTCGGGGCTTAAATCCATCGGCGCCACGGACGATGACGAGCTTGAGTTCTCCACGCCGCTCAACGGAGCCGGCCCCTCGTCCTACGCCAAGGTCGGTACACACACCTTCTCCTTTGTCCAATCCCCCTGCCCCCCCCCCCAACTTGTGCGCACACGCGACATCAAGACGTGTGTGTTGCCTGGTCACGGTAGCCCCTGCGTTAAAAGCCTGGCACACCCCGGCCCTCTTTGAAGCCTGCTCTTACAAAGGGAGCCCATTTCAACTGCACTTAATTTGTTTACCTGTTGTGAGCCATTTGAAATTCAAAAAATGCCCGCACACGATCCAAGACTAATTGTGGAGGTTATCGTGGAAACCGCTGCCAAGTGCTGCATTGATTCTCAAATATAATTAAAGTGTGATGCTTTTAACAGATGTGCCTTGACCGCTCAGTATTGACGTTTTAGCCCTATATTTCTCTCACACTTACGTAAACACACACATACACTTTACCATTTGATAATTGGAGTTTTTATACCGTATTAAGGAGATATTTGTTTTATCGGTATTGCATCTTGGGTTTGCAATAGCTCAAGAGGTCTATTGCTTTCCTTGAGTTTTTATTTTTTATTTATTTAATATATGCTCTTAAGTCGCTCTGCACTGGAACCTTCCATTCATCATCCTGAATTCATTCAGCGCTTTCTTTTTTGTCTTTTTCATGTATTTTTCTATTTACCTATGCTGCCCTTTAGTTCCTTTAACCCTTCCTCCTTTACACTCTCTTTTTTATTCCGTCCTTCCTCTTGCCCCCCTCCTCCCTGTGTTCCCCAGCTTCTTTCTCCCTTTGTCTGTGTCCCCCCCCCAACAGGGCTGAGAGGTACACTACCTGTGTTTATCCCGCCCATTAATGCTCAGCAAATGTGTTGACACGCTAACCTTGAGAGTAGGCGCCGCTCCGGCAATCAGCGCCGGACCCTCCCTCCTTTCCCTCGCTCTCTCTTTCTCCGTCCCTCGCTCATTGTCCAGGCTGCTCTTTCCAGAATCCCTGTCTGCCTATCACTCTCTCTCTCGCTCGCGCTCTCTAACTCATGGTCCCCCTCCTGGCCATGATAGGGAGAGCCCCCCCTCTCCTCCCTGCCTCTCATACGACGGACGGTGCTTGCATATGGAAGGTGCCACCGGGGAGCTGGCCTGTGCCAGTGGAGGGGTTACCTGCCCACCGCCGTTATTGTATGTAATTATCCAGCCAATCTGTTCACCTCAGCGGGGTCTGCATGGTAATCATGAGGTAGCAATTGGCAAAATGGAAGGCAAAGGAGAGAGTGAGAGGAGGGGGTGGGGGGTGGGGGGGGGGCAGAAAGAGGGGAGAAGAGAGAAGAAACGGGAGTGGGGCAGAGTCGGCCGGTGAGTGAGAGTTCAAGTCCGAGAGGGCTTCATTATGGAGTCTATAAAGAGGAAGGGACCGGCAGTGAGGAGGGGTGGATTTGATTGCTGTCGTTAAGTGCATCATCTTTTTCTTTCTTTTTTTCGTCTTCTGATGGAGTCCTTTTCCCTGGCCCGGTGGGATTTCCTTTCATGGGCAGAGCCATGCTTCCTTTCTTTAGTCCTGTTGCTGTGAGGGTGAGGGGAGGAGTCATAGTTTATGGAAATGGTTAAAAGGATAAGGGTATTTGTCACTTCATGTGAAGACGGCGCTCACCAGGAACCTCCATTTTCTCCATCAAGACTCTTTGAATGCTAATTGGTTTGGAATTGGCCCGAGCCAGTGCTTTTTTTTATTTTATTTTTTTTTTAACCTGAGCCTTGTCATGGTCAATAAGGGGTAACGTTTCATTCCTAATCCTACCTAGACAGTGCGTTTCTCTACCCTTCAGAATCAAAAACCCGCGACGTCAGTGAAGTATGCCAGGGAGTGCAAATTTACTTTAGATGTTTTGGGTGCGGTTTCAAGACCTAAAACCCAACTGGAATTAAACATGTTGCCACACATTCAGTGTAGAAGCAAACATGAAGTTATAAAACTGCAAAGCAACAGTGAGTTTAAGGCTAAATATAATAACAGGGTGGCTGCGGGTCATTAAATTGGCTTAAATACATTTACTAATTAAGGCCCTTAAAAGTATTAAACTGACGCAACGAGTTTGCAAGGTTAACTAATGATTTGCTAGGTAGCCTGCTCGTCACTATGGAAATGGGGAAATGCAAGTTAAACAACAAATGGCTCTAGACTAACGATTACTCTTAGTGGTTCAGTTATGCCGTGTATTTCCGTTGCAAGTTTGGTCTTTAATTTTTTACTTTTTTTACTTTAATTTTCAGTATTATTAAAAATGTATTAAAAATGGTCTTACATTTGACTTGTTTAGATACCTTTAGTAACCTACCGTTGCCTGAATTCTACAGACCATGGCTAGAATGTTTGACGGAACAAGGTCTGAAGAAGCTACACTGATAATTACAATTACTCAGACATTACCCTCATATTCAAACATGTTGGCCAGGGGAACGCAGTGTCACTTTTTTCTTCTTTTTTTGGGGTCTCACCCCGGCTCGCCTCACGGTTGCTTTGAGCCGTGGTAGGACTGACCTGCTGGTCTGTTCTTTGCATAGTCTCATCCTGTTCACTGATTGTCTTTCCCGCTGACATTCAATGCGTTGCAGAAGGCCATCAAAAGAAAGAAAGCTGCGGATGCAGAAGAGGCCTCCGAAGAAACGGATGAAGTCCCTGCCAAGAAAAAGACGGCACCAAAGAAAAAGACAGCGACGAAGCAAAAAGGTATGTTCTCTTCATGTTCTCGCTGTAGTCCGATGCCCGATGATATAGTCCGCTGGGAAGGTCTGTATTGTGACGTGTTAGGAGCACACACACGCACGCACGCACGCACGCACACGCACGCACGCATACACTCCACTTCTAAAAGCCTGTTGCTCTGAAATACACTGCAGTGCTTCAACTATGGGTTCTCATTCAACCCTGCGGGCGTGACACAGGGTAGCAAGACTACCATTCCCAGCACCTAGCACTGTATTTAACCCATGTCTCTCTCTGTGCAGAGGTGAACGGAGTGAGTCCCAAAAAGAAAGTGGCCAGCGCAAAGAAGACCACCAGGCCTAAGAAGACCACCACTCCTACGAAGACCACCACATCTAAGAAGACCAGCAGTGCAAAGAACGCTGGAGATCCAGCGGCTGGTCGGGCTGAGATGGCCACACAGACAACCCCAGGACTAGAGGTCAAGAGAGGCAGAGGAAGACCCAGGAAAACCCCCTGATCGTCCCCTTCACCATTCCATCCACCCTTTACTCTCCCTCCTGCTGTTTTGCGAAATAATCAGTTTTACGCTGAAAACTGACTTTCAATTTTCACGTTTGAATTCAAATAAAGTGCAGTATACTGTTTTGGATTAGAAGTCCGTCGTAGTGAGTTCGAATTTTAAAGTTACCAATTTCGGGAATTGTTACCAAAATGTACCTTTGGAAATGGCTGATTTTTTTCCTTCAATTTCTTCATTCCAACATGGTGCTCCTTCCCAGTGCCTAATTGATTTGATGAATCCTTGTTGGAAAGTAAATTGTGAATGTGCACGTCGCTGTTCCCTGTCAGTCAACATTTAAGAGATGCCCTTTTTAGATTTGTACAGTATGGTTTGTATCTTGTCTATTCTGCACAGTTTTGATATTTCATTTTGTTTGTGCAGCCTCATGCAAGGATTGAGTCTGATAATAAATAATTATTAACAAACGATTGCTTGAGCAAGTGGTTTTGTCTGTGTGCTTGTTTATTTGTTGTTTTTTATTGAGTAGATACCTCATAACTACCTTTCAATTTACATCTAAAACAGGGTTTGCATATCGGTCCTCCTGCCTCTTGAATGAAACTGACAGAATTTTACATTCACTTAGCTGAAACATTATTACATATTTACTGTGGTAATGGACTTTAATGGTATTTCTTAAAGACAGTGAGTCCATGCACCCTTATAGAGACAGCCTCTTCCTGTGACTTGGCCTGATGGGAATAGGAGTTGATAACCTCCAGTGATGGATGGCGTGATGTATCAGGCATGGCCTTGTACAGGGACTGACGGCTCGTGTCAAAAGGCCCCTCTCCCTTAGCGTTCACCCGGACCACTGGCCAAGACCACTGGGTGATTCAAGTTAATGTGGAGGGCTGCAAATGAACTGACACAATTTGTGAAAACCGTTGTGAATTAGAGCGATTTGTCTTAACTTTCCTGTTGGAATGCAAGGCTCGGGCACAGCTGGAGTCATGGAGACTAATGCACACTAATTGGAGGAGATGGGAGATTTGCGGCTATTCTATTCTCATCTGATAAAAAGAGATGGTCAAATTTGAATAAGTAGCCTAGATAAGTGTCGTATTTCTTACTGCCCTCTTCATATTTTCTCTAGTTTCAAAATGTATTTTCCATTGAGAATCTGAACTGTGGCATGGTTGGTAGCTATCCTTAAATAAATTAAACTAAAGGGTCTTTAGCTCATAATATACAGTATGCCATGGACATTGAAACAGATGTGGACTGAAAGTGTTGTCCCATTCCTGTTACCATCCTGTCACCTTCTAGTGGAGGAATACTTCAGGCCCCCTACCGCTATTCCTCTCATTAACTCCCATTAAACCCCTGCCTCCCCTCACACACACACTCCCTCTCCCATACAAGAAGTCCCCCCTAATATTTGTGTTGTGTGTGGGCCTGCTGCGTGTCCCGTGGCTGGTGCTGTAGCCATTGATCGCGGCGGCGGCTGGAGGAGTAAAGTGCACCCCTGCGTCCTCTCTTCCCCCCTCTCCCAGACTGACCTTGGGGGCGTCTGAGCCCTGGCTCCTCAGTAGGGGGCACTAGTACATAATGATAGCACATGGAGGGGGGCCGGCACACGGGTGGCAGGGGAAGGAGGCGAGGGGAGGAGATGCCACTTAAACCTAACACTGCCACCTGTCCCCCTCCCGGCCAGCCACCACGGAGCCTTAGGGAGACGCTCAATTCTGGCTCCGGCTGACCGTGGTCATCGATTGGCCCGAGGTTTTATTATCCAGCGTAAGGGCCATTGGTGGTGCCTTTTCCCCCGGTCGGCCAAGAGTAGGGCCCCGGGTCTCACGCTGGAGCGCGAATGGCTCTCAGCAGTGTCCTAACCACCCTATCTCCTCTCAACCACCATGCTATGATATGGATGTGAACTACCCCAGCCCCGCGCTGAACACTCAATAGCAGTTTCACCAGTGAGGGACGCCTGTGTTTGTGACAATTGTCACTATTTTGGGGGCACCGGATAAAAACATTTAAAAGTGTGGCAACTTGGTGACCACAGTTTGGCTGGGCCCCATGGCGCGGGGCTGAGGTTGTGTGTGAGCGTGGGCTGCTGCAGACGAAAAGCATGGCGGCTGTTGTTGTTTTGTTTGCATGTGGCTGTGCAGTGATGTAGCAGGGAACAGCTGGCAGAGTTAATGGAACGGGGCGTGATTCACACTCTCAGGCTCATCTCACAGGTATTCCCTTTCTTTTGTTTGCTCTGTGTGAAGGAGAAAGAAAGAAAGGGAGAAGGAGATCAAGTCATAAACGGCATATGTATTTTATCTATCGTGTTGTATATGCTTGAATATTTAAGTGGAATTTGCATGTGTTTAGTTTTTTTTTTTTGTGTGTGTGCAAAGCAGTCCAAGGCGGGTTTCAATGCAAAAATATACCTTGATATACATTTTCTTCACAACTAATGATATTAAAATAGGAGCTAATGTTGATGCTGTTTGTATATTGGGTTTTGAAGAACGTTACATGTTTTGCATTGCAAATGCACAGGGTTTTATCTCTCTCTTTCTCTGCTTTATTTCATACCGTCTGGCTGACTAGACACACTTTTCACACATGTTCGGCTTATACTGTATATTTGCATTTCCTATTTAAAAACATATGTTGTAAAAAACTCTCACTGATGCAATCCTCCACACCTACATCCACCTGAAACCCCAATGAATAGAAGCCATAGTCATTTCACTCTTTTTGTGCAGTAATTTACTGTTCCCTCCCCGCTCTCCGCCCACCACCTTCTCAAATCCACCAAAACAAGTGCCTTTCCCAAAAGACAAAAACAACCTTACACAGATTCCAGGTGTGGGGAGGGAGGTGAAAAGAGCCTTTTTCAATGCAGTTATGGTACATTTGCCATTCTAGTTGTGTGTAAATATTAGAAAACAGCGGGTTGCTGGCGTTGGGAGAAGCCAGGCAAAGCAGAGGGGCTAAGACACACGTCCTTATCGGTATTGTATTCACACGGCAGAGTCCTCCTGCTGTTTCTAATCTGCAGACGCCGCTGTGAGCAAAACTGGACAGGCATTTATTGTCTCAGCAGGGGGATGCTTGACAAGAGAATGTTAAACACTCCACTACCTGCAATTTTCAAAAGGCGATACCAGACATGATAAAATGTAGATACACGTTTAATTTTTTGGTGAAGGGGGGGGGGGGGGGGGGGGGGGGGGGGGTTGGTTTTGAGACAGTGGAGGAAGCCAGAGAAAAATAAATGTGTTTCTTTGCCACTTTTTTCTGTTTGTTTTCCTTTGTTTGTGTGTTTGTTTGTGTAAATGTTTCCCTGTGTGTGTATGTCGTTCATGTGTGTGCACGCACATGTTTATTTTGGTTTGGTGACTGAGGAAGTTTAGAGGGCAGGCGTCAAAAGGAGTGTCGACGTCCTCTAAAGCTTCTCATCCTCCAGGCGAAAGACGAAAGTGCCAAACCCCAGTCCGCGGGCCAAATTGAAAGGCTTTAATTCGATTTAGCCCTGGCAGCGGCGTTGAGTGGGCTTAGTGGTCATCAAAAAGACATGTTCATCAGCGTGCGACAGGCAGGCTGCCTGACTGCTGAGCTGTCCACGCTTAACATTCCCTCTCGCTCCTCCAGCCCCCTCCTTCCCTCCCTCCCTCCTCACCCTTCATGGAAACACCCAATGCCGGCGCGATCCTGCACCCACTTCAACCTTCACCACTCTGGACAAGTGACGACTGCCAACCTCGGCTCGTTGGGGTGCGGGGTGGCGTCGGAGAGCTAAACGGTGACGACACCCCTGCATCAACGGCGGCCCCCTAAATGACGACCGGTCTTAATTACACTGACACAGAGACACACAGAGACACACACAGAGCCGTCCTGACAGAGTAGCCTCCAGCTCTTAATGGACCCTGAGGGGGGTCCTAAAGAGGATGCTCAAACTAGCGTTCCGCCCCGTTACCCTCATAGTCTTGGCCAACACCTCCGTCCCGCCCCCGTAACGTGCAGCCCCAAACACCTCATTCCTGATCTATGGCGATTCTGGCGTTGTCAGCAGGACTAAAATTGTGGGAGATGCTCGCTGAGGCGGGGGAGATGTTTGCACTGATGCTAACGTGTGAGCGATGGCTCTTAAATTGGGTCACAGTGGCTAATGGACATCACGCTGGGAACGCCATTAAGAGGAAATAAACCTATGTGGACATATTTATTAGCCAATTTACATCTCGGCCGCCCCGGCATCTATTAGTGGCTAATCAGGGAGGCTTGTTGACTGTGCAGACTGACTCTGTTTTCCCTCCTCTGGCCTTGCTCCTGCACAAACAGAGCTGCGGTTAATCTGAGACTTGCTTGTATCTTTTTTTTTTTGTTGTGTGTGTGTGTGTGTGTAAGAGGCAAGAGTACGTGAGGACTAGCATTGGTGTGATTTGATATGGCATGAAACACTTAATAGTGGGAGTCTTAGGATTACATTTACATATTTAATTATTAATGAAACCGTTTCTGGCTCTTGTTCGAGCTGTCCATCTTAATGTATGGAACTGCATATACAAGTAGGCATGGTCTCTCTCTCTCTCTCTAATCTAACCATAAAGCCCCTGACCACATAGTAGTTATCATTCCCCCAGGTCGAGTGGTCTCTCTCTCTCTCTCTCTCTCTCTCTCTCTCTCTCTCTCTCTCTCTCTCTCTCTCTCTCTCTCTCTCTCTCTCTCTCTCTCTCTCTCTCTCTCTCTCTCTCTCTCTCTCTCTCTCTAATCTAACCATAAAGCCCCTGACCACATAGTAGTTATCATGCCCAGGTCGAGTGGTCTCTCTTTCCTCTCGTTTAGCCCCACACACAGACAGCGAGGTTGGGGGGTGTCCTGTGGGAGTCGGGCCCTGTGTCCTTCCCCCCGGATGTCTCGAAGTGGTGACTGGGTCCGGTTGCTAGACCAGCCCCAGGCGAGGGTCCCACTAACTCAGGTTAGAGTGCTGTAGCTCGGGGGTCGGGTGGTTGTGGGGGGGTGGTAGGGGGCCGCTGTCCGTTGAGGAGTTGTGCTCGTTCAGCGAACACACAGGGCCAGTGGGGAGCCCGGGGCAATGTCCCACACAGGGGCCACAGAACATTGTTGCGGTAGACTGTTGCAGAGCTGGAACAACAGCCTTGCGGTCAGTCAGAGAGGTTTAGGGTGAGGTCCTTCCATCTAGACCATGCCTCCTCCAAGCTGACCCTACTATACTCTTCTTCTGCGTTATCGTTGCTGCATAGGCTTTGAAACCATAATTAACAATATAATTGTTAACAATCCTAATATAACGGATTATATTGATGTTACAAGTAAATATAATTGAGGTGCAGTTATGTGTTATGTTCCCAGAATTGTCATTTATTGTATAGCACTTTGAAGCTCTGTTTCTAAAGTGTCGCTCTTTTTTGTGACTTATTGTACCAATTAGGATAAGTGAGTGAACTGACAACTAATGGTTGTTTTTTTGACTCAACAAAACTCGTATTATTTGATCTTTTGGTTTGTAAAATAAAGTTGAATCATCAAAGCGCAGATGTTAAGCGACATAGTGTGCATCAAATGCACGGCTCGCCCTGGTCTCTAAACGGCTTTTATTTTTCTCATTTGCATTTTACGAATATGTGTTGTGATAAACAACGGTTACGATGTGGAAAAACTTTACAAGCCTGGTCGAAAGTAAAACTTGTGTCAGTGACTCCAGCGGATCTCTGCATTCACTCTCTGCCTGCAGCTCAAGTGTTGGATCTGTCCCACTTTCCATTTAAAATCGGAGCTACACATTTGATGCGGCTGATAGACGGTAATTAAATGAGCTTTGGCTGGTTCTTGCCCTGTAAACCGCGTCTCCTGGGCTTGATAGTACACGGAAATTCGGCTCTGTGAATCTACTTTCAGATGTCTGCCAGCAAAACACGGCTGCTCGTAGCCCTTGGTGTGCAGAGGCTCCGGTTCTGCGTGTGTGTCTGTGTGTATGTGTGTGTTTTTGAGTGGAAAGCCCTGACTCCGGGAATTGACTTAATGAATCTTTTAACCTCAATGTTTTCTCACACAACTGGATACTTATTACGATCTATGTTTTGAATGGGGGCCTGGTGTTTATGATTTATTCATTTTTTATGGGAAAAATCTTGGTAATGTTCTGAACTGGGTATTTTTTGGATACTGTATCTGTCTTTACAGTATTCAAACATTACTTTTTAAGCAGAGTAGAACACGAGAAACCGTAACGGGTTAATGTAATATTAATAAACTCCATCATATTGAAATGAGGAGTCGCTCACACTCCCTCCCTCAATCTCTCACGCTCGTTGTGCCTTGTTCTTGCTCTGTGCCTTTTCTCTCGCTCTCCCAGCACCTCTGTCCAGGGCGGGCATGTCTTCATCTGCCGCGTCCCCTCCCAGCAGCTCCAGGCCGTCGGCGGGCTCCGTGGGATCCCATTGTGACCGAGTCAGGCTGGGGCGGGCCGGGCTGGGCCGGGCTGGGCCGGGCTGGGCGGCAGGGAGGAGGAGGGCACCAGGAGCCCAGCTCAGGTTTCACCAGCCTCCACCTCCAACGCCACCCCTACAACCTAGCTCAACCCTGTGCCCTCTCCCACCATTGTCTCCCCACAGCCCCCCTCCTCATCTCACCCCAATCCCCCCGCTGCTATGCCCTCCAGATTGGCTTGCACAGGAATGAAGGGGAGAGAGGGAGAGGGGACGTGACTGGCCCCTCCATCTGTCGGGGCTCCGGGATCAAATAATGGGATTTTCTGTCGCGGAATTGAAGATAATTGCAGTCTCTTTGGGCTCCCTAAGCGTATGATATTAACCCCGTGCTCCCAGCGAGCCTGCGCTAGGGGCCAGCCACAGGGCCAGATGGCACGCTGTTTTGATATCCGAGTCGGGGAGAAAGGTCAAGGATCAAGTTGAAGTTCGTGTCCAAAGGACCGCGACTGCCTCCTCCTCCTCGTCCTCCCCCCTTTTTATTTTCCCACTCGGAAATATGGGTGTCATTCAAAAAAGGACATTGCCTCACATTTTAGTTTTTTGCAGACCTTTGGGCGAAAAGGCAGGCGGTGTGAGTGAAAGTGGTAACCCACTTATATACAGTAGACTGGGAGAAGCATGCAAAGGTGCCGGGGTGAGGGAACAGTTCAAACGACGGGCTGGCAAACTGAGGCGGCACTCGCTAATAGATTCAATAGGAAAGGTGCTTTAGGTCAAGAGCAGAGCAGCTGGAAAGAGCACCATTCAAATAGAATAAGTCAAATGTATTTTCAGATGCGGTGTTTTACTGTCCTGTGGCCTGTCAAGCAGTACGACCTCAGAGGGCACGACATGTCCAAACACCAGGGCCGCGTCAAAGTCATGCCACGGACCTCAAGGTAAAGATACATTAGGTGTGAAAACCATGTAATAAATATAATTTTAAACGGCATTGTAGGTCCGCATTTTGGGAGGGGGGGGGGGGGGGGGGGGGAGTAATTCAGGCTACACAAGGTGGTGGCACCTGCTCAATAAGCACTGCCTCTAATTCCCTCTGATTCTAGTTTTCTCTCTCTCCCTCTTACACTGCTTCTGTTCCTCTCTCCCTCTCTGCCTATATTTTATATATTTGTGTAACAGTCTTTTCTCTATTGCTTTTCCTTCCTTACTCTACCCCCCCCCCCCCCCCCCCCTCCCTGTCCCTATCTCCCTGCTGTGGATACTCCCTGACCCAGCCCTGGATACGGTCCCCTTGGAAACCATCACAGGAGCCAAAGTCTACAGAAACAAATATTGTAACAGAGTATGTCTTACTACAAAGGTACAATTATGCAACCATAACATGATGCTGTTGTTGCTGTTGTAATCATTCCTCTCCCTCACACTTTGTCATTCTTTCCGTCTCTTTCTCTCGCCCTCTCTTTCTTCTTCCTTATCCTTTTTTAATAATAGGCGGAAGCAATTACCAGTAATGTGTTACTACAAGAGGGAAGCAGTGGTGATGTTGAAGTGTGTTTACGCGTGTGTGTGTGTGTGTGCGTGCGCGCGTAAGTGTGTGTGTGTGTGTGTGTGTGTGTGTGTGTGTGTGTGTGTGTGTGTGTGTGTGTGTGTGAGTGTGTGTGTGTGTGTGTGTTTGCGTGCGTGTGTGTGTGTGTGTGTGTTTGGGGGTAGGGAAGCTTTTTGCTGTGGAGTATGTATAATGTGTTAGACAACCTGTTCAATGCTGAAGACCAGAGACTCTATGTAATTGTGTCAATGCTCCTCATGTCTATGACCTTACCATTTTTCCCCCCACAAAGGAAGGGGATGTGTATTTATCTCGTCATCTAATCTGTTATTTTCTCTCTTCGATGGTTCCTGTGATTCTCTCCTCCTTTTCCTTTCTTCCCTCTGTTCTTCATCCCTTTCCACCTCCTGGCTGGAGAGTTATTGTAATTTAGAGACAATTTGTCACTGTCATCCCCACCCCACACCCCTCCTCTCTACACACGCACACACACATACCTTCCGGGTCCTATCTGTGAAGTGTTTCCCAGCTTTGTAAGTGCATGTTTGTGTGTGTGTGTGTGTGTGTGTGTGTGTGTGTGTGTGTGTGTGTGTGTGTGTGTGTGTGTGTGTGTGTGTGTGTGTGTACGTGCGTGTGCGTGCGTGTGTGTGTGTGTGTGTGCGTGTGCGTGTGTGTGGGATTGTGTCCATAACTAAAAGTGGTAGCGGTTTCAGCGGGGATGCCCCATCGCAACGCCTGTCATCTTCACTTCCATTAATAAGGGTTAAAGCTGGCTAATTGTAATCCAATTACCAACAGGCAACATGATCTAGCACCTTCTTTGTTATTTGAGGACCCCGCTGAAGAGTCTCTTGGAGGACCAGGCCCCTGCAATGTCCCTCTCCCTTGCTCTCCACCAGTCTCCCTTTCCATTGTTAAGCCCCCCCCCCCCCCCCGCCACACACACACACACACCACCACCACCACCACCACCACACACACCACCACACATACACACATCACCGCCTCCTCTCTAAATACTCACCTTCACAGTGTGAATTCCCCCCTGAGGATCAAACCGTCTATGCTAAGGATAAATTCGGCTCAATAAACATAAGAGAGAGAGGAGACTGCCGGTGAACAATTATAGTGGAGGGATTGATTTACTGTCTCCAGGGCATTCAGAGGGTGGAGGTCAGCCGTGTGTCCACCACTCCTTTGCTTTCTCTTGCTTTTGCTCTGTCTATATTCAGACAGACAGACACACACATACACACACTCGCGCACGCGCGCACACACACACACACACACACACACACACACACACACACACACACACACACACACCCAGTAACCCCTTTCCCCATCCCCTTCGGTCATATCTATAATCTAACATTTCCTTTACATCCCAATTTAATACGGCATATCATCAGAACCATTGTGTGTTATCTTCAATGATATATGCTGTTGCAAAGAGAGAGAGAGAGAGAGAGAATCAGAGAGACGGTGTGGGCTGAGCCTATTTGTGTTTATGGCTTTGCAGGGAAGGAGATAAATGACCTCACTTTTTTATTTGGATTTAATGAAGTAGGGATTGAGGGACTCTGTCCCTCTGGCTTTACCCAGGATCCCTTGCTCTCCCCGCCTGTCCTCTCCTCTCTTCTATCCCCCCCCCCCCCCCCCCTCTCCCCCCATGCTTATTTGTGACCTAGTTGCAGGTCTGTGGTGCAAAAAGGACATCGGGCTACCCAGGCACACCGAGTAGCCTCTGCACTGATAAACAAACACCCACCTCTCCGTCTCCAGAGTGTTGGACATGGCCGAGGTGTGGCGGTGGAAATGATCAGTGGCCCCCAGGTAATGAGTCTCTGCCGGCCCCATGGGCTAAGCGACGGCCCCCACCCGTGGCGTCCCTGAGGGCCTAACAACAATAACAGGCCCCTGGACGGCGGCGCCCCGTGCGACATTAGCTCCAGCCACCTTCTGCTGGCCGTATGAGCAGCAGAGGGGTGTCTGCTCAGCCATAATTGGATACTCAGGCCCCAATTAAGGCCACGGCCAGAGAAGACCATCAGGAGGGGAAAAAACACAAGAGCCCTCCCCTTTTACACAGACACACACACACACACACACACACACACACACACACAGACACGTCCCTCCCCTGGCCTTCCATGGGACTTCATTAAGAAAGAGCCTGGTGAAAAGCCGTCTTGAGGGAGAAGGGGATACGGACACAAAGACAGACAGGAAGAACAACAGACAGACAGACACACAGACAGACAAGAAGAAGAACAGACAGACAGACACACAGACAGACAGGAAGAACAGACAGACAGACACACAGACAGACAGGAGGAAGAACAGAGACACACAGACAGACAGGAAGAAGAACAGACAGACAGACAGACAGACAGACAGACAGACAGACAGACAGACAGACAGACAGACAGACAGACAGACAGACAGACAGACAGACAGACAGACAGGAAGAAGAACAGACAGACACACAGACAGACAGGAAGAAGAACAGACAGACACACAGACAGACTGGCTCACAGACAGGAAGAAGAACAGACAGACTGGCACACAGACAGGAAGAATAAAAGACAGACTGGCTCACAGACAGTTTGGAAAAAGCTTAAACCCTAAGTCTGTTGAGGGGCATACAGTACACGCTGGATGAACATACACTAGCCTCATATCAATCCTCTTTTTGTGGAGAGGGCATTAGAAGACCAGGCCTACACACATTGCAACCAGCAAGCAAAACAACTCAATGACACTTAAGCCGTAGTAGTCTGCATGTATTTGACTGTGTGAGAACAGAGATATGTCAAGCTGATCCTATTGGTATTATATCCTATGTAAGGATAGAGACGCCCCAAGTTGGCCATACATACACGCTTGGGTTTCTGGGGGTTCATTCTTGCTTTGTGTTTGAGAGTATACGTGTGTGATTGTGTGTGACAAAGACAGAGAGACAGTGTGTGTGCGTGTGGGCTATGTGTGTGTTTTGAGTGCGAGGGGCCAGGGCAGTTGTTTACTCCTGAATGGGTGGCGGGCTGAGCGTGGAGGGGCTGATTCCTTGTGACTGGCATGTCTCTGTGTTTTAGTGCCAGGCTGACACAGACACCGCCGCTTAACAGCCGCCCGGCCCTCTAATGAAGTTAATGTTTTAATGCTGCTGCCACCCAGCATCACAGTCACGCCAGCTACGTGTTTGAGTGCCCAAACCCTGTGTGTGTGGTGTGTGTGTGTGTGTGTGTGGGGGGGGGGGGGGGTGTTTCTATCTGTCAGTGTGTGTGTGTGTGTGTGGGTGTGTTTCTATCTGTCAGTGTGTGTGTGTGTGTGTGTGTGTGTGTGTGTGTGTGTGTGTGTATACACGAGTTCTGCTTGTTATTATGTAGCGTCACTAGTTAGCAAATGTTTCCTCCCCCCCCCCAAATACATTAGCACGACAGCTTGGTTTTAGGTTTGGACATACTCTCTCGCTCTCTTTCAAACACACGCACACACGCACGCGCACACGCATGCGCGCACACACACACACACACACACACACACACACACACACACACACACACACACACACACACACATACACACACGCACGCATGCACTCACACACACACACACACACACACACACACACACACACACACACTCAACTTAAGATCTTCATGATTGCTGCCTTTTTCTCCCTATGGAGAGCAGCATAGAATCAACCCAAATGGAGCACTAGGGTAAGGAGTCGAGGTTGTACATGGACCTGTCATTGTGCCAGGCCAGGGACAAGCCCTTTTTAAACTTTTAATGGAGGTGTATAAATTTACCATCAGTGGGTCTCTTAGTGGAGCGCGAGGTTTGGCGGGCTGTGTGTGTGTCTCTGTGGGCTGGAGATAGCATGCCGCTGTTGTCCTGGAGCTCGCCTGCAGACTGCCCTGGAGGAGCCTCTCTCTCTGGGGAGGCTGGCAAACCGCCAGGCCAACCCCCCCAACCACGCATATACAGACCCGTAGACACACACATACACGGACACACACACTAGACACACACATACAGGGACACACACTCACATGGACACGCACACGCTCATAGACATAGAGTCACTTGCTCACCTCTAAACCCAGCAAACCACCACTTACAAATATACTGGCTTTAGTGGCTAGTGCCTAAAGCGATCCGGTCTCTCTTGATCAATATTTCGTATTGTACATAAGATTTATGTCCGCTAAAGGTGCTATGGTTACCAATGCCATTGCAAGCACAGGTGGTTGTTGGCAGTACTTACACAGACACACACACAGAGACACACACACACACACACACACACACACACACACACACACACACACACACACACACACTCACACACACACAGTGGTCACACACCTAAACAAGACATCCCCACCAACAGGAGTAGCGTGGCCACATCTGCAGTCGCCCCTATATCATCCCCTTTAACTATCAGGGGGACGTATTTCAGTGGCGCACGGGCCATCAATCCCATTTATTACACATCGAGCCGTTCAAACGTAACCCTGGAACATGTGGTGAGCAACCCGGCCCCCAGTCAGCGAAGCCCGGGCCTCAATTAAAAACACATTAGCCGGGCCCCAGTGCTGGTCCCCGAGCCTTGGTCAAACATTATCCACTGGCAGTCAGCTCCGGTGTCAGCCATACCTCCAGGCATGACTCCAGGCCCCGTCTTCATTAGAGCTCTGCCAAAGGGGGAAACGGGGACAAAGTCCTTTTGGCCGGCCATTTCCTTTGTTACTCTCCAGGCCGTTTCGAGTGCGTTTGAAAAGGATGAGGAGGAGAGCACTCTGTCTTATACAGTTTCAGAGGGCGTTGGATTGGTGGTTGTCCGTTGAGCGGTAGATTGATTCGTTTACAATTTGCTCCTACTGTGTTCCAACTGTGTTTTGGATTTTGTTAATAGTCATACCAATAAAGACGACGAAAAATGGTCGCAATTTTTGTTCAGACGTGCGTTTTTTGGGTTGTTGTTGCTAAGTTGCATCATTTGTGCAGTGTTTGCTGCGTGCGCACGCTCATGTTTGTGCTTGCAGGTGAGTGCACGGGCAGGATTGGCCCTTAACACCAATTCTGTGACGCAACTCTCTCTGCTTCTCTCAGTGCTGATGCAATCGCATTGGCCTTAGCACACACCAACCAGGCTATTCTTGCTCTAGTTAATTACATCCTGTTTGTTAGTGCGTGCGTGTGTGTGCGTGCGTGTGTGTGTGTGTGCGTGTGCGCGCATGTATAACTCATACTTCTGTCTTTCTGTGTAAGATGTTTGTATTTTTTTGCCCAGTGCGCACCGTTGTGCGCTAATTGTGTCCGATTGCTTGTGCATACGCGTTTGTGTGCGTACTGTGGGTGGAGGATGAGTTGTTTATGGGGGCAGGGTGTTTCTGTTTGTCCAAGGAGTCCTTGGGGATCCGTCCCCTGCATCTCGTCTTTAATGAAGGCCCCCAAAGAGAGAGTGAAGGAGAGAAGAAGAAAGAGAAATACACAGGGAGCGGGAGGGAGACATGGGTCACCCTGCCCTTTTCTAATTGGGTCTTAGTAGCCTGTTATTGCTGAGGCACCCCTGGGTCTCGCTGGGGCCTTGCTAGGGCCATGGTTGGACCTCCTGTGGCCACTTTACTGACACTAAACTGCTGTCTTACACTGGGCCACTGGATGACAACAGGGACGTTGCCCCATGCCCCCCCAGCATTAGGGTCCTTATTTGTGTTGAAACCACGACCATTATTGTTCCTGGCAACAGGGACTTCATCAGAGAGGGATTTTTTTTACGCAGTCCAGGTCCCTAGTGGGTTAAGGCAATGGTGTACACACACACACACACACACACACACACACACACACACACACACACATCGTCATCAGCAGACAATCATGGACATAAAAACACACGCACACACAAAACACACGTTCGCTCACTCCACACCCTCCCCCAGCTAACAGAGAAACTGTGTGAGGACAAACATGCGCGCTCGCACACTGACACAAATGGGCCTCGCCTCGATCACCCAAGGCCCTGGCTCCTCAGGCCTAGCGCGCCGTCTCTCCCCCTGCATCCCTCGCATCATATGGAGCAAACTGACACTTCACACAATTACCATACCACCGTAGTAATACGAAAATAAACCCCCTATTTCTTTTTTCTTTTTGCACATCTGATGTGAAGATTTATGATGGTATTTTCAATCACAGTATGTGGTACACATCCACTCCCTAGACGGGGCTTTTTGTTTCGTGTTGACAAAGGCCTCTCTTCGCGGCTGTCTCTGTCTTTCTATCTCTCTTCCGACATCCCTGAATGCTGAATGAGAGAGGGCATGAGGAAGAGGAGGCGAGTGAAAGTCAAAAGAGCGCGAGGCGCGTTCGGGAAACAAACTGAAGGCGCATCAAAGGCGGCCTGTCAAGGTGTAGACCTCATCAGGCCAGAACGAGGATCGCAATCGAAAGAGACTCCTCTGTTCTTTGGCTTTGTCAAACAGACGTCTGGAAACTATTGCAGCGCGGGTGTATCGTCTAATGACTGTCTAACGTGTGTATGCTGTGATGACCTACGCAAGTTCCCCTCCCCTCATCTCCCACCAGAGGACTTCAATAGTCCGTGGTCCATGTTTATGGAAGTTCCAGCAAAATATATTTTCAATGTACTGTGTATACTGTATTTTGTGGGCCACTGATCTTTAATATATATATGAAAAATATTTCTGCAGCTGGCTAACCTAACATGTTGGCATATATGAAATACAATATTCCAACATGCAACACTTCATTGATCCTGATAATTTGTACAATTTAGTAAAGTAAACAAAATAAGAAATAAAAGGATTTTGTTGTGTTTTTTTGTCACTAATCTATAAAAATGGTGAAAAGGGAGATAATGCCTATGTGTCTGTACTGAAACCAAATGAACGTGCTCTCATTAGGATCAGCCAACGTTGAGACAGGCCAGTAAGTTGAGCTTAGAATCAGAACAAGTTCATTTAAGTACTAAGTATACAGAATTCGGGCTGGTGTTTGTGTTCTTAGCCATAGCGTAATAAGAGTAGGCACACATGTTCCTATATGCGGACGTGTCCTTACATTAATACATTGTCAACACTGGGAGGTGACAAGTAGAATGATTTGTTTAGTTTAGAACGATATACTCGTTTTAACCTTGTCAACAAATCAGAAATGACAATGACACTAGACTGAACTGAGTGTAGCTAGGTCTCTGTGTACAGACCAGCTCTCTGTGCTCATTAATGAGATTGTACTTGATCATAACCCGCTGTTCAATCGGTTATTTCCTGTGGTTAACTGAAAAAATCCCTGACAATGGACCAATGACCAACTTAGTTCTTATCTGGTTACACTGTCAAGAATGGAAGAGGTAATGGATTGGTATTCACTAATTAATGATTTCATTCATTCATTCATTTGTTCATTAATTTCATATAAATTGTGTAATTGTTTAATGAGTGCTTTGTTCATTTAAATAGCAAACACACTTTTCATTGAAAACAGTTGTACTTATGATACTGATACTGTGTTCAGGCAAATTAAGTTAAAATGACCTACTTACGTTACCTCATTTTTTTATGTATACTGCAGGTGTACATACAGTATATGTTCCTTTTTTCAAACAAGTCAGTTCAAATTTTCAAATGCAACCAGTACTATTGTGTACTTTACTGGCCCTTTGGAACTTTAAGATTCTCTTGAGACTTTAAACCTGCTCTTAATGTGTGGAGCGGTATAACTGCATTGCACCTCCATTGCCGAGTCATTGTGACGTGCTCATATGTTTACTTTTGGTTGTATGTTAGTGTCCATGTTCTACATAGCACGTTCTACCAGTGTGAATTAGGGGTCTGAAATATTAACTCCCTTTTAGACTTCAGTTTGAGTGGGAGTGTGGCGATGCTGTGCGCCTCCTCCATATTTGATGCTGAGAGCCCTTTAATATGTTAAGTTTCCTCATCCCTGTTCGGCTCCTCAGGTCGTGCAGTCCTCCGGTTACTCTCGGATTCTGTTAAAAAATATTTCTGCGGAATACATTTGCTCTGGCTCGGCACACGTCTCTCCGCTCGCACCACGGCCCTCGCACACTCCGGCGAGTTCCCTCTCCCTCTGGCACGCCTCGACCACGCCCGAGTGAGTGTAGCGTGTATATGGAACGCTAGGGATCCTGCTGGTCGTGTTGGGCAAGCTCTGTTGCGGAGCCGGCTCTGTTCAGGTCTCAGGTTACAGCTTTAGGGACTGAACAGGTGACACCCCCTGGGCCAAAAGAGACTAAGAGACTGAGCACTCTTTCTCTTTCTCCCTCTTTGCCTTGTGTACTATGTTGTACTGTTTCCTTTTCATCTGTTATTAGCCATCGTCATTTCATACAATATTTCCCCTTTTACCTCTCACTATAGTTATTGTGCCGGTCTGTTTTGGTGGCAGAGCTGCCTGTCTGTCTGCATGTTTGTTGATCAGCCAGCCGGCCCCGCCTGTTTGTTTGTGTGTGTGTCTGTCAGTCAATGTGAGGAGGACAGCTCTAAAGGTCGGAGCAGGACTGATTTCCCAGTAGAGCTGACTGTACCTCCAGGCCCCATTACAGCCATCTGCATCTCACCTTCCTGTTCACCCCCATTCTCTCTCCCAGTCCCTTTCCCTTTCCCTCTACTCCCTTTCTCTCTCTCTCTCTCTCTCTCTCTCTCTCTCTCTCTCTCTCTCTCTCTCTCTCTCTTTCTCAATGCCTTTCTGTCTCTCTCACTGTCACTCTCTCTCTTTCCATTTCTGACCCTCTTCTCTTCCCCCCCTAAAGACCCCCCCGTATCCCACTTTCACCAATGACTGCTGGACTCTGGACCCTTGGCACTGGGTCCCCAGAGTTCCCCCCACCCCCCCACCGCCCCACTCCACCCAATGCCCACTCCATGCCCACCCTTGGGCTGGCATCGCTCTGCATGCCAGTTTCTGATACCCACCCACTGACTTGCCAGGGCACCTTTGGCAACTTTATGCTATTTTTGAGCACCAAATATTCGGGAGGGGTGGGGGGCAAGACAGAGAGGCAACCACAACTCAAATGGCATTTCCAGAGTGCATCAACAGATAACCCCCCCCCCCTCCACCCCCTTCACATGCCCCCCCCCCCCTTTAGCCTGCGCCCCCTTCCTCAACGCTCCACCACTCCACCTCCTTTCCCCGAGCCTGGAGCCTCGTAAAATTGGACTTATGGCTGGCTTGCCAGCATAAATAAGTCCCTTTGATAGTTAGCGGAAGAAGTTATGACACTCTTGGGTACGCGCGAGGGACAGTGTCACGGGGCGTCTGGTGGCTGCTAGCCTGGCACCCCCGGTGCTGTGATCTCTCCACCGATTCAGGGCACGCTCTCTTCATTACCCACGGCCACCGGGGACTTGTTTTTTCTGCAAGATTAATGAGTGCCGCGGAAATTCTCCAGCGCATCTCGATAATTAAGTCTTTGTTTATCAAAAAACAAGTTATATTAGGAGCAGGAAATTCGCAGTAATTATTCATAATCCTAACAATTCAAGTGTAGCTACCTCATTTGCCTGTGTAATTCTGCTTTTTAATTTATTGCATACATTTGCATATTAATTTTGCCCGTTGGCTGCTGCTGAGGCTCTGACAGTTTTTTTTTTCGTTTTTTTTATTTTTTGCAGGGGTTTTTCTTTTTTTCTTTTCTTTTTCGCTCCGCGTGATGTTTTTCGCAGGGGTGAGGCTCAGTTGGGTGGCATTTCGGGCTGGGTGTAATGATAAATTATAAATTCCCCTAATTTGCTGCATAATGAAGTAACCCCTTCCCATCCGTGAGCTCCTCTTTTCCCTCCGCCGAGGCTGGGGCTGGCGCTCTGGCTCTGGTCTGCGGCCCCTTCATCAGATGGCTGTCGGGCCATGTTAGCGTCCCCCCCCCCCCCCCCTGCCCCCAGTGTCACCCAGGACGACGAGGCCATGTGGTCATTAGGGACAGAGAAGCCGTGGTGCGTCGGTGTCAAAGGCTGCTTGGCGCCCCCCGGATGAGACCTCACCAACCCGCGCCCCTCCCCTCCGTCCTGGCATGCTCTCTGGCCCCTCTGTGCCCTGTCCCCTCCCTCGCCTCCTCTCCTCTCCTCTCCTCTCCTCTCCTCTCCTCTCCTCTCCTCTCCTCTCCTCTCCTCTCCTCACAAGGTGTCAACTTCCATTAACTTGATCTGTCAATGCTGTCCTGTACTGTGGTGTCCCTGCCAGGCAGAAGCCAACCCCTGCAACTGTGTCCGGTGTGTGTGTGTGCATGTGTGTGTGTGTTTTCAGTGTGCGGATCCATGTCCCCATGTTTATGGTATGTTTGTATGTCCGACGACGTGCACAAGCGTCGGCCCTGATGAAAGCATGGTTGCGACATGCTGACATATGTTTAAGTGCTGGAGTGCAGCGTTTGTTAAGTGCTAAGTGTTACACAACGTTGACTAGGGCTGTCATAAGGGAATGAATATTGATGATCCCCAGCACTGGGAAGGAGGCTCTAGATGATGTGCTTGAAAATTCAACCGGCAGCCATTTAGAGTGCGCGCACACACACACACACACTCACACACACACACACACACACACTCACACACACACACACACACATACACACACTCAAACTGACATGCAACCACACTAGCATTAAATATACAGCAACCTTTGACCTGAACTCCTGAATCATTTGAGGTGATTACAAATTAAACACCAGGGAGGGCATGAGGTTGACTGAATCATTCACTGCTGAATTAAGAATGAACAACGAGCGAATTCAGCGGTTTTACACCAAATCACGGTTTTCATTGAGACGTGGCTCGTCATTCACAAGTCTAACATGGGGTGTTCCTTTTCCCCAAACCCGACACCAAAGAGCAGGGATGGGACATGGTGTCCAAGCCTGCATCAAATAACCTGACCATGCAAGGAGATGTAAATAACACTGGGTCTAATCTTTCCTTATGATTTAGACCTCTTGCTAAACACACCTCATATCGCTCAGTGCATTCAGTCCCAATCGCTTTCACAACCGAAAATCCTCCACATCATTTCTTCTCTGGGAAGAAACCTTAGGCCATCAAATGTCTTTGTTTTTAAGGCTTTGCAGCATTTAGTATTATCAGTCAAGTGTGTCTGTAAGTGTGTTAAGTTCCTCAAAATCCCGTTTAGGCAAAGGCATTTCGAGAACTAAATGTGACTAATGGGGACAAGGACAAAACGTTCCCTAAAACATTCAATGTAGATATTATAAAAGCCTGTTTACTTTAATAGAGAATAACATGTGCCCTTACTCAAAGGCAGTTTCACATTCTTTGTGTGTATGTGTGTGTGCGTGTGTGTGCGTGCGTGCATGCGTGCGCGTGTGTGTGTGTGTGTGTGTGTGTGTGTGTGTGTGTTGGAGGTATACCTTTTCACTTTTTCAATGTGACCACTTACCTAGACAGAAGTTGTTCATAGATTCCGTTTCCGAGAGCAGTATGGCTTTATCAATAAGGAGGTCTGATGCTTTAGACACATCACTGCTTTTGGCTTCCCTACTGGTCAAACATTATCCAACATTCCCCCCATATATCTCAGGGAGTACGTCGTTGCGTTTGATGTTTGTCGTGCTAAGGTCTGTACTCTCCATATGGAGATAGCAGGTGCCATTCCCAGCGTCAGCCTGCGGTGAACGTGTATTGCCGGGGTGACTTTCCTCCATCCTAGCTCGGCATGGGAACACCTTTTATTCTCGCTGCCATTGTAAAAGTCATATAATAAACACGCTACATCAGAATGTGACCCGTGTCTTTGGTGGGAGCCGCTTCTGCTAACGCTGACACACGGGCGCGCGGATCAGCATGTCCGGTTTTTATCACACGTAATCGTGTTGACCTTTGACCCCGCCGGAAACCCGTACGCAGGTCAGACACGCCGCAACCCAAACGCGCTCTCTCTCTGCCTCGGCTCTATTCCGTGGGGTCAGAGGTCAGCCATCACAGGCAATTTATGCGCTCGCATGAGGTGGCGCCAGCCGCCACCGCCGGCTCGACAAATATACACATCTCCGAGTAATTACGCGACCGAAGGAGGGATGAAAAAAGGTAAAGTCATGACAGAGGGAGAGAGAGAGAGAGAGAGAGAGAGAGAGAGAGAGAGAGAGAGAGAGAGAGAGAGAGAGAGGGAGAGAGCCGAGGAGGACGGAGGCGTGCGATGATGCCTGATCCCGTGGCAGTGGCACGGCCCTCTAATTGCGAGGTGTCAGAGCATCCAGCTGACTGGGCCAGGCTGGCACGGCGGCGTGGTGACACGGGGGGGGGGGGGGGTCACACCGGATGCCATCGCCGCGTCAAAGGCGCTGACATCTGAATCGCGATGCCACGCCAGCAGGGCACATTTACATGCCGCAGCCCATTGTTTGGTTGTTGTTTTTCCTTGTGGTTTGATTGAAGATGCCGCCATGCCTGTTCCTATGGGGTTGGATGGAACTGCTACTGATCACACGAGGGCGCAGATGTCTTTCTGATGTCTATTGTAGTCTATGTTTTGATCTTTGCTGGTTTAATTTGGTCACACTGGTACAGTATAAAAAATGGTCGTGGTATTAACTATGCTGTTTGCAAAACGTTCTTTTCCTAAAATCCGACAGAACGGTCAGGTTGAAAGAGTGTAATGGAAAGCACCGTGGGTTGTACATGACCTCACCCGGGCACAGCCATAAACTGTTGTGCTGTTTGCCATTATGGGCTCTGGTCTTTACATGACACAGTGGAATGCACAATATGTTACCTGTCCATCACTCCCAGCCATCCAACACAGACCCAGAGGAAGAGGCTGGGGACCGGGTTTTTATTAAAACCCCCTTTAAGGACAGGAAAGTCCTAGATGTTTTGCCTTATGCTAGGAGAACGGGGGGTTCATTACACACGGACATGCATGTGCTGTATAACCCATAATACAACCATATCACAACCAATCACTCACACACACACGACATCAGTATCAACTCCCCAGAAAGATTTGCGCAAACAGCATTTGCAGGGAGCATCTCGTTCATTTCAGCAGCCCCTATAAAAACATTTCTACATTTACTGTATAGACCCCATGTATGACAACAGAACATCCATCATGTATCAGTCTCCCACTGTAATTCCTCCTCCTTTCTCGACAGCACCAGACCTCCCTGCACCTACATCTCCAGCACTTGTAGCCCCACCGCCTGCCGTTGACTGCCGGGGTGAAAGGGTGGCGTGTGGAGCTTTGAGAGAGAGAGAGAGAGAGAGAGAGAGAGAGAGAGAGAGAGAGGGAGAGAGCGAGAGAGTGAGAGAGAGAGAGAGAGAGAGAGAGAGAGAGAGAGAGAGAGAGATGGAGAGAGAGTGTGATAGCGGGAGGAAAGAGAGGCAGGCGTCAGGGAGGGAAGGTTGGGGGGCCGTTGAAGTTGAAGCCTGTTCTTTTGTGCAGCCCCAGCTTCTGATCATTTACATCAAGTTGACATTCAGGGAGTTTACTCTGGGGTCTGTAATTGTATTCTTTCGCCAGTTCTGCATTGCCAACCGTGAAAATGGAACCTTATCATCCCTGACCAATTTTTAATGTACAAAATGAATTGGCAGCGGTTCAAAAAACGGGAGCAACAATTCAAATCAGGTGAATGATACACGGGATTTTTTGAGTGAGAAGCCCCTCCATGCTGTTCGAACCCCCTCCCGCTGAAAGACACCCCATGTCCCCCTCCTTTTTCTTATCCTCTATCCCTCCTCCCTCTGTCCCTTCTTCCCTCCATCCTTCCCTCCCTCCATCCCTCCCTCCGCCCCCCCCCCCCCCCCCCTCCCTCCCTCCCTCCCTCCTCTACTCTCAGCTATCACATTACAATGGATTTATTTTTCTTTAAGGGGAATGGCAGGCACAGGAGGCCGCTGCCTGGGGAGGGCCAGCGGGCGGGGCGGGGGGCTGTGAGGAAGTGTTTTAGGGAGTGGGTATGAGGTTAAGTAGCCACAGATTTACGGCCATCTTAAAGGTGACTGAACTAATTGGATTGATGACCTAAAACAAGGACAACCCATCTCCATTCTGCAGGGAGCACTGGAGCTGCTCAAAAAGTGACTGAGGTTTATATTTCATTTACCCAGCTCTGGGTAATGTTAAGTCTGTAGAGAGAGAGCTCCGCTAGTTAAGGCTGAACTGACATTGTTAGGTGTGTGTGTGTGTGTGTGCGAGTGTACATCAGTGAGGCTGAGGGTCTTCTATTCGTAATTCAATTGTATCCAATAATTCTAGAGGATCTGGGATGCTTTTATAGTTGTATTTCATAGATATATTGCAATTAACAGATCCTCAGCAATACAGATGTGATGCCCCATGTTTATTTACAATACGTACCCAATGTTAATCCCATCACTTCTTGATGTTATCAGCTCTCCTCAAGATCCCAATGGATGAGGTCGGATTCCTTTGGAAGCTATCTGTCACCCTGTTGTGGACATGATATCAATGATTTCTCCATTGTCTCATTCTCCTGTGTTGTCTCCCAACGTCTCTGACATCTCCTCCCTGACAGTGCATCACACCTCAGCCCAAACTATGTACTCTTCTGTATTCAACCCCACCTCTCGCAGAAAGGGAGGGATGAAAAAGAGGAGAGTCGGGGAAGAAGAAAAAAACAACAACAAAAAACAACAACAAAGGAAGCGAAACGAAAGCCATACATATGTTAAACTCACATCAGTAATAAAGATTAAGTAGAAGTTGATAGCATCCTCGGTCATGCTTGTGGAGGTAATCTCTCTTTTTTAAATCAAAATTGGATTTGGGGGACAGGAACAAACAGGGGGCGAGACTTTGGCGTAATATTTTAATCAAATTGTCATGAGTGAGTGGATACAATTAGGGAGGCTGTCAGTCACGGAGGCAGCGAGTCGACCGGCGCTGGGCTGGCGGGGGATGGAGGACGGAGAGGGTGGGCATGGAGGGGCATCAGGCGGTCTGGCTCCGCGGTGACCTCTCTCGGGGGCTCCGACATATGTGACGCCTCCAGCGACTCTGCCTCTTGCCATCGCTCTGACACTTTCGTATTGACGGGGGCGGCGCGTGTGTTTGCATGGGGACGCGGTGCGTGTGTGTGGGGGAGTGTGTTTGTCTGCCTGCGCACTGCTTTGGTGGACTCATTAAGGTCAAGGTGGCTTCGGCAGGAGTCAGACACTGAGAGACAAATCTCATAATCTCTTAAAATGATATTACCAGAGAGAGAGAGAGAGAGAGAGAGAGAGAGAGAGAGAGAGAGAGAGAGAGAGAGAGAGAGAGAGAGAGAGAGAGAGAGAGAGAGTGAGAGAGAGAGAGAGAGAGAGAGAGAGAGAGGCATAGACACAATGGGGGTAAAATAAAGGCAAAAAAGAGAGATATAGAGCTAGAGGGAGAGAGAGAGAGAGAGAAAGAGAGATATAGAGCTAGAGAGAGAGAGAGAGAAAGAGAAAGAGAGAGAGAGAGAGAGAGAGAGAGAGAGAGAGAGAGAGAGAGAGAGAGAGAGAGAGAGAGAGGGAGAGAAAGAGGGGCATAGACACAATGGGGGTGAAACATTATATCCAAAGGATGAGGGGAAGGAATATCCAAATGTAACATGTAGGCTATGTACCAGCACACAACGGGACGAGAAAGAAAGTCTGGAGGACAAGAGGAACAGGGGAGCGAGGCACGTGGCTGACACAATGTGTATAAACCAAAAGGAGTTCATCGATAAAGCATGCCAGAGTCAAACGAGCGAAAGAGGCGGCGAGGGAAAGCGACAGGGGAGGGCAGACTCTGAAAGCTTCACGGACGAGTAAAGACACACCCAACAGACACACATAATGGACACACTCATAATCCCAGCATTCTTATCAGTCCTAAGGTCTATTGACATCTTTTTCCCGCGACCCCCTCACCCCCTCACCCGCCTCTTTTTTTTTTTGTACTTTTTTTTTCTTTTTCTCATGCCTCTTTTCTCCTTGTTATGTCTTGCATGAGCACTCTAAAGGCTAAACAAGTGTGAAAACGGTAGCTTATTAGTCTGCTTTGGGCCCCGGCGCAGTCGCCACTGTGCGTAAACACTGATTCTGTTGATCCGCGAGCACTGGGCTGTATGTTCATGGTGAGATAATCAATTTGTGACACACCTAAAGAGGACCAGGCTCGGCGGCCCTTAATTGGGCCATTACTGGAGCAAGAGGCACCGACTAACGAGATGGGGGTACTTCGTTATTAGCCAGACAGTTTGCAAAGGGAGACTCCTTTATTTTCCCCTCCATTGACTTCATAGGCTGGTTTTCCACCCTAGAGTCGAGAAGCAGATAGGGTAAGGGGAGGGGGGAAAAAAGTAATCTAACGAAAGATAAGTCACGTCCTAACCATCTTCTTCCAGCCATTAGCGATCGTTTCAAAAAATCATGTTATACGCTGATGGCGCTGGGCTCCCCCTATACTTGAGATAAGTAGTCGCTCATCAACCCTTTGAAGTATGTTTAAACATCACTGCCTTATTATTTGTACAACTCATTATGTGTTTGCACGGGAGAGCCCCACTTACATGCTCCCCCTCTTCTTATGTCCTACTTGGATATAAAATAATTATGATATATCAAATTAATTTGTCAGAGCCAATTCATCACTCCAAGTGACATGTTAAGGAGCAAATTGACACGTTAGCGCACACACATGGAGGACAGGTATCTTTTCGAACATTTGGTGCAACTAATTAAACACAAAGTGCGTCGGACGGAGTGACTGATGCCAGGCATAGTGACGGGTGCTGGGGAAAAGGAACTCAACCAAAACTGAAACCAAAACACCATGTGACAACGGAGCGACGTTACAGCGGGCGGCCAGCTCCTCTGTACACGGGGCTGGTTTTCAATTCAACATATTAGCATGGAGCATGGTTGGTAGAGTACCTTCAATGATGCGATGCTGGGAGCTCTGACAGCTTTTCAGTTCTGCAATCCTTAACTGAACACTCGGGCGGAGTGACGACGACAATTCATCAACAATGGTCGACTCTTTAGAAAATACTGAAGTGACACGAACAGAGGTGAACATTTTGAAAGAAATGCTTGGGATGTCAAAACCCAACACAAAATCCGACTTCTACTAAATGTAAGATATTTCTTTCTAAGATAAATGTATTTCAGTGTTAACAGCCATTTCACCGAAAAAAAGTCCTTCGTTGACTCGATTGAGCTGAAACATGCATGCCTGTGCAGCACATGCAGCCTGACTCCAAATATCCTACATAGTGGCCTGTACAACAGCTTACGGCCCTTCAGCACGCCGACCTTGATAAACAGAGAGTTGTTTTGATACCTATTACCTTACGCATTCAACACAACGTCATACCGAACCCCCCCCCCCCCCATAAACATCAGCGCACGCTCCTTAACACGTGTCAGGGAAAATGTTGCCCCTTCAAAGTGGGGCAGGGCCATTCCTGCGTGTAACATATATGACTCGGGTGACAAACAGCCCTTGAGAAAAGAGTGGTAAATACCTGAAGGGAGGCCACTAAAAGTAAATGGTACGTCCTGGCCGCTTATGGATTGGCCCATCGCTCAGAGGCAAAACATAGATATTCTGTGACAAGTAATGGGGTCGGTTGCAGCGCGTGGACACGGCGCGGGGGCATTCGCAGGCGGGCAGGCGAGCTCCGCACAGCGGCGACGGCGTCTGGCGAGGGACGTGCTCCATTTGAGTGCAGATTATGGGAGCAGTGCATCATGGGAGTGTGCCGCATTAGGACAGGGGCGTGATGTATGGGGGACGTGGACAGGTTTAGCTCCGCTGTCAGGTCCCCCTTCAGCTGCTCAACGTCCTCACATAAAGGCAAGGGGGGAGGCTGAGAAGGGCTGGAAAACGGCAGGAATGAGTATGAATGAAGGGATGCTCTGAAGGATGTGTTCCTTGGTTCACGCTAAACAAAGTGAAGGGCTGTGCAGACGGTGCGCCGTCCTCGCTCACACAATGCATATTGATTTTAGAATTTTTGCCGATTCCGTCAAATACCCTTTCTTAATACTGAACCACTTCCATCACTTTTGAAGACAAAGTCCAGAAAAGCACTGACACTTTGTATTGCATTACTATCCCATTATAAATAATGACCATGGCTCTGAATATTTCACGTTAATGCCTGATGCCTGCGGCCTGGTTTGAGGGGAGGTGGGGGTGCTATCCACAGCGGTGTTTTCTCCAGTCATTTGTCTAGATCAGGCCAGGGCCTTCAGTCTCCGAACCCAGCAGCAGCCAAGCTCCACCACTCAATCAGTGGGTTAATGCCGGCCTCCCAGCCAACGGGACGGGGCTGGACGTATTGAGATTTCAGACCATTTACAAAGTGTGCATAGGAAATTACCCAACGCCCCGTGTCATTTCCACCCCTGCGCCCTCGCCACGCTGCTGAAGCTTGCGGGGTGAGGGGGGTAGAGGGGGGAGGCGAGAAGGGGGGAGGGGAGAGGTGTGAGCTAAGGGTACTAGACATGGGCATTCTGACTCACTACTCTCGTTCCCCTATTTCTACCTCGGTCACTCTCTCTATTCCCGCTCTTCTTTTCTCCCCTTCTTTCCCCCTTCACCTTTTTTCTTACTCCTCCTTCCCTCCTCCTTCCACCTTCATCTCACCGCCCCCTTCTCTTCTCTCCGTCACTCCTCTCTGTTTCCTCCCTCTACCCTCTCTGTCTCGTCCCTTTCTTTTCCTGCCCCCTCCCCCCCCCCCGTCTTCCTCCTCCATTCTGGGGGAACATGGCGTCCTGCGCCCCTGTGAAATATAACTGGCGGTGTCTGAGGGCCGTGTGCGCCGCTCTGGCAATATGCTCTCACTCAATCAGATTTGCATAAGTAACCTCTCAGCAGGCCTGCTCCACTGCCCAGGTGCAGGCCTATTTGCATATAGAACTGTGAGAGGGCTCCCCAGAGTCACTTTAGACTCCAGTGACTGCTGAGTGAGCTTACGGGCCGCAGCGCCCCACATGAAATTTGAATTAAAAACCCTCGGCCGCCTCCCCGTCCCGTTCCTATCTCTCCCCCTCCCTCTCTTTCTGTGCCACTGAAGGGATGGGACCAGGGAGGGGGTCGTGTGTGTGTGTGTGTTTGTGTCACGTGTGTGTGCGTGCGTGTGCGTGTGCGTGTGTGTTTGTGTTTAGAGAGAGAGAGAGAGAGAGAGGGGGGGGGGGGGGGGGGGACGACGACAAGATAGATGTTCTCAGGGAGAAGTAGATTGAACGATTTATGGATAGTTGGGTCAATGCAAACCTTTTAAGCTATAATAATATTAGGAGCATGTGTCAACAGTGAAATGTTGTGTTTTATAGAGACTAAATCAAAAGTTGTGTTCAGTCCTCAATGGCTACAAGGTACTTTGTCCATATAGCTCTGGAAGTATCAAAAAAGTTTGATCTCAGTCAAGTCTAAAGTTGTGGTGCTATCCAAAAAGTCTCTTATGCTGGCTTCATAGAAAACATCTCCGACGATCTTTCAAATCAGAATGATCAAGGTGATAGGATCAAAACGCTCAAAGTCCCGCTCAGATAAACAGCACAGAGAAAACAAGCTGTGCTCACAGGTGACTGGATCTGCCACCGCTCCCTTTTAGAATGTAAATCCGAGCATGTAGATATTGAAATGTATGCCCGCTCCATTCACACGGCGCGACAGCAGCACGGAAATTGGCTCACAGGATCTCAGTGGTGTCCCATTTCTGGGAGATAAAAACTTGTAAGACAATTTATTTTAATACATGGAGGCCCACCGTTTTCACAGGACGGAGGGAGAATGCATAATTCTGGGGCTCTGCCTTTGACCTTGACTCGAGGGCGTCCTTAACTAAGGGCTATTTGGTGAAGCCACTGGCTATACTGTATGTCATTTGTGCTTTCTTATATGTTAATGTATCGAGGAATTTATTCCTAAGACCCTGGAAATAAAAACGAGAGGGTCCGCCAGGGAATTCCAATGGCTGAGCAATATCCTTTTCCCTTGAACAGAGGAAATTGTGCAGTGACCCTGCGAGGGCTAGCCTATTTGAATATGTCTGTTGTCTCGGACGGGCCTAATCAAAACAGATTGAGTGGTGGCCAAAACAGAACAAGGGCGCTCTAATGCATTTGTTCCAGCGCTCTTAATAGAAATATACCCATGCAGCCACGCTTGCCAACCAGCCTTTATCAAAAAAATGTGTGTTGTTCTGTGAAAAAACAACAACAACACACACACACAACAAATGAAGTGCGAAGTGGGAAGGTTGTATTGTTGCAGTTGGCAGCTTAAATGGGCAATACAAAGAATAGCACTGAAACAAGTGCCATGTTGATCTTAGCCTTTGAAAGAGATACATCTTAGAAATCCATCTGTTCCAGACAATTATACATACGTACATATAAATTTGTACATTGTAAGTACTCCTCCCCATCTTCTGTTCAAGTCACCTATCGTACTTTAACTCTCTTTGTGTTCAACCTAGCTGGAGAGGATGACCGGCTGCACACACACACACACACACACACACACACACACACACACGCATACACACACACACATGCATACACACACACGCACGCACGCACGCACGCACGCACGCACGCACGCACGCACGCACGCACACACACACACACATCCTTCCGTAAACAAATGAAAGGACACATGTAGTATACCGGGAGGGCAATGTTAGGCCGCAGAAAAAATAATAACATAAAAAAGGTTAACGAAAAATATGAGTCAAGCAGAAGCGCAAGGTCTTCATCTCTCATGTATAGAAATTGGAAACGTCTGACCATGCAGCGCTTCTTATCTGTGGCTCCAGATAGCATCACAATACAGGCCTGTAATGGCCACATGGCCCATTTGATAATCCGAAAGGCCCCACCGTCCACAGATACGGGCCGAGGGAGAGGAGGGGGCAGCCCGGTCTCAGGGCTTAGGGGCCCGGGAGAGCAGGGGAGCATTACCCATACAAAAGAAATGCATTTGGCTTCTCGGCGGCTCCGGCGGACTGGGTTAACATAATAGCTTCCCCTCCTGGCCCTTGCCTTGTTTTTGATTGATACTTTTCAATTACAGTCCACTCCCGTCCAACTCGGCCCTGCCACCCCCTCACCCCCCTCTCCCTCACCCCCCTCTCCCCCCCAACATTCAAAATGCTATTTCTTCCACCGTGTGATAACTTCAAACATTTAGGGGGTACAAGAGCACCAGTAACCCTGTTTAACCGGCGCAGTAAATTGGTTCCATGTTCAACATAATAGCACTGACAGGCTTTTGCTAGGGAAATCAGTCCGGCAAAGGGACATGCCAAACGATAAGACATCCAGCTTTGAAATTCTATTTCTCCGTATCAGAA